>JAMJFZ010002812.1:14115000-15315000 GCA_026225945.1 Cricetomys ansorgei
TGTGTGTGTGTGTGTGTGTGTGTGCGTGTGTGGTGTGTGTGCGTGTGTGTGTGCGTGTGTATGTGTGTGGTGTGTGTGGTGTGTGTGTGTGTGTGCGTGTGTATGTGTGTGGTGTGTGTGGTGTGTGTGTGTGTGTGTGTGTGTGCGTGTGTATGTGTGTGGTGTGTGTGGTGTGTGTGTGTGTGTGTGTGTGTGTGCGTGTGTGCACAGAAGGTTGATATAGGAGCCCCATCTGAAGCATGACAGTCACAATTGTTTATTCTCAAGAAACTGAACAGTAATATGTCTATGTATTAACCATTACCCAAGGCAATAAGTTTTTATAAGGGGGCAAAAAGCACAAATATATGGATATACAGGTAAATATTTAGAAGAAAGTAGTGTTATTGTCTAGGTCACATCCATTTTCTATGCTAGTTAAATAATTCGAAGGGAGAAAAATAAATCTCAAGTGAAGCAAGTAACAGCATGGATAATCCCAGATAGAGAGAATTCACCACTGAATAAAAGATTATATTAGAGGTGAGAAAACACAAACCCAGCAATGCACACAGAGAAAAAGATCTTCTGCATACTAGAGGTGGGAATCAGAGCTGAAGTACCATCTCTCCTTGATGGCTGGAGTTTTAAGAATCTTTGAGGGCTTTTTCATCTGTAATTTAGAGTCAATTTGAACAAAATCAGGGAAGCCCACAGCTTTGGAATAAACATGACTTGATATAGCCTTGAATTTGTTGGACCCATCCATAGATGTGTGTCTGTAGGTGGGGTGCTTACTGTTTGGAGGAGTCAGAATTATGAGGAAGAAGCTGGAAGTGGGCCATCTTTATTATGTTTGTAATCCATTTATCTATCTATATTCTCATACTGTCCCTCAATTTGACAATACGACTGTTTATAAAGAACACATTAATATGTGGTTTTATTATTTTGTTCTTGATATTATAATTATACTATTTCTTCATTCCCTTTCCTCCCTCCAAACTCTACCTTATATCCATCTGTACCCTCCTTAAAATTCGTGATGTCTTTGTTCATTAATGCTATACACACACATACACACACACATACACACACACAATCCCAAATTACAGCCAGCTCAGTCTGTTTTTGATTTTCAGCTTCCAGAGGCTTTAGCCATGCTTTAGAGTGGGGAGATCAACTTTCTTCCCATGTATCTTTAAAATTCTCTTCCTGCTCTGCTACAATTTGGCCAAATGCAACCATTAGCCAGGTTAGCTCTGCCTGCATAACTATTCTTTAGTTTGTACTCTGGAAATCATTTTTATTTCATTGAATAACCAGCTTATTTTTGATATATACTATTTTATGGAAATTTGAGAAACCTGGAAAAGAGTTGAAGATAAACAGCTCTCCTTTTTTATTATGAAATACATGCCAGCAGAAATAGGAAAATCAGAGGAGTGCTGTTAATATGCTTATTCCCAATGTTGCAAGGTAACTCCTCCAGAGAACACTGAGACTCTTAAAGACAATGCAAAGTTTTAATTTTCTGGCTGATGTTCTACATGGGGAACTTGCCCAAAGCTTGGAGCCCTCAACTTCAACCTCTTTACCTTGAATGCCCCCCAAAACATATTCTGGTTGATGCGCTTCAATTAGCAAGAGCAGTTAGCAATAAAGCAGAGCTACAGAAGCCAAAAAACCAGGTTTGTACATTTAGGAAGTTTCACAAAACAATGGACAATGATGGATTAGGCTTTTGTTCTTGTTTTGGCAGGTGTTAGGTCTACATGCTGGGCTCTTAGGTTAGAATCGAGCCTTGGTGCCTTTAACATGGTATCAGCAGTGTTAAGGTTTGGAGCCCTGATACACAAAATCACTGCTTCTTTTGAAAAAGCAGGGAAATTTGATCATTTTTAAATTTCACTCACTTTTTAGAGGGAAATTGTTTTTGGAATTTACAAATTGTCTTCGTGCTTATTACAAATGTAATTTAATTACAAAAGTACATTTAAATGAGAACTACAAAAACATTTTAACTTAACTACATTTTCTTTGGATATGAACCAACTTACACAAAAATGTCTCAGCCAAGTTGTGCACTTTAGGGAAAGAAGTAACAGAAAATAAATATGGAGAATTGGAACTGGTCCTAAACTAGCTATTAGCCACCGGCATTTTGCCCTTGTCGGGAAACTTGGCACACAATTATTGGAACATCTTTATAAAAATCAAGTGATTAAAAACTATATTATATTACAAAATGTTATGTAAGTTATAAAATATATCGCATATGAATTATATTCTTTCAACAAGTTTTAAATGTATTTCAGGCCTTGTCTAGAGAATCCACATTTGGTCAAATAGCTTGACAGAGATCTTTAGCTCTTCCTATCTCTAGATGTGGAACAGGATGGGTATTAGGATACAGACCCGTATTTCAAATCATACCTGATTAATCTTTTGACCTGTGCCAAAAGTCTGCTTATAGAATTGTGGGCTTTTTTAACACTAATGTTCTTAGCCAAAATGATTAAATTGTTAATAATATGTTTTACAAGTAATAATGTTGTCCTACTCATCAGAGAAGTTATGCACTGTTACATGCAAAATACAAAAAAAGTTTGCTGAAAATATTTAGGAAAATATGCTGCAATGACAATGTCTTTCAGTAAGGAACGTCAGAAGTAGATATCTGGAAGGGAATTCCCCATGACAGGGCATGTTTGGTACGCAGGAAATTCTAGACTAAGCGACGAGTGTAACAGCTTGTTATTAGGAAGTGATGACGAACAACTTAAGGTTGAAATGAAAATTTATAAGGAGGAGTTGAAAAGAAAGGGTGAGCAAGGACTGAGGAAGATAAAAATTACAAAGTGAGAGGAGAAATGCATCCTGGAGTGAGGACTCCAGGATGTCCTGGACCTGGCAATGGGACGATGGTCTCAGCTACTGAGAGATGCAGTAAGGACTTGATCAGGATGAGGCTGAGAGCCAAAGACAATCTACTACAAATGCCTATTAAACACAGAAAGCCTTGTGAGAATCATGATTTTCTTAGATTGAAGATAATCTACTTTAAATGCTTTGCTTTAAAATTGGCTTGAAGATGCTGGGGACTTCTTGGAGACAAAGAAAATGGGTTAATTTTAAAGGCTTTGTTGTTTCAGAGCAGTGTTTTCATGATTCCCTGTTCTTTGACCCATAGTAACAGCACTGGACATTCCTAGTGGCTTTGTCCCATGTTATGTTCACCAACGCAATGCTGTCTCCACTGTAATAGTGGCATAATAGTCCAAGAGTTGAGACTATATGGCAGGGGTCTATAAAGCCAGTACCTGGGGACCAAGGCACGATGATTGCTGAACATTAATGGCCAGAGTGAGCTACACAGGGAGGCTTGTCACAAAAAGCCCTCTCCCTATAAAATGAAAAAGAAAAGAAAAGAAAAAGGAGGTAAGAAAGAAGAGAAGAGTAGAAAGGAAGGAAGGAAGGAAGGAAGGAAGGAAGGAAGGAAGGAAGGAAGGAAGGGAAGGAAGGAAGGAAAGGAGGAAGGAAGGAAGGAAGGAAGGAAGGAAGGAAAGGAAAGGAGGAAGGAAGGAAGGAAGGAAGGAAGGAAGGAAGGAAGGAAGGAAGGAAGGAAGGAAGGAAGGAAGGAAGGAAGACTCCCCTTTAAATCCAACATAGGAACTTAGGCTTTCCTTGTTTAAATTTCTCATAAAATCATTAAAATCCCTACTAGTTCTAAAATTGTAATGCATCTTAATGTTCATGATTGCTTTGCAATAGTGACTTTAAAAAAATCATGTGAATGATACAACACTTACATTACAATATTCTTTAGACAATTTACAATTTCCAGCAGGTCCAGGTAATTATTCAAGTTGGCAGAAAAGATTAGTTGAGTTTACTTTTTCAGCTTATATCATGAATTAATGTATGTGAGTAGAGAGAAGTAATTACACTATTTCATTCTTTGGATAGAGAATAAAGGAATTCACAAAATATCATTAAAATTGCAGTTGTATGTCCACCTATATTGCACCTTGAAGCAGAGGTATTGAATACAGCAAAATTGATATTTTCAGCCTCTCTTCCTCATACTGCTCAAGGTTTAGAATGGTCCTTTTGTGTAATTTTCATCCAAGTCTCTAGCTTTTTTCATTCACCAGGAAACCAATAAGCAATTTAATGTGGACACAGCTGTCATGCTTACCTTTTCTCATTATCTTTATGTTGCATTTTAGCTTTTGAAAATATTAATTAGCATTTTCCCTAAATTTCTTATTATTCTCAAATGGAAAGTTGTGTACTGGAGAATAATAATATGTTACTTGAACTCATAGATACTTGATTTGGATAGGTGTCATGAATTTTTGTTCATTTATATATTTATATGTTTTCTAATAACACTGGTACATGGTACTTTGTTGCATATTGTGATGTAATTTTAAAATACACATAGAGCATACTTCATCCCATACCTCCTTCCCTCCCTCCTTACCTTTTCCACCCTATCAGCCTCCCATTGTTTCCCTGGACAGTTCACTTTTACATTTCTGTCATATATAGATACATAGTTTATATATCTATATAAAATCTAGGAACCACAAATGAAAAACACATTTTTATTTCTCAGGCTTACTTAATTTACTAAATATACCTAACTCAGGTTGCATCAATGTTCCTGAAAATGAAATGATTTCATTGTTCTTTGTGGATAAAGAAAAATTACAGTATCTCTGATGGCTGGTGATGTTAAAGCATCGTTTCATATGTTTATTGGACGTTTGTATGTAGTCCTTTGAGAAGCATCAGTGAATTTATTGGCCCATTTATTAATTGAGTTGTCGAGTTTGTACAGTTCTTATATTGTAGATATTAATCCTGTTAGATGTAGAGATAGCAAAGATTTTTTTCTTTCCTTTTCTTTGTAGTCCAGAAATCATATAATTTCATTAGGTTCCATTAGTCAATTATTGGCATTCTAGAATCATCCTCACCAAAAAAAAAAAAAAAAAAAAAAAAAAAAAGTCCTTGCCTATGACTAAATCTTGGTCCTCTAACAGATTCAGGTCTTATATTAAAATCTGTGATCCATTTGGAGTTTACCTTTATTCAGCATGACATACATGCATCTGGCTTCATTATTCTACATGTGGATAGTGACTTTCTCAGCTTGATTAGTTGAAGAGTTTCTCTTTCATTCAATGTATATATATTTTTTGCATCCTTGTGAAATTCAGGTGGCTGTAGTAGCATGTGCTTATATCTGGGTTCTATCGTTTAATCCAAGTATTATACCTGATTTTGAGCTACTATACGCTGGCTTTGTTACTTGCATTGTAACTTAAGACCAGGTGTGATGATATCTCACCATCATTCTTTTGGCTCGGTGTTTTGACTTCAGGTTATTTTTTTACTTTTACATAAATTTTAAGATTTTTTTCCTATTTCTAGGAAGAATGTCACTAAGATTTTGCATGAAATTTATAGGTTTGATTTTGGTAGTGTAACAAATTTTACAAAAATAATTATTCCAATCAATGTGCACGGGAGCTCTTCCCATTTTCTAGCATCTTGTTCTGTTTTTAATTCAGTGATTTAAGTCTTCATTTCATTGGGTAAGTTTATTCTGAAGCTTATCGTTTTAAGATAAATATGAGTGAAACTTTCCTAAAATATCTTTTTTCAACATCTTTATTATTGGTTTATGTCAAAGGTACTGAATTTTTACATCAGTTCTGTGTCTTGACACTTTGAACAAAGTGTGTACTTTTTCCTGTTTTCTTGTGGCGTCTTAGCATCTCTTATGTACAACAGCATAGATCTGCAAATAAAGATATTGCTTTCCTTTTCTACTCTACGGCTTGTATTTAATTGCCATGTACAGTCTTTACTATATTAAGATATATACCTTCTAGATCTTATATTTTCAGGAGTTTTTTTTATCACTAAGGGATCTCGAATCTTGTTAAAAGCTTTTTCTATGCATATGGAGATGATTATGTGATTTCTGCCTTTGAGTTTATAGGTGTGATAACTCACATTTATTAATTTCCATACATCGAAATTTGGTTCATTCCTTCTTGATTTATTTTATGGAAAATTTGAAAGATCTTGGTAAAGGCTCATCTTTAAACTCTGAATTAAAATTTAGCCCACATGAGCCAGGAGTTTATGAGTTAGGAATTTTTTTTCAATTGTTACTTCAATTTTATTGCTAGCTATAGATGCACTAACATTGTTAATCTAGTCTTCGTTAACTTTCTGGTAGGTTTTATGCATGTATGAATTCACAAATTTTCAGACTTTCGAATTTACTGGAATATTAATTTTTAAGGCATGATATAATGGCTTTCTGGACTTCCTTGTTACTTGTTTCAACGCCTCCCCTTTCTTCCCTAATTTGCTAATTTGGTTCTTCTCTATTAATCCTCAACTTGTTTCTTTAGTTTGGTTAGTTTCTCTAAGAGCTAGTTGATCTTGTTTATCTTTTGTAGGAAAGGTTTGTTTCATTGGTTCCTTGGATTTGTTTTTCCTTTCATTTCCACTAGTTACTTCTCTAATATTAGTCATTTCTTGCCATCTAGTATTCAGGTTTCATTTGATTTTGTCTTCATGAATTCCTAAGGTACAACATACAGTTATTTACTGGAGATCTCTCTGATATTTAATGTAGATTTTTGGAACTGTAAAGTTGGCTCTCTCTTCCCTTTGCCTCTGCTGCACACAACTTATGCTTCCCTTGCACTGGGAGAGACGAACTCCCTGATGTACCAGTTCCTTCCATACGGACTACACGTTTTTTTCTAATTCTGCCTTGTAAAGTTTCCAATTTCGCTTTGTTACTAACTGGAGATTTTCGTCCATCATCCACTTCTTCCTTTAGCTATTATGCCATCTCCCCACTTTATTACCTAGAGAGTCTAGCATTCATAACATTAACAGAGAAATTTATAGTATGCACATGTGAACATTAAAATAATGTATAAACAAGAGTACGTACGTAAACACTAACTTGGGTTACCTTTATGAGAGTAGGAAAGATTGGGAGAAGAGTTTTTACATGAAGTTTTATGATTTTTAAAGTGCATGAGTTTTTAAAAATTAAAGGTGCATTGTATTTTAAATTTTTCATAAAACTAGCTTTGGAGGGAGACTGACATTAATTTTAACTGGAACATTGGGAAACTGATTTAAATGCTGTAGATGTAGATGTACAGTTTATTCTTTGCTAATTCAATCCCAGGTCCTAGAGGGTTTCAGCCTCTGAGACTTACTGCTGACTGAGAGCACTCAGACTAGCTGTCCTCTGAACTCACTACTTTAGAAAGTAGTATTAGGAGCGATGCAAACCCATAAACAGAACAAAACTGAGAGCACTATTCAAGTTTCTGTAAAGAAAGAGTTGAAATAGAAGCTACGGCTATTACGGCATTGAGGCATACAGAAGCATATGTGCTGGTAATGTTAACGACATTAGTCTTTCATTATTTAAGCAAGAAGTCTAAGCGAGATATTTATTTTAAAAATCCTTTCATTAAGTCATAAATACAAATGATTTTTTAGAGCTTTGTGTGTTGCTAAGTGGCTAAGTGAGTTTGAAATAAGGCAAAGGAACGGCAAATTGGGTGATACTGATTATACAGGTACGAATATGTTTTCTGTTACCTGCCCTTATTTGTTGAATAAGGTGACATGGTTTTTACCTTGTCTACTTTACTTATAATATTATTAACACTTTTTCCAGAAGTGATGCCAAACATGTTTCATGCTCATTAGTTTTCTAGAATCTGACTTTTTTGCTTTTGCTAACATAGGGAGGACTTCATTGTTTTTAATAAATCAGAGCCCTGCTGATTTTCCTGGACAGCTGGCATTCTTGTTTAGGGCCTTAAAGGGAACTTGCCAACATCTGTGCTTGATAAATTTCTCTATGTGCATTGTGTTTCCTTCAACAGAGTGTTCAGAGGTTCAGAAAGCTAGTGATAAATAATTAATTAGCACAAAAGCAGTCTCCTTTTATTGCTGGATGTGGAGAAAGCACAAAGCACAAGCTGTGAACCAGGCTTTCCTTTCTCTTATATCTTCTTGTTTTCTAGTCATTTAGTTGATTGCAGCCTCTGCCACTCATCAAACCTTAAGGCTTATAGCATATCTGCATTCCATCTTGCCTTTAATTCATTTTGTCAGACAAGTATCTGTAAGATAAATACTGATAAAGCTTCTGTTCTTCAAATGCCATTAAAACATAACTCCTAGGAACAATAGCTTGACTTATGTCTGGTGGGAATGAGTACATCTACATGTTATGCTTTGCCTTGGGAAAAATTTTGGTTTTTGTAAAACTCTTTATAACATTAAAAATGAAATATTTCAGAGCTGGAGAGATGACTCAACCATTAAGTGAGCTTCTTGATCTTACAGAAGATGGGGGCTTCAGCATCCAGTATCCAAATATTGGTTTACAACTACCTGTGACTCAAGTTTCAGAGGATCAAACATACTCTTCTGACCTCCGAAGGCTCCTGAGTTAACATGATGCATATAAACTCACACATGCAAACTCATATACACATTAAATAAGCATATATATATATATATATATATATATATGTATATATATATATATATAATATTTAGTAGAAGATTTCTGTGGAACTTCCATTTAATCTTTAAAGCAAGGTATAACTCTAACTAGCCACAGAACAAGATCACAGTGTATTATTTGTAAATATTGGCTCACATTTAGAATTCTTATATGGATATAGTCATTGATTTAACATGGGCCTTTATAAATACAGAAAAGTAAGCAAAAAGAGGTAAAATATTTTACATTTTTTTCTGCTAAGTAACTCTGTATATTAACCAATTGAATATAATCTGTAGAAAGAAGTCTTCTTTGGCTTTTAACATAAAACCTTAGTTTAAAAGTTAAAATAAAATTTACTTATATGTGCTATTTATATTTTTACAATGAGTCCTGTTGTAAAATTGAACTCAATATATACCTTAAACATGATAGCTATTGAAGTGCTAAAAAGTGTGAACCAAGGAAATGAAGCGGAGCTGTCTTCATGAAAGACACAGTACATTATAAACATCATCCCATTAGCCACTCAATTACCTGTATAATGTGTATTATTTCTGTCGTACAGATAAAGGCAATGAGGGAAGAACATTTTATACTTTTCTCTAGTTCTCAGTATTCACAAATACCACAGCCAGTGTTTATATCTGCAATTTTCTTCCTCCAAATTTTGTGCTAATTTTACTGTAATCTCTTATAAAATATATGATTTTGCCCCGTGTAATGATAATATCACATACTTGGGTGATACAGGACTTTTAAAGGCATCATTAAAGTGCTGTGATATACCATGATTCTACTTTTACAATTTTAAACATAACTTCTGATCCTTTTTATAGTAAGCCCAGATGATTAATTCCCCTCTGTCTGTTCAAATAATAAGGCTTACTAACAGAAAATTGCTTTGTATAAGATGTTGTTTTAAAGATATACACATTTTAGAATGATTTAATTGAGCTAATTACCCCAAGGCCTTCCGTTTTGCTTGCAGTGAAAATTATACTCTCTAAGAAAATGGCAGTAATGGATTATTACTAATTGTAGTCACTATGTTGTGCTTATATCTCCTACATAGTACAGTTGATTTGATTTTCATCTATTTTATAGTCTATAATTGATCAAATCTAGCTATCATTTATTTATTTATCTATCATCAATCTTCTGTTTATCATCTATCTAATCTATTACCTATATACATATACCAATTTATTCATCAATCTTTTTATCTATTAAATAATTACATATTTGTTACTCATCATTGAATGTAGGAGGAAGGACTATATCACATTTAGTCTTGTTCTTATTCAAATAATAGCATAGTGGCATTAAATTTTGTTCAAGAGAATGGAATACAATTTTTTGGTTATCATGGGATTATATTGGAAAGCAGATGGACAGTCAAGACTGTTGTTAATTAGTGAAATGGCAAGGGAACTAAAGAATAAAAGGAACTTACTGCCTCAAATTTGAATTTAATGATATGTCATTCTTATAAAGAGTGCACACAATCATTTATAGAAATAGATGCTACTCTTAAAGAAATCACAGGCAAGATTTGTTTGCAGATGAATGTCAACAATTGGGCAATGCTTTCTGCTGATTTTGACCAATTCTCTGCAATATAAAATATCAAAGTGCTGATTCATGCTAGTAACACTCTTTGTTTAATATCCTTCAAACAACATCATTTCTTTAATTTCAATTACTCTTTATTGTGAGTGAAAGTCTAAGATCATGAGAGAGGAAGGATCAGAAGCCAGGAATAAATAGCCTAGGACCTAAGTCTATATATTCTAATTATTAGATCTAAAACTCCAGGTGCCTCTTTAAACTTTAGCTTCCTAATGTGAAAAGAAAGATGCATACCTTATCTACAAAACTCATTTAATTTACTCAAAGTCAGTAATATGTTAAATACCAGCAGAGCAACCTATGCTATGTCTCTTCATTAATGCTCATAAATGACAGCATGTGATGTTTCACTCTTACAGTTGATTAAGCTGAGTCATGAGGACCAACTAAATAATGTGTGCAGACTAGTACAAGGAGCAGAGGGAAAATCATACATGAGTCTTGTCTCTAAACCAATGCTCTTGCTTTGCAAGTTATTAGTAAGTTGATTTTTTATTTTGATGCTTACTGTGTTTATAAAAGTAAAAAATATAATTACCAAATCAAAACAAAACTGGCTTTTACTTTTTTTTAAAAAAAATCTACTGAGGCCAGGTAGTGGTGGTGCATGCCTTTCATCCCAGCACTGGGCAGGCAAAGGCGGGCGGATCTCTGTGAGTTTGAGGCCAACCTGATCTACAGAGTTCTAGGACAGTCAGAGTTACAACAGAGACACCCTGCCTCAAAATAAATAAATAAATAAATAATAAATAAATAAATAATCTGCTGAATGGATTTTATCACTTGCTTTTAACTCAGGTATTAAATTTATCTATCGATTCTGGCAAGTGTATAAAAGATCATTCATAGTATTCTAGAATCTTAAAAAGAAAGCAGACAATGTCATCTGACCCAACACTGTTTAACTTTCAAAATACCTCATGTTGAACTGGCCATCTGAACTACGAATATCACTAGGGATGGGAAGCTATTTTATATCTTCAGACCATTTGCTTGTCAAAAAGTTTTTCAGTTGAGATTAGAATGTTTTGCTTTTACAATTTCAAAGTGGTCAACCCTGAACACATATGCATTAGAATAACACTGAATGAATTGAGCAGGTTGTAGTTATATATACATGTTCGTTTGTGTGTAATAGAATCAGAGTTCATGAATTTGAGAGCGTGGGGGACACATTGAAGGACTTTGAAGGGGAGAATATAGTTTGGATTTATTGTATAATAGAAAAGAATAAAAAAGTTCCTAGTTACAGAGGAAATCTTTAAATAGTTGGAGATCAATATTTCATATTTTTTATCTTTTCAAGAATTTCCAAATATTTGAAATTTCAACACATGCTTCTTCTTCTTCTTCTTCTTCTTCTTTTTTTTTTTTTTTTACTAATTTTACTTCTTTTTACTCCCTTAGCAACTATATCTTTGTATTGTTGTACTATATTGTATTCTTGCTGTGACTGAATGTGGACTTGGATTTAACCCGTCAGGCAAACAGCCTCTATATTACCTGCAAGGTTCTTAAATAATTTTGTAAGCGAAGTCTAAGACAGCATTCCTGAACTTACAATAGTGGTTTGATGTTCCCAACTCTTACAAATGATACAAACAACATAAATCCTAACACTTTTGTTTACTTTTTTAAAAATTTTACTCATTTATTTATTTATTTTGGTTTAGTTTGATTTAGTTTTTCAGGATAGGGTTTCTCTGTTAGAACTTTTGCTGTCCTAGAACTCCTCCTGTAGACCATGCTGACCTTGAATTCACAGAGATCCAGCTACCCCTGCTTCCAGAGTACTGGGATTAAAGGCATAGACCATCACTGCCAGTATCGCTTTGATTTTCTTAATGTTAACCTACATCTTCTTATTTTGTACTCACTATTTTATTTTCAGAAGTTATTTTAAAATGCTATAATTATTTATATGAAATTTCCATTAATGTCTAGTTTATCATTCAAACTTGATAAGACAATTTGAGCCCATGCTCCTTTATAAAATACATTTTAAATTAATTTAAATACTTTTAGATATGCAATCATATTCATTTTGTTACTTAATGTATGTGCCTTGTTTGCTAATTTTTAAATATATATCAGTTATAATGTTTCAGTTGTTATTTTTAACTGAATTTTTTATTATGTATGTACATATTTTGGCAGATAGTGATCAAATTCTCAAAGAAATCCAAGTAATAATTTTTGAATACCAAATTGGTAGAATTATAGCGATCTTTAGTAGATATACACTATTGAGACTTGAAGGGCTTTTAAATAGCACTATTCAGTGAATTTAGGACAGCCTTTCACTTTCCCTTTTCCACAGGCCATTGTCCCCTTGATTTATATTCATTATTCCATAGTTTATGCTTCTGGTCTGGCCCCTGGAAGTATCTGAATTTGAGAAGACCATCATTCCTCTGATCTACTGGCTTTTTATCCATGCAAGCCTCTGAAATTTATGAACTAATGCCCAGGGCTTATAAATTATCTCCATTCTAAGTTCAGGCATACTTCTCTTAAAGAATTTATTCATGAAAATGTTTTTGGTTTTAAACTAGGGCCATTAGTCTTGAATCTAACTTTTTTTTTATCATCCTGAAAGGCCCTCTCAGTCAAAACCTTCTAGAAAGTTTTATCAGGGACTTTGGTCAATGTGTGGAGATCCTGTGCTTGCTCGTGAACATTGGCTGAGTCAGGGGTCTTCTCTTCCTGTAGAGACTGGGGAATAGAAGTATTTCTTTTTTCTTGATAATTTCAAAAGAAGGTGTCCTAGGACAGAGATAAAGACGTTCTTGCTATAAAATCTAATGAAATTCTATTCGCTATTTTGTAACTGAAATCTACTCTCCTGGCTCTCCTGTTCTGCTTGTAACAGAGTCCTTCTGTTCCCTCTACTCCACTGGTTCTTTTGTTCTCCCACTTTGATAACTGTTTTCTTACCCTATGCTGGAGTGTGGCTTTTAACTGAATGTAACTGTAACAGATTCCTAACTTGTAACTAAGTCCTAACTTGTACAGATTCCCACTGTGTCTTTTTTTTTTTTATTTTACCCTCTCTAGCTGAGGAAAGACAGAAAGAGAGGAAAAATATTCACAACCCTTTTGGGCTGGCCTTATCTGTCTGAAGCATGGAGAACTGGATTACTATCTATTTGAGAGCACTGAACTAAACATGTATCACCTTCTATCCCACTAACTGTCACTTTAACTACCACTGCCTTTTTTATATGCTATGCTGTTCCCAGAAATCCAAGAGGCATCCAATCACAAGGAAGGTTGCATGGGACAGACTTCTTGGCAAAGTCCCACGACAATAAAATACCTAAGAAGTTAGGAGAGGATTATCAGATCCAAGAGTGAAAACTTTTCCTTCTTCCATCTACATATTTTATTTTTTATGATTATGGAAATACTGTGCTATGCCTTGCAACTGTTTTCAATTGTTTGGGACTTACCTTCATCAAACATGAATACATAACTTGATGTAGAACAACTAGCTAAGATCTAAAGTCTTGTACATATTTTACGATTAAATTCCTTCTTAATATTTCTTTCGATTGAAAAAAGCAGGGGATCATAATTACCGAGAGATCAAAAGTAGAAAGTAGACGCTGAGTAGCGTGGTAGAGTGGATCACCAGTCCTGTTAACTAAAGTTAGGAATTTCCTTTATGGTCCCTCCTGCTTCCCTAAATTTAGACAGGTTTCTTCTTTTACTCAGGCATTGAACTTCCTTTTTCATGGAATATTTATTTTAGAAAAGATACACATATAAATTTTTTTCTCTGCATCTTGGAGCTGGTAACCCCTCCCCTAACCTCTTAAACATTTTATAGCTAGGGCAGAGGACCCACCCTTTCAAAATTAACAAGAAAAGATGACATTTGTCGCCCAGTTTCTCTAGGAGAGGGTAACCCTGACTTAACCAGTGTTCATGAGCAAAATTAGAGATCTCAGCTCTTTCAGCAACGTCCCTGCTAAAACCTCAAATATTTTGACCCAGAGGAACTAAATAGAATCTCTGTCCACTTTTGGAGTATTTTAAAGTAATTATTAACTCTTCAGTTCATGAATTATTCTTTGACATCACTAACTGATCTACATTCCTTTAGTTTTATTTTAAGTGTACATTGTTTATCTGACTACAGATACTTGCTTCTGGGTTGTCCCAAAGGTAAAGTTCTACTATGACACCTGATGTTTAGATAAGCAAAAAATTCCCAGAAGTTTAATCATTTGCTTAACACTACAGAGCAAGAGCAAAGTTAAAATGGCAATGCCCAAAGCCAACTCTTGATTTGTGGGTTTTCACATTAGGGTAATCTACTTTAGTAAACAAACCAAAACAAAAAACAAAGCAAAATTAAAAACAATAAAAACCAAAAAAATTGAGTATTAGAAAGTACTCTCTCCTTTTCAGAGCTGTATTTAATTTCCATTTTTTTTCCACATTTTTGAAAAGATGCCTTAAATCTGAACTGAGTGAAGTAAACAATCTGTTTTCAATGTATTAAAATCCCCCTTACAGACCTAATATCCATCTCTATTCTCACCTGGTCATCACATTTCTCAAGTTCCAGTTTTATTTATCACATGCCAAGCATTTCCCCTTCTAGCTCTCTGAGAATTGAAAATGACATAGTCTCTTTCTCCAAAGGTTAAACAGCATGTGTCATTTTCCAAATAAAGTAATGAGGCATACAAGGTAAATTGCAGCAGGAGCAGCAGCTACAAGATCAGGTAGCTGAAAGGGGAAGTTTCTAGTAGTGATATTGATGGTACTGTCTGTCCAATTTATTCTTTGTCAGAAATGACAAAAGCGAATAGCCTCAGAGCGATCCAGTAGACCATTGAAAGCATCTATAGTGTGTAAGCAGATTGTCATCACCCTGGGCATCAGTGGATACTTTGTTGTTTGCTGGCTTCATTGTTACTTTGTTTAACTCTTTTATGTTTTAATAAAGAAGTTGTTTTCATATTCAAATTCCATATGATAGTAATTAATAAAAATTAATTTATGTAGACTCAGCTTGTCTATCTTTTACTTAAAATGCTTTAAATTTTATGTGTTTATTGAGGAAGAATGACATTTTCTTCATTCTTCAAAGTCTTGTATCTTTTTTTCTTACCTTTTTTGTTTTGTTTTGACTATTTTTTGAAACAGTTTCATGTAGCCCAGGCTGGTGTTGAACTTGCTATATAGATCAGGCTGCCCTGGAAGTTGCAGCAATCCTCCTGCTTTCCCTTTCCCAGCTGGAACGATAAGCGTAGAGCATCACACCTGGAAAAACCATCTGTGTATAACAACTCCGAGCTGTAACCTGAAGGCATTAATTTTAGGCAAGTATCGGCTAAAAACTGAGGGAAAAAAATGAGAAAAATCGAGACAAATACAATGATATAAATATATGAAGCTGTCATAGTGAAGCCTACTATTTTATATGCTAACTAAAATAATAATTACAAAATTTTAAAGACACAGAGGCAAACATCCGCCCCTATACCTCTTTCGCCACCCACACTTTTCTGTATTAAAGATTCTATTTGAGAGAACTTCAGATCTAGAGAAGAGCTGACTGATAATACTATATTGTTCTATATCCAGTCTTTAGAAGCCTTTCAGGAAATTTTGTGAAAGTATATGTGAAAAATACTTGAGTAAACATAATAAGAAAAAAATAAAGGCATATACTTTATAAGCTTTAATGTAACAGCTAGTTTAAATTTAACTTCCTAAGGAATCATGAAGTCTTATTTGAAGACAGAAAATATTCTCCTTTGAAAATGCAAGGTATATTTCTTTCTGTGGTATTTAATAACCTGATATAAATCAGTAACTTAGCATTCTACCTAGAATTGAAAAACAAAATTATCTTGGTGACATGTAATTACTCACTCTCAAAAAAAAATCATTAACACCACAGCACTTTCCAATGCATGTTCGCCTAGACGTGATGTCAGTCTTGATGGGGATGATTGAATGGAGAATATTCTGTCATCCTCTGGAATTTAACTGAATGAACAAGTAATTAAACGCCCAGCTCTGAGAAGAGTGTGCACATTTGCTTAAACAATGCCCACAAAAATATGAAATTGTCACTTCCACTGAATCAAAAGGCATAAAGCAGCAACCTATATATTCCTTAGTTTAAATAGTAGAATTTATTCAAAATGACAATAGTGTGTTTTCACTCATTCTTCTGAAGACCAGACAAGAAGAGTTATCATCTTCTTAAAATATGAAACAAAGAGGCTTTATTAACCTCAATGAAAAAATTCCATAGAGAGAAGAGGATATGGATATGAACAAATCAGAACCTAAAAAGATGAGGTTTTTGAATTATACACTGACTGAGGACATGACATTTATTTTCCATAAGAAGGATCATTCTTGACTACTGTTTTCTCACTGTAATAACCTGTGCCTCATTCTTATGAAAAATAAGGTCTTTCAACAAGATGCTTCAGATCATGGACCATAACTGTATCTTTACAACAAATAACAACGTAGTCTCCTATATTTCAGCATTAATTTTAATGAAGCAAAATTAAGATGATTCAAAAAATCTTCTTTATACTAACAATGTAGTAGCATATGCACCTATCATCTGTCTAGCACTCAGAACAGAGCAGGAAGATGGGGTTTGAATTCAGCTGGGGTTCCATGAAAAGACACACTCTTAACTGCCACTGTAACAGCTGGGTTTTATGCCAACTTGGGATATGGTAGAGCCTGGAAAGAGGGAACCTCAGTGGAGAAAATGTCTCCATTACATTGGCATGTAGACAACTCTATGAGGCATTTTCTTACTCACTGATTGGTATGAGAAGGCCCTGCCCAGTATGGGTAGTGCCACCCTAGGCAGGTAGGCCTGGGTAGTATAAAAAAAGCAAGATAAGCAGGGTATGAGGAACAAACCACTATTGTTCTCCTCATGTTTAAAGTAGGACTAGAATTTTAATAAATGTTGACAAAGTGGTTGTCTTTGAGAACACCATGTCAAGAATATATGAGAACATGGGGTTTGATGATGCTTCTTCTGAGCAGAATATTTGCTGAATACATAAGGTAAGACTTCAAGGAATCTGCATCCAGACCATGAAGATTGTAAAGATGATGATATGACAGTGAGCCTTGTTTCCTTTGGGAACAGGAGAAATGAATAGAAGATTAAATATGCTATTACAAGATAGCTTTTAATAAAGTAAGTTGTACCATGAATGTGAGTTTTAAGTTGATTAAATTATCACTGTCCAATTCCAAAATGCTATTATAAGGTAACATACACACACACACACACACACACACACACACACACACATACACACACACACACACACATATATATATATATATATATATATATGATTTTTGAACTGGTATTTATTATTGACTAGTTGAAATAGTTGACTAGCTGACTTAAATCCCTTGTATTAGATTATACCCAAGTTTTTAAGCATTAACTATGAAAGTTCTTACTATATCAAACACACTTTCAAACTTAAAGTCCGCACAAATTTGTTTTCTAAAGTAGTCCATCAGAGGCTCTTAGATACAGTATTAAAAACAATACCACTTTGAAAACTTTGTCTTGGAGATCAACATAAGAATTCACAGTCTATGATCAATGTTTCTAGATCGGATGGTTTTCCTTTGCCCTCAACTCCTGTTTGCCATCTATTTTCACACTGGGATATAACTACATTTCTGGTCACCAAAAAACAGCAAGTAGACAAGTAGAAGAAGCTTCAGGTAATTTATTTTAATTTAATTTTAATATCCCAAATGTTAAATGTATTACCTGGAACTCATAATCATATGCTGGACAGAACTGGAAGGTGTGAATTATTCAATTTGCTGTAGTTGACCAGATTCACAGAAAACCAAGAAACAGTTTTTTTTACTTAGTAAAGACTTTTATTGCTGAAACAATATTTCCTCTGTCTTATGCTATTGAAAACCAAAGCCTAAAATAAAGCTAGCTTTACCTTACCATAGATCTTAGGATTTCTAGTATTATAAAATGGGATATTGCAATGGGAGGAGGAGAAAACCACCAATATGTTTATATCTTTATTTATAATAGTTTATCTTTACTTCTATGATCATTGTGATCACAAAAAAAAAAAAAACAGAAAGAAGGCCAGACACCTATTTGTCTAAGATTACCTTTGGAGAATGGGAACTCTGCCCATGTTTTTTCTCCTGGTTAGAGCAGGCTTGTATAGCCTTAGATAAACTTTTGTCTAGAAACTGAGATATTATTTGTATCATAGCATAAATAGGTTCAAATTTATGTTAGAAGAGGACATAGTTGCAGGTTACTGACCGGTCTTCACCCACAATACAATTCCATGAACTATCCACAGAAGAGGACGGACCATTGAAGGAAAATTAAGAGAGATTATGAAAAATGAACACAGTAGTTCATTTTTCTAGTGGGACAATATGACTCACTTATAGTGCTTTTAAGTAGAACGCGGCTTATGTATGATAAAGAATTTATTTTAATAATAATAAAAATTAAAGAAATTAAAACTTAGAAAAATTAAGAATTAGAGAAAGCAAAACAACAATGTGCATATTGGGGAAAAAATTACAAGGCTTCCTTCTCTCACAGAGATTTCAGCAAAAACTTCAGCCTGTTTATGTCAAACATTCATCAAAAAAAAAAAAAAGGAACCAATGCAAGAGTGTTCATCCCCTCCCAGCTGCAGGCCTCTAATCTTAAGGTTAATTTTAGTGAGTAGTTTCACTGATGAATAGCTGATCTTTGGTCTACATACTTACTGTTAAAGGAGGCAGACATTCGAGGGTGAATTTTCTATCTGTTTATTCAAGCTTGCTGACCTATTTTCTAGACTCTTCATTTCTGGTCTCAACTATGATTCTGTTTCCATGGGATGGTCAGGGTAACCAAGAAAAAGGTTTTATGCTATGTCTACAGAAAGTATGAATAGTTCTCACATGCCAAGACTTGAAGGTTAGTTTACAATTACTTAGACCTGAGATGACAATGTCCCTCTCCCACCCAGTCCAGGAACTGATTTGAGTTTTAACTATTAGACCAAATAGACAATATTATTGATGAGAGGCTTTTGTCACCATACGTAAAGATGAGAAAGGGGCAAAGCATTTAAGGAATTCCAATACCAGCAAGGGACCAGAAACCTTGTCAAACCGGCACATCCATTGCTTGGATTATCAGGTCCCAACACATAGTCTTGAACAGAAAGGTTCTTTGGAATCAGGAATTTTTAGAAACTTAACATTGCATTATGTATCACCTATAGAATAAGCCCTAAAAAGATTCATACCATAGTAAATGTAGAAGTATAACAATAAAGGGATTAGATTTGAGATAGTATATCCTATTAAATAATGAAATGCATAGACATTTGATTGATTTGACATTTGAGCAATTATAAAAATATAACATAATTTGAAGAAAGTATAA
Source organism: Cricetomys ansorgei (assembly GCA_026225945.1). Taxonomy (NCBI): domain Eukaryota; kingdom Metazoa; phylum Chordata; class Mammalia; order Rodentia; family Nesomyidae; genus Cricetomys; species Cricetomys ansorgei. The sequence continues at coordinate 14,134,644 of JAMJFZ010002812.1, forward strand.
TTAAACAAGTAACTAGAAAATATATACGTACTTGACTTACAATTATAAAATCTACAATTTTACATACTTTGTTTCTAAAATACTATGCAAAAGTTTTCAGGGCAGGAATTATGTCTTCTTTTTCACTAATACACAGACACGCACAGTAGAGACATAAGTGATCAGACTAACTTCATCAATAGTAAGCATCTCTCTTTTCTTTTCTGTATATATGCCTCCTGACACATCTCAGTAGAAGGAAAATAGAAACAAACGACCACTACTCTATTCATCGCTGTTATATTAAAGGTCAATTCTCTCCAGTGTGACAGAATCTCTTTCTTTATGACAATGCTGATAGTCATTAAAAATCATTATTGAATACACATAATGTGAAGTTTTATATTCTGTGCAGAGCACATCTTTTTCAAATTCTTGGTAATTTCATACATACATATAATATATTGAGAACATGTCTACCTACTTATTCTATTCTATTCCCCTTCTCCAATTTCTCTTATCCCCTCCTAACTTCATCTTTTCTTTCTCTTCTCTCTCTCTCTCTCTCTCTCTCTCTCCCTTTCTTTTATTTTATATTTTATAATTCATTGAGTTCAAATAGAGCTGCCTGTATATGTACACATATAGGGCCATATACTAGAAAGAAACCTACCAAGAACCACATCTGGAGTAAGAAATGATTCTCTCTCCTCCAGCAGGCATCAACTATAGGACTGATGACTCTAGAAACACTAATTCTCTTCAATTTGTTAGTTGTGATTCTATTAACAACACTCCCTCAAAAGGAAAGTTTCTCTATTGAAAGCTGAAGGTAGCACTTATGGCTCTAAGGATAGGTGTTAAAAGGTAATATGATATTATGTCTGTTTAGGAAAATAATAGTAGTAGTTTTCCCATGGTGCCTATGACCTCTGAGGCACATCAAACTCATTTCACCCTCGTAGGCATGCTATATTTTCTCTCAGTTGTAAGGGAAAAGAAGCTTCATCAAGCAATTGTAATTTAGGATATATGTATGCTTTAGTTTCAATTCTTTCTCTGTGATAAAATATGCTGACCAAAAGAATCTTAGGGGGAAAAAAAAGAGATTTACTTCCTTTTTCTGGTCAGCTAGCTTTCTTCCCTGCTAGTACAATTCATGGTCCAGTCCATGGAATAATACTGCCCACATCAAATGTATATCCTTCCACCTTAATTAATAATAAAGAGAAGACAATATTCCACAGATATTCCCCCAAGTCAATCTTATGTAGATGATTACTCAGAGTTTAGATTGTGGCAATGATTTTCTGGTTGGGTGTAAGGCCCAAGTCAGAAGATGAAACCCATACCTGTCACCATAGCTGGGGCCAAGAACCTGTGGCTAGATGGATCATAGATTCTAGGGCAGAATCTATTTTTCTTAGTCTTCTGAATAGAAGTAGTTTTAATTTGATACCTAATAATTATTTATTCATCTACTCATGGATTAGTTTACTGATCAACCATCATCAGAGAATATTTGGCAAGTAGATGGTTAATAACAAAGAGATCCACAACTGGCCAAAGTGCATAGAAAAAAAGGCTGTGGGTCACTCAGCCCTAAACAGAACAATTATATTATACCCACTATGCTCATGGCTTAGAGACCTTTTGGAAGAGGAGTTGAAAGAGTGTAAGTGCCATAGGAAGTGCTTGACTACAAGAGAATAGTGCTTCTCCAAGTAGAAGACTAGTTGCAAATATGATTCACAGCAGTTGAGACGGCATTCACAGGATCTCTGCAGGCTCAGGCAAGACAAATTGCCAGATGGAGAGGGGGAGGTTGGCAAGCAGTTCATGCCCAGTTCATGAGCTATTAACACCCTGATAGGTGCTGGGAGAGGGACAGTCATTTTTTGTTTAGGATGTGTCCCCTGGTGGCTTGTTCACCCTCTAGTGAAGACCACACATTCACTAATATTTGAGCAGCACACACAGTATTTGGTGGGCTTTAAAAAATGGACACAAAAAGAATGTGTATATGGGAGGTATGGGAGTATGGGGTAAAACCTGATCAGGGTGCATTGTGTGAAATTCTGAAAGAACTAATAAAAATGAGAAAACGATCAGCTGCATGTGGTGTCTACAACTTTAATATTGTGGACACTCATGCTGTAAAGGTAGGAGTATCTCTGTGAGCTCGATGCTAGCCTGGTCTAAGCAGTGAGCTATAGGATAGCCAGGACAACATAGTAGGACCCTGTCACAAAGCAAAAATAACAAAAACAAAAATCAAACAAACAAAAACCCAAAACCAAAGAAACATCATGACAGTCTGTTTTGTGTTCCCTCAGAAAATACTTTGCTTACATAAAATTCACAGTGATGCTCTCTTTTTCCTCTACAAATTGTTTTATTATTATTACTTATTATTTTGGTAAGTGGGTGTGCGTGTGGTGATGAGGAATGTATATTTACGTATGTGTGGGAACATGCGCGGGCGCACGTGCATATGTATGTGAGTGTCTAGGCCAAAGATTGACTTAGTTGTCCTCTTTATTGTCCTTCAACTTTTTATAGATGTAAAGTCTCCTATTAAAGTCCAGAACTCACAGATTCTGCCTACCCAGTTTGCTCCAGGGATCCTCTGTACCCACCTAGTGCATATTGGATTACAGGAGGGCCGTCAACATCATGCCCACTGGGCGTTTACTTGGTGCTATGATTTGAACTCTGCCCTTCATGCTTGTGTAACAAGTACATTATTGTTTCACTATCTTCTCGGGCCCTACAGGTTTTGCCATTTTGCTTGTATGTTTAAAGTTTATATTTAGGTGTAATGGATTTTACATTTTTTCTATAAAGATGTCTATCCAGTGTTCTGGACCAAACTTTCTCCCACGCTCCCGCCTGCTCCTGCTTACTCCCGCCTGCCTGATTCAATCTCCTTGCTGGCCAGCCCAAGAGACGGAGGGCAGGAATATGGGATGGAGAGAGGAAGATGCAGGTTCCTATGTCCGAAGATCCTGATCGAGTAGCAGAGAGCCGGACAGGATAGTGATTACCCTGGGATTTTCATTCAGGCATGTACAATAAAGTTAAACTCACTTTATTTAGAGGGGTAGGAGAATATATTGGGGTTTTGGCCTGGAAGACAGTGATCTGCCAATCATTTGTTTAGGGCTGGCTGGGGCATGGATTGCCATGAAGCCTGGGGAGGGAGGGGCTGCGGCCTCTCCCACTCTGACTATGGGGTGTTGCCCAGTACCCTCAAACGCTGGCCATATGCAAGGCTTTGACCTGTTTCCATGGTACTGCATATAGATACTGAACATTTTTATGTTATTTAGGAAGAAAATGATCCTTTTACCACACAAAAAGTACTTGGATGATTTTTATTGAAAATCATCTGACTGTATATGTCAAGGGGTTCGTTTCAGTCTTTTCTATAATCTTGTGTGATCTATTTAGAACAAAATGATATATTTTAAAAATGATATATTTTATTCCAAGTTATGTCCATATGTACACAAATATCATAATTTATTACTTATTGTGTATTTATAGCAAATCTGAAATATTGTGTTCCTGTTTTGCTTTGTTTGTCTCTTTCTTCTTTTGGAAAGGGCTTCAGTGAGGCATAGGAAAATATTTACAAATGATATTCTTTAATAAGAGGTTTGTCCTATCTCTTACAGCAGTGTAGCAAAAAGAAAGTACCTCAGATACAAGCGGGCAAGCATATTCTACTGTCAGTAAATGATATAAAGATGCTTAATGCCATTTATTTCCATGGAAATGCTAATGAAAGATCACTGAGCTAAAACTACAAACACACTAACATAACAAAACAAATACCCAAACAGAATTCTAACAACATGGAGTACCAAGAAGAGTGTGGAACAGCCTGAACCCTCAAGTGTTGTTACTGTGGATGCAAATAGCCAAGATGTTTAGGGAAAGAATTTGGCAGTGTGTGAACAAATCAAACATGTACTGAAGAGCTGAAAATTCTTCTTCAATATATTATGGACCTAAGAGTATTGAAAATAAATCTCCACACAAGATGCTTTATTCAGTAAGTCACAGCAATGATTCTCATGACAACTCTCATTTCAGCAATCAACTATCTGTCATGCAAGTGAACAGATAAATTCAGTGTGAAATACAGGTAATAGAAATGATCATGGATGCATGCAACATGTTAACAGTGGGCAACATAAAAAAGTACCAGGAAGTATGTGGTTTCTGACTTAACTGTATTGGTGAACAGAAGTGCTTATGCTGAGGTTAATGACAGTACTTTAATGCACCAGTGAAACATTTTAAGATAGACTTCAATGTCTAGGTCCCATTTCCAAAGCCACAGTATATGTAGAACTGGGGACATGAGACAATCTGAGAAACACGACATGAGGAAATGGATGACGATTTCAAGCACCTTCAAGCTGTTGTCTTGAATTATTTGATTTTTCTATACTTGTCATCTGTTCACAAAGTGTCTTGCCAACTTTCAAATGATTGATGTAGCACTGAGTTGGCACTATTAGATGACACATTTTTTTCTGAGTCTACACTGATATTGTAGAGCAAAATACATAGGCTGATAGTCTATATATTTTCATAATCTAGCTTTTTATTTGGCCCACAAGTTTTTTTTAATAAATGTTCTGATAAAAATTGAAAATTCTCCATTTAATTTCTGACTTTTTTTTGGTAGAAAATAGGATTGCAAGCACAGGCATTTACAAATCCCAAAAGAGATTTTGGATTACTTTATTCCTGACCCTGACATTTCAGGAACGTTCCACAGTTCCTCATAGATTCAATCAAAACCTTTGCTTTTCTCAGCAGGTACAACAGTTATGTGCCAACTAAAATGCTAGACACCAAAAAGATATAGGCTGTCAGATTATTTATTTTATTCTACAAAATCAATGATGACTCAGGAGAAAAAAAATTGCTGCTAGTGCAAACTCAGTCATACATCAATTATTTGCAAGCTGGCAATACATTTCACTGAGAACAGATGTCAACAGCAGACTACAGATATTATCATTTGACAAGCTCATTAATTGCTCTGTTAATCAGCTAGTTTCCTCATCTCTAAATTGGGGAGAAACTGGAGGAGAGCTCATATGCTTCCTGACAGATTTAACAATGCAGCGCTTGTGAAATGCTAGAAACAGTACCACAGGGACCTTATGATGGCCAACAAGTTATAGTGTTCTCATTGCACTCACCTCTATGCATACATCTCTTGTCCATCTCAAACATTCCTCCTAATTCTCACCACACTACTCTTCAATATTGTTTCCTGGAGAAACAAATCTGCTTCCCTTTTCAAACACCATATTTGCTTTCACAAAACTTCTCAAAAATAACCAACCAATGACTTGATGTTCAAAGAACAAACTATTCAATAGTGGTTGTATTCAAATATATTTACATTCATTATTTTATTCTTTGTTTTAATCAACTGTATCTGCCTGAGTTTTACCTTCACCAATTGTACTGTCTGGTTTTGTGTCAAACTGACCCAGGTGATAGTCATCAGAGAGTAAGGAGCCTCAGTTGAGAAAATGTCTCCATAAAATCCAGCTGTAAGGTGTTTCCTTAATTAGTAATTGTTGGGGGTGGGCCCAGTCCATTGTGAGCCATTCCGTCCCTGAGTTAGTGGTCCCTCCATGGCCTCTGCATCAGATTCTGCCTCCAGGATCCTGTCCAGTTTGTATTAACTGTCCTGACTTCCTTCGGTGATGAACAGTGCTTTAGAAGTATAAGCTGAATAAACCCTTTTCTCCTCAGCTTGCTTTTGGTCATGGTGTTCTGTCACAGTGATAGAAACCCTGACTAAGACACCAAATCTCCCAGACATATGTTACTTTCTTTTTAATTTCCAATTCCTGTGCCATTTATTTTTCACTCATATGGAAAGTTCTTCTACTTACTATGAACACGAATTTTCCTTCATTCAACAGTTAGTAGCATTCTTGAAATATTACATGGCAGAGATAATTACCAATTAACAATAATAATGCAGTGTTCCACAATCCTCAGCTCTTTGGTTTTCTTGTAGACCCATGTGATTAGTTCTAACCAATGGGATTTTAGCAAACATTAGAAGTCATGCTTTAATTTATGTAGCCATTGTATTCCAATGTGATCTTTTGTTCTACATGGTACAATGTGGTGGAATTTCCATTACCTTGATACCTTTAAGGTTGTTGGGAAATGAAATTACCACCAAATTACACTAAATATGTTTAATGAGCAAGAGATAAACTTTCTAGTGTTGAAAATATCAGTGCGTGTCAACAACGCAATATCTAAACCACCTTATCAGAATTGCCAGAAATGAAGAACTGAAAGAAAACATTTCCATTCTTAGTGACTCTTAGGATAGAACCTCTCCATCATGACAGGCTTCAGACATATTATTTCAAAATTTGTGAATAACAAATAAAATCAAAACAATTATTTTTCTGTCATAGTGGCCACACTTTAAGTTCTAAAAGCTATGTATCATGAATCCTATTGGTTGGTCTACAATAATTTCCAAGTTAAAGTATTACTGAATAGCATTGTTCCAGAGGAGAGACTAGAAAGATACACTATTTTTGTATAGTTTTATATGTGTTAACAAGCCTGTACATATGTAATGTTGAGAAAGATAGATATGTCCCAGAAAAAAGAAATATTCAAAAAAAATTTTTGAAGTGTCATGAAAAAAGTGGGAGGACTTGATATTATAGTTTACTTTTTAAAATGTGTAAAATAACATTGAAATTTTGGAACTTTATTCAACAAGTGTATTAAAATAGTCACGGAAGAGTAAATATAGAACTATTATATAAAATGAATATTGTCTCTTTCCAATTGACATCTGGGCCTCACTCACAGTAGACAAAGAATGTACCACTAAACCAGACCCCAAACTGCAATGTAATTTTAATAGTAAAAATCCAGAATTACAATCACATGCTTTTCATTATGGCATAGAAATACAAATACATTAAGACATATTTAAGAAAGCATATCAAATAGTTTTAACTTAAACTGAATCATGCTGTCCTTGTTTTTGGGTTCTTACACAGCAAGATAGTTTTTTCTGAAGTGCTGGCAATGAAGGAGTGCTCTCCTGGCTCCATGTCCTTGCCAGCTTTGTCTTACAAAAGATTTTCAGTTTCATGAGGTCCCATTTATTAATTGTTAATCCTAGTGACTGAACTATTGGTGTTCTGTTCAGAAAGTTGGGTCCTGCACCAGTACATTCAAGGCTATTCCCCACTTTCTCTTCTATAAGATTTTGTATCTGATTTTATGTCAATGTCTTTGATCTATGTGGACTTGAGTTTTGTGCATGGTGATAAATATGGATCAATTTGCACTTTTCTACATGTAGACATTCAATTAGACCAGCACCATTTCTTTAAAGATTGCTGATAGGAATGAAAACTTGTACAGCCATGATAGAAATCAATATGGCAATTCCTTAGGAAACTTGGAATCCATCTGCCTCAAGAATCAACCATACAATTCCTGGGCATATACCCAAAGGATGTTCCATCCTGCCAGAAGGATACTTGCTCAACTGTGTTCATAGCAGCTTTATTCATAATAGCCAGAAATTGGAAACAACCTAGATGCCCTCAGTTGAAGAATGGATAAAGAAATTGTGGTACATTTATGCAATGGAGTATTGCTCAGCTATTAAAAACAATGACCTCATGAACTTCTCAGGCAAATGGATAAGACTAGAAAACAATCATTCTGAGTGAGTTAACCCAGTCCCAGAAAGACAAACATGGTATGTACTCTCTTATATGTGGATATTAACTGCTAACCAAAAGAAAAAGGTACTAATATTCACAGACATAGAGAAACTACACATAAAGGGCCCCAGTTGGAACACAGAGATTTCCCTGGAAGCATAGAAATTGAATAGAAGGTGCAAGTGGGTTGGGGAAGGACAGGAATCGGAGCAAAGGGTACCAGGAGGAAGAGAGGAATGGAGGGAGAAAATACAAGGAAAGATGACGAGAACTGGAAGACAATTAGAGGGATATTGGATGACCTAGTGTTGTGGTAACTCACAGGAATCGATGAGGGAGAACCTTGCAAGGATCTCTAGTAATTAGGAATAGGGAACCTGAACAGGCCATCTCCTGTGCACAGGAAAGGTTTTCCAGTGGTGAAACTAGGACTCCTTCTGAGCTACAAAACCTCCAACCTGTGGTCTATGCTCCCTGCAAGATCCTCGATGACAATGGAAAGGCAGAACCTCATAGCAAAGGAGGTAACCCCTGCCTGAAATGGACAGACCAGGAACTAGAGACTGGATAATCCTGAGATTATTTCTAATGATGTCATGCTCTGCTCATCATCTATACCTAGCGCAGTTCTCATCAGAGATCTCCTCTCCAGCATCTGAGACGTGTATATGGAGAGGCCCAGGGCCAAACACTGTGGAGAGATTGGGGAACCCAATGAAAGAAGGAGAGGAGAGATGGTGGAGACCAGAAGGGTCAAGGATACCAGGAGAACAAATTTCTAAGTGTTGACTAACACTCTTAAGGGCTCACAAAGACTGAAGGGACATACACGGAATGCGCAGGATGCCCTAACTACATCTTATGGCTATCTGATTTGGTGTTCTTAGAAAACTTCTACAGGCTGGAGTGGGGATGTCTCTGACCCTTTTACCTGCCCTTGAGACCCTTTTGCTCTTACTCACCCTTGATGTAGGAATTGGTGCTGGCCTAGTTCCATCCCCCTACGTCATGTCCTGATTGTTCTGTAACTGGGTGGTGGTGGTGGGACAGTTCTTTTCTGGGGAGAAGCTGAGGTGATATTTGTTGGTGGTGATGGAGTGGATCTGTAGGTGAGGGGAGATGGGGGAGCTGAGGTAGTGGAGAGAGGAAAGGAGGGGAGTATGTATTGTATATGTTGTCTGAGAGAAGAAAAAATTTTAAAATTTTTTAAAAAGAAAATATCACTGGTATCACAAAGCATAGCAGGCAGGGAAACACAGATGAATCTGATTCTCAATGAGCAGAGAATCTATGGACACTCAGGACTCTTAGTTTCTCCAAGAGAAACTCTAAGGAGTGATGATCAGTTTTTTTATTTGTAAATTTGTGACCTAGTTTCAGGAATCCATAGACATCTTCCACAAAAGTAGAGATGCCTGGACACAAATGGACGGACTTGTACAAAGATCTAATATTGGTGATTATAAAGGTCGTGCACCGTTAAACTGAGTTAGAGCATGCACTTTGACTTTCCTTCTGAATAAAATTTAAAACTCCTTATCAACACGCATGAAGTCATGACCTGATGTCTCTGACAGATACGTGTTCCCAGGTAGACTTGGGAGTGAACACACCAGTGTGGTGAGCTTCCTCTTATTATTTTGCTTTCCTTTATTCTCCTATTTCCAAGGCATCCTAAATTCTGGCACTGTACCTCAACTGCAGACAATTGTAGAGAAGTCTCTTCTAGTCACCCCAGCAGGCTGATGAAACAGAAAGTAGAAAATTTTCCCATTTTATTTCTTATGATTCTTACTCTTTTCTGCATTGGCCACCAGTCAGTTGCAATTGTGTTCATACCTATTCTAATAACTGATGAGATCCAAAAGAGTAGCAGTCTTCAAGTTTTCTCAGTTGTTAAGTATCTATCATCTATAACAATGGCAGATATACGAAATATCTAGTAAGGCTATATTCACAGAAAGGATAATATAAAATAAGATGAAAATCAGAGAGGTTTTATCTATAGAAACATGTGACAATCAGAGACACACAGTCCCTGAAGATATTTTAATTGATAAAATCACCTTGAAGTGGCGAATAGGATGAATGTAGCCAGTCAAGGTGAGGCCATTTTATTGACAGGTGAATAGAAAACCAAAAGAAAAAAAAAAACTATGTTGATTAGAAAGTAAAAGAACTTGGGGTAAAAATTAATTTTATTTATAAGTTCACACATGAATTTTATTGAGGTACAAAAATATCAATACCATATAAGATTTGAGCATCTTCATTTTATAGTTTATGCAACAGAATCTGAAATGCTTAACACATGCATTTGTCACTCTGACTAATCTTTTGGGTCAACTGAGTTTCAGTTATGAAGTTGAGGTCACCTTTTCAGATATTCAAACTCTGTAACTTCTCTAGCATACACTGTATACTGATCACTGTGAGATGCAGGGAGCATAATGAGCAAAGCTACAAACCTTTCTCATTCAGAAGTCATTTTCCTTTATTGTTTCCTCTCTGTGTTTATTCTTGTATATTTCTTCCCAATTATTTGTTTCCCCTGATATCTGGGACTTCAGAGTTTAAACATTGTAATAAATTGTTTCCTAAGCTCTCTCCTGGACACTTTCCAGGTAAGTTGCCTTAATTCTTCTATTTTGTACAATCTATGTGGCGTCTCCTGATTTTATGGGATACACCAATGGTACAGAACATTTGATTGTGCATGGGGAAACATGACCATACAATTTCTCTAGTTTATCTTCTGTGTAATGTGTCCTTTAAGCCATCTCATAAATAAAGCTAGCCATTTCCTCAGCTTGTCCTCCCTTCACAGACACATGCTGGGAGCAAAATGTGCAGATTTGTTCTCCTCAACATTACCCCACCCTCAGGACTAGATGGGCAATTGCTTCTCCCTCTGAATTCATTTTGCGCTGTGTTCTGTGTTGGTGAATATTTATGAACTGTCTTCATTACTTAGTTTTAGATTCCAGGAGGTAAATCCAGGATCTTGAAGGAGGTATGCCAGCCCAGTCCGCCCAGATTTTTTGCTGAATCACCATATCTCAGATGTCACCATGTCTCAGATGTCACCATGCCTCTGATGTCAGGAGTTCTGGTGTGGCATTTATGTATGGTAATTCACTGCACAAAATCTTGTCTACTTTCATATGGGAATAATTTTAATTAACTGAGTCTTCTAAAGAGTTGAATACATTCATCATAAACAGCAGAGTCTTATAACTAACTCTGAGTGGACAGCATTCAAAAGTTACTGTGCCTGTCCTGTGCCTGATTAGAGGATATACTGGGACATAAGAATATCATCACCAGCATCATTAGCAGGAAGATTCCTGCAGAGTTGTGCTTTGTTTTATTTTGGTTCTTCAAAATTCTCAAATTTATATAAAGATTCATGGAATATTACTAAGATTCTGATTAGTAGATATTCATATAAACCTAGAAAATGAGACAGTTAACTATTTTGTCCCATTTTTATGGATTCTGTATTTTGCAAATATGAATGAGCATGCCCACAGTACACAGATAAAGATCAGAGAATGGCTTGCAAGAGTTCTTTCCCTCATTCCGCCCTGTGGGTCTTGGGGATCAAGCATCAGGCCTCGGTCCTTTACCCTCTAAGCCATTTCAATTACTTGAATTTAGACTTCAAGAACTAGTTGATGAAACATGCAACAAACTGGTGGTGAGGGAAAGTTCACCCCAGTGTAAAATGGCGAATATTGATCTAATGTTACAGTTCTTAGAGATTTTTTTTTTTTCTGTTGAGACAGGGTTTCTCTGTTATAACTCTGGCTGTCCTAGCACTCATTCTGTAGACCAGGCTGGCCTCGAACTCACAGAGATCTGCCTGCCCTTGCCTCATCAATGCTGGGATTAAAGGCGTGCACCACCACCACCAAGCTTTAGAGTTGTTTCTTATACTGGTTTTTTTCCCCCTTGCTTTGAGTCTGCCTTTGTTCACAGGAGACAGCATCCCAGCTAGCAACAGCCATCCCCATGCAGCATGATTTTCTAAAATGAATCATATTCTAAGACCATAATGAATATCATAAACACAGATCAATTTCTTTGTGAAATCAGAGCACATATTCTGTAATGGTAAGTTCAAAGGTCTCCTTTGTGCATACGTAAACAATTTGTATAATTACTGGATTATAGAAACAACATTGCCTTTTGTTCCCCATTGCCTTTACCAAGCTCTCTTGAAGTCCATTTTCTGCCCTTTACTGGCAGTTCAGGCTGCATTATATTTGGGGGTCAGTTTCAAATATGATCATTTCCAATCCACCTAAATGACATCATTAATCTTGCATTCCATTTGAGCTTCTATCTCCCACCAATTCAAGCCTAATAGTATTACTGTCCCAACAGAGAAGAATGACTGGGATGCGGGATAAAATCTGCTCTATTATTTCACATACTTTGTTCCAAATGCTCTTTCTTTCATTACCTCCTTAACAGTTTCTCCCGTGTGTTTCTCCATTAGCTGTGGTCGTTGTCTGTCTTTGTTATGCTTCCTGGCACATATTAGTGGTCATTTGGAGATCTTGAACAGTATGTCAATTCCTTTGGTCAGTGATGGCATTTTTTTTCTAGGAGTCCCTGACTCCATCCCTATGGGCTCCTGTTATGGCTGAACCACTGGGTTCCTAATGTTGCAGGTCTCCCTACCCTGCATCTTTTAGTGCTTTCTATACAACTAACACAAAACTTACAAATTTCTTGCCCTGCAAAAGAAGCGAAACGTAAGTGTACCCCACCCCCTGCCTTTATTCCCTGCTTCTTACTTTCCATTTTGGTTCATCTAGACAGCTTTTGGCATGGGGATTTCTCCAGAGATTGACCGATACTTACTTGTTCTTCTGTCCTAACTCCAAGAAACATATTTCCCAAAAGACCTTACCTTTTTCTTTTCAAACTTGTTTTGGTTTTCTTTCTTTCTATTTTGATACTGAGAATCAAACCCAGGGCTTGCATTTGCACACAGTAAACAAACCTGAAAAAGCGGGGGCTTTACCCCAGCTCTCCTCTTGAGTTTCTATAGCTCACCTGAGTTCTTTCTAACGCATGCAATCCCAAGCTATGTGAGTCATCTTCCTGGGACTCTTAAATATCTTGAGGTATGTAAAAAGGACCTACTTTTTTTATTCCATGAATGGGAGAAAAGAGAAATAGGGTAATACCACAGCCACATGCATCACTAATGAGAGAGTAGCTTTTGTATATCATGTGCGGCCTATGGTTGGGTATTGTTAGAGTCCTGCAGTAAGCTTGCTTTAAAACCAGAGCTTTACTTTTCACTGCCTGTCTTGTGGCATCTAAGAGTTCATCCTTCTTAAGCTAGACAAGGAATAATCCCTCCTACGAGTGTTCTGTTCGTGAGAATTCAGGGATACAACAAATAAAAATTTTCTGGAACATAAGAGACTTACATATCTTAGTATCCTTTACTTTCAATTATTCTTCCTTTGTTTAAGATATTCACGTCTTGGTGTGTAACAGATACTACTTATTTTGCAAACAATTAATCTTCAGAATCAGTCCCGTGAAACCTTCACATCAATTGCATCAGGCGCTCTTTACTCATTTATATTATCCCGAGGGTCCTTAGAGAATTGGGAAAATGTGTGCATTTGCCAGGAGTGATATTGTTGCTTTTCCTAATTCCTTCTGAATTCTGTAATGTAATTAATCTGAGCTTGGTGCTCTGTCAACTTTAATAATCCTGACGACCTTATTACACTCTCCAGCGGAGAGATAAGTATTAAGTGGGTACCTGTGGGAATTAGATTCTACTGTCATTATTGCCAACCAATGTTTTTAGAAACCATTTCACCATGTGGATATATGAGAAACTGTATATTAAACTGAGAATGAATAGAGCTGTTGTGTTTGCCAACTTATTTTATAACCGGGGCAGGGTTTAAGAAGAGAGCTAGTGAGGATTCTAATAAGGAGGAAGAAAATTAAACTGTGTCTGTGTAGGTAATACTGAGAGTCTATTTTCATTATTAAAGCTGTTTGTCATTGCAACCAACATGAGTTGTCTTTGGGAAGTATTGTTTGTGCCTGCAGTTTTAGAGAACAAACTCTTTTCAATTTCACTTTGTCTCTTTTGACTTGATTGCTAAGATAGTGTGTGATTGGATACCTGGATAAGAACAAATTTTGGCATACAGCTTTGAACAGTGACACCGAAGATGAGGAAAATAATGGCGGCTTAAACCCATACTAAATTTATGCAAAAAAAATTGGTTAGTCAAATGATGAACAGATGCAGCTGAGCATTTTCATCGTTTTTTGTTAAATATCCTGAAAACGATTCTGGCTGGTTACACAGGAAAATTGCATCAAAATGAAATGTGTACATGAGTAAAATATTAATAACTGGGCTCCATTCAACAGACGATAGATAATGCAGCTGTTTTTAGCCTCCAGCTGTGAAAACATAACTTACTTTTTTTTCTGGGGGAAAATCAGCCTTCTCATTTTATTTTATTTCAGTATAATTTACTACTTGCTCATTCCTGTTTTCTTAGATCTCTGAGACATTTTCCTTTTAGAGATACCTCCAGCATTGTCACGGTGTTGTCTTAGTAACAGGAGTCAGAGTTGGTGCTTCTCACCTCGTAACACCCAAAAGTCACTGGTGATCTGTGCATTCCTGGATTTTACCTGGGCCTCAGTACCTGAAGTGTTCTTTAAGAAGGAATCCTTTTTATTTGTCTCTTCTGCCCACCACATACCAAGGCAGGACAGGGGAAGACAGAGTTCACCTGCCCTTTCAATCTGTTAAATTTTTGCCAAATATGTAAGATATCATCATTTTATGGGAATGAATAAAGGTATACAAACATTAGGGCAATGTAGACAGGATGCTAAAAAAATATACTATGAAGTTAAATTGAACATAAATGCTGGTAACACAAACTCAAAATACAGAATGAGTAGCTAGTTATATCAAGAGCATTCTTGTGTAGTCCAACAGCACAGAGTTCATTCCATATTCCACCTCAGTCAATGAACACATCAGTCCTACAAATATTATAGGCTGTTTTGAAACAGCAGGTTTAGAGAACGGGACATTAAATAACTCATCCATCCATAATCATGTAGACACTCGAGCCCAGTGGTTTGGCCCCAGGGTTTACATCTTTAAGTACTCTCATTTTCTTGTCTTTAGGCACCCTTGTAGTAGTGTGAGGAGAATTGAAAGATAATTGATTCCTAATAGCCTCAGAAAATGGAGCTGAAGGAGTGCCTACTTCAGCTGAGATCAATTCCATTTCATAAAGCCATTTAAATCTTCAAGTTGAATTCCAAGCCTTTAAGATCAGAGTATGGGATGCATCTTTTTCTACTGAGAATTTTGGCTGGCCCTGAACCTTCTAGCACCCTTATTCACTAGAGTATACAAACAGTTTGGGGTGGGGGATAGGAACTGGAGGGATGAAAACACAATCTGAAGATGTGAGTACAGAGAAATCAGTCCAGCCAGGAACGTGCCCTAAAATAGCAATGTGGCTAACATCTGTTAATCTTAAGCCAAAAGGGTACCTTAGTTCCAATTTCACAAAGATTATTCTCATATTTCAAATTCCTTAACACTTAAGCACTTATACAAGTGACTGATACTAAAGAAGGGCCCAATAATCACTTGTTGAATAAATAATGGAACAAGAGGGGAAAGCATGAATGAAAATTAGAAGACAAACTAAACATAGTCTGCTAAGTAAAAGTGTGATGTCACCAAAGGAGCAAATCAAGACGAATGGAGACTGGGCATATAAAATGAGGAAAAGAAAGAAAAAAATGAAGTCACAGTGTGCTGGCTAATTTTATGTCAGTTTGACACAGGCTAGAGTTGAGAGGAGGGAACCACAATTGAGAAAATGCCTCTGTAAGATGGGGCTGTCTCAAGCATCTAGAGCATTTTCTTATTTAGTGAGTGATGTAAGAGGGCCCAGCCCACTGTGGGTGGGGCTACCCCTGAGATGGTGGTTCTGGTTCTATAAGAAGGTTGAGTAAGCTATGTGTAGCAGGCCAGTAGGCAGCACTCCTCCTTGTCCTCTGCATCAGGTCCTGCCTCCAGGATCCTGCCCTGCTTGAGGTCCTTGTTCTGATATCCTCTGCTGATAAACAGTGATATGGAAGTATAAGCCAGATAAACCCTCTCCTTCCTAAAGTGCTTTTGGTCAAAGCAATAGTAACCCAAACTAAGACACAGAGTTTTTGTTTTGTTTTGTTGCTTTCGTATTGACTTGGAAAGGCCAGAGTTAACCTTGAACTTGCAAACCTCTTGTGGTAGACTTCTGAGTGCTGTAACACAGGCATGTTCCACTACGTCTAGATTACAAATTGTTCTTGACCAGACCTGCTCCTTTGCTTAAAATTTATCCAATATTCACATACTGTGTATTTGGCTTCAAGAGACTTGTACTTTCCAAAGAAACATACGGTTCATTTAAAAAAAAAAATTGTATGTTTTTTGTTTCATTTTGTTTTGTTTTTTAATGAACAGGAACAGTGCCACTATTTGACAATCATTTCATCAGACTGTTCATCTCCAAAGTTATTAGTGTTATTTGTTCCTGAATATATGCTAAATAGACAGCAAAGTAAAAAACAAATCATTGCAAACTGGCTGTGTGCACATTTTGTTAACTCATGACTAACACTAAGATGGGCTCCGTGGCCAGCCAAAGTGTTATAAAATTAGTTAAAACCAAACGTTCAAAATAAAATAGAATAAAATTTTGTTTTTTAGACTTTTTGAAACCAATAAATCCATTGAAAAAATATGGCTAAAATGATTTATATTCACTTTACCTCTTTTAACTTTAAAAAAAATTATTGTTATTATCATTATTATTGTGTGTGTATGTGTATGGTGTCTGAGGGCACAGACACCATGCAAAGTGTGTGTGAAGATCAAGGACAGTTTTCAGGAGTCAGTTCTCTCTACCACAGGTGCTAGGGAGCAAACTCATGTCAGCATATTTGTGTGGCAATTGGTTTTCTGAGCTACGCCATCTCACTGGCACTTCCCTGCCACATTGACATGTCTCAATTGCTCTGCTATTCTCCAGCTTGTATTTATCTATCCTGTTGGTTTCATGCCATTTACTGATAGCCTCTGTTCTGCTTCTGGGCCTGCTGTTGGTATTAAAGTTTCTATTATTAGCACAAAATGTGCTAAATTTTTGGAAAAACATTTTATTCACTCTTACTTTTTAGTGGAAAATGTGAACATTGACCACAGTTCTATGATCTTTGCAGAATATAGATACCTGGTTTTACTAAGGAAATGCCCTTCCTTTGCAATCTGATTATCAATCCTGAACAAAATGTCCTTACTTTAATATAGAGTTGTACTAGTTCACTAGAGCTGCCAAAAACAAACAAATGAAACCACAGATTGGGTGGCTTAAAGAAAAAAGTTAATTTTCTGAAGATCAGAAGTCCAAGATCAAAGTGTTAGTAGGGTTTATGTTTTTTCTGAGGTACCATCCTTGAGACGAGAGATGCATATGGACACCTTTCTCTGTCCCGGTATGGTTATCCTTCTGTCTTGGTCATGTTGTCTGTATTTTAATATATTTTTCTTATAAGTACACCAGTCAAATTGAGTCAAAGCCCATAAATAAAATCTCATTTAAGCTTAATTATTTCTTTAAAGCCTCTGTCTCCAAATGCAGCTATATCCTGAAGGACTGGGTATTAGGACATCAAAATACGAATTTCAGGAGGGGGTACATAATTAAGGCCATAATAGTAGATTTACTTATGACAAATGCCCTAGAAGAATTTTTTGGCCCAACTGTGTTAACTATCTAGACACATCCAGGCAAGGTTGTTTAGACTATCATAAACAGGGACTGGCAGCTTGTGGGAAAGTAAAGGGAGGTAATAGATAAGAACATCTATAGAAAGTACATAATTTTGTTACTCCAGAGGTAATGAATTGATTTACATCATCTGTCTATCTATTTATCTATCACCTATATTATTGATGGAAGGAATCATTATGTAGACCAAGAACATGGAGAAATTAGAGTCAACAGTGAAGAGACACTACACAAATTGTGTAATTGTACTTTTTCCTCTCTCTATAGAAGTACATGTACATAATTATCAATTTGCCACACTACTAATTTGAATCAAGATCTGATATAGCAGATGTGTTGACAGTCTGGCAACAATAAGAAAAACTAAGATATTAGAATAAGCAAAATATACTATTAAAATCATAATAAAACATGAGCCATGGTATTGTCAAGCCTAAGGTTTTCTATTTATTTTATATAGTAAATTGAAGACACAGAATGGAGAAGCATGTAGAACATTTCTGTGAAAATCATTTTCAGGGATGTTTTCATACAATTTTGGGAGAATCAAAATACTCATGTTACATTTAGAATCTTTAGGAAAAGGGATACAAATGTGTAAGTGCAATTTTAAATGTCTTACTGTTTCTCATGAATTGTAAGACAGTCTCATCATGAAATTGGTGAAGGGCTTAATAGGTGACCCCATTGAACACTCTACACACAAGAAAGAAGGAAAGAAAGAAAGAAAGAAAGAAAGAAAGAAAGAAAGAAAGAAAGAAAGAAAGAAAAAGAAAGAAGGAAGGAAAGGAAGGAAGAAGAAGAAAGAAAGAAGAAGAAAAGAAAGAAAGAAAGAAAGAGGGAGGGGGGAGGGAGGATGGAAGGAAGGAAGGAAGGAAGGAAAAAGAAAAGAAAGAAAAGAAAAGCCCATGGAAAGTGACATTTTTCCTAAGAAATGTAATTTACATATAATTTCAGAGTGAAATGAAATTTCAATAACAGATAACATCATCCTAAATTGAGAATCAATCATCATCCTCCACTACATAGCTCTGCTGAAAATATCAGCAAGCTTTGGAATCCTTGCAAAACCCCTGAGCCCTCATTAAATCCGCAGTAAATAAGAATAATGCTCATTAATGTTTGTAAATTGTGTCCTATTGATGAAGGTAACTAACTGTATAAACACTGCTGAAGATACAATGATGGGCAGCATGATTCCCTTTCTAAATACGAAAGAAACTTGAATTTGAGACCATTTGTCAATTCTGACAAGACTTTTTTTGCATGTGTGATAGAACTGTTAAGATCTTCTGTGTCTGCTAATTTTCAGTCTGAGGGTTTAACTCAGTCCACCAAAGTTACTTTGAAATAATCGAATAAATTATCCCTCTTTGTTATTGCACTTGAATTCTTTTCCAGATCAAAGGCGCATTTCATTAAGTAATACTCAATGGCATTTCACTCATTCTCCATCTGAAATGTTCGGTAATTGGTTGACCTCTCGCAAAACCACAGAATAAAAAGCAAAGACCAAAATTATTGGGGGAGAGTGAGTGACATTTAAAATGATAGTTTTAGTCATTCATAAGTGAGTTGTTAGTTTCCTAATAAATAAACTGTCTTTGTTCTCATATTTCAAAGTGATGTATCAACTGTGTGAACTCTGCTGAAAAGTGTTAAAGACAATTCCATTCTAACTTGGTATTTATCAGTTGTATTAAATTACCTGCTACTCTAAATAGACCTTGGAATTAGCTGCAATTGAGTAGTCACAAAATCAATCAAAATATAGTTTTTTATTCATTTTCCACGATGTCAAGAAAATATATGCTAGACTTGATTTTTTAAAAAAGTCTTGGGTGAATTAATTTTTTAAGTACAACAGTGAAAAACCAAAAGACAAATCCAATGTTCTTAAGACAGACAGGAGGTTTCTTTTGTCCTGTGGCTAAATTCAACTGCAGCTCTCTAAGATTTATTGCATGGTTTTGTTGTGGCATTTTATGTTTTAGTATATAAACTTTCTTTTGATATATTTAGCTACCAAATATATTTTTCCTTTGTAAAGTTGAACTAGAAAATGTGTGGCTAAGTTGTTATAGAGATGTCTACCTTCAGTGCCTAGCACTTTAGCTTTCCACAACATTGTAATGATCTCATGAATGCTGGCCTCCTGAAAAAAAAATACATTGATCAAAATGTAATTGTCAAGGAGCTTCCCGGGTGAAGGAAATACTTAGGGGAATATTAATCACTTTCTTTTCATTTTGCAAACTAACAGACTACTTTGAATTCTTCTGTTTGGAGTCCTAATGTACAAAGACAGATCAGCCATACATAGCTGTAGTTCTTAAAGATAGATACAAAACATCGTAAGTCTTATTTAAAATGTGCTTAAAAGTGTGAGCTCTTATATTTGTTTTTAAAAGTAAATTAAAATTAAAACTTTCAAAAATGCTATAGACTAAACATTTTGAGTATGTGAAGAACTAGAAAGATTTCATAGTTTTAGTAAGTTAAAAATTCTATTTCCTAGTCAATATGACTTTTAAATTTATTATAACAAAATACCATTCAGTTTGCCAAGCACAATTACTCTTTAAATGCAGTCTATAAATATACATTAAGTTGAGACATTGCATTAAAAACAATATACAAGACAACGTTGGTCACTTTTCATGAGACCTATTTTCTAATAGAAAACTCTATACACTGTAACGAGCTGATTTAGAGTGAATGACCCTTGCTTTCAAGAAGTGTGGTTCCTGGTTGACAAATGTACATAAATAATTGTTCAAGAGAGCAAGGCTACTATTCTGTTATTCACATGCCATATATTGTTAGTAGGGTTTTTACTAAGTATGGGAATTGAAGTCATCAACCAAGATGTCTAAATTATCAATCAATGAGTTGTTTGGATAAAACTAGTTCTTCAGTGAGGCTTCGGGTGCTCAAATAACATTGTATCTCCATAGGAATAAATTAACTACCTTGGGATGCTCCATGATTAGATTATTTAGGACTGTCTGTAATTTTTATTTAAAACTTAAATTCTAATATATCTGCATCCTAGTTTCTTTCATTTCTTCCTTTGTTTTTAATACCTTTTATTTATTTATCCACCTATTTATTATCTATCTTTCTATCCATCCATTTGTTTGTTTATTTATTTAGTTATTTGTGGCAATGGGACCTCTTGCATTCAGGAAAGGATGACTTCTACTAATCTAAAGCCCTTTTTAATTTTTTATTTTGTGACCAGGATCTCACTAATTAGTCCAGGCTGTCCTTGAACTTGCGACTCTATAGATTTACTGTCACAAGTAACTGGGAAGCAGAAACAGTCGTCAAGTGATTGTGATGACTAACAAACTTAAGACAGTCTCTAAGCCTTCATGGTTCTAGTACACACATATGAGTAACTGACCCTTCACATATGGCACAAAAAAGCTGTGACTGAAGTTGTAATTTCTGTGATTGTTACACTACTCACCTTTATGAGTTTGCCTCCTAAAATGAATCCTGAAAGAATGTGAAGTTATAGGTTGGTTTCCATATCTAGACACAAAGTGTCTTTGTAGCATGGAGTAGAGAGTAGAATTTAGTAGAAATTAGTAAAACTAGTTAAAAGTAGTCCTTTGCTGGTAGCAAAAAAAGTGAGAACTCAAGCATACTAATACAAGGGACTACATTTAGTTAATTTTCTTCCCCTTCTCCAAACCTGTAGATCCTCTTCATAATTACCCAATTTTAAGTTCTTTCAGAAGATGATAATTGACCTACCTCAAGATTTGCTATACTACACTTGAGTATATACCCAAAGGATATATATCACAGAAACACTTGCTGGACCATGTTCACTGTTGCTCTATTCAAAATAGCCAGAAACTGGAAACTACCTAGATGTGCTTCTACAGAAGAATGAATAAAGACAATTTGGTACATTTACACAATGGAGTATTATTCAGTCATTAAAACATGACATCATGAAATTTGTAGGCAAATGGGTGGAACTAGGAAAAATAATCATTCTAAGTGACTAATCTCAAACTCAGAAAGATAAATATAGCATGTATTCACTTATAAGTGCATATTAGCTGTTAAGTCAATGATTACCAAGCTACAATCCATAGAACCACAGAAGGTTGGGACAGAGTAAGGGGATAAAAGAAAAATAGATCTGGTTAGGAAAGAGAAATAGGAAAGATAGCTATGGAAAGATGTTGGGGTAGAATGGGAGTATCAAGTCGGAAGGGGGAGGGGAGAGGGGTTGTGGGAGGGAATATAAGGAGAAATAGGGGCATCTGAAGGTTAGTATGGAAACCTAATGCAGCAGAAACTTCCTAAATGTGTGTGTGTGTGTATTTGCCTTCATATACATAAACATTTAAGAATACACACACACATACACACACACACACACACACACACACACATATGAAGGCAATGCAAATGAAATCATCAAATAATGAAGGAGACAGGGTCCCAGCTGGACATCTCTTGTTACCAAATGAAGCTTTCAGTAAAAAGATTAGGTTATACCAAATTGAGTTGTTGGCCAAAGGGGCCACGGGAATCCTAAAACAACCCATGTTGTTGCCAATACTGTAGGTTGCTCTCCACAAACTGACAGACAGGATCTGCAGTTGAAGACAATACCTGCATAACTCATTAAAAATGGAGATGTTGAGATGGTGCCTATATAGAGCCTTCACCTTATATTACAGAATATTTGGTACAGGAATATACTCTGCACACTTCCAAAAGGGAAACAAACACCAAGGTAGCCACAAAGCTTTTATCCATGATTGTGTTCTGCTGGCAAGACATGCTAAAGCAATGGTCACACATTTGACTTAAGGCCCATTCCAGTAAATGGAATCCATATTTGACACTGCTTGAGTGACCAAGAACTAGGGACAAGATAATCCAGGTACTTAGGATAAAATAAAATAGTATTGGTTTATAAAAAGAAAAAAAAATGTAGTGATAAATCTATTCCTAATGATATTCTGCTATACTCACAGATAAGTGCCTTGTTCAAACATCATCAGAGAAGCTTTCTTCTTTATCAGAAAGGAAGAAACACAGAGATCCACAGTCAGACAGTGAGAGATCTTGGAAGACTCAGCTCTAAATTGGATATTTTCATCAAATTCCTCCCCTCTAAACTCAGTGAACTCAGAGGAAGACAAGACAGAAAAAGTGTAAAGTCAGAAGAGATGTTTTGTTTTTGGTGTGCGGTGTGTGAGTGTGTCCGAGAGAGAGAGAGAGAGAGAGAGAGAGAGAGAGAGAGAGAGAGGGAGGGAGGGAGGGAGAGGGAGAGGGAGGGAAGGAAGGAGAGAGAGAGGGAGAGGGTGTTTGGCATTTTCCTTTATGATGTGATCTTATTTATTTTGTTTGCTTGGGGGTATTGTTTTGTTTTTCTTTTCTAAAAATGAATTTAAGAATACATTATTATTGTCAATAACTATAGTTTTACCAATATTTAAAGAAATAAGGCAAGATGGTTTTAATGAAATTTTATTTCAACAATTTGTTAATAAATTTTCATTTTATAACTTTACCGTGATCTAAAAAGGATTAATGAGTATAGGAAATATTTAAACAGAGAAAAACATGATTTTTACTCAAGCTGTGCAACCTAAATTAAGCTAAAGTTACACTGCTCATTATGTCTTCTTCATTTCTCAAGTGTTTAAAAATAGAGTAAGTCTGATATTGATATAGAAAATAGTTGAAAGTGTGTCAAACTTAACAATTAAGGGTTGCAGACAGTGCTGTATTAAATGTGCTAATTTGATTTTTTTTTTTTTTTTGCTGTTAAAAGACTGGCAAAAAAATGATCACGTCACATACTAATATCATTAAAAATAACTACAAAGTGATATACAATTATTTCAAATGTTTGTTAGTTTTCAATCATAGTGTGTTTATATGAAATTAAAGGTTAATTTATAGTTTAAATAAACTAGACTATTCCAAGAATTTAACCATAGAAGGATCAAATACAGCAAATTATTCACTTTTTACATAGAATACTACAGAACCTAGGTATGTAATATTACAGAAAAATCCAGGCTTAAATTCAGTAAGTTAAAATCATTCTAATTGTTGTCTATCTAATCTAAATGAGAAACTAGTTATACCTCCTATTAAATATATTTGTTTCAGTAAGATTGGTAGTATGAATTGAACCTTAAATTGGTAAGTGCCCAGAAGTATACTATATGTAATATAAAACGTCTAAGATTTTAAATGTGTATTTTTTAATGGACACTGAAGAACTAAACTTTTATATTCATTGAAAAAGGCTATAAATATGTCAGGGGGTTTATGCTGAATCAAGATTGGGGGTTATAATCATTTTATTATTTTTAAGAGACAATGGTCTTTATTGTGTAAGTAAACAGTAATATACTTCCTCACTTTTATTCCTCTAGAGAACATGTCTTTGAAATTATTATAGAATAAGAAAGTGCTTATATGTATTTAAATTTCATTTGTTCTATCAGTAACAAATAATAAAAACAAAGTGATTATTCCTTGCATAAGCATACCCATAAAACTATAATTCATCACACACAGTACTTACTGTAAAGCAACAAAGCACTGCAAATTCAGCACCTCATACCATCAGAATCATTTTCATATTTTACTGATATCAAAATTCACTTTTTATTAGACCTTTTAAAATGCCTATCACACATACTGTTTATCAGAAAGTATATGAAATATGTCAACATCAAGTTCAAGTTGTTTGTATAATGACTTACCAGTTGCAAAATCCTGCAAAAATGTTCATTTCCATTCCATATTCCGCTCTCTGTATTTTACTATATTCAAACTGGTATCATCTATTTAGAAGAAAATAGAGCAGTTCTGTGCAACACAGAGTTTACTCCCTTGTGGGCAAAAGAGCTTCACTGGGGACAGGAGCTCTTGTATGGTTGGACTTTACATTCATTTTTGATTTTTGATACAGTGCTTGTTTCATAGCTTCTTCAAACTGACACAATTGCTTGGGGTATACGAATATTTAACTGGGCTGAGTGGCATGTGTCTGCAATCCTGCTGCACTCAGGTGAAGGAGAAAAGATTGAAGAAAGTTTGAGCTAACTTCACTGACAATATGTCTCAGAAAGAAATAAACAAACAAATGAAAGAACTGGGAAACCATGTTTGCAAACAAGAGAAATTATATGAATGTTCCAAAAGAGTATTATACATACTGTTAATTAATGCACCTTATGAGTGACATGCCAATTACACATTACATCATTTAAAACCAAATAGTGCAGGATCTATTATGTCATCTTTATAATACATTAGAAAACAAGTTAAGGGACATATGCATTGTTTATTCTTGGGCTGGTTGCTTTTAGAATCTAGCATTGAAGAGAGGCTTATAACTAATTATTAGTGTTTATCTCAAATAATGAGATACTATTTGAAATAAAACAAGAGATCATATTTTATGACTGAAAGCAAAATGCAATTTCCTTTTCTGGTGGATTTATGCCTTGTCATTTACATGATAGATTTCACTCAAAAGTTATGTAAGTCTAGGTTTATACATCTAATGTTATTCTCATGACCATCTTAATAAACTTCATTTCCTACACCACGGATTCAGTGTACTCTTTGGTACCTATTCTACAGGAAAGGACACATTCATGCTTCCAATGAAATGAAGGTTGAGACTCTGAGCTTAGTAAGGGTAAAATTATACTAGAACTGTGTGAAGGTAAAATGATTAGAGTTTAAAAGTGAGCTTCTGAACGCACGTCTTGAACTTATTATGTAGCTTAGGGTGGATCTGACATTGAAGCAGTCCTCCTGCCTCCATTCTGAGGATGAGGATTACAGGTGTTAAGAGGCATTAAGTCACTATGCCTGGAGTCACTTTTGCTTTTGAAAGAGATCCTTCCACTTCCAAGTATCAGCATGCAGCACAATAACTGTTGTAGACTGTTTCTCCTCTATCATTGATCATTTTAAAAATCAATTTCAGAAAAATCTTTTGTGTATCTATTGAAATTTCCACTATTTTCCTCTAATACTATCATGCAAGTATGTGTGCTAGTATGTGATTGGCTTGATTATATTTTTAGTTGGTATTTTTAAGAGGTGGCTTGCTAACATTTCCAGTTTATCTAACTACATTGGAATATATGGTTTGGTGATAGTTCTTTACCTATAAAATTCTGTTGCGTGTCATTTGAGTAAATGTTTTATTTAGTGGACTAAAAGTGGAATGGGGATTTTTTTATAGATGTATTCATTTATCTAGAAATTCCTGAACTATTGCCTCCATTTTGAGACAGATTTTACATAACCTAGAGCAACTGAATTCATCACACAGCTAAGGCCAGCTTTGAACTCTTGACAATTATGCTTCTACCTAAGGAGTTAGAATTCTAGCCAAGTCACCATGCCTGTATTTTAAATATTTAATCTCTATCTAAAATTTTTTAGCTGTATTTTAAATATTTAATCTCTATCTAAAATCTGCTACCATAAGGTTATTAAGAATGTTTTTGTTTGCCTGTTTAACTACAGGGTTTTAGAAACTTAATACTGTTATTATTAAATCATTTAAACAAATGAACATTAAGAGTCACAATATATGCATTTTACATTTGTTTCTATTACTTCTAATGAATTTAGGGTTTCAAAGTCTCAGCAAGACACATGGTGTTTTCATTTCTAAAGTCAACTTAAAATTTCTTTTTTAACATACATTATTTCCAAAGAGGCTCAATAGAACTAGAAACGTTCTTAAAATTGGAAGACAAACAAAAAATGCCTTTCAGTTTTATGTGCAGTTATCTTTCTGAATAAACACACCATGTTAACATTTTCCTTCAAGAACATCCATTGAAACATGAATTACACACTTGTCCAGCAAATTTTTTTTTTTTTTTTGGTTTTTCAGGACAGGGTTTCTCTGTTGTAACTCTAGCTGTCCTGGAACTTACTCTGTAGAACACTGGCCTTGAACTCAGTGATCTGCCTGCCTATACCTCCCAAGCCAAGTGCTGGGATTAAAGGTGTGAGCCACCACCACCCAGCAGTAAACTTCTGAAGTATTATCTCAAGGTAACTTGAGAGCTGACACTATTAATGTAAGTTTTCAGCATTAATCAGAAAAAATATTTTTACTTTAAATACAAAGATATATGTTCATTTGTTAAGACATCTTTAAACAAAAGAAATGCTGACAACTCAGGTTCAAATACCATTAACTGTTTGCAGAGCAAGTTTTCCTGAATCCTTAATACGTCAGCACATTTTGTATTTTTAAATAACCTCTGATGATTAAATCTAGCAATATGGAGTTATGAACTATTTAATGTCTTTTGTAACCAAAAAGAGATTAAGTATAGAATATACTTAAGGTCTTTATTTTAGAAAACTGAGGACTATGTTAAATCTAAGTCTAAAAATTAGGATTTTTTTTTTTGCATCAGCTAATTTAAATACTAATTTATAGTAGATCCTTTATAAATTCCATTAGGTAAAGGAAATTTAAAGAAAACTGAAAATTTTCAGGATTTCTTTTAGTAAACTTATTAATATCTTATAGAGGCCTTTAAAAAATATTTTCTCAAAAAAATGTGATTGTTGGTCTTGAGTTTATAACTCATGCTCATGGAAGAGAAGACTGAATACCATATGTCTGAAAGCTATTTTAAGTATTCAATGAAATGTTTACTGCTCTGGTCCCTTTTCCACAACCTCCTTTTATTCATCTATTTCCAACTTGGAACTACTGAATGAATTGGAAAGCAGAGTAAAATATGGTGACTTAGATCAGAACTAAGTCATTTTATGTACAATTTCTAGAAAGTGCTCAAACGATTAAGATGTGTTACTCAAAAGCAAAAGAAAACCATAAAGGAGTAGGACAAAATATGGGACAGTGTTAATGTAGGCAGGCAGAGGTATTTTCTGCCACGTATCACTTGTCTTGGAAAACATAAATATTAGCTCGACAATCATGTATTAAAATGAGTTCTATTCAAGTTAAAACTATCACAGTGCACTTTTATTAATAGGCCTCGATTTTATCTCCTTCTTACCTCACATGGAAAAAGGAAGATTATATTTTTCCTCTCACTGGATACTGTAGACAGCTAAATTTGATATACCTTCTATTCAACTACCAAGATTCAAGAGTGGTTAAGATTTATTTCACTGTCAATGCCCGGGAAAACTGCCACTTAAAAAAAAAATGATGAGTCAAGTAATTTTTTTTTCTAATTTTATTACTGTTTAGCAATGGGAAAATGCAATTTATTTACACCAGCAGCCACACACAGTTAATTAGCTATTTGTATAGGATGGATTACTTATTAAAAAATAAGAATCTCCAAAACAAAGGACAGTGGTGAATTTCACACTACCCTCCCCCAATGATCCCAGCATGCGATAATGCCAGGCAGTGGCCCCTGAGCATGCGGTGGTGGGAACTAATTTATGCAAGAAAAAACCACAAACCACAGAAATTTTAAAGAACCCCTTTTCCCCATACACACACACTCAGATACATAATAGGATTACAGGTGGTCAATACAATTAATTGAAGAAGGAGGATAGAATTCTGCTGTTACAGGGAAGGTAGGGGAAGGGAGAGTTCCTAACCATTGTCAACTATATGGTGGAAAGCATTCCTTCCCCAAAAAAGTAGTTTGTTCCCTCAGGGCAATAGCAGCTGGACTGAGCCCACCCTATATCTACACAGAGTTGGGAACTGTGGCCCGAATGGAAACGATGGAGACAAAACAAAAGCATTATGCGTAAATCATTACCCCAAACTACCACCCACATCTTTTATGCTCTAAACCAGAAAAGGCCAGAAAGAAAATATGAAAGTCACATTTGAGCTCCCTACCTGAAGGCAAGAGTGAGTGGGCCATGGCCTTTCTCCCTTGTTACCTTTCTCTAGAACTTTAAGTAGGCAGTAGTCCCAGACTGGTTTTCTCCCTTAACTGAAGCTGTTTAAAGAACTCATGTAGCACGACAATCTTCTAAAAGCACTTTTAGCTCTCACCAAGATTTCATTTTTTTTTTTTAAGGTCTCATAATTCTTGGACTAAGGATCCATCAAACTGTAACTAGGCCCCAACCCTGAGCTGGAAAACTCTGAGAAGGCAATAGCAAGTTAGTCTCAAGGCTCAATCACTATTGTTTCCTTAACCCTTGTACAGTATCCCAAATTAGTCCATACAGTTCAAATAGTTCCTGGGTAACTGAAATACATACACAGTAGGGTTAGAAAAAGTGGAGCAGAATTGACTCTGTCCTTGTGTATACAGCATTCATGGTTCTGCAGTAAGTCCTAAGAGGCAGTATCCAAGTGGTGAAGAAAGAACTCATGACAAAGCAGGGAGAAACACTAACAAGTCCTACCGAAGAGAAATACTTAGACATTACACTGCCTTATAAACAAACAACAAAAAATTAAGTTATTTCCCCAACCCAATCCAAACAGAGGGAGCCATGAGAAGATTCTCAGCCAAGTCTTCCATAAAAACAGGTAAAACAACATAAAAACCTAAAAACTTAGAAAAGAAAAAAGAAATTGAGTAAGCTTCAGAGGCAGGAGCACTGGGAGATGAACTGAAACTGGTCAAGACAAAAGCTGGAGTGGCAAGCAGCACCTGGAATCATGAGCTGCACCAGATAGGCAGTGGAGCGGTGGACAGGAACATGGCCAAGCCGGACAGATGGGGCTGGACCCTTTACTGGGGCACAGAATGAGGTAAGAAAACATTTCAAATAAAGCAGCACCGTTCTATTCTGCTCACCTCAGGACTCCCACCCTACCTTCCATAAACCCTCACTTAGGGAGTAAAACAGAGGACAGTTTTGATATGCCATTCACTTCCCGTCTACTTCTATCCCAGCCTCCAAAGAATTTGGAGATCTTTTCCTAATTTCCAACAACAAAAAGCCCCTGCTGTCAAGAAGGTCCTGACGACCAAGTGAAGGACTGCTATTTGTGAGGGCAGAGGTGGTGACAGTCTTATTCACCAAAGCAGAGGCCTGACTACCCAACTTAAGAAGGGAACCATACCGCCTGTTTCAGGGCTCTTAGCATTAACTCATTCACATTAGTGAGGGCAGGTGGAAAAAATTCCCTCCTGGCTCAATTTCCAAACAGCCTCCTGCTTGGTTCTACAGTTCAGTGGTGGCCCTGGAGGACAGTGACCTGTTATAATGATCAAGTCAGGCCCATAGGCGGTTATGTCACCAGTAACTCAAAAGTAGGAAAAGACTGTCTGTCCAACCAAACTTAGGTCCACAGTATGTAATTCAAGGTATGAATCTTCCAGGTGGAGATGGTATGCAGTTGCAGAGGTCTACTTCATCCTCACAGCATCAAAACAAAATCTTCAGCTGTTTGGAAATCACCTTGTCTTTTGCCAAACCTTTGTCAGGAGGTGGGATGGAAAGACAGGACTTTTGGTGAGCCAAAGGGGAGGCCTTGTCCCCGACAACAGCTGAAATCACTGAAAATGCTGGACCTTTGGGAAGCAGGCGGTTTCAACTTCTCAGTAGACAAGGTCACAGGGCTTCCTACCAAATTCAAATGGGAATTAATATTTTCAGTATGCAAGTCTCATACCTGACATTCATTTGTATCAAAGAGGCCAGACTGGAGGCTTAGAAATCAGAGAAGTCCACTGAAGCTGACTGATCATGGCCTGACCCATCAACAGCATTCACACTTTGCAGGAGGCCCTTGACACCAAGCAGATGCAAAATCTGAGAAACAAAAGAATTCTATGTGCTGTGTACTGAGGGCAGTACAGGGATCTTGTACATCCAGGTCTATTTACGGAGCTCAAAAATACAGCCATGACTGCCTGTGGACTGTCTCCTGTACAGGACTTCAGAGCTGGCACTGGGTACCCTTTCAAATGGATCCGAATTCCTAAAATCTCCTCTTTGGGTTTTTTTTTTGTTTGTTTTTTTTTTTTTTAAATGCTAAGATCTTTAAGGGAAACTGAGACTTTTGTCTGCCTTTTTTTTTTTTTTTATCTTTTTTTTTCTTCTCCAACTTAGCTCATTCCTTCAAGCCATGGGACCAGTCTGTATCACTCACTGTCCTGGTCACTGTCGCCCTCGCTCACGCTGTGACTACTGGAATTCCGGAGGCGAGCGCTGCAGCTCCTGCTGGGGCCCATTCCCAGGCTCTGCAGGGAGGGAGCAAAGCGGGAGGCGGCACGCGCCTTTGTCTTCCACCGGCTGAATGCCGAAATCCTTCACGCTCCCGGTGTCTGCGAACTCCAGGTAGAAGTAGCCGCACTTGACCGCCCGGTGCACCTCAAAGCAGAAGCCCAGGCAGGAGTCCTCTATGAGGTCTACATAGATCTCCTGGGCGATGGCCTCCAGCTTGTTAGTATCCAGGTTGGCCAACGAAATCTCCTCCATCTTAACTGGTAAGCGACTGTGCAGAGGGCGCTGCTTTTACTCACGGCACAGGCTGCTCGGGCTCGGGCTCCGCGGGCCGCGCTAGGCCTGCAGGCCTCTCCGGGCCGCGTCCTCCGGATCGGCAACGGCGGCGTCCGCGGCCACAGCAACGGCTGCTCCGGCTCGCCAACGTCCGGTCGCTTCCAACGACCCCCGCGCTCGGGATTCTGAGCTGCGCCCCGGCCCCGCTCACCGCCAAAGCCTCCTCCGCGCCTCACCGAGCCGTTCCGGCCTCTTCCTCCGGCTGACTGTCTGGGCCCGCCCCCCCACTTCCGCCCCGTGCTGCGCCTGCGCACTGACGCCTCGCGGAGGCAGGGAGTCGGCTCTGGCGCCGCTGGCTGCCGAGGATGTTCCGGGCTCTGGGAGAGCCGGTGGGGAGAACGAAGTCGTGCCTGTCGCTCTCTCGGTGCATAAAACGATATCGGTGGTATTATGTCATTTTGTTTAGAGATTTAAACGTTCGCTAGTGAGTTCACCTATGTTTAATTGATTTCCTCCGTAAAAGGAGGAATAATGATTACTTGCCCTGTTGTGGAATCAGTCGAATAATGACTGTAGCCATAGTTACCCACATAGGACTGAAAATTAGACTTATAGGATTCACTTGTTATTATTTACAGTACTGCCGCAGTTGTCATTTAAATCCACTAGGTGGTGCAAGGAAACAAATTACTGTCTAGTTTTTCTTCGACTCTTTCTTTGAATGAAAAAAAAAAATCTTGACACTAAAGGCATAATTCAAATATATTGATCAAATAAACCTAAGGCATTTATCTCACTTATAAGACCATTAAGTCAGTGTGACTATAAAGAAATGATTACATATGTCTCGAAAAGCGCTGGAAGATAAACATGATGCCTGTGTTGTTTGGAAGAGAAAGAGGAAAGCTTTTCCGAATGCTACACTGCCTTCATTGTGAGGACTGCAATCGGCCCACCTGATTCCCTGCAGCCAGCTCCTAACAACTTTTCTCATTTGAGTAAAGTCCTTATTCTGCGGTTAAGATCATTAATAAAATACACTACTAACCACAATAGATCAGAAGATGTCAGCCATTCCTAACAAGATTCGCTGTGAATTCAAACGTAAGAAAGTCACTAGCATTTCCTTCATTTTTTTGTTCATTATTTGATCCTCCTCCCCGACTGCTTTACTTGTATAATTTGTCAAATTTTGAACTGTAGCTAAAGAAAAATGTTAAATGCTCATTTATAGCTTTCTTATTCAAGGTTTTCGGATTAGAGCAAAACATAATCATCAGAACACTCTCTGTTTTCGTGAGTACAGAATTATCTTACACTGATTGGTTTATGAATGGAAATTATTTGTAAACAGTTTGATTTTCTGATTACCTAGTTAATCATTTTAGAAATCACAAATTGGCAGATCTCCATCATTTTGAAAGCTTATCCCACTTAATTTTTGTGTGCCTAAATATTTTTCACTAAATTTAAGGCAGAACTTTTTTTTTGTAACTTTTGTTTGTTTGTTTGTTTTTTGGGACAGGGTTTCTCTGTTGTGACTCTGGCTGTCCTGGAGCTCACTCATAAGACCAGGCTGGCCTCAAACTCCAACTCACAGAGATCTGCCTGCCTCTGCCTCCCGAGTGCTGGGATTAAAGGAATACACCACCACTACCCAACTAGAACTTTTTTAATGGCGTTTTGTATAATCTATGTGTTCTAGATTTTTAAAATTAATATATTTTGATACAAGGTAGAATCTCCTAATAGTCAGAAAATAGACCACATAATGATTAAGAACACACATTCCTGAGTCAGACTGCCTTCTACAGTATATGCCTATGTGAATCTTGGATTTAAATTTTTTTCTTAAAATTTCAGTAATAGATGTCATCACATAGCTTTTTAGTGAGACACATGACAATAAATATAAGAGTTTTCACACAGTGTCTGACGTGGTGTGTAATGGTGCATTTGCTATACATCCAGTTAGATGAGAAAGATACAGTCATGACTTTAACCATTTTTGCTCAATTCTTTCCATTTATTCTTTTCTTCAAATTTAACCTACAGCAGTACTTTCCACAACATAGGTATAAATCACATGAATCACAGAGACCTTTGTGAATTTTTTTTAAGGCAGGTCTTGTGTTGGGCTTGAATATCTGTCTTCATTTCTAGGTGTACTTAGATATGCTAGATGACGCATTAAGTTTCAAACAAAAATGTTCTCGCTGACAGACAACTGTTCTTTGTTATCACTGATGCATAATTTGTTCTCTCCAGGTCATCTACAGAGTCTTTGTTCACTTAATTTTAACAACAACAAAAATAGATTGTTTTTCTGAACCTTGTATGCTAAGAATTGGAAACCATCTTCTATTGAGCTTCTATAAATTCAATGCAGTTCAGTAAAATTATTTCAAAATGTATGTGCTTTTATGTTAACTGAAATTCAAATGATAAGTTTACAACTATTTTAAATGGCCTGTCAGTGTTTGTTTCATTTACTCTTACTAAATAAACTATCATATTGAAAATTTGTGGCATCATTCTAATTTTGTCATATATTCTATTTGTATCACTAGCCTAATTTTCTTAACTTGTGTTGAAATGTACTGGATATTTCATTTTACATCAAAATTATCAGAAAAATAAATGAGAAATAGCTTATTAGTTCTAATAATTGGCTGTTGAAGTTACTTTGTTTTTCAATATTTAATTCATTTTCTAAGTACAAAGCAAATAATATAGATTTCTTCTTCATAAATGACCTTAAAATATATGCATTGAAATATGTAGTGCATCCAAGTAATACACCGTAATTCCATCCATCTTTGATTCTTTTTTCCCAATAAACAACGTGTGCACTGGAGCCTTTCAAAGAGGAAAACATTTGAATTCTTATTTAAACATTTTTTTTTTTTATCTCTTAAAGGCCACAGACTATATATTTTGATGCTTACCTGGCAGGGGAAATTTGGCTTCCCCAGATGCAAGAAGGTTGACCGCACAATTAGTGGTGGTAGGAACTGTGTCTGTGGTCTCCTCTATAAAACAAACAAGAAAACGTGTATAGGAGGCAGCCAAATGCATCTATATGGACTTAGAAGTCAAATAATCCAACTGGGAATCATGTTTCTATAGTGATTTTCCAGGGAAAGTGTTTGTATAGTCATGTATATGCTTTTAAAATATTTTTAAGGAGATTGTGACACTTCTTCAGTATTTCACGTTATTCTTAAATAAAAATCAAATAATTATGGATGACTTCTCTTAACCTGAAAAAGTATACATGGCAGCACAGTTCCCTGTTTGAATATAAGGATTGGCTCTACAAACATAATCTAGAAACTTAGCAATTTTTTAGAAAAATCTAGAAATTACATATGTTTAGGCAATATAAATGTGATAACAGTTAGTAGAAACTTAAAAAAAAGGTATCTTAAAAGTTTCAAAAGCATCAAAATAGTAAAAATAGTTTCTGCACACCAAACCTTTTATCCAGATTGACATGTTGACATTATAGCACTTTTGCTCTGTTTTCCTCTAATGTTTCTTTTTCAGAAGCAAGCTTGAATTATCGTGTTCTCTACAATCTGGCAGTAAGTTGCAAACAACAGGCCCTATCATTCCGAAGTATTTCATAGCTCATGTACTTTAAGAACAATGCATTCTTTTGTACTATCACAATACAATGATCATACATTAAGAGACTCAGATGTCGATCTATAGGTGTACACTATTGGGTAATGTGTGACTCATTTGAATGGTGCCAGTTGTCCTATGTTTTACAAGCAGTTACTTTTGTATCCAACTCAGGGTCCTGTATTCATTTTTGTTTGTTTATTTGTTTATTTTTTGTGGTAGATTTTCTCTGTTGTAACTGTTGACCTGTTGACCAAGCAGGCCTTGAACTCATGAGCTCCACCTACCAGCCTCTGCCTCCCAAGTGCTGAGATTAAAGGTGTGCCCCACCACCATCCAGCTAAGATCCTGTATTCTTAAAGCATGTCTATTTAGATTTTTGGAACAATTGGATAACACAGAAATTCTGAAGATAAAATGTGAATTCATGATGAAATAAATTCAGTTTTAATCTAATATGGTGTTATGAGTTGAAGGCAAAATATATCCCACGGGCTCATGTTTTTGAACACTAGGTCTCTAGCTGGATGAGAGCTGTTAGGAAAGGTTGTCAAACCTTTTAGAGGTGGCTCCTTCCTGATGGAAGTGTGTCATTTGTGGTGGGACTTAAGACTTGACAGTCATGATGGACTGTATCCTGGAACTGTAAACTAATATAATCATTTGTTTTTTCCTTCAGTTGCTTTTCTCAGTGACTTTTGTTGCTGGTTAGTTAGGTTGTGAGTTTTTGTTGTTTGCTTTTTACAATAGGAAATGTAACCAGTTCATATAAACAAGATAAAATATTTTAAAGATTTTAATTTCTTCAGTTGAATCCTTTGGTAAAATGGTTGTGAAGAAACCTCATCTATTCAGAAGCTTTATAAGTCTAACAAACAGGGTTCCCTTTAGACATACAAATTCACTGTAATGCTTATTAAATCAATTTCTAAGTGACAGTATATTGATTCCCTTTCTTTCTCTGATAGGCCATGTTCTTTAATAGATCTTGATCTTGCTAATTGTAGTTTTGCCAAACAAAGTGGTGTTTGGAAACATAACCCTAGAGATTTGTGAGGAATTTTATCATGACAGCAAAACTATTCTTCAGGCCAGTCTAGATGTGTTAAACATGTGTATTAATGGCCAGTACTCCTCAGAGTAAACAAAATGTCATGGGATATTTGAACAGTCGACTCTATAAAAAAGACTCATGGCATAACATTTAAAATCATCCAAACTAATAGAAAAAAAAGCAAATAAAATAATACTTTACCTTTCCCAGCATCTGTTTTCTTAGCCACAGTAAGTTTAGTAATGGCTAAATATATTTTAAAATGTAGAATCAGCATTAATTTATAATACATTAATCATACCATCAGTGTTGAATGTACTGGTAAGTGAAAATTGCATGGAATTTATGGACTCTGTCTAATGTTCTACTTATTTTGTTACTCTAGAAAAAAATTGCAATATTTTTCAAATTAACAAATTATCTGATCCAAAGAAAAATAGCACACTCAATTTAGAAATACATCAGATATCCCTTTAGAGTTTCTTGCTGTTCTCTGTTTTCTCTTTTTGC
Organism: Cricetomys ansorgei; assembly: GCA_026225945.1. NCBI lineage: Eukaryota > Metazoa > Chordata > Mammalia > Rodentia > Nesomyidae > Cricetomys > Cricetomys ansorgei. The sequence continues at coordinate 14,170,886 of JAMJFZ010002812.1, forward strand.
GACACATGCTCTGTAATCCAGGCTGGTTTCAATCTTCTGATCCTCCTGCCTTGCACTTTTAAGTATTCAGATTATAGTGGTGCACCACCAACCATACCCAGCTCAAATGTGACTTCATTTTTACAACTTTTTAACTAAGTTGGAATTTTATTGTTTAATATAAAATCAAAGTTACTTCTATCTTCTTTTCCACAGGCTTTGCCTTTATGTTACAAAAACAGATTGATTTAATTAATTGAACATACATTGTTCTAATTTGACTAATGCTCATTAGTTTTATTTTTTTCTTTCTTGTTTGTCTTCTCCCATAAAGAGCTATTTTCTTACGTTAAGCTGTTAACTGGTGGGTGGGATGCTTTTATTTCTTGTATTCCACAGATAGTCATCTGGCATCTGCCACCAAGTGAGAGACTGATTTTCTTGAAAAAAAAAAAAGAAAGGTAAATGTAAAATTAAGAGAAAATTAGGGTGCTAACTAACATGAGAGTAGATTAGAACTGGTCATGGATTAATTACTGATACTTTCTAATTGAAGTAATTCTGATTTCTCTCTTCTCACCGCATTTCCTTTACTCTTTCTCCCCTTTTTTGTTGAGTGTGGTCTTTCTAATTCTCAGAGAAGTTCTAGAAGCTCGATGTGTCTGTTCTGGGGGATCACTAGTTCCCTTCCAGTCTCTCTTTATATATTTCCTCAGCTACCCTTTTTATTTATCTTGCCCCAGTTTTCTATCTTACCAACCCTTGATATTTGTTACCATCTACTATTTATACTAATTTATTAGCCATTCCATATTGCTACTAAAATTTTATTTTAGTCAGCTATGGATAAACATACGACAGCCATTGGATATCTTTCTCTTACTATATGGTTTGTATAACTTACTTCAGGAGCCTTGGGCATGTAATAGATAGATATATACACATTATCTCATCATTAGTATTAAGCACAATGTAATGTGCACAGGAGAGCCCTCATAACTGATAAAATAAAAGAACTCTATTGCAGCACATTTTAGATTTGCACTGTATCTTTTAGCAGCCCGACTCTATAAAACTGATGCTCCTGACAGCTTTTTTTCCGAGGATTATTCCAAAGAACAAAGAGAAATATCTTTTGAAAAAAATGTATTTACCAAATACATGTAAGTTTCTCAGAGAAACAAAATTAAACACGCATATGGTTGATATGAAATATTCCAGCAATATATTTAATGAAATTGATAATTGGAACATTTTAATGTAAAAAATTGTGAGATACTGTTCACATATGTTTTTGTTTTAACAGCAAATTGGAATGGTTGCAGATGTAAACTTCTGCCCCATGAACATAAAGTATCACATGGTTCTGTAAGAAAACGTTTGCTTATGCTGTTTCTATAGTGGAATGATAAAGCAGTTGTTACAGAGTTGCGAACCTTGGTTTTCTTGTTCTGTTTCCTGGAATATTGTACTATCTTTGAAAAACATGTGAAAGAAGCCTGAACACACCATTTCCAGGCTTGCTAATGGCTCTCGTTGAATATAACTAAGATTTTAGAATTTTTCTTTTATTGTCCAATGGCATATAAAAGTTGGCAATAATTTTAGAATTATCAGTGAGTCAGAAGACCAATTCAAAGGAATAGTAACATAAGTTAAATGATAATGGCAAAGTAAATTATATAAATAAAATTACAGCAATGCATCTTTCAGAGGACCATACGCACAGCACATAAATTGTCTCAAACTGTAAGTGAATCATATATTTCCAAGGACAATAGTGACATCATAATTTCATTGATTGAGTGACTAAATGAGATTTTGTGAGGTGATATTATATCACAGGACCTTTACTATGCTACCCTGTTAAAGGAAAATGTTGCAATATACATTTTTTTCCTAATTTATAAAGTTTGTGTTTTCAAATTGACTACGAAGAAGGAATTTGATTGTTAAACTCACTTTCAATCTTCTAATGTAGGGTTGCTTTCTCATACTTCTTTGTTCCAATTTATGTAAATTAGTCATTCAAGGAAAATTATTAATATAAAAGTCTATTACACTCAGATGGCAAGTGAAATTTCTTTTGGGGTGTGGTCTCTTTAGGTTACTATGCTCCAGCGGCTGTCTCTACACTCACACGCATAATAACAGCTCTAATTGGACTCAGTGGGTTATAAAAACCAAACAAAGAAGAGTGTGTAATGTTGGGAGGGAAAACTGGAGGATCTTGTAGAAGTTGGAATAAAGGAAAGAGACATAGATATGAACAAAGTACTTTGTATACTACTGTGAAATCTTCAAATTCCAGATAAGTAAAACATAGTTTTTAAAAATGTTGTGGGAAAAATTTTATCTTAAAATGAAAGCAATCCTTTCAACGACACATTCTATGTTTACTAAACATTGAGGATTTTGATGTGTGAACCTCAAATTGTGGCTATAATACTTATGGAATCTGATCACTCACCTTTAGTAGTACCCTTCTGTGGCAGCTCACCAAGAGAGAAAAGGAGGCATTTTCATGGACTCAAACCCTGCCAGACCTCAGCAGAGGGAACCATTATCATGGCAAGCACCATTCTGGACAGTAGATCTGGAGTGTCTGAGCCTAGGTGCTTTTATTTATTCATAACTCCTCAGATGCAGATCATAAACAATCAAACATCCCCCACAGAAATTGAATACCTGCAGACAATAGAAAATACCAAGGCCTATGCATCCCTTTTTCCAACAGTGCACAGAAACAATTACTTTAAACACAACTAAAAGTAAACTTTCACAACAATCAATTCCCCTTTTCTGTATAAGCCAATCCTTCCCAAAAAAACAAAAAAAAAATGCTTTACCTTTACAACACAATTTAACACTATACCAGCAAAACTATTTACAGGAGGAAGAATCACAAGGGTTGCTAATACACAGGTCCAAATGAAACCAAACATCCAGCAAGCTTTTCACAATGTCTTTGGACAGCAGAAAAACATTACCAATGTCTAATTATCTGGAATTCACTCATGATCTTCTGAGCTCCTCCAAAGTGCTTGGGGTACTTCTCTGGCTCTGCTCTCTACAGCACACAGCTTGTCCTCCAGGACCTGGCTGGCTCCATTCCACTGCTGCTGCTGTTCTTTGTGGTCTTTCCATGGTACTGGCATCTTCAGAATGCTGGAGTCTTCTGCTGCAGCAGGGCTGTGCTTTTACCAATAGCCTCTCCAGGGCTCTCTTCATGGTGACAAGCCTCAACTTCTTTACATGACCCCTTCATCTGGGCCTTCAACTACTACCAAGGCCACACCTTCACTAATGGCCTCTCCTTGGCCTTTCACAGTGCCAAGCCTCAGTTGCTCTCCAAAGACCCCTCATTCCTTCAAAACCAGTAACACCTGAGTGACTCTTAAGGTACCAAGTTCGGCTACCAACACGAGATTCAAACTTGGCCAGTTTTAGAAGACAGTTTCTGTGTGTTGACCCTGAAGAAACACTTTCCACGTTTTAAGGTAGAGTCTGGTTTGCTGGAAAAATAACTGGTCACTTTGTCTGCAGTAAGGGTCCCCTGGTAGGTAGAGTTCTCATCACCATCACCAGTATTTGGACCACTTGTCTTTCTCTTAGTCAGGTTTGCAGAAAGAAAAAAAAAAAAACTGGCCAGTTTAACTAAGTGGCTTTTTGGCTCTAAGTCAGTGACTTCCACAGCAGCAGGTCCTGGGCCAGTGGAAAGAATCTCTGTAACATTCTGGCAGTTTGGCATTCCTTCTCACCATTGCTATGGGGAAACGTATACTCTTCTTCATATACCTCAAATACAAGATCTTGAGCTTCACACACCTACAACACAGCTCTCAGAAAACATAGTGTATGAAATAGTATGCTACCACCAGAGGAGGTGGGAGGAGCTTTGTCTCCATGATCAGGAAAAGCAGTTAGAACCTTGCTTTTCCTGCTCCCAGCTGAACTTTGTTTTTACCATGAAAATATTTTTCTCTAAAAGCCTCTTTTCTGTGGTTCTCACTTTTGAGCCCTCTTTCTCACTTGATTTTCACAATTTTCTCTTCATAGAGGCTTATTTCCTTCCTCACTCTCTTCTCCTTTCAATTAATCTCTTAATCTCTATCTTCTGGTAGGTTCTCTGAATGTACTTTACCAGACTCTGTGAGGTCTGGAGTTTCTCTTCTTTCTTGTCTCCACTTTGGATTAACTGGCGTGATACTGTGGTACATGTTGGTACACCATTTGTTGTTGTATGCCTATGGTAGCATCTCACCAAGGATTACAAGGAGGTGTTTTCATAGACTCAAACCCTGCTAGACCTCAGCAAAGGGAACCACTATCATGACAAGCACCATCCTCAACAGTGGGAACCCCGGGCATCTGAGCTCAGGTCTTTTTATTCATTCAGAACTCCTCAGGTGAAGATCATAAGGAATCAGACATCTACCACTGAAACCCAACACCTGCAGACAATACAAAATGTCAGGGTCTTTTTCTAACAGTGCCCCAAAACAATTATTTTAAACACAACTAAAAAAAAATAAACTTCCACAATGCTTATCCAAATAGCATTTTAGTGGAGACAAAGAATAAGCCCAAGCATTTATGAATTATAGAAGCTATTAAAAAGTAGGTCAATAATTCAGTATCTAGACTGAACATAATATGGTTGGTCAATCTTATGTTCAGAGAAGGGACAATTTCTTGAGAACAAGACACTTTAGGATTTGAAAAAAGAATATTTCTGTTCAACAAATCCAGGTAAAGTGAAGGGCATTTTATATGGAGAGGAGAACATTAGTAAAAATATAGAGATATAAAATAATATGCAAAACTTTTTATCATTTAAGTTTTTATCATTTATCATAAATTTATAATTTTATAAATTATAAATTTATCATTTATCAATTTTATAATTATCATAAATTTATCATTCATTAATTTTATAAGTTATAAATTTATCATTTATCATAAGGTTAGATTGGATGAAAAACCCTTGAATGCTAAAAATCACTGAACTCAAGACTGAAATGTAAGGCTTGTGGCCAATGACACACTCTCAGAGACTTTTATATAAGGGGATCATGAGGAGTCAATGATTAGGGTGAAAGGAAATGCTGAAAAATCATAGACTAGAGCCACAGTCTAGGTGAGGAGTCATCAATTCATGGACAGAACACTGAGAATGAAAGAAAAAGAAACATCTTGGCATGGAAAATCAAATTGATGCAATTTGATTAAAAGCAATAAAATAACAGTTTCAGAGAAGATGAAATAATTTAAATAAAATTGCGTTGTAAAGAACAATAAAACCTTATATGATTATCAGTTGTTATCTACTTCCATGAATGTTTAATCAGTACCTTTAAAGACACAAAAGGTTTCCTGTAAAGTACTTTAGCTATTTAGGTAAAATGTAAGTTACCTTATACATTAACTTTTAAAGACAGTAAGATCTGAGACAATTCAAAATAGTCATGCACAGTATGCAGTTTTGAATTGAATCTCAACTTGTCTCCATTTGTATCATGATTGTAGAGAGCAAATTAATTTCTCAGTAATAATTATTCCATTAACAGAGACATCTAGGGACTTCTGGGACCAGAATCCTATAAACCTTGACAATTGACCACCATACACATAGCAAAGGTCTTTTACTCATTTTCTGTTGAAGGAATCCAGGATTGCCTAGCATGAGTTTAAAAATAACCTGAGATCTTTTGCTCCTAATCCATATTGTTGGGCAGTATATCCCATGACACTAGATTTGCCACAGCTGTTCATGCATTTAAATGAAAGATAAAGAACTTCCTTTTGATCTAGTTTTAGTGTTTATCTAATTTATATGCACGAATCTGTTCTAAAAGAGCTTGTTCAAAGTAATTTTCTCAGTTTTATCTGTCATTGGTATTTTTATGCCTTTATTTCTCAGCCTTTAAAATCTTACACAAATAAAAGCAACTTCCTAAATAAAAATTGATTATTTGGTAATACGTATCCAATAAACCATCTCCTTATATGAGACTAAAGCATACTCTATAAATTGGTTTTAAAATGAAAACATGTACATTTTAATTTATTATCCCCACATTAAAGTTAAATTAGGAAATCTGACAAATGCTTTGTTCAGATGGCTGAAAGCATCTGTGTATAACAATATTCTTTCATGTTCCTGGGGCCACTGTATTTCCCTCCTGGAATCTATCGGTCCTATTGCAAGAATTACCTCTTGTTGACTTGAATGGGCTCATGTCCCTTCCAACACACCAGCAGGTCTAAAGTCTATTTTAATGTCTTAAGCATGTCACACTGTATTGATAGAAATATTGTTTAGAAAAAAAATTATTAGATTTTCTTACAAAGAGACCTCTTTGTATGTGTGTGTGCATGCACACGCATGCATGAGCATGCACGCGCGCGCGCGCACACACACACACACACACACACACACACACACACACACAAGTACACAGGTAATTTGCCCATGCATGCCTTCATGGAAGCACCAGACTGACACACTAAATGTATTATTGAATCACTTCTTCATCTTATTTTTGAGGTAATGTCTCTCACTAAACCTGCAGCTTTTCATTTCTGCTAGACTATCTAGCCTGCACGTCACTGGATCCTCCTGCTTCTGCCTCTCCAGTGTGGGGGTAAAAGATATACTCCACCAGGTGGCCAGCTTTATAAGGGTCTGTGACGACCAGAACTCTGCTCTTTATGGTGGTATAGCAATTACTTCACCTACTGAGCCACCACTCTAGCCTCAGTTGACTTATATGCACAATGACACATTAAGTCATTGCAAGAGGTATGTATACCAGAATTACACACTTTTATTGGTCCTTAACACAGAAACAAATTTATATTTATAAAACAGTTTTGTGGAAATATCATTTAAAATTTGTAACACATTTAATGCCATTTAGAATGAGGAAGAAAAATCTTAAAGGAAATGTAAATATTGTGGAGGTAGAGATCATTGATCACCTAAAAAAATTAATATATATTCCAATGATACACTAGCAAAATAGTTTCTGTTATTTGTTAAACACAAAAACATTCACACATATTGTGAGATGATACTCTGGAGTTTAACCACAAATTTTCTTTTAAACATAAATTAATTTCAAATACAGATTATAGAGTTTTCCCCAGTTTTTTTCTGTTTTTTTTGTTCCTGACACTATATATCAACTGGTTATTATGCAAATTAATTTCACTATGCACATTTAATTCCATTTTCTTGAGTTAGAAAATTAACACAATATATAGTGCATTTAGAGCCAATTCTGTGTTCTTCCATATAACATGAGGGAGATCTTCACTGAATCTATTGGTAGAGAGAACATTTATACATATTTTTTAGGCAGCATGATAACTCAATATATTCCTACAATAGGTAATGATCAAATCAGGTTAGCCAGCATTTGTGTATCTTTAAATATTTACTATTTGTTGTTGTCTGAAAAATTCCAAACTCACGTATTTTGAAATACATAATGCATGTTGTAGACATCTTACACTGTCTCAGAACACAAGAATTAATTCTTCCCACCTATTTGTGCTAGTACTGTGATCTGTCTGGTTTCTGTTCCTAGCCTTTAGTGACCATTATTCCACCCCTTGCTTCCACAGGATCAGATGTTTTGTCTTCCACATATGAATGTGTAACATGGGTAGACACATATTAGGTACAAAAAGAAAAATACCGCTTGGTATTTTGATATCTACATTTAATTGTTTAAATCATCATCTTGCTACACAAGAATAGTAAGATTTTTTTCAATCCAATGACTTTTAAATATATATGATTTTTATTTATTCTATTAGTATGAATTAGTTATACATATCAATGAGGTTCATTCAGTATGATGTTTCTACAGAAGCATACAACATCCATTGATTAAATCATGGTAATTAATATTCCCTTCCTTACTTTTACTTTCCAGGTTGAGAGCATTCCAATTCTCCTCTTCTCATAAATTGTATGGCAGATTAAAATTAGTGACTTTAAACATAGATCTTATTGTCTCATATGTCTTTATTATTCAAAGCCTACCTAATTCCAGAATGGCCATAGAAAGGAGGCTTCAACAGAGGCACATGTACCTTTTGAACTTTTTGTTTTCATTCATTTCAGTTATGGGGTGTGGTTATTCTGCTTGAATTCTGGCATCAACAATTGTTATTTTGACTGCATATCGGTTTTTGTTACTTTTAACGATCTTTTAAATTTGATTAGTTCTAGGCTTATAAAAACATTGCAAATATTGTATTAGAGTTTGACTATACCATATACCCTGTGTGTTCTGTCATTTAAATATGACATTAGTGCGGTACATTTCTTACAACTTATGAACCAAAACTGAAACATTATTACCATTTCCTCTAAGTTTCTCAGAGATTTCGTTGGTTTCTTCCACCATTTTCCTGGTGCAAGATCTTATGTAGACTATCACTTTGTATTTAATAACCTAATTGGTCTCCTTTGTCTCTTTTGGGTTGTGGAAGTTTCTAAGACTTTCCTCATTTTTGAAATGAGTTTTGAGAAGCACTGGTCGAATATTTTACAGGATGTATTTTAATTGGGGTTTGCCTGGTGATTTCTTTGATGATTAGAAGATTATGGGTCTTTGAATGAAACAGCATAATGTATCAGAATTAACCATTTTGCCACTCTACTCTGTGCCACTGATAGTGTTAATGATGATTTCCTATAGAGAATAATGTTTGCAAGGCCTCTCTACTGTGCTCTCTTTCAGGCACATACTTTTCACTAATTTAATATTTAGAAATAAGCTAAAAATCAATACTGAGTAGGTGGTTATGTATGACCTACATGAGAAGTGAACATCTGTTTAAACTATTTGTACTTCTACGAAGATTTTTTAAATTTTTATTTATTGTAGAATCGAACCAGGGAAATTTTTGTTTCAGATTATAATCCAACATGGTTATATTTATTTTGTTACTTTTATGTTTCATCCTAGTTTGTTAGGAAAAGTTTCTGTTCCCTTTTTATTTGACCAGTTTCTTTGGAATTTTGAATTTTAATTTTGGGGCCTGCGGTATGTTCAAAGTTTATCTGATATAATCCCCGTAAGAGGTGTAGATTTGGCACCATTATTACAGAACACTATTATTTTATTGAAGAAAAGTTTTTTAAATCAAATTTTGAGTTATAGATATTGACACTACTACTGAGATATAATTAGTTCTACCCTTATTAGTGAACAGAGCTAGAATAAATAAGCAAATAAATATTTACATATTATATAATATATGCATACAAAATATCTGTGCATATTTCTCTATATATGTATACATTGCATATATATATATATTCAATGATAAGTATGCTTAACATATAATTTAACCTAAACATGAATTCAAAATAATTTTCCAAAATTTTTCACTTGTAATATTAAAAATGATGTTATCAATAAGAATGATGCTTACATATATTTTCTTTTGTATTTAGACCTAAATTTAGATATTCCAAGGTTTAATACATCTTTTATTCCATACCATGAAGTTAAATTACAGAATAAAATAAAACATAATTTTGAATTTTTAAAAATCAATCTGCACTTCTTTCCATTACAGAAAGGAAGCAAGACTAGTCACTGATGAAACTTGCACTGAGTATTAAAAAAAATGAGGTTGCTGTCTTGTCTACCTAAACCCCAAGGTAAACCTTGTTAGTTTAATTCTATCCTGGGAAGTGCACTGAAAATCCAATCCACTTCAATAAGACTGGATGTGGTTCTGCTTTAGTAAGTCAGTACTGCCTCTATTTCAGGAGGGCTCCATTTCCTAAGGAAATAGAGAAAGTACTTAGAACATTGTGCTTTTGAGCAAGTACTGAAACTGTGCTTTGACTCTTGTTCTGGTATAGAGAATTACCTCTTATATTTTGTTGACACTTATGTTCATGTCTAATGGAAAGAGAAGTCATGTCCTTGTTGATAGGAGGAGACTGAATTGCCACATAAAGAGATGGATATTATTATTTTAATGCTAGAAATGTTTAAATAGTTAAAATGAAGTCTAGTCACTATTTATCACTCTGAAACTTTTATAACCATCAATATATCTTGCCACATTTATGACCCCTTCTTGAAATATTATTGAGCTGTCATTAAAAAATTTTAAAACTCTGCTTCATAGTTTATGGTTTATGTTCAAAATCACAGACAACTCTTATATTTTGTCACACCTGATATTAGAGAAAATAGTTGTCCAATATTGAATGAACTTATACAAATTTTAGGATAATTTCTGAGATTATTTTGAATTTATATAGAATAAATCATGACTTAACCATTCCTTGGATAGCACATATCTTCTCAAACCCTATTTTAAGTGTAGGGAAGGACATTTATCAAAGGTTTTATGGAGAAATATAGAATAATAAATAAATATGCATGAAATTAAATTATATCCACTAAATCAACTACTTTCTCAGACTCAATAGTCTATAGGGGCAGGGTATTATTCCATGCTTTAATGAGTATAGACTATAGCTTGAGAGACGTGGAAATTCTCCCAGAGTCCTAGAATATTATGCAAGTCAGACTCTTGACATGGATAAATGTATATGCAACTGTAGATTAAATAGTATGAGTGTTTGTGTGCATGCACAGGCACTGTAAAGATCATAGATGCTGAACATTTTAAATTATCATCTTTGTTTTGGGGAGTTAATGGTCAAACAGGCAGAATATTCTCAGCTACTTCATTATTACAGTATTATGTGATTATTTAGACCAAAAGCGAACGTTACATTGAATCATTTGTTAAAAAATTTCTTTACTTTGCTTTCCAATAAAACTGTGAACAGGCACTACCAAAAACTACTACATAATTTATGTTATAGTTTACTACATCATAATCTAATACATTTAATTCATGAATGTTAGCTGTTACATTAATTTTGTGCTAATGTCACTAGATTTTAGGAATATCATAAAAAAGACTCATGCATTTCTAAATTTTTAGACGTTATCAAAATACCTACTTAGAAATACTTAATTTAACGCTCCACTAATGAATTTTACTCACCATTATTAAAACATTAGCAGCAACTAATATTTTGTTTTGTGTCAGAAAGCTGATCTCATTTTTACATACCATCCATTCTGTTGCTTGCCTGCTTTATCTTAATTCTGAATTTAATTAGTGGTTAGTGTGTGAAAACGCTGCACATAAAGGTTTCAATTCTTCCGTTGGCATGACTGTGCATGTTGTGATTATTTTCTTTCTTGCTGTTTACGTTTTAGTTTTATTTAGTTCCTTATGGCTTTAATCACTCCTTGAACTTTAGACTGTCAAATAAATGACACTGCACTGCGTTGCTTTGTTTACCAACGTTTTCTTCTGATATTTCCAAAGTTTTATTTTCTGTTTATGAGGGGGTCTTTGCAAATGTCAGGCAGAGAAGTGAATCACTTGAAGGGAAAAGAAGGAAAATCAAGCTCAGATTGAGTTTGTCGCCCTGAATCAAGACTTAGGGGAGTCTGACACCAGACAGTTTATTCCTGGTGAGTTTAGAAAAAACGTTTCATGATGTAATATAATACCTGGTGCACATGGAAGCATAATTACATTGGAATTTGACTCAGAGTAGAAGCCATTTCCCCCAAGATGATGGGTTCTAGAGCTAAGCTACCTGTATAGGTTAGGGGCTAAAGCTATGGCCTGGCATCTATCATACAAATAGTGTAGCGATCACTTGGGCTATTAGGCACTTCTGGTCCTGGTTGTGGGAGCTTGCAGGAGCCTCTAACTATAAGGGTCATTTAGACTATTAAGTATCTCTAGTCCTAGTTGTGGGAGCTTAGTATGGTCTGGCCCACCAGATAACGCAGATTACCAGAGTATTAATCAATTTCAACTCTCAGCTTTCTCAATGGAGGAACAGGTTTTCCTTATATATTTTCCATTGAAAAGACAATCCTGTGTGCTTAGCATTTTTGATTTCTTGTAGATCTGTGGGCACAAGAACCTTCATGCTATGCTCCCAACGTTTTTATATGATCCTTAAATTAATTTGGAACTGCGAATAGACTCTCCAGTAGTTTTTATTTTCATGTGGACTGGTCTGGCTTTGAATTCATAGATATCCATTTGCATTTGCCTTCTTAGAGTTGTAATTAAAGGCACGAACGACCATGTCCAACCTCAGCTTTTGTTTGTTTGTTTCCAAAATAAATAATTCATTTCCTTTTTTGTAAGTCTTTTTCTAAAATTCTCAGATGTATCCGAGTTTTAATCATACCTCTAGAGTATATAAAATATTTACAAAACTGTTGATAACGATTTCTCCTCTCAATTCTCACAATATGCATCATGAATGATCAAGTAATTTTTACTGTTATCAGAACAATTGGTCTATGGGGTGTGAAGAACAATGGAAGTGTATTATACAATATATGTTTGATTATATAATTATTATACTGTAATAGGTTTATAATCATTCAAAGTAAAGACACTCATACCACCATACATTTTGGTATGGTAATGGAATTATTTAAGATAATTGATTTCTTAGGAGTTTTTCAGTGGAGACCTGGTTGGAAGTGCCACTACTATGGAGCTTCCTGAAGACGGTAGGAATTGAATCCTATTCTTTATAAATCACATTTACAGCCTTGAAAGCTTATTAATTTATATTTTTCTGTAATGTGAAAACACAGGATTTTTCTTCATTATCAAATGAGAAAAATGCTTTGTCACAATTACCCGATTATGACCATTAGTGTTAAGATAGTATGGATTTAGTATATGTTATTTTTACAATTGAATATTATATACTCATGTATATTTATACCTAGAGTGTATGGGGGTGGAGAGTACAGATACAAAGTACATTATATATTTTCATAAAATATCCTTATGAAACCTAGTACCATATCAAATAAATATATGCCAATAAAATATGCCCATACATATTTACAACTGGTTTGAACACTAAAAGGCCATCTTAGAATCACTGAAAGAAATGGTTAAAATTTAGCTCAAGATTCTTTATATCATAATTATTAAAGTCAAGCATTTATTATTAAGGCATTGTAGATTTTCTTGCATATAGAATTTTTAGCTCACAATCTTTTTTTGCTCTAGAATTTCTGACTGTATTATTCTCGTGCCATATGGCCTTCATTACTTCTGGCAAGTCATCTGTTTATCATTCTTTTTCTTGATAGCTTCATGTTTTTCTCTGTATTTGGTTTTAAACAATTCATGTTTAGATTTATCACAGAATGTTTTGAATCTCTTGCATTTTCTGAGTGATGTGTATTAGAATTTGGGAATTGTCACGTACTTTTCTTGCACAATTTTATGAACCTTTGCTTTTTTTCTTTTAAAATTCACATCACATTTATCATGACATATTGGATATATGCCCCAACAGTTTTCTGATGAGAGAAATTAGAATACTCATACAATGTTAGTATTATGTCTAGCAGTGGTTCTATTCTATAGAGTATTTTGTCAGCCAGGAGGTTTATCTTCAGCTATATATCAGAATTTAAAACCAGTCTAGTTTGAATAAATCCTGTTGACACACAAACAATTTGTATGATTTAACTTAAAATCTTTGACAAAGAATTATATATCTCTTCATTAACTCTATTCCCAAGACTCTACTCATAATAAATTAATATTCATATAAACATAAAGTTGAATGAATATTCAAAGAAATAATTTCCAATGTGTGTATAGTAGAGAATGAATAACAAATAAGTTATAGACATAAAATATAATATTATTATGTGATAAATGAAGCAAAAATATTCCAATTATATTATGGAAGAATGGATAGGTATGTTTAATATTTTAATTCAGCAACTTTGGCTGCTCTGAGAAAGGATACATTCAAGACCTATGTGATCTGGCTGGAATGCAGCACATACCTTTAAGTAATCCAATTTGGAAGGCAATGGCGGCACATATCTTTAATTCCAATTCCAGGGATCTAAAAGGAAGCAGTCAGTTCAGAAGTAGGTCAAAGTTCTCAGTTCACAGCTCTTAGTTCATTATACAGAATTAGCACAGTACTTTAATCCCAACCCTGAGATTGAATCAGAGTGAAGTCTGAGATTGAATCATAGTGAGGACACACTCAATTCTTAGGATATAAAAGTAGGCTCTCAGTTCACAGAGAAGGAGTTCAGAGAGACACAGAGGGAATCTGAGGCAGAATGGGGCAGAGACAGAGAGGCAGTTCAGCAGAAGGAGTCTGAAGCAGAGAGAAGACTGAGTCAATTTGAAGCTGAGCAGAGCAGTTCAGTTTGATGCAGTCAGAGAGTCAGTCAGAGCCAGAATAGTTTATTCAGAAACAGTCAGCCTGCTCAGAAAGTAAGTTTGAACCAGGCAGCTTGAGGAAGAGTTTGAGCTAGAACAGTGAGTGAGTTGAATCAGCCAACTACAAGAATCAGTGGAATTCAGATCCTTCTGAGTTCAGAAGGATCTAGTCAGAGTAAAGTAAGTCAGTCAGCAGTACCTCTCGGGAGCTGAAATATTTTAGGTTTGAAGATTGGATTCTATGGAGGCTGAAACCCTCTAATGGCAGGGAATTGAATTAGCCAAAGAATAAACTGCCTTTTACTCTGAACAACCATCTACAGAAGAATGTCAAAAGAATCATGCCACATGAAAGAAATCACATGTAAAACACTGCACGTGATTCCATTTCTATATAATTTTAAAAAAGCAAAAGTGTTTCCAGGAAGGATGGGCTGGAAAGAAAGAGTGACTTTAAGTACGTTCAGGCTAACTTCTGAAACAACAGAAATACTGAGATAAATGTGAAATTATTGTTCTCATTGTTATACAATTTTGTAAATTTACTGAAATTTTTAAATTGATGGACCTTTACAAGGCAAGATTTTATGCTGAATAAAAATACAGGAGAAGTGATATATACAGAGTAGAGAGAAGATAGAAAACATGAGAATAAACTGCCTCAGTTGATTACTAGATACAAATATCAGCCTTTAGTTAAATGACTTGAAATATAACTTCCTGAAAATATGAGGTCATAATTCTGCGCATGATGCAATGTTTTAAATATCTATATTTCCTTAAATGTACTGCCAGTGGCCAAGTGGAGTAATTGCGGCAACTTCCTCTCAACAGTAAAATTCAAAGATGTGAGGATCCCTAATCCTTGACTATGTACTGCACAGACATATTTCATATGTTAAATTCTGGTACTTTAAATATGACTCCATTTATACACTTTTAGTTTGCATCCTCTTTATTGTAAGTGAATATGAAAACTTTTTTTATATTTTTAAAATATATCTATTTTCTCCATGCTTTCTATTAATACCTTTCTATCTCATACTCAATCTGTCTGTCTCATTGATTTGAAAAATCTCTTTACATGTCAGGAACCTTAGCATTTTGTCTGTATATTTGTTTCAGATATTTGCCTCCATCCCATGGCGTTTTGATATGAGACTGGATGTCCTTCATTAGGTGTTCCAGGTTTTATTTCATCCTCACCTTTTAACTGTATGTCTGAACTTCTGCTGTTTGTTTGCACATAATTGTTGCACAGACCTATCCTGCTTCTTGAATTTTTAAAATATTTCTATTTATTTTCAACTGTTATTTGATCTGTAGCATTTTAATATAAATGATGTGAAGACTTCGTGTTTATGCTTTTTTAAAAAATTTTAGCCTAGAGACTGCTCTGTTTGGTTTTGTTTTTTTTTTCCTCAACTTCTCTCTGATTTTATTGAATACCCATTATTATATTCATTTCAGCCTTGACAACTTCTGTACAAAAAGTGTTCTTTTACTGCTGTTTAATTTCTTGTAAGAAGCTGACAAGTTCCTGTTGATTAATTTACAGATTTACCCTTTGGGCTCGTTAGATCTGCTCTTAGTCCCTTACCTTCTAATTATTTGATTATTTTTTCCTAATCTGACCTTTCCCATGAGGAATCCTGTGAACAGGAGAAAAATAAAAGTCATTGGTGAGATCTGCCTGTCCCATCACTGTTCACATTGTGGGGCACCCCTTCCTGGAAGCTAGGAAATCCCCTGCCTCCCACCAACCTCTCTGGGGGACTGTGCCTCTCACACATTTTTTTCTGCTCTGTGCTTCAGCAGCAGATTATTTTATATTGACGTCTGATGGCTCTTTTATATTTGAATAATAGTGTATTTTATTCTCTGAATCTCCCTTCTATTCTTGCTTCCCTCCACAATCCCTGTCTCACTATTTCCTCCATAGAGCTTCTTTCTGGTCACTTTTTGCCAAAACAAACAAGTTATTTCCCTTAAGCTCCCTTGTCACTTCACCTGAGAAGGCCTGACTTCCAAGTAGGTTGCAGCAGTGAAGAAAGCTCTCAGAAATAAACTCTCTGGGCACCGTTATATTTCTTCACATTAAAACATTTGTGACTGCAACTACAGAGCAAGGATCAACAGGACATTACAAACAGCAAAAGCTGCCAACTACCGATGGATCAACAGCTCTCTGTGGAAATTGGAAGAAACGTTCCTTGTACTCTTAGCCTCTGACTCTGCACCAAATCTGTGTTATTAGAGCAATTATAAGATATAGTGGAAGCAGGAAGAGATGTCCAAGTGAGGGAAACACAAAGAGGTATAAGGAAGAAATATGTGAGTTGATAAGAAAGTACTAGAAGGGTAGGCAACACCTTAAACCTTAATTGAATTTTTTTTTTGTATTATTGAAATTTACTCGTAGTCAGCTACAGTTCTGAGATATATAGAGACTGAGATCACCACTGTCCAGAGAGGCACCTCTGCACTACGTTTATGAAAGATATAGATAGGTGATGAGATTATTTTGCAAATCTCACTTACCCTATTCTATTAATTATTAATCAAATTATTACTACGATTCCACATGAGCTTGGAAAGGAAGAAAATCATATTACGTCACCAGCCTCCCATGTTAATATTGTCATTATGAGTAAATAATCCAAACTGAAGAATGTTTTCGTTTCTGCTATCTGTCTCTTACTCAGATGCCCTTTCCCATTGGAAGGAAGTTCCTTAACTTGCGCAGCTCTAGAAAACACCCTTTGGGGTGCTGATTAATTCATCAATTGAGCTTCCACTCATCAAGTTAATGCAGTAATATATTGTTGCTGTCTATGTAAATGATACTTTGAGGTCTTGGGGGGTTACTATGCTGTTTTCACTCTTTGAATTTGTTAGTCTTCCTCACTGTAGACTTGAAAACACATTCATTAAATAAAGAACTGCACATAGCTTCCTCCATGCCAGGCTTGTGAGCTCAGAAAGAGCCCAAGTAACAGCTGGATTAACATGAAAGTAGGTTCTCTACAGTGGATGCTTGCTTGTGCGTGAGTGTGCGTGTGTACGCGCGCGTGTGTGCGTGTGTGTGTGTGTGTGTGTGTGTGTGTGTGTGTGTATTGTTTATTTTTGTTTGTTTTGTTTTGTTTTCTGCCACTGGATGTCATGGCTTACTTTCCCAAATGACACATGATTTCCCTCACTCAAGTGTCTTCTTCCTATGTGTTTCCCAGGAAAGGCTGACAGGAACTATTCTATTTTCTTGCACCAAAAATTAGTATATTACAATAATAGAGCGAGATAACATAATATAAATGCACATAACCAGCCAGTCATTTCCAGCTACCAGAAAGCCTGGTGCTGTATAATTTTCAATATAGTTTTTAAGCTATTCTTTGATCAGATAGGCCAAACCTATATCGTTTCTTATAATTTCCTTTTAGGTAGGTCAGGCATAGTTGATTTCTATTGTTTACAACAAGGGTCTCAATTGATTTATGTTGAGATGTAGTTTGTCTAAATGCAATAGTACAAAGAGAAGTTATTACCCTTATCTATAATGTCTAAAAAGCTAGAGAAGGAATTTTAAAAGGAAAGATATGATAAAGGCTCATTCGGGGTCAAGACCTCCAGGCTGGGGATGAGAGGTATTAATAGGCCATATACAGTGAAACTACTACTACTGTTAGCTAAGTGGTGGCATTGTCAAACTGTCTCCTAAACACCCAAATTTATACCCAAATATTAGATCTTCACCTACCCTTCCTTAGAGAAACTTCTCATTATAAAAGGTTGCATAAACTTGCTATTGGACAACCTGCCAAGAATAACTGATGATGGAGCGCTACTTAGTCTAGGTGGGACAGCTGTGTCATCCAGTCCCAGCTCAGGGAACATGGCAGAGAGAACATCAGAGAATAAGGATGGAGAAATCTTCATCTAAATATGACTTCTGGTGATGATATGGCTGCTGTATTGACTAACTTCTTGAAATTATGGTTATCTGTGCAAGATCTCATCAAGATTGGGCTGTTCTTCATTGACGGCAGAGGCTCCCATTAGGCCTCAAGTTTACCTGAGGACTATGGAAAGTTAACTGTTGTTGGGGGTGGAGGAGTCATTTCTTCAGTGGTGTAGCCCTTGGTAAGTTACTCCTGCTTTCAAAAATAAGCATGCTCAGGCAAGAAGCAAATTCAATGAAGTGGGTCATATCCAAAAGAAGAGATGAAAATATGAGGGAGATTTGTTGTAAAAAAAATTTCAGTGGGAGGGGAAGGGATGAAAGAGAGGGGTATTGAGATGAAAATGACAAAAAATTATTAAATAAAAAGGAACAATATAAAGAAATACTATTACATATGTCTCAGGGCGAAAATGCGTATGATTAATGTAAAAGGATTGACCTTTGATTTTGACTAAGAAATGGTTACTTATTAGGCTGAACCATATCACGTTGTACTTTCTGGAGGTTGAAAAAGGACAAAATAGCTATAATTTCATATGCCATTCAACCTACTTTAAGGAAATAGTAGACCTATTAAGAATTTGGGTGGGAAAACTAGCAGTTTTTGCCACAGACATGAAAAAAGTCTGGTGGTATTTAATTTCAAAGCATCTACAATTGTGTCTGCAGGCTAAATTAACAAAACAGGAAGTATGGAAAAAAATTCCAGTTGGAAAGCTATGTTAGAAGCTTTTACTTTGGCGTATGAACACTTCAAATTGCTAAAATACAAAGGAATAGACAAACAAACCAAAACAGCCTATTAACCAAGAATTTTAATCTTGATAAAAAATGAACACATTTTCTGGAAAACGCCACAGAAAGACTTTAAAGAAATCTATATTGAGTAGTCCACTGTAATTGTAGAAAGCTTAGTATATTTCTTTAAGCAAATGTCAAGGTTAATATAAGGCTTAAAAATAGTAGAACCACAGTAATATTAATTTACATCTAATTTACATATGTGAAAATCACATCCAAACTACAGAGAACACATTATATTTTAACGTAAGATACTTCAAAGGATGATTATATTTGTAAATACAATTAAATTTTTCTTTCATATTTTATGAATTGTAAACAAAAATTATCACCTTCCCTGAAATAAATTAAAAATACACTGAAAAAAGTTATAAATGCTTACCTTATTATGAAGATACTTAAGTGGATAGTAAACATTTTTGAAAAAGTCTTAAATTTGGGCAGAGGAGTTGGCTCAGTGGATCAAATACTTGTCATATATGTACGTAAACCAAGGTTTAGAACCCCAGCACCCATGTAAATTCTGCAAAGAGGTGGCAAATTACATGTAATTCCAGTGCTTTGAAGCAAAATCAGGCTAGCAAGAGCAAGATGGCAACCTAGATTGGCCCATATAGGTGAGGACTGGGTTCAACTGTCCAAATAAATTAAGTGGAGAGTGATCCAGGAAGAATTCCTTTGTCAAGATGGAGCCTCAATGTGCGTGCACACGTGCACACACACACACATACACACATACACACACACACACATACACACGTGCAAATGCACCTACATATATATGTATACATGCATTAAAAAATGCATTACAAATGGATATGCACACCACACATGCATACATAGAGAAATGTTTAAGAAATAAACTTTTCTCTCTGAAATGGACCACACATATTATAATGGAATAATCTTCTGTAATGATTTATGTGAAGGGAAACAGACACCTACACTCTCGTTAGGATATTAAATTATCATAAACTTTTGATAGAATATTTGTCAACTATTTGACCAAAAAAAACGCATTTTCTTTGGCCTTTTAGCTCCACTTCAGGGGTTTATTTTAAAATATGCCTATGAAATTATATATCAACTTGAGAAAAAAAAAAGGAGATTGTGGTGTTGCAATGGGTGAAAACAAAACAAAAAGCAAACAAAAAACCAACCAAACAAACAGAAATAAAACAAAGAATCTGTGTGAAGTCTAGTTGACTTTCGGTTTGTGGGTGACTTTTAGCTACAGCATCAAAAGCATGATTCATGAAAGAATAAAAATGAGTTATTTGGTGTATTATTTTGATACCATTGGTGAGATGACATAAATATCAGGAATTGATTTCCTAGAGCTCTTGAGACTAGAAGAAGATGTGTTTGAGGTGCTATTTCTCCTGAGGGATGCTGGGAAAGGTTTGTTCTCCACCTATCTCCTTAGATTCTAGGTTGGACTGTCTAATGGTATCCTTGTATATTTTTTCCCCTGTGGTCATGGATGTTCAAATACGTTTTCCAGAAAAATGCAGGACATATTAGATTAGGGCCACTCTAATGACTTTATAGTAACTCAACCATCTCTATAAACCTTGTCTTCAAATGTCATTTACTATAGTATTATTGTTAGTCCTTTGACTTGAGAAATTAATAAATTAATTTGGGACAAAATTCAGTCTTTCTTAACTTGACTTCATTCAACCTAAAAGCTTCCACACCATGAGAGATATTAAGAGAATGAAAGGACACACTCAAAACTGATGAAATTCTTTCAAAGGACTTATATGACCAATGTCTCTACTCCCTCTTTCTGTAAACTTATAGGAAATAAGGTTGTGAACTGCTCTAAGTTACTTGATATTGTGTAAAACTGACTTCTCAGATGATACTGTGACCTGAGAAACTCCATTTTATGAGCAGCATTTGATTTCATTTTGAAGATGAGGTTAATTTTTTACCTCCATAGATATATAAACATCACCATTTGACCAGCACCACCCACGAAGCACAGACTGGTAGATAAATGTATTATTTTGCTGATAGTAAAGTAGAAAGGTTGGTACCCTATGAATTTGTAAAGTAAATCAAGACTTGGGAAGATGTAGAAATATTAAAGTCACACCAGGAAAGCAAACCAATAACTTACCAGATACATTAGACCCAGGAAAAGTTACAATTACTTCACCTGCACCCCATCAAGAAGAGGGAGTCTAACACAGAGACGCCAAAGGCACACTAATCTATCATCTAACCATGCAGTGAGTATGGTACAAGACTTCTGATGGCCCAAGAGATTCTTCATCAGCTATATTCCTGGTGGGAAGTCAGTCTAGACCAATTGAAGTCTGTCCACCTAGCATTCTGGACATGCTATCCATATTTCCAGCAGCAGTTATGCCTGGGTCTTGTCCTGCCTGTCACTTCTACAGTCCCTACCAAACCTGGCTCCTGCAGCTCAACTCTTATTTTGAAACTTGACTATGAAGAGGCAGTGATAGCAACAGCAACAAAGCCCGTAGAGAACCTTCTTCCAGGGTTCTCTATAACAAAACTGCCAGAATGATGTGTGTGTGTGTGTGTGTGTGTGTGTATGTCATCTATATATATTCCTTATAGGGGCACTATAAAAAGACACACACACATCACATACATATATGTATATATGTATAAATAAGTGTGTGAGTTGTGTGTGGGAGAGTTCTCTCTCTTTCCGTGTGTGTGTGTGTGGTGTGTAAAGGGGCCTTATTAGAGTGGCTTATAGGTTGTGGTCCAGTTAATCCAATGATAGCTGTCTACCAGATATGGTAAATTCAAGAATACAGTAGTTGAGCAGTTGACCAGTCCAGGAAGCTGGATGTTTCAGATGATCTTCAGTGTATGCTGGAATCCCAGAAATGTAGGCTGTAAAGCCCGTGAAGGAATGGACTCACCAGAGAGAGTGAGGACAATTAGGCATAGAGCTAAAGCTTCCTTCTTCCATATCCTGTATATAAACTGCCTCTAGATAATGTGACCCACCTTTAAGGTGGATCTTCCCATTTCAAATGCTTAAGAAAAATTCCACACAGGTGCATCTGGCAGCTTGGGTCTTAGTGAATACCAGAGGTAGTCAATTGACATACAAGAATAGCCATGATACTGTAGAAAGAACAAAATTAGGTTGCTATTTAGATCATGATGGATCAAAGGAAGGAGGGAATCAAGAAAGAAAAAAACAAGCAACAAATCATCTCTGCTCTAATATACCAGGATGGGAGTAAAGCTAACAGATTCAACACGTATCTTTGAAAGAAACAACTGGAAAAATAAAAGCCCAACAAAATAGCACGTAAGATTCTATTGAGAAACAGCATTCTAAATCCCACATGTGGATAATCAAAAGCAACTTGTATTTATCTCCTCTGCTCCTACAGAGATATTTTTCCACTTTAAAATTTGAGACATATGCTGAATATTTATCTTCTGTGATTTCATTGAGAAAATTCAAAAGTTACTGTGATGATTCACTGACATTTTTCCTAATGGCTATGCATAGATGGTGACTTGGACAGAGCAGTGTTTGAGCTAGACTACAGCAAAAATATTGGAAACACAGCAAAGAATTGAAAATTTGCATATTTTCTATTTTAATTGCCAAGTTAATAGTCCTTTTTGAGTAGATATTTGTCCAGAAGACATGTTATTATTATTTTACTCGTACAATCTGGAGCTATTTACCAGGATTACTCTATAGTTATATTTCCAAGGTTAAAGAAAAAGCAAAATGGGGCAATCTCTTTGTACATACTTCAACATCTGGTGATCCACGGTCAGGAACCATCAGGAACCAGCGGGGATGCATTTGCCTAGCTGACTGTGAGCAACTCTATTTTGTGTGGCTTCCCTGGGGATGGGTGGAAGAAGAAATCTGACCTTTGTTTCGGGCAATGATAATGGCATGAGGTGCCCCAGCTTATCATCAAAGTCAACTTGAGAGTAATGTATGCAAGTAATAACACTTTAATTTGTGGCTCTGATGAACCCTGAAATAATGAACAAGGAAAGGATACTGCCTAAGAGAAGAGTAAATCAAGAAAGTAGTTTTGATAATTGTCCCAAGTACTCTTCATTGGCCCTTGGATCTCAGGTTTTATGTATATATAATTGGAAGATGCCTTTCTATGCACATTTAGCTCTTAATATTTTCCACCTAATGTAGCAACATGCATCTTATTTTCTATGGACTATAGACAATTTATCAATCCTTTGCCTTACTGATTCTATTCAGGATTCTTGAACTCATGATACTGAGAAACCAGAAGTCAGTACCCAGGAAGATTAAAGTCTAATAGTTCATGTTGTAAATTACGGAAGTCAGATAAGAATGAATTGTATATATGACCTACCTAATATTGTGCTGTTTGTTGTCAGTCTGCACTATACTCAAGAACTGTGTGATTTGATGAAGCTTTGGTAGGAAATTGCCAAATAAACGCCCTTTATTTCATTCTCATTGCAGATTAGTTTCCCTTTTAAAACAGAATTGTATGAGGAGCAGAATGACACTTCTCACTAACCGTAGACCAGCCAATCAAATATTGCCGTCTGGTGCCATGTGCTAGACTGTGGAGCTGACACACATTTAGCCTTTGAAGAAAGGGTATGAAATTGCAGCAGTGTGCCATGAAATCTGTTTAAATCTGGCAAATGTACTGCAATGCTTTTTTAGCAATTATCAATTCACAGTGGTAGCTGATAAGAACAGAGTCATAAATGGGATGTCAGGAAAAATGATGATCACTTGCTGGCAACTAGCCATTCAGTTGCCCAAAATTACACAGTTTGAGTTCCACTGTGGTAATAGTGCTACCACTTAGAAACTGTTAACTTCTATGCCCCCTGCTAGCCCCACCTCTGTTCTCCTGAAGGAAACAGATTTAGTTTCCAATGCAGAGAAATGGCATCATGAAAGGAGTGTCTCTCTAAAGAAATAGGCCCAGGAAAAGACAGACTACTTCTTTCTAAGGCTGTAGCATTTTTAACTGCCCTCAACACAGATGAAATGAGAAAATAAACATAGTGAGTTTTAAACAAATATAACTGGACAATACAGTTCTAAATATCATCTTTGTTTCTTTTTATAGTCAAATACATATTCTAACTAGGTACCTTTTATAGAAGAATATTTAATCATTTATTCCAGCAACATGACTGCTCTGGGAAAGGATCACATTAAAAAGCCTGTGTGATAGCTAGGAAGGGATAAAATCCAAGAGTCAATATGAAGGGATCACCTTCAGAGATCAGTTTGGTCCAGTTGGAATGTAGAGAGAATCTTAGTGCACACCTTTAATCCAAGTATTCAGAAGGCAGTGATGGCATATGCCTTAAATCTGCAAGACAGAAGCAAGTGGAAGCAGACAGGAAGCAAAGCTCAGAAGGAATCAGTGTCAGAGAGGAAAAGATACCTGAGATGAATAAAAGTAAAGGGAAGGCAAAGTGACAAATCAGAGAAAGTGTTAGCAGAATGAGAGAGAGGACATAACCAACTCTCACATTATGAAAGCAGGCTCTCAGCTCAGAGAGACAGAGTTAGAGAGGCAGTATGGAGGATAAGACACAGACAGAGAGTAACATCGAGGATAAAGACACAGGAGCAGTCTGAGGAGTCTGAGGCAGAGACACAGAAGCAGTTCAGCAGAAGTCAGTATCTGACAGGAAGAGTGAGCCAGTTTGAAGCTTAACAGTCAGTTTAGTCAGAGAAGTTGTGGGAGTCAACCAGAGTCTGCTAGAATCAGAAAAGTTAAGTCAGAAGTAGTCAGCTAGCTCAGAAGTTCAATTTGAGACAGTCAGCTTGAAGAAGAGTTTGAGTCAGAACAGTGTGTGAGTTAAACCAGAAGAGTCAAAGTTCAGTAGAGCAATGAGTTCAGAAGGAGTTAGAGTGACTCAGGCAGCACTAAGTCTTGGGGGCTTAAACATTTTAGATTGTACACAGGCTGAGGCTGGAGCCTTCTAGTTCTAGGCTTAAATGTTTTAGGTTGTATAGAGGCCTTAACACTCCAATACTCCAGGACCAGGAATGGGATTGAATTAGCCAGAGAATAAACTGCTTTTGCCCTGAATCTGCATCTATAATCTTCAAAAGACAAATAATTTTGCTTCTTCTCACACTGACAGATTCCGTGGTTGTTTTTCAAGTGGATATTGGCAAAGAGTTGAGCAGGTGAGACAAAATGATTGACTTTATATAAATCTCCAAATACATTTAAATCCACCCAACTGACTTCTGTTTATATATAAGCATATGTGTATATATAATTTTGAAGTTTAAGAAATATCAAAGAGAACTTATAGAATATCACACCCACACCCACACACGCACTCACTCCTAAATACATAAATATAACCTGCCCAGTCTGTATCATGCTTTTTGTATGCATGTTTTCAGAAATGAATATCTATTATTGGATAACAAATTTGTGTGCTCTTCCATGGGGAAACTATTTTTCCCTCTCTCCGAATTTCTTAGGTGCCTATAGTTTTTTGTATAGGGTTGAGGCCTCATTAGTTTTCTCCCATCTACCTTAGTATATCTGTTGCTGTCATCCTTGTTCAGCTTATGTTCAGACAGCCATATTGGTGAGATTTTAGGGGTGTAACTTCTGACATTTATAGAAGATAAAATCTCAAAGGAAACCCTGATCTAACCACATCCCTGCCCACTCTCCTATAAGGATCCCATAGCTTCAGGTATAGGTGTTGTGTTGTAGATATCTCATCTGGGACTGGGCTGTGCAGCTATAGATTTTGGTTGTGGTGTTCCATAATGGTTTTCTTATGTTGAAAAGGGAAGTAACAAAAATTAGTGAAAAACAAAACCAAAAAACCCCAAACAAATCAGGGCTTGAATTTTAAAGAAAACAAGCAGGGGTACATGGGAATGTTTGGAAGGAGGATAGAGAAGGTGGGAATGATTAAAAGTATATACCATTTTTTCCCTCTTATTTCTTTACACAACCTCTCAATTGCTCCTCTGTAGTGCTCATAAACTCCCAGATAACCTGATTCCTAACCCTCCCACAGAATAACTCATCCTGAAAATCTTCTCTATTTCTGTATAATCCTCAACCCTTAAATCTCTCTAATTTCCCATTTCAAAATTCTTTCTTCTTCCCAGTTTTCTTTCATTATCCACATTCCTTCCTCAAGAATCTGCAGATGACAGTAATAATTGCCAAATGAATAATATATGGAGTTAAAATTTGATTACCTCAAATGCCAGTCTTACTTTTGTTGCAGACAAGCAATTTAAATTATATTGAAAAGGGTCCACTTTCTTATTTCCAGATTTGGAGAAAGTGCATCTTTATTTGAAACTCTAGTGAGGAAATTCGAGTTGGCAATCACGTTATCTCATTCTGAGGATACATGAAAATTAAATTAGGCTTTTTCTCAGAAGAGTGAAATTGTGTTTCAAAGTATACACCTGCGGGAAGAAGAGTTGGTCACTGAACTTACACGTAAACATTCTTTAGAATTTTTTAGTAATCTTAATGGCAATCCACAGTGATGAATGGGAGTTGCTAGCGAACTGAAAAGCAGGATAAGCTCATTAATCAATTCAATATAGCACCTGTCACAGGTAACTTTAGAGTTATCTGTTTTGTCCTCATATCTGGAAAGGCTTAGTTGCCAGATAAGTATTGATAAAAATGTCAGTGTGAAAAAATATCTGAAATTGATGCATCGTGGCTTTGACATAATGTACTTGAGTTACAAAAGAGTAGCAATTTTTGTTATTACACTAACTCTTCTAGGTACCAACAGCCGATCAACACTCTGTAGGGAATTAGAACTCAGATTTGAGATAAGTTAAATATTAATAACATTATTCTTAACTCCATATAGGAATTGAAATATAAACATCACATTTCCTGTTTTAGGAGACACAAATCAGAGGGTTAAGCCTGTAGCTCACTCACAAGTGTGTAGTTTGCAGTTTCAGCTCTTATCAGAGTTCTTTTCTTTTAGTCTTAAGATGCCAAGATCAGGACTTTAACCTTCATTCCACTCCTTTATTCACCTTTAATGTATTATCTATACTTTGTAGACCCATTTCTAGTATACAGTTGTTTCCTATTATCATTTTAAGTCTCTAGCTTGGGTGTTGATTTCCACTATGCCAATAAATTATAGGTTACTTTTACAATCCTAAGTTCCTCACAATCCCTACTGCTACTATCCCCATGCATTTTCTCTTCTCTTAGAGAAGAATCAAACGGAAGCATTTTGGTGTAGGAGAGACTTTGTACTTACATATGCTTAGAAGGGAGCCAGCGTGTCAGGAGAAAACATCCCAAAGGGCATGAGTATAAGCCTCAGGCAAAAGTATAGAGCTTTTATGACATGTACTAGCTAGGCAGGGCCCAAGTTTCTTGGTACAGATGTGCAAAGAGATTGAGTATTAGTTAAGTTTAATCAGCTCACTGATTAAACAAGACTGGCTGCCAGTGAGTTTCAAGGCTCTGGCTACTCCTCTCCCTTCACCCTCACTCACTACCCCTGCTGAGATCAGAACTGTGCTTCTTACCCTGGCTTTAAGTGAGTGGAGGGAATCTCAAATCAACTTATCAAGCTTAGGAGACAAGCACTTTCCTCACTGAGCCATCTCCCCAGTACACAGATTTTCTTGTCATGTCACTTTGCATGAATCAAAGGTCATTATAACTTTTAATCTCTATTTGGGGTGGTTTCCACTATGCCAATGGAAAAAAGCTAACTATAGATCATTACAGTGACCATTTTACACCCTCAATTTTCTCTTACCACCAATACTATTTCTTTTAACACACGGGACTATGCCTTATTGAGTTTTGAATAAGGGCAGTGGACTGATCACTCCCTTGGCTCAGGGAGTTTGATTTTAGTGATATTTTTCAATGGTATTTTTGTTTTAGGTTTTTGTTTCATTTTGTTATGTTTTGTGATTTATCTTTTGCTTATTACACAGTCGGAAAACTGGATAGGTTTCTCTACTTGAGTCTCTGGGTGTAATATCTTAACTTTATAGCCTTCAGAACTGGCCTATATTTTTTAAACTTCCAGTTAATCCCATAAGATGAGGGTTACCTGATTCACTCACTACTCTGCCCTGATCACTGTTATTTCTTGGCAAGATCACAAAAATAGTGATTTTTTTCAAATTTCCTGGCTCTCTCTCTCTCTCTCTCTGTCTCTCTCTCTCTTCTTTTTCAGTTATTTATGCTGTGACCTAAATAATAACCTAAAAATTAAACCAAGCCATGCCACTCCCAAGGACAAAAATATGATTCCTACATTGTCTTTATCTAAAGTGTCGTGTCAGAATCTTTAGAGCCTTAAGCACCAGCTGAACATCCATGTCTTAAGTTGAGTTGGCCTCTCTTCCCTGTTTTCTTATGTTCCAAAATTTTTGGAATTGTTTTGAATATTTATTTCATTGTGATAAGTTTATTCTCCCCTGAGTCTTTGCAGAAACTGTTATCTTTTCTCAGAATACATTTCTGGTTGCCCTCTACAAAGCGAAACTTTCTCAACACTCCTGTCTTTGATTTCATTAAAGGTCACTTTCAGCATCCAGTGTTTTTCCTCTGAAATGTGAAATTATGGAAGCCCTGCACCAGCCAAGAGACCTCAGCGTTGTTTCACAAGTTAAATCACTTACCTGGCATCATACCTCTTAGTATTTATTGAGTATTGTTGAACTGAAACTAAATTAAAATTTTAAGGATAGTCTCTTGCTATATATCTCAGGTTGTTCTCAAAATTTTGACCCTCCTGCTTTAGCTTTCTAAGTCGTGGGTTGTGACACCAAATCTGACCTTTGGTGAGTGAGTCAGGAAGAAAATCTTTTTTAAAAATTACATAAAATGTTGATTTAACAAGTCAACATGGCGATTCAGAAATTAGTATTTGTGTTGTGTCTCCTGTTTTGATTGATTTGAAATAATTATGTTGACCTTATGCTTTTAGTTTGAATAAGTTTAAAGTAACTGTAATGAATGCATTCATATAGTATAATGTAAACTACTTTTACATTTTTTATGTTACAGGTTAACTCATAATCTTTATGACACTACAACTGAAATTTTAATTCTTTGTAGAAGTAGTAATTAAGCACAGAAAGATTTAAATTTGTTTTATTCTGTACTAATGAGTAACAGATTTGGGAATCAAATGCATATAGCCTGAGTATTTTTGTTCAAAAATTTCATTATCTATCTATCTATCATCTATCTATCTATCTATCTATCTATCTATCTATCTATCTATCTATCATCTATCTACCTATCATCTATCATCTATCTCTGTATCTATCTATCTATACTATATAATTATCTATTTTAATAAAGATTTCACTACACAGCCAAGGCAAGACCCACAACCCTCCTGCCTCTGCTTCCTCTGTGCTGAGGTCATAGGCATGTGGCATCACTATAAGCTGCTGCTTCTAAAGTATTTGCTGACAGCTCCTTGTGCTATGCAGAATTAAATGTTTTTGATTGAAAGCAAACATTGAATAGCAAATGTTACATGCAGCTTTTATTTTTGATGTACTAGGCAGATGAGTTAACTATGAGTGAACTGTTAATTATAATAACCATGAAAAAATGTTTGATGAATAGACACTCATACAGAGGCTAAGTTAACACATACATACATGTGCACATGGCACTTGCCGTATGTTATGGAGTGAATTTGTTATTCCCATGTATCCAGAAGAACTGTTTATATATTTAAGCTAGATTCAGGAGGCTCCATAAGAGTTACCTAGGAGAATAAATATGCTCCAGGAGGAGAAATGCAACAATAGTAATGAGTTGTAACTTGATTTGTGTCTTGCATTACAAGCATACACCGAAAGATCCATGTTTTCCATGTGACATGACTCTGCTTGTTGTCACTAAATCACAATGAAGTGTAATTGGTCTTCTAATTCCTACACTCAGTCATTTTCCTATACTCCTGGAAACAAAGTCAACAAGGAGTGACTGCAATGGCAAATAAAGGAATAATGTCTTAGGTAGGGAATTTCGAGAGTTGCATATGTTATTGTAAACATTTAAATAGCACATTGAGTTAGAAACTGATACTAGATAAAAGGTATTTCTTTTGAGAAGAGTGACCTATGGAAAATACTTTCTTTGACTCATGATAATCAATAATATGACAATTTACTTATTAAGGAAATTTCGATTATGATAGTTACATTCATTCTCTTTAAATGTTTTAAAAGTATAATAACTGTTGAAAGAATAAATAACAAAATATTCACTATGGACTTAACATTTACTTATTTTTAAGTCATATTTGTAGACTTATTTTGTCATATTGTTCTGAGTAAAAGCAGTTCTACACAGCTTAAATTGTCTTGATATTTTCCTGTGTATATATTTATACTTACACAACAGGGTTTTCCTTGCCTTTTGATAAGCCCTTTTGAAAACAGAATAGATAGACAGTATATTTCCATCTAGTTCTCTATCTCCATAGTGGAACTCTTGATACTACGTTAACCTAATAAGAGGAAAGTAAAGAAAATATTCTATAAGTTCTTTCCATCAGATTTCAGAAAATCATTGGAATGTGAGATCTTAGAGTTACCAAAACATTTAAATGGGTTATTTTCTTTTCCAAATGAATTAATGTATGATTGGAGAATGGGATGGGACAGTTCATCATTTTACTATGTATTGGTCCATTTATTTCAAGATATGAGGATCTGTCCCATGATTAATTGCACAACTTTCGGCAGCTCTGCTTATTGTTAAAGAACATCCCATCAGTAACTGGAAAAGAATTTAAAGACATTCATCAAAGTTCCCATTTGGAGTCTAGAGAAAAAGTAAAGTAGATATTGACTTCTCTTGAGGAATGGTTCATGATTTATTGATTCAAAGGAAGAAGCAATATTTACCTTTGGTGAAAATGATTCTTGATGGTCACTGAAATCTGAAGTTCTGCATATTACTTCTAATCAGAAACAACTTGAAATAGATCAGATGATGACACTGTTTAAATAACAATTACACCGTTAAATTTTAAAATATTTGTATATTTAAAGAAGCTCTGTAATACATAAAGTAGAAAGTGTGCTAAGAATTTCACACCAATATATATATATATAATATTCCGACATAGTTTTTCTTGTCTTTTTCCTATAAAGTGATTGAGTATGTTTATGTATGTTTATTTTGACTTAAATTCTGATACAAATAAAATGTATCGTTTGAGTTATTGTCTTTCTCTCTCCTTCCCTTCCTCCCTCTTTTTTCCTCCTCATTTCTTTTTCTCTTTGTGACACACTCTATAGCACAGACTGGCTTGGACGGCACCATGTAGCACGTGTTGGCCTCTGATTTGTTAACCCTCCTCCAGCAGCCTCTATAGCTGATAAATGCGTGCTTAAGGCCCCACTCATCTTAGTTTGTATTATTCTTTCTAAATCTACATTTTTTTCCATGCCTAGGGATTCTTCGTCACCATATAGTCGCATGTGACTTGCTATACTGAATAAATACACCTCTGTCACATTTGTATTGTTCTTGTTACTGAAGCTTGGTTTGACTAATGAATGGCATGTGACATATGTGTATCAGCCACATCCTGGACAGAGCTCTTCACATGTTTTCATCAGTTACTTTTGTTTTCTCTCAGGTGTAGGACTAATGTAATATTTAAGATCTCCAACGTTGTGTCGGGGCTAGAACACAGACTGAAGAGAGAAACACCAGCTATTTGTAGATCTTCACATTTCTAAGGAAATAAATATTAAGCTCTATCAGACACTGAAATCTGAGGCAGCTGTTATGCAATGGTATTGAATATGAAGATGTGTGATTATGTGCACCGATAAATCCCTGAACCAAAAACTGAGATGAGACACTACCCTTCTTCCAAGATAACAGGTTAGCCTGCCACGGTTTTATCTGCATATGCTGAAAGGAAACTTATTTTATTTAGTTGGAGACCAAGACTGCTACACATGGAAGAACACAAGCCAGAATGGTATCTTTAGTTCCTGAAAGTGTGTTTCCTAGAGTGTGATATAGCAATGTCCAAATGGTGGCTGTGTAAGCAGGCAGACATAGTACAAAAGCGCCTTTAGGTTAGAAAATTTTTGATCCAATATAGGGTTATGGGGTTGGGCCTTAGGCTCAGTGGTAGAGTGCTCGCCAATAAGTGCAAGGCCCTCATTTGGCCCTCATCTCTGAAAAAACAAACAAAACAATATAGGGTGGTATCATTCTTACCTCTGTTCCTAGAGAGTCGCCTTATGGTTTTCAGGATTAAAAACAATTGCTTTTGTGACTAGTAAGGAAGATTGTACTATCACGAAGCGTGAAAGTGATGGAGAGTGGTCACTGCCTTTGTTACAGCGGTGAGGATCTGAATCTGCCCTTCATACAGGGGAAGTCTTGATTTCCAGTATACAAGAATGCTTGCATAGCGAACATTTTTGAAAAGACGGTGAGTTCTCCTGTTATATACATGTGTGTACACATGTCAGTATGGGAACAGTTCACATATGTATTTTCAGCCATGCATTCCTTAAGCTCTGTTTTTACAAAGCTAAGATCATCCTGTTAATTTTGCATATATGCATCCTACTCTCCTTCTATTAACAAACACGGAAGAGGGGAGGCCCTTGTTTTCTTGTAAATAGAATAGAATGCCTATAGGTGTTATTTGGACATAAATTTTTAAATCATGTATATCATGACATACAGCTCTACTATTGAATATGAAGGTTGCTTGGTAATATTTAATAATATATGATGCTATAGCACTCTATATTTCCTGAAGTTTGTTTGGGCCTTGGAGCTTTAATTTAAGCAGGGAAGTCAAATACAGAACACACAAATTAATTTTGGCATACAATATTTTACAACTCTTTCTTAATATATTAAATTTAATTTGTTAATTTAAGTATTCTTTAAATCATAGAAAAGTTATCTTGGCTATCACAGGTTATTGAAATGTCATTGGACTTTTTACTATTTTATACATGTTGCTTCAACTGATGATCATTGTTATGTGACTCTTCTGATTTGAGTTTATAGGGCTATAAGTTAGTGGAAATAAGTTCTATAGGTATGAAATCATGAGGGAGTACCAGTGTTCCTGAGGTTAGGAGGTGGACAGTAGAGATGATTAAGCCTGGCTTGTAGTTTGAGATGATGATTATATGTATCCTTTTTGCTCAGACACCTAGAGACACATAAGAGTATTGCAGCAATCAGATGCATCCTGGGAAGGTCAGGCAAACAACACAGAGTGTCTGTTAAGATCGGAATTTTGTATCAGTATTTCAGTGTAATTCTTCCTGAATGTTGTGAGGAGTACATGTAACAACTTTTAAAATGTACGATTTTCATTTGGAATTCAAGTTTAACTAGGCATATTCAACTTTAACTTAAGAAGTATAACAATACTAATCATAAACAAGAAGTGGAAATTCTGAGAACCCACTGTAGATGGCCCAAATGGAATTTTCAGGAGATGCCATGGTTAATATTTTTAAATCAGCCGATATGTTAACTGCTTATTTGTAGTCTATATACCGGGTGCTGATATTCTTGGAGTATTGTGGGCCAAACAAATAAAGTGGTCATTGTGGGTCTGAATGGAGCTTTTATGCAATTTTATGTCCCTAATGAACCAGCATTTTGTTTAGTGAATTTTGCTACAGTCTTTCTATATTGTCTTTCAATAATTTCCACATTTTATATTTATTTTCATTAGTTTTCTTCTACTTATTGCTTAATATATTTAGCTACTTTCTGAGATGGAAATTTGCTACATAGGCCACAAAGGTCTTGTACTTGAAAGATTCTTGCTTCTGCTTCTCAAGTGCTGGGATTGATTACAAGGCCATAGTCAGAACATTGACTTTTAACTGGTTTTTGCTGGTCTATTTAAATTATGGCTTGGTTTCTTAAGCCCTGTTTTCAGATTCTGCAAATTTTATAAAATCATTCTATCATTGATTTCTATTTTAATTTTATTTGGGATCAAATACCATATATGTATGATTAGAAACTTTAATTTTTTGAGATTATTTCAACTAAATATCTTCGAAACTGTTCCATGTGAGTTAGCGGCATTTCTATTGCAATATCAGGTAGTTGAGAATGTTATGATAGTAATGAAATGTCATAAATTGTCTACCAAATAAATCTAAGAGGATTATTACAGAAAGATTAGAAGTTTTAAAAATTTTGAAACAAAAAAGTCATTTCAAACTTACTAAATATATTATGCAAAAAAAGCCAGATTTACTTTTACCCATGAACCTCAGATCACATTTTATTATTAACCTCTCTTGCTATTATCTAATAAAATTATATTCAATTGCCTTGTAAGTAATGATTATGAAGTATTAAAATTTTCAACTCACATGTAAAGATTTATAGTGTGCAAAAAACTAAACTTTAAAACTTTATATGCATGTATAATTTTTCATATATAAAAACACCTTCATATATTCCAAACCCTTCTATTACGATGTAATTGAGATTATAGCATTTACATTCCTGGGTTATGGAAAGGGGGATATTTTATTTGAACTTCATGAAAACTTGCTATTGAGACTGCAGGATTCAGTCTAGAAAGTTCAGTTACAAAAAACATCGACTATTAAGGTGATTCTCGGACTCAAGCACTTCTTTGGATTTTTAATTATAAGTGTCATCAAATGTTGTATTATGTTGGATCTTCTTAAGTTTCTTGTAAGATCAGGTTAATTTTTAGGAACAAAATTTAGTTTATTAAGAAAAGGTTTCATTATAGATTTAAGCATAGATTTAAGAGAAAGGGAGAGAAGCATGTAAGTAATGAGCTTCTTGAAATGAGTATGAGTGTCTCAATAGCAGGTCAAACTAAGTAAATCAGCAATCAGAGGCTATATAAAGTCTCACCAACAGAACTTCCCAAATGTGAGCTGATCAAGAACACTAATGAACATGCCAAAATGGATTGGAAAAGACCCATGAGGCCTATACAAAGAACCACAGGTTACTGGGAAAAGCTGGGAGCTGGACAGCTGTTATTCCCCAGGGTAGAGCACAAAAATTGGTTGCCTAACGCCTAATTGTCAAGTGTGAAAATATGCATATAAGTAACATTCATGGACTCAAAAGGTAATATCTAGAAGCATATATGTATATGTAAATACATATGTGCATGCAATATCTATTAGTGAAAACACAGGCCATGAATTTGAAGGAAAGTGGGGAAAGATATATGGGGTGATTTGGAGCAGGGAAAGGGAAAGGAGAAATGTTATAATTAAAATAAAATCTCAGAACTAAACAAAAAATAGCACAAAGGCAATATTAAAACACATACAATTTTAAAGCTTTCGCAGCTATTTATTTCATTTAGTTAGGTTGCAAGGCATAGCCAGTTAACATAGAAAAGGTTTAGAACACTTCGAATTGCAAAGCATGTAGTGTAGAACATCCTTTACTCATAGGTGTAATCTGAGATTTCAAACATCCCTTAGGAGAGTGCAGATTTCTGCAGGATGCTGCAGTTTTGTTAAACAACCAACTAAGAAATCAAGAAGTAGAATGTGTTGTTCATAAGTGCATAAGCATTGTGAACCATCTTCCATTGTCATTTACTCATGTAAAGGCACAGGCAGAATCATACTACATTTAATTTGTCACCATATCTCTCTCATATCTACTATGCACATGAATGATATTTGTCCCAGAATATGTGAAGACCCTCAAATGTGGGGAGTCTCTGAAGGTGTCAAGCAGAGAAGTGAACCACCAAAGAGATAAGAATAAAAACTAGGGTCATTGCCATTCTTGGGGTCATTGAATCAAGACATTCAGGGACTGACCTCGTGGTTTATTTTTGTCACACGTTTAAACATAGTAGAACTTGTAACCTGAAACCTTCAGAGTAAGAATGAATTTTATTGGTTGATGAACAGAGCCCAGTGCTAGGTGCCTAGAGAAGGATCTGTGATAAACATAAGCATAGTTTCTAATGGTGGAAGACATAAAATATATGGGGCCTTTTTCTTAGGGATATGTTCGATTCTTTGTGGGATTAGCTCCTAAACAATGATCAGGATATTGGGGGATTTATGTGCAGACTGGCTCCTAATAGAATAACAAAGAATCACCAGATTGATTGACCACTTTTCACTATGATATTCCAGGTGGCTAGATGTTGAAGACAATAGGCCCATGTGATTGACAGTCATGTTTTTTCAACACTTTCTTTTTCTTTGTTTTTTGTTTTTGTTTTCATTTTGAGACAGGGTTTCTGTGTTTAACTCTGGCTGTCCTGGAGTTCACTATGTAGAGCCAGGTGTCTTCAATCTCACAGAGATCTGCCTATGTCTCCTGAATGCTGAGATTAAAGGCATGTGATGCCACTACTCAGCTTCCCAAAGCTTTCTTTAAGCTGAGCTTCCTACATCCAAATTAGAAGAGAGGATAGTGTTAGAGATAATGGAGTTTGGCAATATAATAGGTAGAGAAGCATTTCTGCATCTTTGAATTCTGTGCTATGTAGTATATTCTAGAGTCCAGATTCAGTTTAAGATTTGCCAAGAAATCCAAATACTTACATAACCCTTTATAATGTCACTGAGGAAAAAGCTAATTAAAAGAAATCATTTATGTAGAGAAATAGGACTATGTGATATATATAAAGATATCATATCTAAGGGTCTATATGAAGGAATCACATTCAGAGACCTGTGTGGTGCTGAAAGACTGTAGATAGAATGTCAAGAATATTAGTATGCACACACACACACACACACACACACACACACACAGACACACACAAAGAATGTTAGTACACACCTTTAGTCCCAGTATTCAAAAGGTAGTGGTGGTATTCTTGGAGATAGGAAACAGAGCTCAGAAGGAGTCAGTGTCAGACAGAAAGTGACATCTGAGATGAGTCAGAGCGAAGGGCAGGAAAAGTAACGAAACAGAGGAAGAGTTAGCAGCCAGTGTGAGGACAGGCCCTACTCTCATAATATAAAAGCAGGCTCTCATCTCAGAGAGAGGCAGTTCCACGCAGGAAGTCTGGGGCAATCAGAGGCAGTATGGCGCAGTGAGAGTCGGGAAAAGATGCAGAAACAACAAGGCAATTCTACTGAGCAGAGATATTGAGGCAGAAAACAGATAAATCAGAGAAACAGAGAGGCTAAATGAGGCAGTATGGGGTAGTGAGAGCTCACAGAGACACAGAAACAGTCCAAGGAGTCTGAGGCAACTCAGCAGTAGTCAGTGTCAGTGGGAAGAGTGAGTCAGTTTGAAGCAGTTCAGTCAGAGAAGTTGTGGAATCAGCCAGAGTCAGAAGAGTTCAGTCAGAAATAGTCAGCAGGCTCAGAAAGTCAGTTTGGAGAAGAGTTTGAGCCAGAACAATGAGTGAGTTGAAAAAGAAAAGTCAGAGTTTAGAGAGAGTTTGTCAGAATAGCTCAGTCAGCAGTAAGCCTCTGGAGGTGTAAACATTCTAGACTGCACTGAGGCTGAGGCTGAAACCTTCCAGTTCTAGGCTTAAAATAAGATTATATGGAGGCTGTAAAGCTCCAGGGCTTCAGGAATAGGACTGGTTGTTGAATTAGATAAAAGAATAAAAAGGCTTTGAACCCAAATCAACATCAATGACTACATCAATGTAATATGAAGTGACTTAGGAAAAATAACATTTTATGTATAAAGACCAAACTTATAGAAATAATGGACACTTTATATAAGCTTTAAAGATTGACCAATTATAGATACAGTCAATAAATATGACACACTCAGTAACAAAACATTACAGAAACACAAAACCACTGCACATACTGGAGAAAAATGCAGGAACTGACCAGGTCTAAAGATGCTCTTGTCAGCTACACCTGATTGGGTCCTCAGTAACTGACTGTGAAAGATTGCAATCATCAGATTATTTTCAAGAGATTTTTTTGTACATAATTGTGCTAAGGCAACTCATTATTCAAACTGCTTCTTATTTCCAAGATACAGTTCAATAATTTTCCATTAATCTTTTTATAAGAAAGCACTTTTCTGTAGAAAAGTCTTGTGTAACTTAATTGATTTGTATATGAATGTGATAATCACCAATTATTAACTGACTCACAGGACCTCCTTCCTAGATGGAGTAGATAGTTATGCAATATTTTATATAGATTTTTTAGGTATTAGGCCAGTTTTGTGTGTCATCACATGTGTGGCTCATGTATACACTTGTGGCATGGCTTTATGATTAATAATTTCTCTGAAAACTTCCAAAACTTTAATTATATGAAGAACTCCACAGCTTGCAGCTCATGCACTTATTCTTTCTAATGGGTTTTTATATTAAGAATTGATAATTATAACCTTGTTCCCAGTGAGGTGCATTAGTGACAGTGCAACTTCATAACTATTTTACCCTTTCAGAGACATAGTCATTACTGTACATCATAGCAAAGCTTCCAGAAGTTGCCACACTTGTAAAGTATACTGAACTCTAAAATTAAGAGACATTAATGTTGTTGAGAAAATCCTAACTTTCAATGTACTCTTGAGAGCCATTACAATTCTGTCATATAAGCATTAGATGATTTCTACTTAAACTGGCTTCCTATATCACATGAGGCAAAACGGCAATTATCAAAATTGATGCAAATGAAACTTACATTTTAGAAAATAGTTGAACCAATTACCCTTAAAGGACTGGAAAATCTTTTAGCTGATTTATTCATCAGCTCAGACTTTATTTCCACAGTAATCAAGAATCATTCCATAAATATTTATTTATTAGTATATAAAATATGACTAATTCAAACTGCAAAGAATACTTGAGAAAACTCATTTTCAACTGATAGAAGACTGTAGAAGAATATTTAATCTTATTCTTCAGCCACATGGCTGTTTTGGGAAAGGATCACATTGAAACATTGAAAGGCCTGTGTGATAGCTCGGAAGGGATCAAATCCAAGTGTCTATATGAAGATATCACATTCAGAGACCTATGTGATAAAGATGGAATGCAGAAAGAATGTTAATCAGACTAATCCTATCTTCTGCTTG
This sequence comes from Cricetomys ansorgei, assembly GCA_026225945.1. Taxonomy (NCBI): domain Eukaryota; kingdom Metazoa; phylum Chordata; class Mammalia; order Rodentia; family Nesomyidae; genus Cricetomys; species Cricetomys ansorgei. The sequence goes on from JAMJFZ010002812.1 coordinate 14,209,991, forward strand.
TGCTAAAGCTAGGTGAAAGGGATTTCTTTGGTTAAGGCAACTAGCACACACATTTAATCCCAACTCTATGGTTCTAAAGGGAAGTAGTCAGTTCAGAAGTAGGTCAAGGCTCTCAGTTATGCTTAGAGAATCCCAATTCTGAGATTGAATCAGAGTGAAGGCAGGCAGAATGAAGTCTGAAATTGAATCACTGTGAGGGCATGCCCAACTCTTAGGACATAAAAGGAGGCTCTCATTTCACAGAGAGGTAGTTCAGAGAGACACTGAGCAGTCTGAGGTAGAGTCAGCTAACAGAGAGGGCCAGTTGGAAGCCTAACAAAGCAGTTTAGAGATGTTGCCATAGTCAGCCAGAGTCAGAAGAGTTCAGTCAGAAACAGGCAGCCAGCTAACTCAGAAGGTCAGTTTGTAGCAGCAGTTTGGAGAAGAGTTTGAGCCAAAACAGTGAGTGACTTGAATCAGACAACAAGAAGAGTCAGTTGAGTTCAGTACAACTCTGAGTTCAGAAGGAGCTAATCAGAGTGACTAAGTCAGTAGTAAGTCTCAGAGGCTTTAACGTTGTTCTAGATTGTATGGACGCTCAAGTCTTCCTTCAAGGTTAGATTGTACAGAGGCTGAAACCCTCTAAGGAAGGGTGTGTGTGTGGAGGAGGGGGTGAATTATCCAAAAAATAAATTGCCTTTCACCCTGAATCTACATCTACAGAAGACCATCCTACGGAGGTCTTTCTACTATATAAGTAGAAAGAGTTGACAATCTCTGATAGGTTCTTTAAGATAGAGAGCCTAGTAACAGCACAGAGAACATTTACAAACTAGTACACTGAATCTTGTTAGCAATCCTTTATCACAATGAAAATCTGGGAAAAAATAAATAGAATTATCAAGTTCTCTGAAGAAAGGCAACTACTGGCATGTATGTATTAATATAATTAAATTGCATATTTTTTCATGATTATCTTACCTTGCAGATTTGAGTTGCTCTGTTGTAGCTTTTATATGATACCTGTCTAAAAAGAAAAACATTTTACTGTTTCTTACAGAAATAATAAAGGAAGAGTTATTATCTTTTCCTTCCCTGTGGTTCCTCTCCCTTTATCCTATGAATAATTCTTTTATCAAAATCATCATTACAAGTCAGGGAGAAAAATGAGAAGGCATGGTGAAATGTTAAAGTGTAATTAAAGAAACAAATAAAATAATAAGGTGATCCTGCTGTATATTATGTTTTCTTTGTACATGAGCCTTTTAGGAGGGGATATTACAGCCACTCTAACATTTGTGGGGCCAGTAAATGGAAGCTAAGAGAGATTATGTAACTAGTACACATAAACTGGTGTAGCAGTAATTAAACACCTATATGAGATTTGTTGCCTTGAACTCAAGTTGATTTATCTGCTGATATTTGGTCGGTTATTTAACTGTTTACCACAGAAATGTTTGAACTAGTATGAGTGACTTAAATATGTATTCCAAAGTTTCCATTGTCCTGGAAATTTTACCCACTTTAATAAAATACATTTGAAGCTCTCACAAAGGAAAATTGGTGTACATTTGTGTATCTGAGTGTCAGTACTCTGACCAAATAAAATAGTTGGGAACAGTTGCCATTTTTACACCCATGATACAAGTTAAAATATATTTGATGTTCTGAATATTCTTTTCATAGTGGTAAATATTTCTTATGAGATCTGTGATATCTTAAAGCATTGTTGAACTTGTGCTGGTTTGCAATGTGGTGAGATGATTGAGAGTCTGGACCCTAAAGTCACACTGTTTAGACTTAAGTCCTATGTATCAGAACTTGACACACATCCTGAAGTAATGTGCTTTATCCATCTGAGTCTTTCTTTCTACATCTGAAAAAAAATGTTCCTAATAGCAATATTATTTGTAAACCAAAGTTTATGTGGATATTAAATTAGTTGATAGATATATACTCAAAACTCTTTGGTACAGAGTACATACTGTATATATGGTATGTATAGTATCAGTTCTTATTTGTGCCATGTCTTTTTTTTCAAGGGTGATAGAAAAATAATGTCACTCAAAGCATACCCGGCCTCTAACATGGTCCATCAAATAAAGCTGCTTTAGAACATTAGAAGATTGATTTCTTTTTATAGTGAGTTTTTCCCATTGCTACATTCTGACTTCATCTCAACATCCTGCTTATATTCATTCAGAACTGTTTGTTAGTAGGGGTGCTAGTAAATCCCAACAACTAGACAGAAGAGGGATCTTTGATTAGCTCAACTAATTTTTTTCTATGCTTCCTGATATAGAAACACATTTCAGGTCCATATGTAAAGATCAAAATATTCTAAGTATTTGGCATAGGTGGAAAATAGTACTTTAGCCAGTTGTTTCCCTGTTGATCACTAAGCAATGACTAAAACCAGTAATTAAAACATTTCTTCTCTGATGACAAGTCTACACACTTCTTTATTGAGATTGAAGTTCAGAGGAAATAGCGAACAGCATGTTTGCATGTTAGAGTCTTTAATTTTTTTCTATTAAAGATAATATTGGTATTAGTCAGCTTTTAATCCAGTTAATTTTTTTCTTTTATTCTAGTTTCCCTTAGGAAAATGAACAAGATAGACAAAGACTTTCATTTTCTGGCCAAGCTGTATGTGTAAAAATTTTCTATAGCTTTATGCAGTGACTATACCTCATCTTTTGATGGTTATTTGATGGTATCTAAATGCAATTTCTTTATTTAAGACATGAAAATGGGAAAATTAGAAAACTATAAATGTGCCCAATTTGTTTCCATCTTATATTGTATCTGAAATACTTTACACTCTATGGTTACCTACGTTGTATCAAATACTCAATTATCACAAGTAAAGAAAGGATGATTATAAAGTAACGTTCACAAATTTTATTCTGTAACCAAGATATATTAAGGGTTTGATTTATTTTTCTTTAATAAAAATATATAAAATATATTTTTCAGGACTCTCAACATTTAATGCAGTAACATCTACTCACACAAATTAAGGCTTATCATAATTTAAATAGTCAGTTATGATGTCCTTAACCATTTTGTCCCTGTTAGATTTTGATACCACCTCAGATTAGAACTCTTGGTCACCTAGAAGCACACACTTTTACCTTGCTTTATTAGAATCGCTGCATCTTGTGATGCAGCTAAAACCAAGTCAGCTTTGGCCATGATCCTGACTTGAGACTGTGCCATATGAGTCACTGATAGCTCTTTGTCTTCCCCAGTCTTTAAAAGACTCTCCTTGATGTCACTGAAGTTTTAGAAGGCATGCTTAGGACTATAGGGCCTTTTACTTAGAAAATGCTTTACTACTGACTTGCAAGCTTAGCTCCATTGAGCTCTCCAAATGGTCCTCTTTTTTTTCTCTCTTAAATGTTCCAGAGTGGGAGATATAAGCTCTAGTTGGAAAAGTTGCACCCCACTGGCAACTCAGCACAAAGACATCATTATTAAAGGTCTTTAGGAGTCATTTCATTTTTCTTTAAGGATCTTTAGAAGTCATTTTACAATTTTGGAATATGTATCTAACAAAAGAAAATAAGTTGGATATTTCTTAACATATCTGTCATAGGTTATCTAGTACTCCCGCCTACTAATCTATTTGCCATCTACTGTATTCTTCTTGTCCTCTGTATGTAGTTCCAGAACTTTGACCAAAAATTGGTCTAGTGCCCTGTTGTTTTTAATCCAACTAACAAGTCAATTTGTACTGTCTATGATAGAAGAAAACCCTAATGAATATAAGGAACTGTAGAGATATAAGTTTACTTTATTTCTGAGAGATGCATTGGAGGTGTGGGAATATAAGGTAATTATTTATAAGTGACAATGAGATCTGAGAAAGAATCTGGTATCTTAAACTCTAGTTTAAGATTAAAACTTAGAAGAGTTGGTTAAGAGTATGTACTGCTCTTTCAGGGGACCCATTCCCAAACCTACATCTGGTGGCTCACACAGGTCTGTAACTTGAATTCCAGTGTGTTGTGGAAGTTTATTTTTAGTCGTGTTTAAAATAATTGTTTTTGTGCACTTTTGGAAAAAGGAATGCATAGGCCTTATTGTTTTGTATTGCTTGCAGGTGTTGGATTTCTGTGGGGGGAGGTTTGATTGCTTAAGATCTGTACCTCAGGTGTTCTGAACCAATAAAACAATGAGTTCAGATGCTCAGGGTTCCACTGTGAATACAGCACTGGCGATGATGGTGGTTCCCTCTGCTGAAGTGTGGCAGGGTTTGCAATTATGAAGTATGCCTCCTTGTCTACTGTGCTGAGCCACCTCATAGGTGTACTACTACACCTGGGATATCTGATGGTCTTTTCTGGCCTCTGAGGCACTTGCATTCATGTGTGTACACATGCATGTGTACACACACACACACACACACACACACACACTTACACACAAATAATTAAATATAAAATATTTAAAAATAATAATAAACCAATAGATATACTGACAAAATTTAAAAATTTCAACAACCAAATGATTAAAAATATAGTGGTAGAGAACTCTCAGACATTTGATTATTTTCCCTCTAGGGTAGGCTATGTATTTTTGATGATAGCTACATGGGGTGGTAATGTGATTCATGCACTTCATGGAAATGAAGATGAGAAACAACCCAAGTTAAAAGTTAGGTGCTTGCTGAATCTTAGTAACCAGGTAAGATTCACATGCTCTGTTTCTTCAGCAGCTAATGGAGCAAGTAGTATTTGCATCACAATCCAAAGAAATATTTCAAATATTCTTGCATTTTGTGATTTATTTCATTAGAAGAGTATTTTTTTAGTCTGCCTAGGTATCTCTGCCATTTAGTTTATTGGCCCAACAAATATATTTGAGTTTTTATTAGGTATCAGGTCTATGTATTTAGAGTACATCAAATAGACAATTTAAAGAGTTCAAGTTAAATAACAGAAAGTGAATAAAACATTATTTTCTGTTAGTGTTCAGGATTATGGTGAGCAGGAGAGTTAAGAACGTTGAAAAGTTTCAGTGAGAAAGCCTGAAAGTGAGATAACCAAGCATTTGAAAGTGGCGGGTGTACAAAGTCTTTTGGGAAGAAGATACACTCAACAGTGTGTGCCAAACTCCGAGACTTCGCTGAAGCATGAATGTTCAGTATGCAGGAGAGGAAGCAGGGCAGACATCAGAGACCATGATCAACTCCTTCTTTGTGTGTGTGTGTAGTAATTGTCCGAGCTTTTTAAATATTCTATCATCTTAGAAGAACTTTTTTAACATTTCAAAGTTGTAATCATTGATTACTTTCAACTATTTATAGCTAAAGAATTAATAGTGTTAATTAATATGGTACAATGGCAGTCATTCATACAATAGGTACTTGGCTGCCAGAATGAACCGTTAAATTTCTAGGTAACAACAGTACTCAGACCTCTCTGCATTTTGAGTTCTGATAAGCTATTTAGACAACATTTGAGAGGGTTTTCAGAAGTCTCAGATGGGCTGTTTTCCAGAAGTCAGTCAGTGGGGACTTTACTAATTATTTGTATCTTGTTCCTTAGGACAACGATAATATGAAAAGCAATCATCAATGGAGATTTTAGTGCCTTTCACTGTTAAGAGTGTGGTGTGGGGCATGTTCCTTGTCCCATGTAGAACTGTACTGCAAGTAACTTCCTGGTTCCTTTGGATCGTTACATGATGATTGATTCCCATCTTGTTCTTTAAAGAGAAAATAATGCTGACTCCAATGTCACATTGTAAATAAGAGGATCTTTACTTAAAAACAATGCTTTGTCCTATATTGATAATACTAATAAATAGAGTCTATACAATATATTCATGTGTGTGTGTGTGTGTGTGTGTGTGTGTGTGTGTGTGTGTGTATAATCTTAAATAAGGAGGAGCAATCAAATAAGTTAATGAAGTCCACTGTTGTGCAATATTCTGCAGCCTCTCTTTCATAGGTAAAGATGGTGAATTAGAGTAATATTTTATCCCTTTTATTGACTGGTATGAAATGGTTGTGGATAGAAATAATCACTAGTTATCTTTAGCAAGGGAAATTTCTCTCTTTATTTAATCACAGGTAACTTCTGATAAATCAAAATCGTTTTTTATGTCCACAGTGTGAAAACTGAAGCTATTTATTAGTTTCAGCATAGTATTCTAATGATGAATGTTTTATGTTAACTGAAAATGAAAATTTAACATGGTATTATATTTCATTGAAATTTATTTTTCTTGCTAAATTGTGAAAATTCTTCAGTAAAAATGGTGCTTAAATATCTCTCCAAACTTGATAAAGTATTTTATCTTATAAAAGGTATATTTAACTCAATGAAAAGTTGATTTAATGTTTCAATTATCCTAGCTATGTGACTTATTACTGCCTTTGATGCTAATATATTGTTCAGTAAGAGGGAAAATATTTTCCATTTTAGAATTACTATTAACATCTGGAGCCTAGTCATTGATTTTACTCTGCCACTCTCTGGAAAAATTTAAAACTGAATTATTTAACCACATTTTAACTTGTGACTGGAAATTTTGTTAACTGCACACCAGAGTAATGACATATGAACACAAATAAGACCGTGAGAAACCAGGGACCAAAAACAAAGACACTAGACAACATTGTAGGGTGAAAGAATGAGGTATTTATCAAATGGTATCATAGAATGCTATTAATTTAATTATGCCTGGATTAAAGTACCAGCCACTTATTTCAGCATTTATTACTTGTAAAGTTTTCAACATTCATGTTAATCATTTTAGATATATAATTGCTTTTGCTTTCTCCTAAGTTTCTGAAGGACAGTAAGGAATTGTGATCACAGTTTTGAAACTATTTCATCTCCTCGTCCTTAACACTAATGTCATATAACAAAAGTACAATAAGTTAACATGCTGAAGAGGAGGGGATCAATTCTGTACACAAACACGTAAGATGAATGTTTCTATTTTGATAACGTCTGCAATTAAGTCCTAGTTACCCATACATCACATTTGCACATTTATAACATTACCAGTTGAAGCATGAAGCCATGTTGAATGTCTCAGCGAACAGTCAGTACTAGCTGATCCTTTTTATTCTCAGATACAATTCTAGCAATATCTTATAAAATATTGGTAAAGGATAACCTTTTAGTACAGCTCTACATTTAAAATGAGTACATTACTAAGTCACTAAATAACAGTATTAAATATTGCATTAGCTATAGAGGCGGTACTAAAGCTTTGAAATACTGGTTTAATATACTTATGAAAAGAAAATCATTGGTCATCTCTATCCTAATTATGACATTTATAACAACTTTACCTGGGAGCCAGTTTCAGCCTCTCTACATACGTGTAATTTTAGGAAATACAATCTAAAATTATCATCGTGAATTGAATGGATGTCATGGGATCAAATGGATTTATTCTTGTTTTTAATAACTAAGTAGGCAAAATATTTCTAAATGTAACAGTAATCAAACAAACCAGTTTCTTGTAGAAGTTTGTAACCCAAAATAACATAGGTGGATTCTGATGAGGGGCAGAAAGCTTTTGCTTTGTTTTGGATTCTAATTAAGAAAATCTGAAATGAATAATTCTCTTTCTAAAACTCTATCTCCAGTCTGGTTCCTTTGGCTCATAACTGTAGTAGTTGGCTGTTGTGATATTTCAGCCAAGGAGACAAGGAGGCATTTTCTTAAGTAGAAGTCCTGCCAGACCTTAGCAGAGGGACCCACCGTCATGGAAAGCACCATACTGACAGTGGAACCCTGAGCTTCTGAGCTTAGGTATTTTTATTGATTCAGAACTCTTTAGTTCTGATGTATACTGATACCATATGCAGATCATTAGCAATCAACTTCCCCAACATAAATTCAACATCTGCAGACAATACAAAATGCCAAGGCCTATGAAACCCTTTTTCCGACAATACACAAAACAATTATTTTACATATAACTGAAAGTAAATTTCCACAACACAAAAGAACTTCTCTAGTATCAAGGGAATGGAGAAGTTTTACAAAGCCTCTTATTAATGTGCATTAGGTATACCTGAGGCTAGATATGGAGAAATGTAAAGAATGTCACTTACATTCTTTTGTAATGAAATTATATTTCTGAGAGTCCAAGTAAAGGGACTCTATCCATGAGCTGAAACTTTCGAAAGTATGAGTTAAAATGGACCCTTCCTATTTATAACCTGCTCTGCCAGAATCCAGCTCCAGCAGTTCAGTGACCCTAGACGGAGATTTGGAGTAGGCGAAAGGAAGACTTTGACCACTAGTTGAAGCTCAAGCAAGTAGCCTTGAATAGCTCAAGCCATCTCTATTTATACAGAATTTCAGAGCATCCAATCACATATAATTTCAGTTTTATGTTAATCATTATCCATGAACCTTTACCAGGTACTTATCAATTCTTTTTAAGTTTCTCCTGTAACCTTATGGTTACTGGTTAAACCTTTACCCATATCAAAACGGTATAGTATTGCAATTCCAAATGATAATGTCATAGCTAAGTGTAGCCAAGTACTGTATCATAAGCCAAATAATTTGAATATTGTATAGCAAGCCAAATGATTATATCTAGCCAGGCACATCCAGTTTGATCAGAGCACAGCCTGGCAGCAACATGCAGTTCCAAAAAAAAAAAATTGAAAATCTAAACTTGTTCTCATCATTAAAATATAGACTATACATTTTATAGTCTATAGTCTATATATAAAGGGTTCAAGGTTGGAAAGACAATAGCAGTGTAAAAGAAAGCACGTTTCTTTCATGTTCAAACTCGTGCTCACAGAACAACATCACACACAATCAGGAGCTTTATGCTCTCAGCATCCTCTATTTCCTATTCCAGGAGCCACTTTCGACTAGAAGATTAGGCTCTAAATTTATTTTATATATAGCTCAAAAATAAGTATGAATTCATCATTATTCCACTAGGATGAATACTTACTTTCTTATTCTTTTGTTTTGCTGTTTTTTTTACAGGGTAGTATCTGCCAAGGAGTACATTGTTATGCATATTTATTACAAAGATCAAGAAATCTCGAAAATTAGAGCAGTGTTTTCAATATGATTTTAAAATTATAAAATTTTAAAGAGGTTTATTTTGTAAGGATATGAGACCAAGGAGAGAGAAAGACAACTTAAGTCTGGGAACGGTCATAAGGTGCTTAGTATGGCATTTTAAAAAGTCAAAATGAAAATAGAGGGTCTCTATTAATAGTAACAGGAAGAAATACTTATGGTAAAGAAATAAAGAAAGCATATCCTTACTTCTATACCTTTCTCTCTCTCGCTGTTTTCTTTCCTTCCATCCACCCTTCTTTCCATCTGCCTGTTCATCCCTCCCTCCTCTGTCTCCTCTCTCCCTCCCTTCCTTCCTACCTTTCTTCCTTTCCCTCTTGCTTACTTCCTTTATTCCTTTCTCCTTCCTTTCTCCTTCCCTCCTTTCTCCTTTTAGTTTCCTTACTCATTTCTTCCCTTCCTCCTTCCTTCTTTCCTTCCTTTCTTCATCCAACCCTTTGGCTGAAAAACAAAATTTTGTGAACGTGAGCTAATTTTTATAATCCATTCTACTTTCTGGAAGAAGTATCTTTTTTCCTCTAGAATACAGTATGTATTTTTGTCAGGGCACAGGAGGCACTGTGGGTTTGGAGACATTTAGTTTAATCAATATAATTTTTGGAAACTTAATACCTAATGCATAAGTCATTCTGAGAATTAAATGAGCTATCATAAAGACTTCTTTGCCTTGCTGATCATTTAACACATAACCATTTATGGTAAGACTATGGTTTTAGAAGGATTTGTTCCAATTTGACTTTACCAGAGTTGCTTAATTTCTACACTTGTGAGACTTTGGGCAAGATGATTCTTGCTTGTATGGACCTTGATTGTGCCTAAAAGGATGCTTAGCGTCATCTCTGATGTACTCAATAGATGCCATGACCGTAAGAATTAAACAAGCCTTGAGATGGTCACAAATGTACTTCTGAAGCAGAAATTTCCCCGGGTGAGAACAACTGGTCTGTATAGCATTTGGGGTGACAGAGGCTTGAAGTCTGATAAAAATCTCTTTGGATTTGACCTATTTCATTATTTCAATTAGATCTTTAGGTTACATTTTCATTTTTTTCTTTTTTTCAGGTTGTGATATTTATTTATACCTCTCTGACTGCAATGGTTTTAGAAAAGATTCTTCTTATTTAAACCAATGTGTTTTCATTAGAAGTATATTTCCTCCAAGTGAAATTTTTTTTCTTCTAAATCCTACCTAATCAATATTCTTTCATGACCTCAGTTACACCAATACTGCATGTGCTACAGCTTTTAAAATAAGCAAATCTTTTGACTCACAACTGATATGACCTATTAGAATAGTGATCCCAAGGAGTCCAGGAAGTCCATAAACTATAGTAACAATAAGGTCAATTTTACAAATAACAAGCATAGTATCGTATCAAGTCCAAACACAAAACCTTCAAGTTTGATTTTCAATGTTACTTTTCCTTGACTTTCATGCATATATCAAACAATCCTGTATAACTCAGGAAATTTTCTATATTCTCAGCATGCAGAAAGACAAGGGAGTTCCCATCTCATGCAGAACTTAAATCCCAGAAAAGACAAACTAAGCTGATAAGCACCCCCAAAAATATATTTACAAGTCAGGAAAGGAACAATAGCTAGTTATAATGATGCCTCTCAAGACTAGCTTGCTCAGCTCCCTTCCATTTAGCACCGAAGTATTTTCTCTTCCAGCTTCCTGCACACCAACTGCTCCTCCTTGAGTATCTCTTTAGGACTTCAAAATTCCAGGTGATGCCTTTCCTAAGATTACATCTTCTCACAAAATGCAGGCTATGCTTTGTCTTTATTTTCTAAATACATGTTTAAAAGCATGTCAAATCATTGACAAGTTTTAAAGATCATTACAACTTAAGTGTTGTCTGTAATTGCTTAGATCCTTAAAGACTTTTGCTATAACTGCACTGAGCAACAACTTGTGGCTCTGGCCAGTACAGCTTCCCTCATTCTTACCTCTGCACTGAAGCTGAGAGCACTTCCAGGTGAGCTGTCTGCACATAGTGCACTGTAGCTCTAAGCTGATCTCCTGTCAAAGCCTAATTAGAGACACCAATGTAATGTACTAGAAACGAATTAGGAATATAAAAAATTTTAAAGTAATGATGACTAACAGGAAATGTGGGGAGATTCTGAAAAGTTACAGTTCTTTATCTGTCCTTGTAATGCAGTTTTTGAGTTGATAATTAATCTCAGGATTTGTCAGGGAGACTTCAGGCACTATAAGGAGTCATTGATGCTTAAGGCATAGATTTGACTCTTGTCATAAGATGTTTACCCACAGATTAAGACCCATAGTTCTTATGACCCAAGGTAATAACAGAAGAGAATAACTCAGAGCAAAGGAGACAAACTGAATATGGCTAACTCTCCCCCCGATTTTTGTTATACTTTGGATGTTTGCAGGTCCAAAGAGTACACACTTTTAACAACAGCAGCCTCTGAACTCCTGTTAGATACAGCTATCATGACCTACAGAGAAACGTTGGTATCTCTAGCACCAGGAATTCTACTAGGTGAGATTAATCCAAACCCCACAGTAATCTATAGACAAATCTTCTGACTATGATCATATTGACTAGGGTGATTGAAATGTTATTATTTTGATGATGTAATTTTAAATTAATTCCATATATACATACATTGGAGATAAAAACAACTAATTTCAATGACAGTATAGATCATGAACATAGAATATTTTGATTGAAATTTCACAAATCAAATTATATATACATATACTTACTTACTGGACATTTTCAGTCTTTAATAAGTGGGGAAAGTTTTTGCACAATTACAGTGTGTTCATTCTGAGTACAACAGGAGGTATTTAGATTATATACTCTCTAATCTTTATAACATTTGAGTTACTCTGAACCTGTCATCTTGGATAAGACAGTTTGACTCTATGGAATTCGCTTCTGAAAAGTTTGGTATTTCCAGATGAAGTCTACGCAAGGTTTAAAATGCAGGGCTGAGTTTGGCAAATCATAATATATCCTGATGAAAAGGGATTAAACCAATCTGTAGAAAATATGCTCTTCTCTGCTCCAGTTACAGCAAGAATTCTACTAAGGGAGGCTGTGAATGTCCCTGTGGGACAAAGCTGTGAGAATAAAAACAGCATTACTGTATGGAAGCTGTTTAGATTTTAATCCCTTGAGAAGGTTTTTGATTGTGTGTATTATGTTGTAAAAACATACAAAGAGGAAAAGCATAGCTGTCTTTCAGATAGGGACTGATGAACCATACAGATGCCTTATTCCCACCAAGTACACACTCACATGCACCCATCACCCTCCTCTTCTAGTTCTTTGACTCTCTTTCTCATATATATTCACATATACACACATGAGATGCAGTAGATACTTTGAGGTGCTTCCTCAATGCTGTGGATGCTGCTATCTGAAGTTAACATTTTATAGCAGAGTCCCTACTTGGAATTGTGATCAGAATTTCCAGTCTCCCTTCTCTCATTGGAGGTATCCTACATGCAAGGGTTAGTCCCTGCTGAGATTCACAGATCTCCCTATTTCCATTAAATCAGAGATCTCTGTTCAATAGGCTCACAAATCCAGAGATTCTTGGGAAGTACATGAAGCTTTGATTTCAAGTTCATGAGCAGGTCTACTCTCTGTCTGATTTATTCCTTTCCTTCTCTCATTTTGGGGAGACATTCTTGAGAGCACATCCTTTTAAATTCCTTCTTCAGTCCTCCAAGGTCTCTTCAGAATCTGCTGAAGGAGAATCAAACCTACAACACATTGTGAAGATTTCCCACTGGGTTTGCTGCTATTTGGAGTTAGGGGTTTTCTTCTGAAGTTATAATAGTATTCCTTTGTCTTTATTCGATTCTGTAGTACAGAAAGTTTATTAAGTGTATCCAGTAGACAGTGAGACTGATTTTCTCTTAGGATGAAATAATAATGCATTCTTCAAAATCTTTTAATTTTTTAAAAACTTTTTTTATTACTTGCTTCTCCTTATGTTTTTATAAGTCCAAGTTATAATAAACTTTTTATGAACAAGTAGGAATGCTCACATTCCTCATGTTTTAATGTGTATATGGATGATCAAATACCAACACAGTGGTTCTCTTAAAGATATATGAGATTTACATGTGCAGTCACATCATGGGATGAAGTGTTGGGCAGCTACAAGTTGAGATTTGTTCTTGCTCTCAGAAAAAGTAATTTAGATAGCTTTCTTTTCTCTGATGAATATTCTCAAAATTTCTAAGCTTGGTATTCAAGTCAACTACCCAGACTCAAGTGGTTTCCATGTTCTGTTTTATACTTCTTATGTTTCTTTGAGGTATTATCTGGCTCTGACTTACTTAGTGGTGTTTTTCAATTACTTGCAAAGACTTTCTTGGAGGGACTAGAGTCAGACTGCAACTTGCTTACAGGGCTTCAAATATAGCTCTGGGTGGTTTATGTATTTGATTTTTTTCCCCCAAGCATCATCACAGATCGCCACCCTCCTAGTTCCAGGTTCTGTGTTCATGATTCATTCTTGCTTATGCTCCTGACCTTGATGAATTTCTACATTTACACATGTGTTTCAAGTCCTCCCTTTCTTCCTTCATTAGTTCATTCCTTCCATTTGCCCTCTGTTCTAGAGTTAGAGAATGACATGAAGAATTATTCAAAAATAATTTTTAGTAGAGGTGTTTACAGGAAAAGGAAACTACAGGAACTATAGGCTAAGACAGGAAAGAACTTAAACAAAATTATCACTTCTGGAGGAATGACCTTGGAGGAACGAGGCTCTGTGCTACATATTGCACTATATTTTGTGTTAGTTTTACTTGTAACACATGAAGTCAGATCTCTATATCTTGTTATCCAATTCACTGGCCACTGTCTGAAATTTGAATGAGAGGGGCAATTATCAAGTGAAGGGGATAGCTGTGCATTGTTATTTGACTAACAGTGAATATCCTGTATTATAGCATTGTTCTAGGATTAGTAAAGAGGGCCACTGAGGGCAATAACAGTATCACTACATCATCATTATCCATTACCCATTATCCACCACCTGTTTTCTAGTCAGAGGATTATTGACTATAAAGATTATAAATTTCTGAGACTAAAACAAGGTGACCTTCAACTAATGTGTATTGTGCAGTGGAAAATATAGATTAAATGATATTTAAAACTCAGAAAATCAAAATTTGTAAGAGAAATGTGAATTAGGAACTTTCTGCAATTAGCATTCTTTTTTGGATGAATAGAGTTGTGAAAATATCCTACATGAAACAAATACAAGACATAAAGACCAAAGGTGGCCTCAATGTTGTCAGAAGAGTGAAACAAGGTACATGAATGGCACAATAGATATTACTAATATTTATTTTAAGTGAAAACTTAAGGAAAGTGAATGTGTTTTAGTTTATTTTTCTACTGAATGCCTATGACTATGATACCAAGGTGATGGTGTAAGTCTTGGTGAAGTAGCTTAGAAGTTTCTCAGTCATCTATTGACCCTTGACTGGGGATTATCTCATTAGATGTAAAGATGTATCTCAGGATTACAGAGCCTTAAAGGTTAAAGTTTACTTTGATTAGAGTCTCTATCCTTATTTCAGTGGAAAAAATTGAAATATTGTTCCTATCAAACCCTAATAAGTCTTGGGTCTCATGGAAATACATTGGGATGGGGTTAATGGTGGTCTTTAGATTTTTCAGCCAAGTTATCTTTTCTTTTTAAAGAAGGAGGGATAATTAAATTAATTATGAAATCATGGTAGAGAACTGTACAAAATTACCTCTTGAAACCTAAAACTGTTTATACTTTTGGTAGGCAGTAGTTCGTGGCAGCTGGGCTTGGTGGTGCATCTTTGTAGTCCTAGAGCTTAGGAGGAAGACAGGAATATCTAGTACTCATGTGGACTACATAGAAAGTTTAAAGCCAGCTGGGTAGGACAAGTTTGTGAGTTGGTTATAAGGAAGATTTCTATGCTGTTGGAAAATATTAAGCAGAAGAATGATGTGATCAATCTTTATTTTATAATATATTGTTATATAACACAGATTTCTCTCTCTCTCTCTCTCTCTCTCTCTCTCTCTCTCTCTCTCTTTCTCTCTCTCTGTGTCTGTGTTTTATGTGTGTGTCCTGTAAATTAATGTATGTGTGGATGGTGCTGGTAGTATACTCCCTCCCTCCTGTGCCTGCATGCAGAGACCAGAGAATAATGCTAGATGTCATCTATTATCACTCTCTCTTTTATCCCATTAGTCAGGGTTTTTCATTCAACTGGAAGCTCACTGATTTGTCTAGGCTGGCAGGCCTGTGAGCTACCTCTGCTCCACAATGTTGGGTTTAAAGTCATGTCCTAGCTATGCCTGAATGTAGATGCTGGAGATTTGCCCTGACAGCCTCATGCTTGCACAGCAAAAGGTTTTATCAACCAGGCTATATTACCATTCCAGGAGGACTGATTTCTTAAAGCAAACTTAGAAGAAGAATCTAGCTGACAATTTCTGTACTTGTGATTCTGTCTTTCTATTCACAGAAAAAAAGGAATAAAAAAGCAAACATCTGTATTTCTATGACCTGTTGATTTATCTGTGCCAGTGTTTCTCAGCCTTCCCGGCTGTCACCCTTAAATATAGTTCCTCATGTTGTAGAGACCCCCAACAATAAAATTAACTTCACTGCTGCTTCACAACTACAAATTTGCTACAATTATGAATCATAATGTAAATATCTGATCTAAAGATGGTCTAAGGCAACCCCTTTGAAAGGGTCCTTTAACTCCCAAAGGAGTTGTGACCCACAGGTTGAGAACCATTGCTCTAAGCCTATCAGCAATGGTCACAACTTTTCTGGATGAGGTTAAACTGGTATATTCATTCCAAGCTCTTAATGTAACCTCTGATATCACTTTTCTTTTAATTTGTGCACTGAAGGTATGCTTAATTAGATCTTGTCATTTAAACTCCTGAGTATTTGAGATTCCAGGCCTATACCATGAGGTCTAGCAAAAGGATCATTTCCTGAAGATATTATCTTACAAGCTAGGTAGAGGAAGGTTATATATATGTCCTTTTATATACTCTCTGGCATATGAAAATTCTATTTTGTACGCAGGCCTAGCTTATTGTGTTTCAATCTTCTGAAATCTAAAAAGTTCTGATCCATAAATTTGCTTTCTCATGAAAACTCCAAACTGTCTCATATCTATACTCCTGTGACTTAGAATATGCTTGAGTTCTCATCTATTCACTATTGACTTTTCTTAGATTTTCACTCATTTTTATAAAGGAATATTTAATCTTTTAATCTAGCAACATGACTGCTCTGTAAAAGGATCACTTTCAAGGGGCCTGTGTGATCTGGCTGGAATACAGCACATGCATTTAAGTAACCCAATTCAGAAGTAAATGATGGCACATGCCTTTAATCCTAGTTCTTAGGATATAAAAGGAAACAGTCAGTTCAGAAGTAGGCCATAGTTCTCAGTTCACAGCTCTCAGTTCATGATTCTCAATTCCGAGTTCACAGTTCAGAGTAAAATGTAAAGCAGTTGACATTGAGAGAATGGCAGGAGACTCAGCCAGAGCATGCTTGTCAACTGAGAAACAGATCAGAGGCAGAGTGAGTACACTCCTGTAATCCCAAGTCTCAGAGTGAATCAGAGTGAAGACTTGGCAGAGTAACATGAGAACAATTGAAACAATATACTCCATAGACAAACATAGAAGATCAGGGAAAGAATCACTCTTACCCAACACAACAAACTGATCACATTATAAGTCAAGTTGAAATCAACAGAAAGATTAAACTACAAAAGATACAAAACTGCTTTAGACCACCTGATTTTTAGCAAGTTGTCAAATATAGGTTGTGGGGTAAAAAGACAGTACATTCAACAAATTGTGCTGACAAAACTGGATAACCACATACAGAAGCATGAGATTAGATCCAAGTACTTCATCCTGTGTAGAAATAAAAATTAATCCAAAATAGAGCAAAACATTAATTTAAACTTGGAGAGATGACTCGACAGTTAAGGGTACTGGCTGCTCTTCCATAGGATGCGTTGTTAATTCTCAATATTTGCATGGTTCCTTACAACCCTGCTGAACTCCAGTTTATGCAATTCAATACCCTCTTCTTGGTTGCTTGGGAAATTTGAGTACATGTTGCACAGACATGCATGTAAGCATAAAGCACACACACACACACATACACACACACACACAAAATGCCAAAAATAAAAGAGAAAATAACAGGAAATGGACTTAGAGACATACATGTAGGCAGGGACTTTTTCAACAGAACTCCAATTATGTAAGAACTGGCCTCATAATGAACAAATGGAACTACACAGAAGCAAAAAGATCTGCATAACAAATATCCTACATAATGGGTAAAATCTATGCCATGTAGACTTCTGAAGGGAGGCTAATATCCAGATTTTACAAATCATTACAAAACTTAAGCATCAAAAAAGAATCCCAAGTCCCAAACCTCAAACAAAACGACAATCAGCAAATAGACTAATGTTATGAGCAGAAGTTCTCAAAGGAAGAAACACAAATAGCCAATGGGTATTTTGTTTTACATGTTGAACACTCCTAGTCACTAGGACAATTGAAATTCCTCCAGTCAGGATTACTATCATCAAGAAATATTACAGCAAAAACTGGTATAGATGATGCAAGGTGCAAACAGCCCTTATTCCCTGCTTGTGAGAGTGCAACTAGTACAATCATTATGAAAATAAACATGAATATTTCAAAGTAATAGCAGAAATGCTATATATTCGAGCTCTTCACTCCTAGTCCTGTACCAAAAGGATTCTATATCCCTATTTGCTATATCTCCTAGTCAGGTACCAAAAGGATGTTATATAGCCTATATGGAATAGCAAGGGTATGAAACTCTCCTGTATGCTTGTCAATAGATGAATTGATGATGAAAATGTGCCATACATACAGAATGGGATTTTATTCAGCTATAAAGAAGTGTAATTATGAAGTTTCCAGAAAAAGGATGGAGTGCAAAAGTATTATCTTAACCAATGTGACCCAAACTAAGAAAGACAAAAACAGCATGCTCTCTCTATTCTGATTTTAGCCTGTAATGCACACACACACACACACACACACACACACACACACACACACACACACACACACACAGTGGGGTAGGGAGAGAGGAGTAGAGGGCAGGATAAAGAGAGGGAAAGGGAGAAAGAGAGAGAAGTTTAAATGTGAGTAAAGCCTAAAGAACTAGAAAGTAAGTCAGGAGAGGAAGTGTGTGTGTGTGTGTGTGTGTGTCAGGGAGACAAAAGGAACATGAAACACAAAAATAAAAAAAGTGATGAGATGAGGAAATAATCTGTTTAAACACATTTTTTCTTAAAGGTCACAATGATATCCAAGAGCTTGGATGCTATTTAAAAAAATAAAAGAAAATGAAATAAATATCTACTAACTTTGTGATCTAGTTCTTCCCTGTGTACAAGCCTGTTAGCCCTGCTCTTCCAGTCCCTTGGCTACCCATATGTTGACAATACCAATTTGGTCACACATTCAAAGTCTTCCAGTCCTAGGGCTTTCACTGTATGCCTCATGCTCCTGGAGCCATTTATCTTCCCACAGTCTGTTTCTCAAGATAACTTTCACTTAATGTCTAGACCTTCCTCACTAGAGCAGGTCCCTCTCTTGGGTCAGCGTAGCCATATTTAGACAATGGGAAGTTTTCACTCGCTTATATAATTGTGGATTACATAATCACCTTCCAACTGGAACCAGACAATGCTCTATGAGAATAGGAACTGTATCTGGTTTTGTTAGCTATTTTATTCACAGTATTAATGTGAGTATCCAACCCATTACAAATACAGAACGTATATTTACTTCTTTAAAAAGTAAGCAATTGGGAGAAATATATATTCACCTTGCTATAGTATGTTTGTGTCCACTGGAACAGAATTTTCAAAAATATCTTTCTCTTTGTGTGCCTCTTCCTCAGTTTCATTTTTGTATATATTGGATTTCCCTCCGGCAAATCTCCTGACTGTCTCCTTTGACAATAAATGTTTGAAGCAAATATTAGTTCGTCAGGTTTTGAATCTTAAATGCATTATACAATGTTTATGTGTAGCTCCATAGATGGAATTGCTCTCAATTTAGGGAGGAATACTGATAACTTTCCTTTGATAGAGGAAGTTAATTTTTCTTGCTGCAATTTATTTACTCTGGAAATATCAGAAAATTCACTGCTCAGAGTTTTCTTAATCTCTTGCAATTTAAAATGACAGTTGATGTGGAGGGAATGGTGGCACAAGGGAATGCCATTTATTTCCACAAGGCTTATGTAATGGGCAGAGTTCAGACAGCAGATAAAGCTGAATAGTTGTGCCTGGGATAGAGGCTATTTTAATTGCAAATTCACCAGTGAAGAAATTCTTGTCACTGCCTTAGAGAAGAAGAAATAGATCACATCCTTCTTATTTCTGAATGCATACTTATTTTATCAGATGAGTGAGCTGGACATAACTGAGCGTCAGTCCAATACTCCCTCTCCTTGCAAGTGTCTTAGCTGACTCATTAACTGTAATATATCTTCTTGAAGAAAGGAAGATTTGCTACTCATGACATCTTTGCCAGATCAGATGCCCAGATCACACCACTGGAAAGTGATTTGCACAAAGGAAAACATACAATGAATATTATCAGTTTCAATACAGAGCCTGTCTTTGTCTCACAGTTTGTTTTTATTTGTGGTGTCAATTTACTGGTATTAATCTTGGGTCTTGATTTGTCAGATTATTTGTTGATTTTGTCAGATATTTGTCAGATTATACGTGCTTAAAATGTTTCAGATTCTACTCCAAGTATTTCATTCATATCAGTATGATGAAACTTCATTAAAGGATGTCATATATTTTAATAATTGTTCAGAAGAGGATACTGAGGTAGTTCAACTGTGTGAAGTTGCTTTATGCTCATTGAAGAGGACTGCAGTCCAGGGTCTGTGACTTAGTCTGTGTCCTTCACTATTACTAGACATACATCGTTTATCTGAAACACTTTGAGATATGTTCCTTCCTAAGTTTGATGTAAATCCCCTCACTAAAACTTATCATAAACACATTTTCCTGAAACTCAAACAACACACACACACAAACACACACAAACGCACACACAAAACCAAGACGGAAAGAACCATCTACTAGGATACTAGGATACTGTTTGTTTTCCTCACCTTTTTACTAAATGAAATATTGAATTTTCAAGGTTAGCACCCCTGCCACATGCTTCTCACGCTTCTCTGCTTCTCACCCCTTTAAATTCAAGATAACTATGTCTGCAGAGGAAGTGAATAAGGAGAGGTCACCGAAGATGAGGCAGGTTATCTGGATGTGCTTGTTCTTAGAAGCCAGTCACAAGGCTCCAATGCAGCTCAGTCACAGGAGAGGATGGATGTGTTTGCAAGAGTCATCACCCCCAGCCTGATCCCAGCCAACACCCAGGGTCAGCTACTAAGCATGCACAGGAATTTTCCTCTGGATTTCTCAGTTCTAAGTTCTGCATCTTTCCAGTACATGCCTGACACAGAGATCAGAACTAACCCATTCCTTCTGAATGCTGTCTAAAGCCTGACTCCTTTATTTATGGAACATAATTAATTTGTTTATTTATGGCACTAAGGTTTGGTATTTATTTACTATTCAGAAATAAATAACTGGGGTAGTGAGTAACATAGCTTTACTACCTTTGGTCTCTTGAAAGTCACTCACAAAGCCAGTTTTAGATCAGTTGCAATATATGAATCATTCATTATATTATAGTGAAATTTTGAAATAATTTTACATTAAAGTCATCTGATTGTTAAATTCAGAGTAGGAATTTAAATTTCAATTTTCATTATAGGTTTTAATTTAGTGCTCTCAACTGTTCAGATATTTTTATCTACTCTTCCTTCTTAAATGCTATATGAATCATTTTCATTTTCATTTTCAGATCCTGAACTGTAAACATCATGAGTGTAGAAACTTTTATGAAAGTGCTTGCTTGGCCATGTGGATATACATCAGTATTGAAGATTTAACAATGTGGCTGATATTCTTTTCAATTTTGACTATGAAGTGAGTTTCAGACCATTGGCAAATATTATTGATTTTGTTTTAAATATCACTATTGGAAGCTGTAGCTCATTGAATTACACTATTCCACAATGGAAGGTATTCTATCCTTCAGTGGAAATTCTTGGAGTGTGATGGCTAAGAATCAAGCCATTCTTTGAATGATTTTCAATTTAAACTAAAAAATCATAATAGGAGGGTGCTTGCATGTGTGTGTATGCACACACATGTTTCTATGTGTGTGATTTGTATGTATGTTCATAATTTGACACTCTATTTACTACAGCAGAATATCTTAATCTGACAGTTCTCATGACTTAAAAATATTGAAAGAAATCAAAATTACAGTATTTGAGTTTTAGCGCAACTTGTTAGATTTTATTTGAGCATGTTCAGTATTTGATTAAAGATACACGAACATTTTAGTTTGATACATAAAACAGTAATTACCCTCAAAGGACTTAAGTCTCCTAGTGTGTTGACAATTTTATGTGATATGTACTTTAATCTTTTAAACAGATACACCTTTATAGAACTGTGAGAATATTTCAAATGACATATATATTTCAATTATTGCAATAATACTTTTTCAGATAATCACTACAAAGTAGTAGCTTCTGTATCATAAAAGCAAAATCCTGAAAAATAAAGCAGAATTGTATATGAACAACCACAGATGTAAAAGGCAAAAAAAAAAAAAAAAAAAAAAAAAAAAACTCCACTACGTCCTTCTGCATAAAGAGTCCCAAATTAAGTCAAGTGGCATCAATAACATAATTGCCCAATAATAAATAATAGGCAGTTGATAATTTTAAAGGAAGTAGAATACAGTCTCTTTTCCTAAGCAAATCAGATAATAAAGATTTTGGAATTACAATCACCAACCAGTGATTAGGATAAACACTGAAGACTTGAAAGGCACAGAGAGTTTTAAAATTGTCTTTATCTTAGTAAGTATATGGCTGACCAAATCAAAACTTGCAGGACTGTTATTTTGAGAGAATTGTAGAATTAAACTATACAGAAAGGTTTTTATTGATATTATTATTTACCTAGTTTTCATGAAAAACCAACACCTGAATTAGAGTTATCTATTAAGAAATTATCCTTAGGTACTTATTAGAAGACAAAATTTAAATTTAAAAGATAAAATAAATACACTATGAAAATGATTTGGGGAACTATGAAAATTTAAGAAAGCAATATGAAATTGTCAATTTTCAGCCCCTGATGAATATTAAGTAAAAATATTTTTGTATGAAGGACTAAGAGAGGTGCCAATCCTCACCTCTTTGCATCCTGAAAAGTGAGATAGTTTATCAATTATTTTAGTCTTTCACACTGCTCTGTATTGAAACTATATCCTTGTTACATGAATAAGTCAGTCTTTATGCTGTTGATCTGTAGAAATGGAAATCACAAAAAAACTGAAGTTAGTATTGAAATCTCCTAATAGAGAAAGAGGAATTCAGAGCAAAACATGGTGATTCCTAGAAAACTGATGTAAACCCCCTCATATTATTTTATCTGAACATATTTTAATTATATATAAGGTACATATGTTATTACTAAAAAGATAGCACTCTATTGATTCTTGCCAATCATTTAACTTGTATCATATCTTTTTTTTTTATTGAGACAGGTTTTCTTTGTTGTAACTCTATCTGTCCTGAGTCTCACTCTGTAGACCAGACCTTGAACTCACAGAGATCTGCCTTCCTCTGCCTCCTGAGTGCTGGGATTAAAGGCGTGCACCACCATCACTGGACAATGCCATATCTTTTATGCTTTAGTGACTAGTTACTTTTTTGAAAAGTGATTTTTTTAAATCTTTCAGCAATAATAATGAATTTAATTACTTAATTAATATGAATGAGTTATTAAATTTTTTAAGAAAGGCTTAATGAGAAATTAGGCATGGATTGGTAAATTTCTTTTATTTGGGCCTTGGATAGTTTACTCTGTAATAATGATATTGCCATTAATAACATTATTCATTATAATAATGCACATGAAACCATGTTGACATTATATTGATAGTTATATCACAGATATATTAGTGTACTAACAATATTACCTATTTTTCTTTTATATAATAATTCATTATTGTTTTTCTGTTGCTGGTATCATTTATTCTTTGCTGATTGACAACAGAGGCACAGATTTCTTCTACTTAGCTTTTAAGAAAACTCTTTGGGTCTATAAGCATTTGAATCTATTTAGACACAGTCACATGTGATAATATTACTAAAATTCTTTGTAGAATTTTACTTATAGGTTTTTATGCATGTTACTAAATTCAGAAATTTTATTGGTTTCAAATTTGTCAGTTCCTCCCATCACAAATTGATTGACAACAGCCGTGTTACCTGTAGAAGACAAAGATCTATTGTATATGCTATCATAATGTCAGAATTCGCCTGCACATAACTATGTATTTGATCACCAATTAGTACTTGATATACTAAGATATTTTGCTTTTGTAATTAGTATTTGGGTAATAATATATCTGCATTCTGTCATAAACTGTCCCCTGAAATGTGGTGTAATGATTAACAAGGCTTGGGTCCCAGCAATGATGCTTAATATGACCTCTTAAAGTGACACAGGTTCTCTGGTACTTGTCTTCTAAGTGGGGTAATGCCCATTTAATGTTGCTTTAAAGATTTAATTAAAAGAAATGTACATTGCTTGCTTCGTATAGTTCCTGAAATACAGTTAGCTCTCAATAAATAGTTTTCTCCTAGGCCTTCACTCTCCAGAAGTTGAATTACATGCACACATTATAGACAACATAATTAATAGTGGGTGCTGCTAACCTCTTAAAGTGTTAGTTACAGGAACATCTTCTACTCCATAAATGCCAGTGGAGAACAACATCATCTTTAAGGCAAATGTGCTCAAATAACTTATGACAGCTATCTTACCACTCAGCAATAAATTATAATAATAGTAATTTCCCTATGAAATTGGAAACCTTTTCATAAAAGAACAGTTCTTTTATCTTTAACTGAATAAATCATCGTATATATTGTGCTCTCAACTTGAAAATAAAGATGTTCTTCTGTAGAAGTTGAAATTTACGATGTTGCTACTTGCTGCACTGAAAGAATGCTACTTGAAAGAAATATGACTGTGTGTTCTCAGTAGGTCTGGCTACGGCTTTCTACATAAAGAAGAACTATGGCAATTTCAAGAAATGCCTCTGACATTTGGTTGTTGACACACATGGCCTCAGCTGCTGTCCAGTAATGTGAATGGTGTTTTCTTTTCTGTACTCTGCCAGTGTACACAGTCTTCAGGAAGCTGCTTGGGTTTGTGCTAATATTTCAAGTAACTAGATACTATTGGTGCCAAAGGTTCCAGAAACTCTCCACTGGGAGAAATGTACCACAAATTGACTAGATAAAGAACTTACAGTCAGGATGGAGACTGGGTGGACAGAAAGAACAATGATCAGCCAGAGGGCCTTTTGCCTGGTTGTAGGACCATGTTTTCAACTTTAAAACATCCCAATATCATGCTATTTCTAGTTGCCATTTCCTGCTTTGCTTGAAAATATTATTTTCCTGAAAACATGGCCATGAATGGTTACTTGTTTGGTAACAATATGTTCTCTATTTTAGATCAGTGGTATGTTTCCCATATACCTACTCCATGGGTGTTTATCTAAGTGCTGTTATCAGAATGTGTCCCTAATTACACATGATCCCATATCAGCTACATTTAGGTTAATGGGGAACAACAAATATTGTGAATTCCATTTTTTCAGATTTTTCAATTCATGGAATTGAAATAACAATTCCAGCAATCTTTCTTAATTTAGTTCATCCTTCTTAGAACAGATTTATCGATCATTTGATTAGTTTGATGTGTTACAATCAAGACACTAGTTGAAAAAATCTGGGACATCGAAATAGGATTGATGCCACTGAGGTTGACTCTAGTTGACATTCCTCAGCCCTCAGAGTTTGTACAAGCTTCACAGTTTTTGCTGACAAGAACTTCACTACAAAGAAATACAATGATGGGTACTCTTTTCCTGTACTTCATAGTAAAGTTTGTTCTTAACAAGTTGCCCCTTACCTGTCTCCAAGACCAACGGCCTATGTTATAAGCTACCATAACCTAGCCGTGGTACTACATGTATGTAATCAATTCTGGAATAAGCTAATTGATAATACAATATAACAAAGAAATCACATACCAAAGGTACAAATACAAGAATTGTTTAGTATATGTTATAGAAAGATCCAGAAGGGTTCTCCTAAGATTGAAATTATTTAAAAGAATAAGTCATCTCTTATTTTTTAACACCTTTTAAATTTTTTATTTCTTATTTTATTTTACATGTATGACTGTTTTTAATGTATATCTGTGAACCACACGTGTGCCTGGAACTGGGGTGTAAAGTTCCCGGGAACTGAAGACACAGATGATTGTTAACCACCATGTGGGTGCTGAAACTCACATGCACTGAAACTCATGTGTGAAACTCACTTGTGCCAAAACTCATGTGTATTCACAAAAATGCAGAGCCACTCAGATTCCAGAAGAGAGTGTTGAATCTCCTGGTGGTAGAGATAAAGGTAGTTGGGAACCACTGAACTTAGGTGCTGGGAACTACATTCAAATCCTCTGAAAGAGCAGTACACACTTAATGTTGAGCCATCTCTTCAAACTCATTCAACTTCTAATAAGAACAAGTCACAAATCAATGGTATTGCAGAGTTGAAGCATCATATATTTTGAAGGTACTAGTAGACCAAACACTACATAAACATAAATCTATCCAATTATGGAAATTTTATTGGAACGTAGGATGTAACCTAACAAGAATTACCCAAGGAAAAGAAACTATTGGCTTGGGATAAGAATGGTGACCCATGCTGATGGAAATGGAGATGACTTAATAATCTTCCTACCATAGCAGGCAGAAAAAAGAAAAGAAAAGAAATAGTATGAATATTAGAAGAAATGTTGCCTTCATGTGATCAGGTAAAAAAGGAAAGAATCAGGGGCAAAAGTAGCATTTTTCCACAGCGATAAAGGGAAGAGCTTCAGAAAATAAAAATACTAGTTATAGACCAGTTCAAAAGAGGTAGGCATCACACAGCAAAGAAAAAGGTTGAATTCTACCTGTACACATAGCTTTACAGTAGGAGAGGTGTAGAGGAGAAACAAACATCCTATCAAAAGAGACTCTAGGAGGATGAGCTGGAGAAGTGGCTCAGTGGTTAAGAGCACTGGTTGGTCTTTCAGAGGACCCAGGTTTGATTCCTAGTACGAATAAGTTGACTCACAGCCATATGAATTCCAGTTTCAAGTTATGTAATGACCTCTTCTGATCTCCTATCATATCAGACATCCACCCAGTGAACAGATATATATGCAGATAAAAACATCCATACACATAAAATAAAATAAAATAAAGTAAAATAAAATAAAACTAGCAAATTTAAAGAAAAGATAATCTATGGGTTGTGGAAATGGTTCTGTAAATAAAGCACTTGATTCCCAAGAGTGAGGACTGGGGTTTTCAGCAGCTATGTAAAATCCCTAAAGGTGGTGGTAGTCTGAGCTTACTTCCAATCTCAGCATCTGTGAGACAAAGATGGGGTTTTCACTACAGTTGACTAGCTAGGCTGGAAGAATTCATGTGCTGTGGCTTTAATGAGAAAGCCTACCTTTATACATAAAGTGAAGAGCAATTGAGGAAGAAAATCAACCTCTGGTATCCCCTTACATGTACATGTATGTTTATGTGCACATAAGCACATGGGTATATGCATATACAGGAGGACACACATATAAAAATGCACTCACCCTACACACACAACACACACACACACACACACACACACACACACACACACACACACACAATGCTGCATGGCCCTGGTAAAAAGACTAGTATTCATATATTCAAGATAACCCCATACCTCTCACAAGGAACAAATCCACTTGCAGGATTGGTGAGACAACAATGTCACTTTCACTCTATGTGACTCAGAGGGCATTGGTAGGGCACCAAACGAGAGAGAACATACTCTTCAAAACTGAGCTACGTTGGGTCCCTAACAGCAAGGGACGAGCACAAATTTGGTAACCTGCATTTAACCTGTCATGGTTCCAGGGTAGCAGAGCCCTATGAAAAAGTGGCTGAAAGTGGGAGGACTGAATACTGAAGGGCCAAAGAGAGAAGGCAGTTAAAGGTGTGTCTGACAGTGAACTGCACTGGGAAAGGTGGCAGCCCTATGCTTAGACTTTTTTCAGGACTTTGGATAGTCCTGAACCTGAGGTCAATGGGTAGGTCAATCCCTGGAGCCACTTGTCTTCCCTTAACTTCTGTAGAGTCCTCACCTCTTGGGCACTAGCCATATGGTTTACACACAAATCTGCTTTTTTTCCTACAGGATAGCTAATAATTGGTGGTTTCCAATTATGGAAAGAACTCCCATGTCTGTACAGATCTCATTAATGTTTCTTTTTCCATTTCTAATTGACTTGAGAGACACCCTATAGTAAGAAGAACACTAGCCAGTCCATGTGTAGACCCGGAAAGGTCCAGGAAAGATGGAGAATATGCCCAACCCATAGACAGCAAAGCTAAGTGTGATGAGCAGAGGGAACTTGTGCGTGTAGACGGGAAATGTTAAGTATTTAAATATTGAAGGGCAGAGAACTCTGATGGACACCATAAGCTTGTCCAATGCAGGACTCTACAAGTTCGACAGACCCATTCTTTGCCTTTCACCACCTAAAATTGGCAGGGTCTAGCATCAAAATAAAAATGAAGAAGATATCCAAATCAACAGAAGCAAAATTGGCAGGGTCTAGCATCAAAATAAAAATGGAGAAGATATCCAAATCAATAGAAGCAAAAATCACATGACGGAAACAAAAAGATGTGTCAATGTATGCGAGAGAGTCTTCCAAGCACTCCTAACTAGTCAAAAACTGAATTCAAAAACAGCAAGAGAGGCAAAATGTTGGATGCAGAGCCAAAGGTGTATGGTTAAAATTTTTCAGAGACCTCAAAGAAGATAGAAATAAGCAAGTGAGTTCAATCCAAGTCATTGAGAATAAAGTCAGCAAGTGAGAGGAAAAAAGTTAGAAAACTATATTAGATAATCAGCAATGTGAAAAAGTTAACAACATAGAGGAAAAATTCATCTAGGAAATTGAAATTTAGGAAAAAAACAGTAATTTTGTAAATAAAGAAAAGCATCACAGTGGTACTATAACCAAGGGACTCAAAAGCAAGCAAAAGAAAGACTATTGAGGATAGAAGAGAAAAACAAAGGAAAAATTAATTCAACTATCAATAAGGCAAAAAAAGAAAAAAAAAACTGCACCACTAACAAAAATGAACTATAAAATATCTTTACAACTGTTGTACATATATGAATATATTCTAATTTATTTATTTTTTTATTTTGTAAAACACTGAATGAAAACAAAGCAATTCACCTGGAGGGATGACTGAGAAATGATGAAGGCTATTTCTACCACCAGTCACCTAACATTGTGGGAGGTGGTAGTAGCTAAGATACTTATGTCTGAACTATGTTAGTTTGAACCATGCAAAAATATATCCTAAGGAATGAAAACAGGTGAGCATAAATTTGACAACTAGTCATGAAGTTGCTGTGCCATGTGATACTTTTTCACAAGAGTTTATTAAAATGAGACTCATTCATGGAATTGGCAAATGTGTTATTTTCTATATCCACTCCAAAATAATGAAGACTGGAAAGTATCTCAGTGTTCTTAGCATGGCTGACATTATGTATTCATAGTTTTGTCCCCAAGATTATGTTAACAGACCTGTTATTGGCACTCACATGAGTATGATACATGGACCAAATGGAACACCCATAAAATATCATATTGATCTATTTCATTGATGTTATGACAATTGGAGTTTCAAGTGAGAAGTAGCTAACAGACAGAAAAATCACAGAATTCAGCCACTTCAGATATACTGTGCCCAGAAAAATGGAGTCAGTACTCTAGCAGTAGTAAGGGATGTTGAACAACAGGTGAAAGGGGAATTGTTTTGGCCCAGGGAGCACAGGAGAAAATACCTGAGAAGGCTAGATGTATTTGGGCACCTTTAGGTAATTCTTCACTTAATACAAATGAATAGTCATATTTAGACCTATGAGCTGAGAGGGTATGATTTTCAACTACACAGACCTCTTAGGAGGGAAGGATTGTGTAACTCTACAAATAAACCATTGTAACAACAGGAAATAACCCAGAGTGAGGCTGAGTATTAGCTGAAATTCCAAGAGTGACCATAGTGATGAGCTTTACCTCCCTAATCAACAACTGTGTAGTATGTGTTCTATAAGAGAGCATGGCCAGTAGTGCCTATAGAGTGATGGGTTTCTAACTCTAAAGGCTAAAGCAGATGTCTATGTTAATGTCCCTCACTCTCCTCAAAGAGAATCTGTGGCTACTAGGATGCTGAAAACGCCCCGTCCCCATTCTGTGTTGCTTCAGCAAGGTAGCATTTTTATGGAATACATTCAGTTAGAGACAAAGTATGCAGTGAACCTATGTTACCTGAAGATGCTCTTTTGTGTTAAGAGACATCTCAAAGGAGAACTTTTCCTTAAGACTTCTGATTAGTGTGGCAATGAATTTCTCTGACTTTGCTGCTATATGAGGTTCTTTCTGTTCAACTGTTATTGTCTTTCCTTTCGCAGCATGTACTGTTTGACCTGAAGACTCACGCATCCTACTTGCTTTTGGTCACTTACTTTTCATCAGATGTTCTACACGTTCACATCAGATGTTTGTGAGCATAGGTTGCTTGGGTGACTCAGTTAATACAAAGGTCATGAGTCTCCTCTACGTGATACTCAGTTTATTTCAATTTTGTATTTATCAGAGTATTTTATAATATGTCTGTTAACAGGTTTCCCTTGGAGACTGAGTTATTCACTTAGACTTATACTTAAAGATTTTAATTTTTTAAAATTGTATATGTATCGGTGTTTTGCCTCCATGTTAATCTATGCACCTTGTGTGTGCACCGCCCATGGATATTCTGAAACTGTAGTTACAGAGAGTTGTTACCTGTCATGTGGCTGCTAAGACTCAAACATGGGTCTTCTGGAAAAGCAGCCAGTACTCTTAACCTCTGAGCCATCTCCCAGCCCTAGCACTATAATTATTAATAGATCATTTTCAATAACCAGTACTAAGTTGTAAATCACTTGGGATAAAGATATTACCACTTCTCTTTGAATTCTCAGCATATGAATCCACAATTTAGGGACTAAATAAATGTTAATTGTTAACTTCTCTTTATTTTAAATGTTAATATATCAGAAAAGTAGATACATTGCATTAGATAACTATAACCATGTTTGCCTAATTCATTCTCCTTAAGTATTTTTTAAAAAGTGGATTTTAGAGCTAATTGTGTTGCCCCCCCCGATACCTTAGAAAAATATCCATGAGAAGGCAAGCATCACTAGTTGACTATAATAATAATAAAAGTGTAATGATGAATCATAAAATATGTCCCATGCTTATTAGATACTCTAGAAGACCGGTTTAGATGAAGGAAGCCATTTGGTATTGATTTAGTTCACTTACCATATCCACACTAAGGCTTCCAAATGGTAATTGCTAGATTAGATGACATAGTAATTTCTTATTTTAGTACATTTATTCCATTATTGATATTTCTTAATATATGTACATGTATTGATACTTTGTAATTTATTTATTTTACTTATTATTTGTTTATAATTATTGTTACTTAATTTTTAACACATTATAGATATTAAAAGCATACCACACCAGGCAGTGGTGGTCCATACCTTTAATCCTAGCACTCAGGAGACAGAGGGAGGAGGATCTATATAAGTACAAGGCCAGCTTGGTCTACAGAGTGAGCTCCAGGATAGCCAGGGTTATAACAGAGAAACTTTGTCTCAAAAAATAGTATAAGACTTTTCTATTGAACAATAATATTTCCCCTGCTGTTATGGATTTTTCTTGTATTACTGAAAACATAAGATGAAGAAGCAAATATAACAAAACAAACAAAGCATAAAAGACTATGTCGTTTATATAAATATCACAACAGATGCCAAAAGATAATTTTCAATTAAGTATTTCATTATTCTTAGTGTCACAATTAAATGTTTTACCTTTTTCATCTTAGCATTTTACACTCTGTCACTGACAAATTATGGGTGGGATAGTCAATTGTCTATTAAAACTATTCTTCCAAAGATGAAAAGCAACTCTTAATATTATTCTCAATTGGAGATAAAAATCCCTTACTATAAAATCCCTGACAAAGCAGCGTGTGATCTTTGAAATAAGAGCTGGGAAGATCAAGTGCGTGGAGAGTATCCCACGTAGCAAGCATTCTGTGAGTGACATAAATCAGGTTAAATAAAATGCTAAATATTTAATTAGAGAAAGCAGCAATTGGATCAAAGGTCAAACATCATTGTCATGAAATGAATCTTGTCCTTGTCGGTCATCCATCTTAACAAGAAGACAACAGCAAGCCCTTTCAGAGCAAGGCATATTTCTTTGATGATAAAGACTAGTGACAGTAGGAGCGTCCAACCAACAGGTGTCACCCAGCAACTGTCCTTTCTTTACTTAGATTGTTAAGTTTCTCAGCTTTGCCTTTCCTCATGACCCCAGCTTGAGTTCAATACTCCTCTCTGTTGGGAAGAATTCATTACCTTCCTAATCTGTCTATTAGTCTCTAGATTTTAACTCATCTAATCCATTTTCAATGGTTTCATACAGCCAACTTTATAAATTTGATAATGTTACTTCTTTCCCACACATCTGGTGTCATTGGACTTAGGGATAAAATGAAATATCATTTCCTCACTACGTTATTTAAAGGCTTCATGATTCACTTTAAGCCTACATTTTCTTTAAATCTTTATCTCAACTCATTTCTTTCAACATCTTGGCATGATGTGCTTGGTGTCTCTCTAAAGATTTTCATTTATTCCTTCTTGCCTTTGGTTAGTCTGTTCCATATTTCTGAATGTGTATTCTTTTTCGGTGATAGTTGAATTGTGTATCACTTATTCTTCATTTGAAGCTGGAAATTCCAGCAACCATAACTAACTGTACCAAAACTAAACGCATTCTCATTACAATTAATGGTGAAATTTTCAAATGATTGTGATTGGATCTAGTTGGCTAGTTCAGCACCTCTGACAGAATACAAAATATAAATAAATGTGCTTTGAATTTTATTGAACTGGAGAAGAAATGTTTGCTTCTCATCACTGTGGTTTGTAGAATTTGGGCACAGGGTTAATAAATGTGTAGACATTTCTTTATGAAGCAAAGACTGAGTTAGTGGTCAGATAATCTCAAGAGGATGGCTATGTAGGGATATAGGTGGGGATTGGATTTCCTGGACTGGATCTGGTAAAAGATATGGCTAGATTTTTGAAGGCTTTTGAATAACATAATTTGTTATTTGTAAGAAGATATTGACACAATCATGCCGTGAAATAAATAGATATAAGTGTATTAGGAGTTACAAAGACACAGATTCTGTGATTTTATAAGCCCAGAGACAGAGTCATCCTTGAGAATCTTGGAATCAGATAAAACAGGGATGGAACCCAAAACTTAGATTTATAGTCAGGAGTTATGGGTGATAAAATGCATGTCTCTGAATGAGCAAAAAAAATCGTGCTTTCTCTAAAAAATCTGATCTGTCTGGTCAGAAGCAAATGCTTTATCATGTTTATGCTGTATTCCCCATGGCTTCTCATTTCCTGAAATCTGCTGAGAATATTTTTTAGGGGAGTCATGATGATTTCTGATGATTCATGCAGAAATACAGTAAAGAAACATATTCGGAATAAGAGTTTCCTTCTCTTTTTTCCTATCACCTCAGAAATCCATTTTAAAAAACCTAAAATATTT
Organism: Cricetomys ansorgei; assembly: GCA_026225945.1. NCBI lineage: Eukaryota > Metazoa > Chordata > Mammalia > Rodentia > Nesomyidae > Cricetomys > Cricetomys ansorgei. Next base: position 14,243,099 of record JAMJFZ010002812.1, read on the forward strand.
AGAATGACTTTCTAGATGTTTGTTACTAACTTTATAAAAATAATGACTTTTTGCCATTTTAAAGTAGTAGAAAAAATCAGAGACGTGGGTAAATTTTTACTTTAGGAAGTAACTTTTGAGACGTTAAAATCAACGCGTTCATTTTTGAGAAGATGTGTACTTCTAGACAGAAAAAACATGTCCTGAAGACTAGTGCCAGACTTTGAGTTAATGATGCCTTTTCTGTGATATATTATAGCAAACATTACTCCTACTTTAATGTAAGGGTTACATTACATCCACTCAAAGGATCTAATCCACTGGCGTGATGACATTTATTGGCAGTAACTGTGTTAAGTTATTTGCTTATCATATGTGCATGTTTGTATTGGACAATGACAGAATTAGGCATTGCCGTAGTGACCACATGGCCTTCAGAGCTTTAACTACTTCCTATCTGGCTTTGCTGACCTCTTGCCTAAACTGCTAGTCTCTTTTGTGGTAAATCACCTTATACTGTTTCCTCAGTACTCTTTATTTTACTTTCCATGTATCTTCATTCTTAAGTACCATGCATGATTCATTGAAAGAAGTTTCACCATGAAAATGAGACAGAGCATTTAGCCTTCCAGCAATGATTGCTGCTCATATAAAATATTATTCACTTTTTATCCAAAAATGTTAGAATGTAGAAAGGAGATTCTTCCCTATGTTTAGTCATTGATGCTAGGTTTAAAGCCATTTATTCTGTTCCTAATTCAATCATTGGTTCTTAGCCAGGAGCCCTAGAGAGTTTCTGCCTCCTTACAATCTAATCTTACTCCTAGAACTGGAAGATGTCAGTCTCCATACAATCTAGAACTTTTAAGCCTCTGCTGCTGACTGAGCTACTCTGTATAGCTTCTTCTGAAATCAGACTCTTGTCTCTCTCCCAGCCTGCCTGCTTCTGTAACTCACTGCTCCATACTGTCTCAGCCAACCTCTCTACTTCTCTGCCTTACCTTCAGTCAGACTGCTTCATTCTCTGTGTTTTGTTCTCAGTCAGACTGCCTGCTTCAGACTGCTTGCCTCATATTGCCAGCTTGAACTGGCAGCTGCTGTAACTAACTGCTTCATACTGCTCTGTAACTGATTCTATTCTGTGCTTAAAGACTGCTTTTATATTGTGAATGTTGGGCATGTCCTCATGCTGACTCACTATTCTGCCTCCTGTGTCTGCTTCCATACTATGTTTCTGTTTTAGGGATTAAAAACATAAGGCATGGACCATCACTGCCTCCTGAAAACTGGGACTAAAGGTGTTTGCTACCACTACTTTCTGAATACTGATTAAAGGTATGTACCAATATTGTTAACATTCTTTCTGCATTCCATTCAGACTACACAGGACTCTGAATGTGATTCCTTCATATAGACTCCTGGATTGTAGATCCTTTCTAGCTTTTACACAAGCCTAATACACCTATGCTTCTGTTAGGAGGCATTATGAAGTTGCAACATACATTCTAAGTTGGACAAGATTTTAGATGGTATTATTCTGAGCCTATGTATACAGGCAGTATTGAAAATCATGAATAATATGGGGTTTTTGCAGAAAATGGCTTCAAAGCTTTTGTAAATTGTCAGAAAAATAAAGGCAAAAATCTCTAATAATTTTGTACCAATTTCTGATCCAGTTTATGAGTGTTACTGACAACCAAAAAATCTCGTGTTTTGTGGAACTTTTGACTGAGAGTTTCTGTTGAAAATTTCTTTGCCTTCTTTGTTGATAATGGTGAGATCATTGTCTAGATCTCCAGCATGACACAGTAACTAAAAATAATAAGACAAAGAAATCAATTTCTTTATCATAAGTGGAAAGACACAAATTAACATGGTAATGTTGATGGGAGAAATTTCACAAGGTCCCACTTATGGAAGCTGAGTTACAGTCAATCAGTGGTGACTTAGACAGGGGAAATTAGTTTTCTCAAAGAAAGAGGCCCCTAATAGATTATTCAATCCCAGGGGTCAGCCATAAACACATGTACATATATGATCATATATGTATGTGAGAGACCATAATAATTATGGAAGAAGAGGTCATGTATTTGAGAGAGAATGGTGGAGGACAGAGGCTGTGTTAGAGCAGGTAGAGGGAGGAAGGGAAGTATGTAAACAGAGTACTCATGCATCTAATTAAAACAAAATAAAACGGGGGCTGGAGAGATTGCTCAGAAATTAAGAACAGTGGCAGCTCTACCAGTCCGGAGTTCAATTCCCAGCACTCACATGATGGTTCACAACCATCTGTAATGAGAATTGATACTCTCTTCTGCATGTAGGTATATATCGAGATAGAACACTAACATACATAAAATACATAAATAAAAATTTTTAAAAATCAAGTGATAATGGAAAAAGAATAATATATATACAATGAATGAAATATAGGAACAATGCTATGAAATGCATTTATAGTATTTAAATTATAGTTATAAACTATTCTGGATCTTAGGCTTTCATGACAATTGTAACAGGCAATGTGGTGATTCTTCAGTTCCTTGAGGTGGAATCAACCCACCAGGGTGAGTGGGACAGTGCTGCTCATACTTTACATGACTTTGTACCTGTACTTTTCACTTCACTTATTTCATAAGTGTTTATGCAAAAGGAAAGTCAAAAGCACTTTTAAACTTTATTTCAGACCTAATATCCACTGACTTATAAAAGGAAAATCTCAAATGAATTTGCATCTCTGTTCTTCTAAAGATCCCAAAGTTCAAGTATGCAACTGATTCTATCTAAATCCCTAGTCTTTCTTGAACTAGAAACTTAACCTTGAAGTCTCTCAGGGAACGCTAACCCTGTGCTTCAGAAATTTCTGACATTTAAACTTTAGAACTATAATCAAATGTATTATATATATACACAGATAATCATTTTCTTTATCTTTCTTTTAAATCCAGCAACAAAAGTTATAAAACACACAACATGTTAAGCAATTCTTATACTCCTTTTGTTTATAACTAGAATTTGAATCTTCAATTAGATATAGAAGTGATAGAGATAAGATGATGATATTCCTTAAATTGTTCCTCTATGCATATCAAAATTTCTTTTTAAAGTATATTATTATAATAGTGAACTAAAATGCATTTGAGTGCATAGTTCTCATGGGATGAACAGGGTAATTAGACTGGTTTATTAATAATAAATGAAAGGAACAAGTGAATAAAATGCATTCAGTTCCACATTCACTTATTAATGAATCTTAATATTGTGCATTTACTAGTGAATGCTAAATAGTTTTGTAATTAGAACAAACATGAGTGAGTCTATTCCATTTATCATTAGAGTATCAGACATTATGTTATGCTACTGTAAATACATTTATATTCTGATCTGTATAGAAGACCACCTTATGAACATTTTTACAATTAAACACAAAAACCTTGCTCAGTTCTCAACTCCCAGGACTAGCGATCTCTGAAGAGTTTCTTGTAATATGATAAATAATGAGCCACTATTGTAATAAAAGCCAGCCTCAAGCCGTTTCCTCAAGTCTGCCTTTTACTGGCATGGTGACATAGCAGAAGTCATTTAATATCCCTAGATGTAGAATGGGAACTTACTCCCTAGTGTTACTCTACTGCAGTGTTAGGAGAATTAATTAGACAATGAATCTGAAGGCTCCCAGGCTCAGTAAAGAGAGACACAACTGCAATGCATTATTTGTCTGTGAAAGAAAGCAATGAGAAAGCCTCTTTTCCTACTAATCAAAATTATTCCTACCGAGAGAGCGAATGCTAGCAAGTAAATTAAGACTATTTTTGATAGAGTTTCTTGTTTCACATACCCTAGGGCAGCAAGAAGGAAGAACAAACACAGCTCTCAGACAATTTAAATATATTTTACCCATTAAGAAAATGGGACCACCTCAAAGGCATAGTGGAAGAGATTTCATAAAGTCATTAAAGCACAAACTTTGAGATAGTTGGGGGGCAGACTGAAATGAAAAGTCACATGTGTAATGAAAAGAAAGCAGTGGTAATTCAAATGAAATTTCTTGTCATCCATACCCACTGCTGTTAGAATGTTGTAAATGGTCATACTATACGGGAGTGAGGCATGAAGCATATGTTCTAGAAATCATGATAAATGTGGATGCCTGTGAGTGTTCTTACAAATTTAGGTATGTTAAGGTGGAAGAGGACTGAAAGTAAGATCACCCAAAGCATCCCTCTCACTTAAGTATATCTTCATATGAATTGTAACTTCATATTGCAATTATTGTTCTTTATAATTATCATTATTACCAGTATTATTATGCAGAAAGTTCTACATCATATTCAGGATTTTTTTTAGTTGAAATAATTTCTTTCATGATTATTGTCCAGGCCAATAGAAATTGAAAGATACTGTGTTTTTGGTCCAAGGATGATATACTAACCATTGTTTATCCTCCTCTCTGGAGAGTCACTGAAAATGATGAGGATGTTTAAACTTTGTAATTCACAATGGCTTCCAGCTGAATCTTGAACTGAATTTGAATTCACTTCATTGGTGGTGCTCAATGTTACCTGGTAGAATTGAAATCAGCCACTGATCTTTTTGTCCTGTCTTTTCTGTGTCTGTATGTGAATAGCTTAGCCTTGAGAGTCTGAAAAATAACTATTTTTTTCTTTGAAGAAATAAATTAAACTAGGAAATAGTGTCCTTTCACAGCTGGGGAAGAAGAAAATAATAATCTTTCCAACAACAATCACAAGTTCTTAGCATGTGAAATCATATTTGAAGAAAGATTTTCCAGCCCATCTCATAAAGCATTTAATAACATTTGTAAAGTGGAATTTCAATGACCCAGTATTATGCAAATTTGCCTTCAATAGATCACCATGTGTGATGCTTATTACAGATTACCAACTTGACAGGATCTGTAATCTCTCCTCAGTGACAAATTTCTGGGCATGTCTGGAGGAGTTTTAAATTGGATAAAGTGAGGTGGGAAGATCCACCTTGAATGTGGGTATCACTGTTCCATGGCCTAGGGTCCAGAAATGAGTAAAATCAAGACGTGAATCAGCAATCATCTTTTTCCATCTTGATGGCAGATACAATGTGCACTGGTGCCTCATGTCTTGCTGCCTTTTCTGGCATAATGAATCATATTCCCTTTCCACAATAGACCCTTCCTTCTTTAAGTGTCAGATATTTTTGCCACAGCATCAAGAAAAGTACCTAACAGCTGGTTTATGAACTTGAAGCATCACCAGTCCTATTTGTACCAATATTTAAACCAGCACTATAATTAAGCAAGATCTACTGTAATTCTTATTGTTAGAGTATCAAAGCTTTTCAATTACAAGGAATCATCAAATTATTTTATTACTTTGAGGAAATTAGGTTTTTCTCAGGAAAAAAAAAAAAAAAGCTAATTCAAATTGAAAGATACAGTAGGTGTGTCCCAAGAGAAAAGAATGAAAAGAGAAATACTTTTTCAAATTTTTTATTATCATATTATATATCGATTGATTATTTAGATTTTAAGGACAAATTTATTGGTTACCTGACCATTTAGCAGATGTTAAATTGTAAGTACATATTTTTAAAAGTTGTACATTGTAACTTTTCTTGTACCAAATATAATTTCCAGTTAAAACAGTATTTTTTCAGCATTTAGATTTTTAAATTTGTTAGAAAGCAATCACTAAAACAAAGAATGATGTTGAATTATAATGATGTCACACTTATTTTATAAGAAATTACATTTTTCTTGTTTCTTCCCTATTGATCAATGTACTTGGAGAAATTAAGAGAATAAAGAACATATTTATCTTAAGTGGTTGTTCAAACTAAGGGTGATTTTATAAAATGATCAATCAATGTTATTACAAGATTATCTGCTATTATAAACCAAGTGCTGACTTTTAAATCCTTGTTTGGATGTTATTAGAAACAAATACTTCTCTCAGAAATGAAAAGGTTTCACTTTGAAAAATCTACCACAAGGTGGCAGTCAAGAGAAGTCTATGACATTTTTTTTCTTGGAGGAATTTAAGGGGAAGATTTCAAATCAGGCTTCTTTGAAGAGTTTGCACACACCCAATATGTCAGGGGCCAAATCATACATAAAAGCTGACGTACACTCTAATTAAAAATGATAATTATCCATACGATGACCGCAGCAGGATATGAAACCGAACGTTCTGGAATTGAGCCAGATGTCGGTGCAATTCTTGACTGTAAAATGGGCACTAATCACAGTAATTCTGGGTCGTGATATTCTCATTCCTTCATGTCAAACTAAGCAGTAGTTTTGTGTCTAGCAACGAAAATTAGATATCCGAATCATTTAGCGTCAGGTACCTTTAAGATTCCATAGAAATGGTCAGGACTAAGAAAGTTTGCCTTTTGAACCCAGACAGTACAAGTAACTATCCGAGTTTTCGCAAAGATATCACCCAAAGCAGCTTTGAGTTGGGCACACTGGAGTAAATACAGAACAACTAAGACACAAACTCTTGATCAGCTTCAAAGAAACAAGAGAAAAGAAGGATACAGCTGAAGGGGAAGGACATTTTCAGGTATTTCTCCGATAATAAAATAAAATTCTTAGCGAGGTATATACATAAAAATATCCAAGTTGATCAAGTGGGTGAGAAACAACTCTGCAACTTATACATTGATTGCTGTGGCTTAGTTTAGTTTGTTGATGATTAAGAATATGTTAACTGGCATACTGTGTACAATGTTTACTAAGAGGCTCATTGAAAATATCAAAATGTGTGTCATTTTTACAGATAGTTAAAATTAATCAATAACTTAAATTATCAGCTTTTAATATTAATTATACACATAGAATTAATCACCTTATTTTTATTAGTTCTAGAAAAATGCCTAAACTTATTAGGTATTCAAAAACATGTTATCTTATTGAGAACTTATCATTGTGAACTTGCTAAAGTCCCACAAATATTCTCCTCTAATCATCTAATATGCTAATGAGAAACAACTCAACCTAAACTTTCGTATTGCTATATACGTTATAAGGGAAAGAGACAGAAAGTCAATTTTAACTCACTTGAGTCCATAGTCTAGAGTCTGAGCTATTAAACAAATCTAATATGACTAGGTCAAATTTATCGTTTCTTTTACACAAGGTAAAGTACTTTTTGAGCTGAGCCAAGCTCTTCCTGCTTTAAATGTAGGAGATATCAAATGATTTCTTCTTCGCATTTCTTGATTTAAAAGCATAGTAACCAAGATCTAAACTGGAAGGCTTTTGTGTTTGTTGTTGCTATTGTTTTGGAAATGTTGGAGATTGAGCTCAGAGTTCACGCATGTTTAGCAAGGATCCTGTTATTTAGCTGTGTCCTTAGCTCCCTCTGAAATTTTAAATTTTGCTCCTGAAAAATACCATGAGCGATGGTTATTTGAAAAGCAGGGCTCAGGATTCCTCTGCCCTTTTAGGCCTTGCTATGTGAATGTCCTTCATAAGGGGTATGTGCCCAACCTTGGTTTGCGTATTAATTATAGTAGAACGATGTAGTGATGCAAATCAATGGTTGAGTGGCCAGAAAATATTCTGTTCTTACAAGCAATTTCTGTAGATCTCATTGCATATTGTGAAGAAATAATTTAAAAAGTATTCAGAATTAGAGTTTACAAATTAAATGAAAGGATAGAAATAATAAATGTCATTTTTTTACTTCAAATTATCAAGTGAGAACTTCTCTGAATAATTAGATGCTTAATGCATGTAAGGGAAAACTGTAAAGAATGTATGTTCAATATTTACTCAAACAATGTCTGCTCTACTAGATGAGTTCCTTTTTATATGCAGTCACTTTGTATTTCTGTCAGTTGTTTCTCTCCCTTCTCATTTAACATTTATAGAAACGGACTTCCATTAGTATGATTATGAAGACAGTTTTTACACAAATGTGGGTTTTGTAGACTATGTATTGATGAAGTTATCTATAGAAATTCTCAACTGGGAGTGGTATATCACACAGGGAAATTTTAGCAAGTTCTGGATATGCTTACAGTTGCTGTGGTTTACAAAGGGTTTGCTTCTGGCACCTGGTAGAGGCAGTCTAGGAATATGTAATATCTTACAGAATATACTCTGACAATAAAGAGTATTTCTCACACTTACATTCAAATAAAAATGTCCATAGTTCAGAATCCAGGCTGTGACTTTTACCATGTTCCTTTTCTTAAAGACAAACGAACAAAAGAAAATTAAGTTCGCCTGAATTAAATGATGCTCCTTCAACATAGCATTGGCTTTGCATATAAGATGTGGCCTGTCAGTTATTTTATTAATCACATATGTCTAACACTAAAGAATACAAAAACAAAGAAGCAAACAAAAAAATCAACAAATTGAAAGTATCCTCCAATTAACCACTGCGGTTTTATTTCTTTATAATATATATATATTATATATATATACATATATATATAATATTAGTAGTCTGTTATAATATATATAATATATATATATTATATATATATTAGTAGTCTGTTTCTCCAACTACTTTTAAGATCCAAAAACCAGTGACCTTGTTGGTTTTGTCTATGACTATTATTCTACTCCTAGAACAGTGGCTAGCTCACTTAAGATACTCAAGAAATTGTTGTGGTATGTTTAGTTGTGGATAATTCTTTAGTTAAGATTCGTTGTCTCTTACTTGTTTACACCTCTGTGCCATCACCACCTTCCACTTCCCACAGGAGGTTCCTGTTATTTGTTGATTGAGGGTCTGTGTGAAAACAGGAAGAAAACACCTGGGGATTGAGGAGTGGAGCAAAGAGGGAGCCGGGAGTAGGAGGTGGAGAAGGAATAGGAGCTAGAGCATGAGAAGAACCAAGAGGAGAGCATGGGGTGAAGAAGCCTTGGAGTGAGCTCTCGGCCTAGCTGCCTGGGTATAGAATTCACTGAGATTTGACATGGTTTGTGATTAATAAAAAACATTGGAAAATTCAACGCTGGACTCTCCGTTAAGCGCCATAACGTTATTTTAACAAGAAGTATTTGTTAAATAAATTTCAACACAATAGTATAGAAGGAAGGCAGAGCATGCATAATGCAAGCTCATATAACACAAGGAATATAAGACCAGTCTTGCTGTCTTTGGGTTTTTTAGTTGGAATCCTGGTCAACAAGTTGATTCTAATAGGGAAAGGGAGCCTTTGAGAACTTAGACCTAGTAAGAGGTTCTTGCACCATTAGATGTTGTGGTTTGGGAGAATATGTTGGGGTTTCACTGTGTTCTGAAAAATGTCCCTGATAACAAAAACATTTAACATGTTTATGATTTTAGTACTTAATTTAGTCTTCTTCTGTTTATTTTCTTTTGTTTTGCTTTGTTTTCCTTGTGTATATTTTCAGAATAAGAGAATAAACCCAGAGTCTTGCACATGTTAAGAAGATGATCTACTAATTAGATATATCCTTTGTCCTTTAATTTTTAACTTTTGAGATTTGAGGCTGTTATTCTCACTCTGTAGCCCAGTTCACCTTGAACTTGTGATCCTCCCACCTCAACCTCCTGAGTAGGTATATTAAGAAAACCTGTGTCATTGGCTTCATTATAAAGTATATTATCACCTTCATTTTGTTTCTTATTTTGATAAAATCAAAGAATCATTATAGAAACATTTGGCATGTACTTCACGTTAAATTTTTTGGATAAAAATGAAACAGCAGTAAGATGTATCTTACAGACGTAAAAATACAGATAAAATCTCAAATAAATTTTTAGGACACTAGACTCTGCTTCTCTACATAAGCTGCTTTAAAAGTCTTAGGTTTTAACATCAAAGTTGCTGTACTCTCTTTAACAAATTGTTAAATGTTCCTCCTAGTATGTAGCCTTTAAATACTGTCTTTTCCATGTGGTTCATGAACAAATGGTGCTAAAAGCAGCTGAGATACTGATGTTAGAAGGAGGGTCCCAGAGTCACTTTATTAGATTTGAACACAGGTTTTTAAAAATGATATTATAATAAAATGACATCATTCCTCTTTTCCCTTTTCTCCTTCTGAATACTTATATATACCTTTCATTTTTCTCTTCAAATTAATGGTCTCTTTTTTGATCAATCATTGTTGCATACATATATGTATAGGTATATACATATATATATTCTCAAATAAAATCTGTATGATATTATATGTGATTTCACGGCTGACCATTTGAAATTGGACAACCAATTCATTTACCCTTCCTTGGGGAAGAATATTCCCCACACTCTCAGCATTCCTTAGTTGCCTGAAGGTTTTTTTGTTTGTTTGTTTGTTTTGTGTGTGTAGGTTTAAGAACTCCTTGGCTTTCCCTCATCCACTCTGTCATGTATATTGATGTTATCTTTGTTCAGCTCATGTTTAGGCTGTCATGCTGGTGCGAGCTTATAGATCTAGCTTCTGGCATTGCAGGAGTGCTTTGTAGATACATCTATTGGGATTGTTCTCTACAACTCTGCATCTTATTGGTTATGGGTTTTCTGTAATGGTCATTCTGTGCTATAAAGAGAAGTTTCCTTGAGGATGGCGAAGACTCTACATATCTCTTGGTATAGGAATAAATATTTAGAATATTGTTAAGTATTATACTGGTTTAGTAAGGTAGTATTTGTAAATTCTACTACAAAATCCATAACCCTGGGGAGTTGGCTAGGTTTCCAGTAGCAGTCATTATTTCTCTCTTGTAGATCTGGTATGAAGTTCAATTAGAGAGCTATCAGTTGTTGCCAAGGTATGCCAAATTTCTCAAATCTTAGGTTTTTTGAGCCATGCTGTTCATTGTTGTGGTTTACAGGCATCAGAGCTGGGCTGAATTGTGGGTTGTTTCTCTCCTTTGTAAGTTTGAGTGGTGCCTTCTGGTATCATGAGAGCCAGTCCTCGGGGAGGAGATGTTCAGGTGAGCTCCAGTTCAGGTTCTCTTGGCCCTGGATCTGAAGTACAAGTATATCCATGTATCTATGTGTATACACACACACACACAAACACACACACACACACACACACACATACACATATACATACACATATATATGTACACATATATAATGTATACACACACACACATGCACACACACATATATGTGTGTATATATATGTGTGTACAAGAATATCCAGCAAAGTAAGTCCCTACTTCTCAACTCCAAGAGCAACCAAGGGCACATTTTGGGAGTCTGGATAGCGCCTGAGCAACAATTCAAAAGAATGCTTCTCATTTCTGATGCTGGGTTTTGTTAGGTGGTCTTTGGCTCTTGCAGGTATCATTACCATTCCAGATAGGAAAAGTTCATTTCAAATGTATTTGTATATTTATAAACAGAAGTATGTGTATTATAAGTTATTTCTATTTTAGTTAATAATATGATACCTTATGACTTTTTCAGACATCCTTATTTATATTTTATCCCCTCTCTCCATCTGTATTTACTTCCTGAATTTTCCCTGGAGAAGAAGGTGGGAAACATGACTTGGTGGAGTGGCTGGTGTGTGTGCAGAACAAACCTGTGGGTGGTTGCTATGTTTGTTTTTTTTAATTAAAAATTGCTATTACATAGAAATTTGAACAATAATTTGAAATTTTTTATACCATATATTTAGTCATATCTCTCCTCCAATTCCTCTCAGGTCCTTTTTCCTCACCAACCAAATTTCTATTATTTCTCTCAAGAATGAACCAAACCAAACCAAAACCAAACCAAACCAAACCAAACAAAACAAAACAAAAATACACAGAAAAAAATTCACAAAAAATTACTGTAGAGGAATAAGCCTAGAATGAAAGCTAGGTAGGATCTATATTCCAGGAGTCTATATGAAGGGATCACATTCAGAGGCCTGTGTGGTCTGAATGGAAAGTAGAAAGAATGTTAACAATGTTGGTACATATCTTTAATCCCAGTAAAGTAGTGGTAGCAAACATCTTTAATCCCAGTATTCAGAAGGCAGTGCTGGTCCACACTTTAATGCCCAACATAGAAAGAGGGTGGGAACAGACTCAAGAAGAAGAACTCAGGAGTCAGTATCACAGGGGAAGTGACATCTGAGATGAGTCAGAATGAAGGACTGGCAAAGTGAGGAATCAGAGGAAGAGTTAGCACAGTGAGTCAGATATATGTCCATCTCTCATGATATAAAGGCAGCCTCTCAGCTCAGAGTAGAGTCAGTTACAGAAGAGTCAGTCAGTTACATTAGGCAGTGTGATGCTGAGGTGAGCAGTCTGAAGTAAGAAATTGGGGGAACACTAAGGCAAGTGATTCTGCACACAACGCAGATGATGTGTACACACACACACACACACACACACACACACTAGATTGTGTGTTCAGTATAAATCTGCCTTCAGCTAACTTAATCACAGTATTTTTTATGACTTCTGACAAGATTTTCAACTTTCTGCTGTTTTCCATATGTATACTGGAGTTATCCAGAGTATTTGCCTTTAATTCTACAGATTTTTTTTCCTCTTCGTAAATTGTCCTATAAAATGGAAGAGCTTTGCTGAAGGTGGCATATCAGACCAACAATTAGTGAAAGATACACAGAACCACCAGACATCCAAATAACTTAAAGAGTGTTATTTAACATTTATTAGGAATATGTTAAAAATTGCTCTGAGGAAGGAATAAAGTGACTATGTAAAGATGTATAATAGAAACTTCTCTATTATGAACCTTGTCCAGACTAAGTCATATTATCTCCTCATATCAATCAGCTTGTTTAGTCTGACTTTTATAATTAAGGGTACACTAGATAATGCTGGAAAATTAGTAGAATGAACTCTATTTGGTACAAGAAAAGATTTGAGTCTGAAATAGCCACAGTTATTTCCTGGTTTGCAAAGCAGATTTCAAATTTGGGATGTTTCAAAGATGCTAGGGGAGATAAATTTGAGAAGGGGTTGAACAACAGTGGGCAATTTTGGCTAAACCACTAATACTTGATTGTTAATATCTTAAAGCCACTAAGGTATTCTCTGATTTTCTTGTTTTCTTTTTTAATAAATGTGTAAAATTGGATGCTCCACAAATATGCAATTCAGATTTGGGGTAAAGAGTAGGTTAATTTTATTTTTATTCTCAAATTATCTGTTCTTTTCTTTATAAGTGATCCAGAAAGTGGGACCACTGTCGTGAATAACACAAATTCATTTTTCTAAAAAAAAAAAAAAAAAAAAAAGTAGGCCAAGAATAAATATGAATGTAAGAACCATCATTTTGCCCCAAAGGTTTTGAAACACTGTGAACTGATTTTTCAGATATTGTGACTCATGCAGCTTTTCGTAAGTCTAGCTTAGAACAGAGAGCTATACGGAAATTGCTATTTTGTATGTCTGTTTGAAGAGTATTAGACAAGAGATAAGCAGTATATTTTTTGCATATGAAACCAAAATACTTCATCTTTCTCAAATGGAGGACAGAAAATATTTAGATGATAACAGCAGAAAGAATGTCTGGGAGATATTGTTGTTCATGAGTAATTAGGGCTCAAGAACTATTAGGGATTCTTGTACATATTTTTGAGATATATTTCAACTTTAAATCATGCTGTGAAGTAAAACAAACACTGTGTAAAGTAAGAACCAGATGTACTAATGTAAGAAGACAACCTTGTCTTTGGTTAAGAGATAGCATGTGAAATAAGTTGGAACAAGATGAGTATTAATTGAAGGGAGAATTTGAAAAAAGCAAAGGTGACCATAGCAAACACTTAAGCATAAAAAACATGCTACTCAGTTTTTATCCCTAATTTAGAAGAGGTGGTTTTAAATTATTCCTAGCAGAAAAATGCTAATTAATAAAACTGTTAAGTTATGAATTATAATTACATGGCTTAACTGTACTTATATGCAGAGTAGACCATATTTTAGAATAAAATTTAAGAGTATGATTGAACCAAAATTATGTGACTAGATGGTTTTATTCCTTTGAGCTTCTTTGTTTTCTGTAGTGATTAAAAATTTATGTCATTCTTAGAACATCTAGGTCCTCCTTTCAACAAGAACTCAGTAAACTTCCTGAAATAACATCACAGTTGCATGCTAGGGAAAGATCTAATTGTTAGTAATGCCAAGTCAGTGCTGTATGACTCTGCAAAAACCACCTATGATTTAGCCAGAAAGAAGAGCTGTGCTTGAGAGATGACATCAGAGTATCCTATTAGTGACTGAGAATGAAAGTCCTAGGAAGTGATGAGGTTGAGGCTTGTGCTTTTAGGATATTATGGAGAAGCATTTGATACAGGGTTGAAGGGATCACAAGTAAGGAGACCAAAGATATATAAGCAAATCTCCAGAGTGTTAAAAGACCAAATTGTGGAGCATCCCAATAGAGAGAACTGGAAATGCTGTGAGCAGTCTTACCTGGTGCTCTCTGTTGCTTGTGGAAAGGACAATGTGGCTGAAGCAGCCATTCCAGAAGGGATGAGATTAGAGAAGCTGCTGGCACTAATATACGGAATATTTGTAGATGGGCCATGGAAAATTTTATGGAAAAATCATTGATAAATTTCTAACATGAGGTAACTTAGTTAGAATTGCATGTCAAGGTTTCTTTTTGGCCTCAGGCTAGATATCAAAAAGAGGAAATATAGGTGTCAGTATGCTACAGATTCTTAGAGCAAGTATAATAGTTTTAGAGGAAGAAAGGAAAATTGTCCCATTTGGGATTTTGTTTCCAATTTGTACCATTAGGAACTGCTGAGTTTTAGCTTCAGTAACTGATAAAAGTAAAAGATCATTTGCCACTATAGTCCAGTTTATACATGTATGTCTACAATAGATGTTGAGAAATCAATAAATGGATATTATTATCAATGTAAGATTAGCAATGTACTAATTGTATGAAAATGTCTGGAGCTGGAGTGAGTCACAGTGGCAATGAACATAGTGGACTAGACAGTCAAAGAATGGACATTGGAAACATTCCAAATTTGATGTAAAAATGTATTGCCAACTTATGGGGCCACCTCAGAGGACAAGCCTGAGACTGGACAATGATGGGTGGAAGAGTACTTTGCCCAGGACTGCTTAGTTGTTCACTGTTGTAGAAGTTCATTTTTAGCTATATATAAGATAATTGTTTTATGCACTGTTGGGTGAGGGGCTCCCTAGCTCTTGGCATTCTATATTGTCTGCAGGTGTTGGATTTATGTAAAGTATGTTGGATTGCTTATGCTCTGCATATGTTATCAGTAGAACACATGAGGTGCTCTGGATCAATAAAAACACTTGAGCTCAGATAGACGCTCAGGGTTCCACTGTCCAGTATGGCACTTGCCATGATGGTGGTCCCCTCTGTTGAGATCTGGCAGGGCTTCTACTATGAAAATTCATCCTTGTCTTCTTAGCTGAGCCACCTCATCAGTGTACAGTTACAGTTCACACCTATTATCTCCTATTAAGCCTAAATCTCATATCAATAGTCTGAAGATATACACTGTACTCACTGGAAATCTTTTATTTCCTTCTTCCCAATGTGGTCATACTGAATAAGTCTATTTTGTCTGCTTTTCACACTCACATATATATTATATATTTATACACATATTCACTATTTGTGTGTGTATATAAATATACACACACACACATATATATATGCTTATATGTATATACACGTATAATATATTACAAATATGCATATATACAGACATATATATTTGTGTATGTGTCTGTATGAATAGGATCTAACAAGAGGGCATACAAGAGAAGAAAATATTTCTACAATGAGAATTTATATATGTCAAATGCTAGAGCCATAAAATGATGAATAATTATTTATATTTGCATTTCACAATGTTCAGGTCATTTGGTAATGGGATAACACTGGTTGGAGTAGTGAAGAGGTAGATCTGCCTGTGGTATTTTTTGGAGAAGCTGAGAATGTGATGATTCAGAACATAGATAAGTTTTTCGTTATTTGTTTGTTTGATTGTTTGTTTATTTTTCTTCTCTCTACAACTTATAGAATATGTCCTGCCCTCCTCCACTGCTCCCTTCAGTACCCCCATATCCCCCAGGTCTATACACCCATCACTACCTACAAATTTTCTCCCCAGGAAAAAAAAAGAGGTTCCCCCAGGGTTACAGCACAATCAGGGCATGGCATAACCGGATGGAAGGATGCCAGGCACCAATCCCTACATCAGGGGTGGGCCAGGCAGCCAGGCAGGAGAAAAAGTGTCTCAAGGGCAGGTGAAATGGTCAGAGACACCCCCACTCTAGCCTGTAGGAGTTTCTCAAGGACACCAATTCAGACAGCATTGAGTTGTATTTAGGGGATCCTACAAATTCCATGTCTATGGCTTCAGTCTCTGTTGGCCCCTAAGAGTGGTAGTCAGTTAACACTGTGGCACTTGTTCTCCTGGTGTCCTCAACTCTGGTTTCTGCCATACCCCCTTTCTGTCTTCAGTGGGGTTCCCTGATCTCTGCATGGTGTTTGGCACTGGGCCTCTCCAGATGCTCTTGTCAGCTGTTAGAGAGGGCCTTTCTGATGAGGACTCTCCATATATTTTCTCCTTCCATCTGATAAGTCATTTTAAGAGATTTGCAGATCTACCTGGCAGTGATCATCCACGCCTTTAACCCTAGCACTAGGATTTCTGTGAGTTCGCGTCTGGCTTGATCTACAGAGTAAATTCCAGAATAGCCAGAAGTATGACAGAGAAACCTGAGAGAGAGAGAGAGAGACAGAGAGACAGAGAGACAGAGAGACAGAGAGGAGAGACAGAGAGACAGAGAGACAGAGAGAGAGAGAGAGAGAGAGAGAGAGAGAGATTTGCAGAAAAGTACAGTATGGAAAATAAAGTGAGAACAGGATTGTTTCTGGGTGTGCTTTATGAGAAGGAAAAAAACCCCTATAGATTTCTAAGCAGAACAGGAGACACTTCGAGTGTCAAGTATAAGACATGTATTTATAGCCCCATGAGGACTCTTTAATAATGCTGTTAATTATGGTGGACGCACACAGATACTGACTCATTCTGAATTAGTTAGCAGGGTTAGTAATGAAGTCTCACAATATGTCTGAGTGTTCCCTTTTGTCCTCACTTTCTGTGCAGTACAAGGAGGTTAAGTGACTTGCCAATGATCATCAAACATGTTGCTGAAGAAGCCAAGAATAAATCCTTAAGATCCTGACTCCAAGTTATTTATGTCACTGTATTTATTGACTTTACCTTCTGCTTAGTCATTTGTTGGGCACATTTACGATAAAAATAATGAAAAGTGACACTTCAATGCTTTAAATAGAGAATTTACTTTACACCCTGGCAGGGTGGAAGCAGGATAAGTGTGGGAGGCTACCTGCTGGATTTCTAACCAGTGCCTTATAACAAACCCTCTGATAGTTTACTTAATTATCTGCCTCAGTTTCCACATATAAAATTACTGTAGCAGCTTCTCAGATATACATTATATGACTCACATTTTGTGATATTATCACATTATATGATGCATACACATTTTATGACTCCATGGGAATCATAGAGAATTTGGCCAATTTTACTGCGTCTGTGTACTTTATAAGTTGAGATCCTCATAGTTCTCCTGAGCTATTTTCAAGAATTCTTTAAGCACAGATTCTTAAGGGTATGTCGTCATAAATCTCAACCAGATAATTTAAAGTTGGCTATCTCTCTTCCTCCTAAAATATCAGATAATTTAGATTCCTTCATGTGGAATAAAAATAATAATTCTGTTGTTCTTGTAAAATGAATGCCTGTCACTTGACACATACATAGGGGAATACCATGACATCTTGGAGAATTAAATCTCAAGAGAACAATTTGTCCTGAACTCTCCTATTTGTCTATCATCTATCTAACATCTCTATCTACATATCTAATCTATCTATGTATCTATCCATCACCTAATCTATCTATAATCTATTATCTATCTATCATCTATCTATCTATGTTCAACCACTTTGTATTGTTACTGAGGTGATTTTCCTCTGTCCAATTTATTTACCCAGTACGTTTTTTCATATATCTTCATTGTGGATATTTTCTTATTTTCACATCCCTATGCATAGATTCTATTATGTCATAGCTGACTTTTGGTCAAGCACCTAAAGTTATTATTTCAGAAGTTAAATTTTCATGTCTTGGTAATTTAATTAGTACTTTTTTCTAATTTCTTTTTACTAGTCTTTTCCTTTATTGAAAATAGATTTTTTTTCATGCAATATATTCTGATTACGATTTCCCTTACCTCTACTCCTTCCAGTTACTCTCTACCTCCCCTCCAATCTGGATCTGTCTCTTTTCTGTCCCTTTTTAGAAAGTCTTCTAAGAGATAATAATAAAGTAAAATAAGATAAAACAATGTTAAACAATCCTGAATAGGACAAATTAAACAAAGAGAAGGAAAAGAGCCCAAGAAAAGGTATAAGAAACAGATATAGAAGTAGAGACACTAATTCTCACACTCAGGAATCCTATAAAAAAAAAAACAAAAAAACAAAGACTTGTAGGCTAAAAATAAAATAAAAGTAAAACTAAAATAATAAAATCCCTGATATGAAATTATGAGACAGGTTTCCTCCAAAGATTTCACTGAACTCTTTTTTTCCTGGTCATTTACTGCTGGGTATGGGCCATATCCTTAAGAATATCTTGTTTCCCTAGTGAGATTCCCTTGCAGAAAACTAATATTTTCATATGCAAGTGGTTCTCAATTAAAGATGCATGAATTGGAGCATTTGTCTACTTCTCCTTTTGATAAGGCCAGCTTACCAGATCAGACGGTTCTGGCTTGCGAGTAGTCTGAATAAACAGGAACACGCACACACTGTATCTGGAGTTCACAGAGGCCGAACTGGCTAAGTAGTTTATTGTCCATTTCTTATACCCTCTCCCACCAGAGACATACATGAGGTTGCCAGGGCAACGATCACAAGGGGCAAAACAAGGTGCTTGCAAGCATGAGGTTTGTGATCACAAGGTAGAAGTCATAGGTACAGTCACATGGTTAAGCCCTAAGTTACATTCAACAAGGTAAATCAAAATATATACAAAAAATTATTGTTCTTTAGTTAGCCATAAAGCCAACCTCCTATTTTGTGAGATTAAGAGGAAGGTCTCTTTAAATAATCTTTGACTTCCTTGGAAGGAACTGCCTCTGGGTTTGTCTTTTTTACAACTTAGCCTTGCTTAGCAGATGTCCCAAATGTGAATTAGCTGAAGACACACAGCAGAACTTAAGCTCAAGATCAGGGGGCTCTCCACATCCTTTCAGCTCTAGGACCCTATCTGGTCCAGGTCAGTGAAGCAAGCTACAATCCATAGAACCACAGAAAATAGGTATAGAGTAAGAGACTAGAACAGAGGGATAAACCCCTAGAAATTACAATGAGTATAGATAATTATGGATTGAAAATGGGGGTGGACTGAAACAGGAGGATCAAATGGGGAGGTGGAGAGAAGAGGGGGATAAGGGAGGCATTATGGGGAGGCATAGCCTAAATTAAGGGCCATTTGAGGAGTATTATGAAAGCTACTAAAGTAGAAGCTTCCCAAATTCATATATATATCAAAGTGATCTAAATGATCTAAATGAAATCATGAATTTCATTCCCTGGGGGAGACAGAGCCTCAGCTGACCATCTCACATCACCAAATGAAGCATCGGTGTCATGAAAGAGTTGTATTTAAATAAGTTGTTGGCCACAGGGTCTCTATGGGAATCCTCAAACAGCACAGGCTTTTGCAAAGGCTATATATAGGCTGTTCTCCATTAATTGACTGCAAGCATTATTGCTGAAATTAACAACTACATAACCCCTTGAACATGAAATTGAACTTCATGTTCTACCTAGAGTCTTTGTACCTACTGGCTAGTGTTCTTTTTCATTTTTTATTGATATATTCATGTTTCCCTTAGTTTTACATAGTGCCAAGCAGTAGTTCAATTTGTCTGCAATGCATTTTACCTTCCTTGCACACCTTTGTTTGAATCTTTGTATTAATACCTTTTTTCCTTGTTTGTTGTTTTGCTGCTTGATAGATCTCCAGTCCCCCCCCCCCCCCCGCCACTTTCTCTCTGTGTCTTTCAAGTCTAGCTAGTCCTGATGATATATATGCACAGATAAAGAATGTCCACTGGAACATAGGAAGCCTACCTGTAGGCTAAAGAATAATTTCCCATACTGAAGCAACTATGAATTACCGACATCTCCTTAGTATGGGGTGAGTCATAAGATCAGCCTTTCTGTCCATGCTAGAATTTTGGCAGGATTGATTTTGTGTAGGCCTTGTGCAGGAAGTTACTGCTCTGAGTTCATTATCACCATAGCTAAATCATGTGTAGGAGATATTTTACCATACTTCTTCCCATCCTCCAGATACATAGTCTTTCTTCTTCTTTGTCCTCAATATTTCCTGAAACTTGGTGGTAGTGTGCTTTAATATAAATGTCCCATTTAGGACAAAACATTGTAACTCTTATTTTCAGCACTTTGACAAAATAACACTACTCTCAAATGACTACTGTCCACTGCAAAAAGAAGCTTTGCTGATTAAGGTTGAGAGCAAGCAGCTCAGGGTCAATGTGTATAAAAATAAATATTTAGAAGGTAATTGTACAGCGTGACATCCTTCAAATAGGTAGTTTTTACTCTAGGGCCTGTGACTTCTCATCTCACATGTTTTTACCAGGATTACTGTGCCAGCCATAAAATATTTTGCTGCGGAGAAGGGCTCAAATCCAATCAGAAAGTGTTTTAATTCCTCCATAACGGTCTTTTAAACAGTACATGGCATATTATGATTTTGTGTCTAGACTTTGTTCTCTACCATAATGAATGTTGAACTTTTGATGATTGGGCACTTAAGTTCCTAGTGGTCCTATTTGTCATTGTTGAGATTTGTTATTATATTTGTTTATTTTATTTATGGGTCTTGTGAAACTCTTATTGCATGCATAGTTAATTTTCTCTACTCATGTTCAGGACTTATATGGGTTTCATAGAATTCACCTAGTTTTCAATTAAAATTTATAGCTTGTTGGGTGATTGGATCCACACGTTTGATATTATGAATTCTGTTCTGTTCATAGATCTCTGATTACTCAGCCTTGTTAAGTTTCAGTCTATGTATGTGCATTTTAGTAGCCATGATGGTTTATTTTATGTGTTATTTCAATAAAATGTTCAGTTATTTAATGAAGTGATAATCTAAATATTGAATTGAAAGTATCTGGAAGATGTTGTTTGTATTAATCATTAACTTTAAGAAGAATATTTTTAATATTGTGAGTAGTCCTCAGGTAATCAACTTAAATTGGGTAAGGGTCCAATTAGAGTTTTCTGGAAAGGAAGAAATTATATATCAGTAGCATCAACTACTGCTTTTTCAGACTGTTACCCTTTGAAGTTGGTTATCTCTATCTATCTATCTATCTATCATCTATCTATCATCTATCTACTTATATATGTCTATCTACCATCTATCATCTACTGTCTGTCTATCTATCTATCTTCTATCATCTATCACTCTATCCATCACCAACTAGCATCCATGCATTATCTCTTTCTCATATCTCTTTCACTGTGAAAGTCTGCCCTGAAATTTCTAGGTATCACAGTGTCATCAATGATAAAATACAGTCTCCAGATCTTTCATTAAAAGTGATCTCAAATTTCAAAATCCTTCATCTGTAATATGAGTACAACTTTAATTCTAGGAAAATACTAGGTTTGCTCCACTCGTTTTCTCTTAAAGCTCAAGAATGACGTGGAAGCTGTCTAATGACTTATTGGGTATTATTTCCCTTGTATTTATAGAATATAGAATTCAAAGTCATTCAATTATGCCAGAAAATTGACATTTGATATCCAATATTGTGAAGAAGTCAATCACTTAAAGCTCTCCATTTCCAAATTATATTTATGTTTATTTCTAAGCAAATATGTGCATTGTTGCTTCTAGTAAACCAAAACCAGAATAATTTCATAGATATTCATTCTCCTCTTTTTGCATGGTGGTGCATTTTCAGTGATAAGACTCTGTCCTGATCTCAGCAACTGTGTAATCAGGATCATTTCTCCTGGTATCCTGTGAGGATATAGAATGTGAGTGACTCAAGTGTCCACTGGAATCCAATTCAGTGTTTATTTGATATTTTATGTTGTATTTGCTTAGAAACATGTTGTCTGGGAAACTGTGGGAAACGCAAGCGATAGGTCTCTCATCTCTACATGGTGACTACGGATGTGTCTTTTACTCAGTTTTCTTTTTATTGAACTGGCTCATCAATGTCTCACAAGATTCAAAAACAAAAACAAAAACAAAACTCTCTTTTCTGAGCCTACGGGGATAATTCCAATTGCCTTTTCTTATTGGCGCTTTTCTGGGCTAATGAGTTTATTCAGAACGTTTATTCCTGTGCTCATATACTTCTGTTATTTTATTGATTCATTTCAGGTCTAGTATAACTGAAAAATTACTCCTTTCCTAGCATTTACTTTTCGTATTATTTGTTTTCCATTTCAGTAAGTGTGTGATGGATAAAGACTGAGTTTTCTCTCTTATGTAATCATGATTGAGTTGCATATGGGACAAATAGGAAGTGTTGTATATGAAATGACCTAATACAAACACTTTTCTCTGTTCAAAAACACAGTGTCTTCTATTTTATGTCCATTTCAGGCAATTTCTCAACTCTCGGTTTCACTTTCCCTGGTGGGAATCATCATTACTTGCTTTTGCCAAGCTTTGAGATTGCAACGTAGTCATTGGGTTTTTCCTGTTCCCTTTATTCCATACTTTTAAGGCATCCGTCCCTCTAATAAGATGGTTGTAGAGTTTTTTGTTTGCATTCTCCAATTCTATTCTTTTCTCCTTCTGAAGTGCCATGTATTTAGATGTTTCCCATGTTGAAAGTTAGTTCCCTGCATTCACAGTTATGACTAGAGCAGTTGAGGCTTGATTGATTCTTTTTAAGTTGTGAATAATAAGGATATTGTGTATATTATTAATAATTAATAAATTGATTAATATTATAGCGAAATAAAAAAAACCACATAGAGTGTAGCTCATTGTTAGCTAATTCCTTCTTTACTTTAGTTTGGGGTTATATTGCCAGAAAAAGAAAAAAAAAAGCATGTTAAATCTACAAACACAAATACTCAAGAAGTATTTCATTTAGTCTCTTCAGAAATTTGGATAGTGAACGAAAGAAGCTTTTCAATTAATGTTTGACTTCAGTTAGTGAGGTAGAGTGTAACATCTTCAATAATATGTTCGGTATGTTACATAGAATCATTAACATATATCATTATTAAGTAAAATACTATATAGTTAGAATTATGGTATTTTCATTTTTCTTTATCATACTTTTCACTTTGTGGACACTTTTAAAAATAAAAATATTAAGCCATTTTTTTTTCCTGAAACTTTGCCAAATTGAAATCAGAACTTCTTCATATACTGCTTAAAATAAGTATCTCCTGGGGTGATTTCATTTTTGTAGTCATTTTCTGACTACATAAGGATTTAATAACCTTTTAAAATGTAGTATAAATTTTGTGTACAAGTAAACTGCTATGAAATGATGAAGATCAATGTTTCTTTCTGGGTATAAAATGTGCATTTAGCTAATTTATAATAAGCTTGCCCCTACCATAAAAGAAAATATGCTCTGTTTTCTTTTTTTTTTTCAATTTTATGATAAGAGATTTAAATCATTTTGCTTTATAAAGTTTGTAATCTTTTTTTGTCATTCTTTAGGCAGTCAAAATTTTACTTATGTTATTAAGGATATTTTTATAATAAGAGTCTCCTTGATGTTAAAAAAAAATCCCCATTTCCTTTTATGTATTTCCCAAAGAAAGCAATAGCATGTACTGGTAAGGAATTTTATTACACAAAATAATAAAATGTCAAAAAATGTTATATTAAAGCTAGAAAAGTAACTTACATATTATTTTGTCTTTAAATACAGAATATTTAAGTAGAGAGCATCTATTTAGTCGTTGACATTCTATGATTCTTTACCTTGCTCTATCACCTCTGACTACTGTAATCTCTTTTAAACTATAAGTACTAAATATTAAACACAAATGCTTGTACCTTTGAATCTCTGAGTGATATTTAAGTGTTGCTTTTAATCTTCTTGTGACTAATTTTAGTCAAATGCCAAAGGTCATATGTTTTGAGCATATTGATATTCCAGGAATGTTGTTCATGCTTTTTGACCAGTGTTTTTATATTATATCAATATTGTCAAATATTTATCTTGTTTTTAAGAGCTTAATAAAGAATTAATTTATTCATTCCATATCTAAATTTTCTAATAATCTTTGTAGAGGAATACTTAATCCTTTAATCTAGCAGCATGACTGCTCTAGCAAAGGATCACATTGAAAGGCCTATATGACAGCCAGGAAGGGATCAAAAACAAGGGCCTGTATGAAGAGATTATATTCAGAGGCCTGATCCAGATGGAATGCAGAAAGAATGGTAGTCAGACTAATCCAATCCTCTGTTTGTACTGGTGCTAGGTGAAAGGTATTTCTTCAGTTAAGGCAATGAACACACCTTTAATTCCAACACTACAGTTCTAAAGGGAAGCAGTCTGTTCAGAAGTAGGTCACAGCTCTGTAGCCATAGACATTGATTCAGTTTCATAGGCCTTTTATTCTTTGGTTAATTTAATCCCTGGTTCTGGTGCTGGAGTCCTGGAGCATTTTTGCCTCTATACAATCTAAAACATTTAACCCTAGAACCGGAAATCTTCAGCCTCAGCCTCTGTACAATCTAGAATTTTAAATCTCCCAAGATTACTGCTGACTGACTCTGAATAGCTCCTTCTGAACTCAGAGCTGTACTGAACACAACTCACTCTTCTGGTTCAACTCAACTCATTTGCTATTCTGGCTTAAACTCTTCTCCAAACTGACTGGTTCTGATTGATCTTCTAAGCCAGCTGACTGTTTCTGACTGAACTCTTCTGACCTTGGCAGACTCTGGCTGACTCCCACAACTTCTAGGACTGAATTGTTCTGCTTGGTTTCAAACTGACTCACTCTTCCATCTGGTACTTCTGCTGAATTGCCTCTTTATTTCTGCCTTAGACTCTTCTCTTTGCCTATGTGTCTTGTCCCTCTCTGAGCTCTCACTGTTCCATACTGCCTTAGTCAGCCTCTCTGCTTCTCTGCCTTATCCTCAGTCAGACTGCTTCATTGTCTCTGTGTCTTGTCCTCTCTCTGCCTCTTATCCTGACTCATTTAGCTGAGAGCCTGCTTTTCTATCATGAGTTGAGTGTGTCTTCACTCTGACTCACTCTGTTAACTTTTCTTCTGATTAATCACTTTGTCTGCCCTTCACTCTGACTCAGCTCAGAAGTCACTTCCTGTCTGACACTGACTCCTGCTGAGTTTTGCTTCCTGTCTCCCAAGTGCTGGGATTAAAGGCATGCGGCACAAATGCCTTCTGAATACTGGGATTAAAGATATGTGCTACCACTGCTTTCTGAATACTGGGATTAAAGGTGTGTATCAACATTCTTTCTACCCTAGAGCAGTCATGGTGCCAGATTAAAAGAATAAACATTACTCTACACATTTCTCAGTTCATGGTTGAGAAAGAAGCAGTAGAAATTGAGATTGGAAGAGGATTGAGTCAGAGCATGTTAATCAACTGAGAAGTGGAAAGCCAGAGGCAGTGGGAAGTAGAGTGAGGATACATCCAACTCTCATTATATAAAAGCAGGCTCACAGCTCAGAGAGGCAGTTTGAGGCAGTCTGAGGCAGTCTTGGGAGTCTGAGGCAGAGACACAGAGGCAGTTCAGCAGAAGGAGTCAGTATTAGACAGGAAGAGTGAGTTTGGGAGAGTCACCAAACAGCAAGAGTCAGTTTGAAGCAGAGAAGCACAGTTAGTCAGAGAAGTTGCAGAAATCAGACAGAGTCAGTCCTAGTCAGAAGAGTTTTCTTAGAAACAGTTAGCTGGCTCAGAAGTTCAGTTTGAACCAGCTGCATGAAGAAAACTCAGTTGAGTTTAGTATAGTTCTGTGTACAGAAGGAACTAGTCATAGTAAGTCAATCTCAGAGGCTGGAAATGTAGCTTTCTAGATCTGGGATTATATCTTGAAGATTAGATTGTACAGAAGCTAAAATCCTCTAAGGACCCGGACTTAAATTAGCCAATGAATAAACTGCCTTTTGCTCTGAAACTACATCTAAAACATTATTATAGAGTAGTTATTTCTTTACAGGTATTGTATTTCTTTATTTTGATACATGTTCCTATTTTTTTACTTGCTAAATTATTTGAAATAAAAAGATGACAGCCAAAATAAGCAATTAGTTTATCAGTTGTGTTTCAATTTGTTCCAATTTCTTGAATTTAAGCACTTTTAAAAGTTCTCAGTTTTTTTTTTTCCTTATAAAATGACTTGGTCAATTAGATTGTTCCTAAGGGTTTTAGTTTTAAATTTCTAAGAACCTCATTTTTCTATCCAACTAGGTATAAATCATATATAAGCTGCTTTAGTGAGATGAAAAATGATTCAATTAGGTTACATAGATATTCACTGGCACAGCAATATAATGGAGCTGGTTTATACTAACAATAGATGTACTGCCTTTCCACATTGCATTATGCTGTTTGTACAGGCCACATGTCATCATCCTCTGTACCTAACTCAAGCATGTTTATCATATATGTCATGGGAAGACATATATGAGTCATTAAGTTGCAACAAGCTAGCCTTTTAGGTGTTAGGAAAATGTACTTTGACAGATTATCTTCTGGTCCATCAACGTTTTCTATTTCCAAAATAACAATCTAGAACTCTAATCTTTGATACTACTTTACTTCCCAGGCCCAGAAGTTATTCCACTCTTTCAGTACTAAAAGACGTCTTCACCTTTCTTCTTAGGTTAGATTATATGTATCTTTATGTCCCATTTCCTATTCTATTAGAAGTATGTGTTACTTATCACTGGGAAACATGAGAATAGCATCAGTACTACACATATTTATCACTGTGCAAGCATCACAGATAATGATATACAAACATAGTACAGACTCTGAGGCCTGTAGGCTGATGATATAGGCTGTTAGGCATTCAGGCTAGATATAATAGCCTATTGCTTCTACACTACAGACCTGGAAAATGATGACATTTTTACATCTAAACATCAAAAACCATAGAAAAATGGTGTATAAGAATATATGGTGCATCTATATAGGGTATTTATCCTAACTGGTATTATAAGTGGATGAGGGTGAATTACTGAGTGAGTGGTGAGGGAATTTCCATGGCTGACATATCACTATACCCTATTGTAGACTTCAAAAGCATTGTGCTAAGCACCAGGATAGTAACTCATCCTAGTTTGCAATGTCTCTTTGCCATATAAATTTTGTTAAGCTTTTTGACTCTTTTGTAATAACAAATGTATTGTGTGGTTTTATTTATTATGTGTTTTTATTTTCTCTTTTTAATTTACTCTTTAGTATTTTTCTCTAAAACTAAATTACAGTCACATACATTGACCTAGGTCTACACAGAGAAAGAATCATCACTGTATCCCACTCCCACAGCTTGTCCTACCAGAAGGTCTTCTGAGACAGTCTTGGTAGCAGACAACTGTAATCCTAGAATTTGAAGTATGAGTAAGGAAGATGGAAAATTAAAGTCCAGCCTTGATAAAAAGTGAATTCTCATTTATGTGAAAATAAACACAAAATACAATCAAAATTAAGGTCTCCAATGGCAACAATATGTCCTATGATGTCAACTTCTGATAACACTTTCTCTATCTGGATGATTTCCTAGAAGAACTGCCTGGTTATATTATAGTTAGCTTTTACAAAGTATAAGCTGAAGGAGCACATGCTTCTAAGTAATGATTATATAATTATTATAGCAATTCAGAAGCTTACCTGATTATTATTGTAAAGTATTATATAGTGTTCATAATTGGGTCTGTTATGCTTTCCTGCAGCTCACAGCTTGTATGTTTTTTATGTCAGAGCTGCTATGAATTTGTGAGGCATGCATTGTACTCTGACATTAGAAGTAAGGGTTGCTACATTTTTTCAGGTGCATTATAATTTTTGGAATCCTGTCGTACATCTAGTTTATAGCTGAAATGGCATATATGGTAGATGACTAGCTCATTGACACACTCACAATTCTATCGGTATGCCTACATTCCCCAGTTCAGCTCAAAAGGTAGAAGACTCTAATATTGGCTTTCTTTAAATCTCTATGAGGATTGCTGAACCTTGTAGAGGCAGCTCTGCACTAGCAGGCAGATCAATAGGACTATTCATTTATAATCATCAGCACCACTGACCCTTTGACCACCTGTGTAATCAATGACTTAAAATAATTTTTCAGCTTTGTAAAATTTTCTGCTCCTCTCAACACACTCTGCATGCTCAGCAGAAGTTCAGATTTTCTCTCTGGATAGAAAAGAAGAGAGAGAAATATAACACAAAGGAATCATCCCAAATTCCCATTGCAAGTCCCTGAACCAGTGTAAATTTCCATGCTGCCTTTCTTCTTATTGCTTCACAGCACTGTAGCCAATATTTCTCTCAGAACTAAATCTGAATTTTCATTGAGATTATCTCGCTCTGCTTCCATTCAGCTTTCTTAATTGCTAAATTTCTGGTTATCTGTATTATGCATATTTAAAACACTACTATGGGAAAAGACATCTCTTGAATATGCCAGCTTCATTAATAGAACCATTACTTTCATGGTGTGATGTCTGTGGAAGAGTTTCTATTTGTAATCTCTCAGTTCTATGTCTTCTGTTCATCTGCATCCACCTTATTTGGCCAGGTAAATGCCACCAAGGAATTTGGGGTCGGCTTTTCTTTGCTGAACCTCTCACTACTTCACTGCTTCTTCATTTTTTTCTCTTCAAACCTGACTTCAATTTTTCCAAGTTGCTATTTTCTTTTAATTTTCAGTTTTGTTGACTTGTCTGTATCATCTGTAAGTGTTAAATATCCACATCTCCTTTATTAATTCACTTTTCTCTCCTAAAAAGCCTACATGAATATTTATTACTCCTTCAAGATTCCTCATGTCCTCCCTCATTCATGGAACTTAAACTAATAAATAAAGAAATAAATAAGTAAAACAAACAAATACTGTCAAGCTACAGTTGTCCTACAAATCTCAGGTGCAAGGAATTCTTCCAAGAGCATGCTTGTTCATTCATTAACCTATAAGTCATTCCTTGCCATTAGAAGGAAGAATTATGTGATACATAATTCAGAATGCATGTAGCAGGTCAATTACTGCTCTTTTTGCTTCTATAGGATGGTTTCTAATTTTGCATCTTTATGGTGTGGTGTGTGTGTGTGTGTGTGTGTGTGTATGTGTGTGTATGTGTGTGTTTGTGTGTTTTATGATGGTATTATTTTTTCCTGTTTGTTTTGTTTTATTCTGTCTGTCTGTTTTATTATTTGCTCTTTTGATTTCCAAAGAAAGAAAAAAAAATAGGCATGCAGTAGGATGGTTGGGCAGCTGGGGAGGTTCTGTGTGGTGATGATCAGAATATCAATAAAAAACAGTATGTTCACTATCATACCAAGTTTCATTTTGAAAGTTAGCAGTCAATTCTTATGGGAATCTTTGATTGATTACAGGATAGATTAAGGTAGATTTATAATATGCTTTGTTTCATAATATACTTATTGTATACATAATGGCAATGATAATTTTAATTGATTAGTTTAACAATCAATTGAGCAATATTGTCTTTCTTACTAGACTATAAACCTATTTTTTCAAGCTCTATGCTGTTTTCCTCAAAATGCTGACCTGTTCAATGGGTATTTTCTTACTAAAACAGTGACTTTAGGTATTTCAGACAAAATATGCAAAGAGAAGAATTAGGAAGAAGAATTTGGACTTAAGGATTTATATTATGCATAAATAGGATGCAAAAAAAATTAAAAATGAGAACCAGTGGATTTTGAAGTAGAATACTCTGCTATTTTGTTACAACTCAAGTATTTAAGAGAAGCCAATTTTAATTTCTTTTCAGATTATTGAAATGACTAAATAAGTATAAACATAATATCTTAGTTCATAATGTTATCTTAGTTCATAATAAAATTACTAATTATCTATTTTCGGACAAGTAGAAAAACTATTATGCATATAACTATGCAATAGTTCTAGTTGGTTTGAAAAACACCTTAGTTAGCTCTATGGAAGAACAAGCAGTAGGGAGCTGTTTCTTTACATACATACATATATACATATGAGATATTTAAATTTATTATTTATTTTTGGAAGTAAGTTTATGGTGTATGCATGGGTTGAGTCAGAGGAGAACACTGGAGTCCATTCTATCATTCCTTTTTTGCATAAACTCAGGTTGTCAGTCTTGCATCCTTGGGTGGTAAGTACCTTTATCCTCTGAGTTGTCTTTCTAGCCCCTGCTTTGAACCATTTGTATTAATGCAAATATCAATTTCTACCTTGATATCTGTTTTCAGTGTAGAATAGCAGCTATGTGCATTACTAGAAATGCTTTCAACTTTATCTTGTGAGCTCACTGAGGCTTAACATGAATAATAATACAGATTGAAATGATACATATCAACCATACTCATTGCCCCCCATTTTATATTCTTTCTCTTTCCTTGTATTTTGCTTTCTATTTTTATTTATTTTTTCTTTACTGACAATCATTACACAATGATGACTTTCAGTGCTCTTGTAGCTACACATTGTATTAAACATCAGTGAGCATCAATTATATGCCAGGACTGTTTACTTAAACTTTAGGAGGTGGTTTTGTGGCACTATTGTCAGTACTTTAAAAACTGTGGTATGAGATTCCATGATTTTCTTTAGACTCTATTAAGTAAGAGCAGTGTTTGTTTATAAGCTCAGCATAGAAGATCCAGAGACTGTGCTCTTTAGCACTATTTATAATCCTGTACCTTTTACATCTATTCTGGCCTCATTTTCTGTTTCAGACCTGGTAGAGCTGTAGCAATGACATTTCAGTGCCATAGAAAGAACATTTGACTTGAAATTCAACAGCCTTCAGTAGGTAATCCAAATCTATCCTATCCTCCTTATCTTTAGGGAAGCCATTGTGTTTCTGAAAGAATTAGTCTCCCCATGGAGCTGAGCTATTAGGCATCTATAGGGATTAGTCTACAAGCCTGCTTCTTAGAGCTCTATCCACAGAAAGAGAAGATAGTGGATATACAAGTTTCTATGGGTTTCAGCAACATTGAAGATTCACTTATTTAAACAAGCATTTTATTGTTAGAGAAGGGCTAAGTACTGACTTTGTGTCATAAATTCAAGATGGTTAATTATTCTCTCGATTTCAATTTCATCACATATAAAATGGAAACTAACTCTGCAAGTTATTTTAGATCTTGGTAATTTGGCGTATGTCTGATATGGAGCATACCTAAACTCAAGTAATGAGGGTTCTTTATTTCAATGTTGTGTATTAAGGCACCTCAGATACCATTTTGGCTTTTGTTTAGATGTCTGTTTTCTCCCTATTTTGTCCATCACTTATATACCAGGTCACAGACTTTTAAGTATATTACAGTTTTTATCTTTCCCGGATTTAACACAATCAACTGTGCTGATTTTTTTGCATTGTTCTTACTACACTATATTTTTGGTTAAACATTCTTGTGACTCAATAAATCACTTTTGGTTTCAGATTGGATCCCAAATCTTCACCAGTCTGCTTTTGTTACCATGTCAGTATATCTAAATTTACACAGATGAGTTTTTATTAGGACATGGTTTTCCTGTTACTTTTGGCATTCATTGTTCTGACAGTGTGTGATCTGTCATTACTATCCTTTCACATAATTTAACTATTTTGAGTCCAAGAAAATATTATCCTCTAAAACTCCTATTTGACTTGTCTCCTAGTTTTGATCTTTCAAATATAGTTAGCTGCTTCTTCCTTCAGTGTTTATTCTGGGAGCTCCTGATAAGGGAATGTACTTGAAGAGATAGAATTTGTGCATTTGTGTGCCTGTGTGTTTTTCTGCACACATGCATGTATATGAATCCTGTGATCCTTTGTGTATCTATGTAAACTGTGTATATATATATATATATACACACACACACACACACACACACACACACATATATATATATATATATATATATATATATATATATATATATACTGTGTGTCTGTGCATGTGAACTGAAGCATTTGGCATGTGAGTTTGTATGTGCAAATATGCGAATTAGGTGTTTCTCTGTGTGTGTGTGTGTGTGAATTGTGTGTTCTTTTGAATTTGTGAGTTGACTATGTGTCCCTCTGCATGTTTGTGTGTATGTGAATAGTGTATTCCTGAGTGTGTATGAACTGTGTTACTCAGTGTGTATATATATATATATATATATATATATATATATAGGGGTGAACTATATGTGGATTTATGTATGTTTGGGTGTGAATTGTGTGTTTCCCTGCTTGTGTAAGAAAACTGTTCTTCTGCATACATTATAGGTATTAGATGTTTGCATCAAATCTGTAGTTTCTGTCTTCATTCACTTGACAGAAACTTTGCAGAGCAAAAGCTTTGACTTCTGAAGACATCCAGCTTATCACATTTTCCCTGTAATTGTATCATAGTAATGTCAAGTGTGAGAATTTTTTATCTAGCCCTAGACCTATAAGTTCCCTTTTCTGAGTTTTCTGCTTTTATTCTATATTGAAGACTGTTCAATGCTGTACTTGGTCACTTTAGCTACACAGTACCCTTTAATATTGGTATGCTGAGGAATTCTTTCTACATTACTGTATTTTGTCTATTTTATATAAACTTTTTCCTACAGAAAATCTATGAAAGCACTCTTGTAAAAAATTTTAAATGAGAGCAGACTCATTTGTTTCTTGGGAGAATCTTTTTGGATAAGCTTTTAGAGAAAAGTTTCTCCTTCATTTGGTTTTCTAAATGTGCATCCTTCCTTAAGGACTTGAGCATGATACATCTCCATTCCCCAAAGTTTTGCATGTTAAATGCTTTATGTCTTTTAATTGAAAGAGCCGGGAGCCAACTTTGACTTTGGGTGAGAGTCTTACATACTGTTATGATAAGTATTAACAGAGCCCTGTTGTTCCAGTTCTATTACTGGGACTTGCAATGGCCCAGCACCAGCCCTACATAAGCTGTGAAGGGACTATGAAATATTTTGTAAATTCATCCTTCTGTGTAGACTATTTTCAGAGAGTTAGAGAGGATTTGCCTTATTTCCACATGTTTGTTTTCCCTGGCTTCAGAATCCTCATGGTAAGCTGATGTTGTCCACACAAATTTGGAGATAAAGTGATTAAGCAGACATGCCCATGAGCTATTGTTATCATGAGCATATGAAATAGACTACACAGAAAATTTCTGGTGCTGGAAAGGCAGGCATATCATCTGTCTTTAGCTAATTCCAAGCTGCAAGTGTTTCTTGTAGCCTAGGGGAGTATAAAGTGTCCCTGTGTAGATCATATTCAAATCTCTTTGGCAGGGAGTTTGTTTTGCATCAAGGGAACTTGCATCCAAGAATAGGCAGCATTTTGCATAGTGGCCTCTTCATAGAAACAGCACACCCCATGGTAGTAATTTTGAGATTTTTATGAAAAAATAATGTTTCCAATTAATTTCAAATATATCTCACAGCAACATCATGTGACTTGACATACAGCATGTAAAAACATAGGGAGAGCACACATAAAATCAAAACCTGGCAGACAGTGACATGAAGGAGCTTGCATCTTAATTATTTCTGTTAAATTCCTTGTGGATAGAAAGATGCTTCAAGTACCATCAACTTGGCTCACGTTGCCAGAATGGAACACTAGTGAAAATGATGTCACTAGAATAGACTATCATTAACATGGATTGTTAGCTATCCAGAGTCTTAACTCCACCATTTTGCTCTAGATGATATCTTAACCTTCTGCACTGTCTAATGGTGAATGGTGTTGGTCAGCGTACCTTTCCTCATTGAGTGTAGGCCCAGATGATGCAAGTAGGAAAGACAAAGACTAATAAAAAGCACCTATTAGAATTTCTTCTCATATGGGCTCATGGACGAAGCTGAGTGGATCAAAATCATTTTCCAAAGAACTGACACCATGAAATAAATCTAAAAACATATTTAGAGTTGTTTGAAGTCTGTGGAGGAATCTTAGACAAGCTGTTACAAAATCTTGGAAATAGAGGCAAGAATCATATACACATTTCAGAGTTAGAACCTGCTCTAATTTTGACTTTGGTAGAGTGTGTCAAAGTATTTCTCAAACCCTTAAGTTCTATGATTATTATCATAATCCACTTCTTTCCTACCTCCTTTCTTTTCTTCTTTTTTGCCTTCCTTTTTCTTTTCATGACTTATTTTCCCTTTCCTTTCCTTTCCTTTCCTTTCCTTTCCTTTCCTTTCCTTTCCTTTCCTTTCCTTTCCTTTCCTTTCCTTTCCTTTCCTTTCCTTTCCTTTCCTTTCCTTTCCTTTCCTTTCCTTTCCTTTCCTTTCCTTTCCTTTCCTTTCCTTTCCTTTCCTTTCCTAATTCTTCTCCCTTTCCTTCCTTTTCCTTCCAATTCCTATTGTGATTGATCATACACATTAAGGGGATGTGGTTTGATATTTGGACAAATAATTGTTGTATTGTGTATAGTTTGATGTGCATGGTGAGTTTATTTATTATCTCATGCATTCATCCTTTCTTTGCAGGAATGTAAAAAAAATCTCTCTTCTAGATATTGTGAAATTGAAATTCTCCAACAAAATATAAGCCTTATATTTTCTCTTAAATTCTCACACATTTTCTTTTATTGTTTTGCTGATATCATTCTAACCTTATTGATGACTATGGTTACACTCCCATTATATAGAACACCTTCTCTTTTCTTTTTTCAACAATTTGTTTATTTAATAAGTAAATATTATATCTCTGTGAATATGTGTGTGTGTGTGTGTGTGTGTGTGTGTGTGTGTGTGTGTGTATGTGTGTGTGTGTAGGTCAGAAAAGCTGGTAAATGACCTGGTACTGGAGTTACACACAGTTGTGAAGCACCTGATGTGGGTGCTAGAAAATATACACAGCTCCTCTTTAAGAGCAGTACTTGCCATTAACTGTGAAGCCATCTCTCTATGTCCAGAGCATCAGTTCTTCATCCTCCTAAGTAATTATGACCTTGGATGTAGAGCCTACTATTTTCATACCTTTCTCCTACCTAAGGTCTTTTCTAGCTTCTATTCCCTACCATTATACTATCATCTTCTATGAAATTAAGTATTTTAGATTCTATACCTGCTTGAGATTGTGTGATATATGTCTTTCTGTGTCTAATTTATTTCAATTACCATACTTAGTCTTACAGTTCTTTGAATGTTGTCTCAATGACAGAATTTAATTCAGTTTTATGATGCAACCATATTCTTCTCTGTAGCTATATTCTATTTACTTTAATCATTTGTGGATTGATAGATTTTATGATGGCTGCAAAGATTGCCTGTGGTCAAAAATATTGCAATACAGTGGAGAGTAGACACTGTATCCATATACTCAGCTTGTAGATGCATGGTATTTAGATTGCTGGATCTTGTAAATGTTTTTATCCTACGAAGAAAACCTCTGTTTTAAATAGGACACTTGAATTCCCCCGAACAGAATAACCTTACCTTTCTCTTAAATATTCACATGGTTTTCTTTTGTTGTGTTATCAGTCACCATTCTAACTAGAGTGAAGTGTTCTCTCTTTGTGATTTTATTTATATATCCTTGACAATCACTGATATACTACATTTGTATATTTTTTCACATTCATCTTGCTGATTTGTGGGCCTTCTTTTGAGTAATGTGTTTTAAAATCCTCCCATATTTTGCTTTTAAGTTATTCATATATTTCTGATAACTACTCATATTCAGAGATATAGCTTAAATGTCTTGGCTCTTTTACTGCCATATCATTAGTCCTAATCAAGGCTACTGACCGAAACAGTGAAACAAAAAGTATCAAAATTGGAAAAGAGTGAGTAAAATGATTCCTGTTTGCAGAAACAAACTTACAAATAAAAATCCCAACAATAAACTAACTCAATCACTAAAAATTTTAGGAATAATAAACAAATTCACTAAAGCTACAAAATAGGAAGCCAACATACAAAATAAATACAAACTGTCTGGTGAAGAAATTAAAAATTCTGTCAATAACAGATGATATGATACCACATGTAGTGGGGAGGTCTTCCCATCTCAAATAACCTAACCAAACTAACCCCTTGAAAGTATGGTAAAATCCTCATCTTCTGCATATTCTATATCAAGTTGATAATTGCTATTTTGAAAGTCCTGCACATTCATTCAACTCTAAACTTGAAGTATACAGGCACTGAGTCTATGTCTTCATGTCCGTGTGATCATGAAGTTAATTTCTGCATGCCAACACTTTCTCTTTCTTGGTGTCTTCATTTCTTTCTATTATAGATGGTTGTGAGCCACCATGTGGTGCTAGAAATTGAACTAAGGACTTCTGGAAGAACAGTCAGTGTTCTTAACCATGGAGCCATCTCTCCAGCCCTTTCTTTGTCTTTCTTAACTTTCAAGTTTCCTTAAATATGCCTTCTAGGAGAAAACTGGAGTCTTGTAGTGATTTTAACTGTAATATACAATTGTCGCTCTAAATTTAAAGGTTTAAAGGAGTACAGAGGAGATGACCTCTAATACCCTAAGGTTAAATCTCTTGGTGTTTGCTAATCTGTGACACTATGGTATGGCATACATAAAAATGTCACCAGTGGGGCAGCTCTGTAACCAAAAAATTACCTACTGACTTTGAGAGTTAGAGGAGACCTGAGTATGGATCATTTATTTCTTTTCTTTACCTGGTATGAGGCTCTGGAAGTTTCTCTACTTAGGGAGTAGGAATTTTTCACATAAAACTTTCTGAGAATATTTAACAAGCATTATCCTTTTTCTTTCCTTGTCAGATTTACAAAGAGATTTTCTCATAGTATCTACATTGGAAGTAGTGGGCTTACAAATTGTGGGAGTCCTCCTGAGACTGTATCTCTAGAAATTTCTTATAGTCACAATAATTCAATTCATCATAATTGTGGATCATGTATTTCTTACACATTTCTGATTCCCGAGGTTTGTACTCTAAGTTAGCAGTTCTTGGCTGTGACTTGGATCTCCTTGTCTCTCTGAATTTCAGGGTGGCAATTTGCCCTGTAATCTCACTTCTCTGATGAGTTCAATAAAAGTCATTGATTTTCTTTTGTCCTGCTTTTTCTTGTTGTAAAGACTGGAGTGACATCGTCTAAACTCTCCTTTACATGTTGAAGCTAAAAATCAGAGTAGGCAGTTGTTACATTTTTAATGTCTAGAACATCTGAAGGACGTGAATTTTAAATTGATTTTCTGTTTTCACTATTTTCTTCATTGTACCAATGATCTTTATTTTAAAGTTGTGTTTCATACTTATTATACTTAATTTGTTTAATTATTTTTCTTCATCTCAGCCAAACATGTTTGCTAAATCTTTCTTATGATTTTTGTATTAATTTTAGATATCGTATGAAAAGTTTGGAGAAGCTTTGGAGCATGTTGTTTTCCTCAAAGGGGTTTAGATATTCTTATAGGGGATACAGGACAAAGGTCAAGTCTCCCAAGCCCATTGAAGACTAGTTTTAAGATCTTACTCATTTTTCTTTCCAATTGGTTTGTTTTCAACTTTGGCCTTATTCTTACTTCATAACTTCTACCTCTGAGCCCTTGTCAGGTCCTAACTTCTCTCTGAGATTGTTTGGTAGTATTCCACATCCTTATAGGTCTCAGTATCCAGTCTGTCTGTAACCATAGGTCACTCTTGCTGAATTTTGGAGTAGCTTTGTTTCTTCCTATCTTCTGCTTTTGGTAAACATTGCCAAAGCATTTCTCTGAGCATATTGACCTTCAGGTCTATGGCACTTGCCCTAACTTTCACTATGACAAAATATCTGAGAATTAATTTATAGAAAGAAATTTGGCATTTTCAGGCTCCATGCTTTGGAAGTTCAGTCCAGGACTGGGTTGGGTTAATCCTCTTCACTGAGACACTGAAGATGATGTTGGATATCAGTGACCAGGAAGAGATGGCGGAAAAAAACAGTTTTATGTTGTGATTAGGAAACAAAAAGAGTGAAGCCTGGACAGGGTCCCATAATCTTCTCCATGAACATGATTCATTCTCACACTTCTTGTCTGCTAGACATTGTATAACTTCCTAATAGTGTCACTATGGGAACTAAGTCATCAGCATGTAAGTCTTTGGGGGCATCTAAGATCTAAACTATGGAAGAAAATACCAAACACATTTGGAGGTGTAGTGATAGTTACTGGGGCTCATTTTTATAATCTTTCTTCTTTGAGGCTCCAGCATTTGAAATTTCATAAATGTCAGTTTTACTAAGCAGAATCTTAAACATTGCCTTTATTTTATATTCATATGGCTGTACCTTTATTACATATATTATTGATAATATTTTCAACAAAATTAACTAATATTTTAGAGTGTCAAATATCTTATGCAAAATACTGGATATAGAAATTAGTCTACATTATAGTAATCAAGAGTGGATATATATAGCAGTTTGATACTATGCTTTGTATCCTCAATTTCAAGAAAGAGAAAGAAAGGAAAGAAGAAATAAAGAAAGAAAGAAAGAAAGAAAGAAAGAAAGAAAGAAAGAAAGAAAGAAAGAAAGAAAGAAAGAAAGGAAGAAAGAAAGAAAGAAATTAAGAAATCCCCATTGTCCTTATAGGTGGTGGCCTTGATAGAAAGAAAGGAATACTTACAGCCCTTTTTGCATCTCTGAAGTTCAGAGAACAGGAACTGGTAGTGAGCTAGACCAAGATCTCAGTTCAATATCCTCAAAACCAACTTCTCCAGCCAGTGTTCCTCCAAGCAATAACTAACCAACCAACCAACCAACTCACCAATGACCAACCAACCAACAACCAACCCTGTTTCTTGGCTCTTATGTTTTTTCCCCTTATATACTCTAAGCACTAGTTCCCAGAAGTCCTAGCAGCATGCAATCGCAAGGACAAACTATTCGCGGCAAAACATCTGATTATATATATATATATATATATATATATATATATATATATATATGTATATCCACCAGCGAACCGTTCAAATCAAACTCATTATCATTCACCACATCTGGGATGGGAACAAAACTAGTCCAACACCATTTTTCAATTTGTTGGTTTTTCCAGGGTTTCTCTGTTGTAATTCTGGCTGTCCTGAAACTCACTCTGTAGACTCTGTAGGCTGGCCTCGAACTCGGAGAGATCCACCTGCCTCTGCCTCCAGAATGCTGGAATTATAGGCATGAACCACCATGGCCTGGCTCCATTTTGTATATTTAAAAAAAAACCAAAATAACAAAATTCTGTCCAAGCATCCCACTACAGATATATTCTCAGACTACCTTCTAAATTCTAATCCTTATACCTAGATGGGTGCTGATGATATCAACCCTCATCAGTTTCTCAGTAGAGGGCAGTTAAAATGGAAAGTCAGGATTGATCAAGGTGCAGAGAATAAATGACTTTGGAGTGCTCAACCCAAGTAGGAACTTTATAACACATTCATCTTCCAAGGCCCTGAGATCACCAAGGAAGAAGGCCAGGAAACACCAAAGACCATAAGAGCCAGAGTTTGAGGAAGACTGCAGTGAAGTTGTTGTATTTTTAAATAGGGCTGCAGAGATGGCTCAGTATTTAAGATGCTTACTCTTCTTCAAAGACTCTGAGTTTGCCTCCCATTACTAGGTTGTGTGGCATCTAGCCACCTATAACTCCAGGCTATGTGACATACTCTTATGTCCTGCTGGGCACATGTATACATGTGGTGGCATGTGCAAACACACACACACACACACACACACACACACACACACACACACACACACGGGAGATCTAAATAAAATAATAAAAATAAGCCTAAAAACTTTTAAATTGAAGTAGTAGATTCATTAAAATAAATCTTTTTCAAATATCATTTTAAAAAATCTACTACTTTGTGTTTTACATTATTTCATATCTATTAAAATATATATTAATCATTGATAATAAATAGGGGAATAATGAAATAGCTATTCTGTAAATGTCATGCTATAATAGTTATGAAATATTTTTTGTAAAGGGAAAAGTTTAAATCTATTTTTTATCTTTTTTTTACCACTTTCATGCAATAGTATGTGGATAAGCAGTATGAGTATGGAAATGGTACACTGAGGGGAGATGGCTGATTTGGGCACTGTGTCACTGTAGTACCACCAATAATTATGGAACTGTTCACACGTTAAATGCTTGTCCTAACACAGATTCAGAAAAATTAGAAAGTGAAATGCATGAATATGTATTTTTATTGGCTTAATACTGTGGATTAAGGTTTAGTTAGATTTTTATTGAAATGCCTGTGCTTCTAGTAATAAGTAGAGTT
Source organism: Cricetomys ansorgei (assembly GCA_026225945.1). Lineage (NCBI taxonomy): Eukaryota > Metazoa > Chordata > Mammalia > Rodentia > Nesomyidae > Cricetomys > Cricetomys ansorgei. The sequence goes on from JAMJFZ010002812.1 coordinate 14,283,549, forward strand.
GTCTGAGACATAGTATGCATAACATAAAGATTTTGCAATGTAATACAAATATGAGATAGAGGGGGTTGAGAGGGAGAGGGAGAGAAAGAACTTCAGACAAAATAACGTGGCTTTAAACAATCAGTTATTCTTGAATTTCTAAACAATTTCTATTTCATGGAACATTTAATTTAATCTCCTAGAACTTAGTGTTTGGTGCCTGATTCTCTTGACATAGGATTTTACCTATCATGGGTATAACTCATTATGAAAGGAAGAACAAATCATTTACTTATAGCAATTGACCTCATGACGAAACAGTATTTTACATATTCCCATGGTCTGAATCTTTAAAAATATTTGTCCAAATTTCTCAATTTCTGATGTCATACTTATCGGCTATTTCAAACATAATTTATTGAAAAGAATGAAAGAGGGAGAAAGAGAGAAGGAGAAAATAAGAAGAGAGGGTGCAGGGGTTTGAGTCCCGCTCTAGTTCCCGCGAGGGGTTCCTCAGCTTCCACGAAGGAGGATAAACAACGTAAACTGGCAAGTGAGTGCAGTACCTCACTCTTCTACGGGACCCTTAGCTGGCAAGCTTAATGCTCTTTAATAAGACACATAGAATACGTCTTATGGTGATTATGACACGCAAGAGCGCTTCTTTAATAGTAAAAAAAAAAAAAAAGAAAAGCAAAGAATAAAATCAAAGAAAATAACAATGTGCACATTAAGGGACTAAAACGAAGTTTCTCTAAGCTAGCAATCCAACTCTCTAGGCCTTGCAATCTATCTTCCTCAGTTAGTTCTTTTTGCCTCGTCTCTCCTGAGCTGTCTGTCTCTGTTTCTTGTTGTCCATCCATCCATCCGTTCATCGTTTTTCTCCAAGACTTCATCTGTCCCTTAAGTGCCACTGCAAGGATGCTTATCAAAGGGTTGCAGGTGTCAGGCATATCTCAAACAGGAACCAATGCGAAAGGTGTCTCTCCTCTTTACAGCTGCAGGCTTCAAAGTTACTCAGTTATTACCAAAGAGTAAATGATACAATGATTAATTAGTGGATGGTAGGGATGTCACTGTTGATTGCCATTTGCCTTGCACAGATAGTTCAGGGTGCCATGAAGGCGCTAAGGGAGGATTTTATGGTTTTTTAGTTCTTTGGTATGTATATTATTCTTCTGGATCAAAGCTCTAAATTTCTAGTCTAATCTGGTGGCCTGGCTAGGTTGAAGGCTATTTCTCTCTTTAAGTCCTGGGAATGTTTATTTTAAGTTGGTGCAGGCTTGCTATATTCTTCGTTAGCGAAGGGCTAATTGTCTGCTTGTCTTTCCAGGTGCACTAACTTTCTAACTAAGCTCTCTGGCTTCTATCTATTAAGGCTTATCTCTTCCTGGGAAGATCAGCATTTACTCCAGGAATAGCTTTATGATGCACTTGCAATAAATCTGGGTTGCTCTCACGTTCCAGGACTTGGAAGTCCGGATGTGATTACAATTTGCTTCTGAATAGCATGGCTGTGTTTCATTCCAGTCCATAGTGGCCAACTCAGGGATTAATTTTGATACTATTAGGCTATGCAGATCTTATTATTGATGAGAAAACGTATGTCACCGTACAGTAGAGGTAAGAAAGGGGCAAAGCAGTTAAGGAATTCCAGTTCCCAATAGCGGATGCCCAGGAACCTTGTCAAGCTGAGGCTTCCATAGTCTGGGTAACCTGGATCTCAACATATTCCCCCTTTTCTATTTTTTAAGCTGTAGGGTATGCACGTCCACCATCAAGGAGTTCAAGGTTTTTTGGAGCTGGATGATGATTGCTGGAATAGAACAAGCCAACAACAGAAATAAGCACACTGCAATAACTACATTAATTGCAAGGCTATGATATTTGGTGGATGATAAAAGATTTTGCACTGTCCCAGAGAACACAGCAGCTACCTCATCCGTAGAGGCAGAGCCTAGTCTGGAGGAGCTAATATCAGAGATTTTATAGTGTAATAGATCCAAATTTATAGATAGATCCGAATTGTTCCATAATCCTTGGATACAATTTTGAATTTGAAACCACTCATGTTCACTTTCATTATAAGGCATAGGAGTAGCACAAATCTATTTAAATGAAGAGTGGCATTGCACTGACAATCTAACTTTAATATTATGTGTCTGATTTCCCATAAAGAGTACAGCCTCTTCTAAAGCGTTAACTCTGTCTATTAATCCTTTATCTAGTTCCCGACAGTGGATGCCCAGGAACCTTGTTAAACTGAAGCTTCCATAGTCTGGGTAACCTGGACCCCAACAAGAGGGAGGAAGGGAAGGAGGAAGAGAAAGAAAACTTGGGAGAAGGGGGCATCGATAGAAAGGGGCAGGGAGATGAAAGAGAATTGCTTTGTAGTAGCTGGGACATTTATTTGTACATTTATTGAGACAAAGAAGGCTAGTATTTTGCCATAAGTAGCTTTTGTTAAAAGCAGAATTCAATTTTGGCAAGGTTAACAGGCATGATTTTTCTTTGAAATGGTTCATTGGAATTAATTTAAGAAAGCAGCAAGGGAATGTCCCTGATGAATCTACGCAGAATAACTGCTTGATGTGGATGGAGCCCTACAGGACTGCACAGAAGCAGGGTGAAGACAATGGTAAAAGTGTTAAGGACACATCTTTAGAAGTTGAAAAAGGGGGTGGTGGTTGTGGCACATATTTCTAATCTCAGCATTTGGGAGGCAAAGTCAGGTGGATTTCTATGAGTTGCAGGCCAGCCCAGTCTACAGAGCAAATTCCAGGGCTTATAAATTAGCACTCTCTGCTTATATTCTTCAGAAAATATTCTTCTTTCATTTTGACATTTATCTTCTGAAGAGGTCATTCTGGGCTGGGAGATGGCTCAGCATTTAAGAGAACCGACTATTCTTCCAGAGCACTGATTGCTTTTCCAGAGGACCCATATTTATTTCCCAGCATTCACATGATGGTTAACAACCATCTCTAGTTTCAGTGCCAGGGATCCAATGTCCATTTCTGGTCTCCTCAGGTACTACATGAAGGTGATGCACAGACATATATAGGCAATATACTCATAGCCATAAAATAAAATAATAAAAAAGGACATTTAAGAGATTGATATTGGAGCTGCTTTTTAAATATACCTTGTTTAGAATAATTAATAAAAACTGGAAAGAGAAAACAGATGTAAAATAGAAGGAAAAGAATTTTTTCCAGAATCTACACACACACACACACACACACACAGAGAGAGAGAGAGAGAGAGAGAGAGAGAGAGAGAGACAGAGACAGAGACAGAGAGACAGAGAGACAGAGAGAGACAGAGAGAGAGACAGAGAGAAAGAGAGAGACAGAGAGAGACAGAGAGACAGAGGGGGGTAGAGAGGAGGGAGAATAGGAAACATTTTGTACATTAACCAGTGCTATTAATTTTGTCATATATCTTCTATGTTTTTAATTTTGTTTTATTTGAAACATGTGAAACATTTATATGATAATTTTCTGCTCCATCAAAGTCTATTTCTATGTGATCTTTGTTTTTCTTTATATGTTGTCAGTTTCATAGATGCATACAATGCCTTTGATCATATATACCATCCATTACTCTTTCTCATCTTCCTTCCACTCTCTCTGACCCTCTTCCTCTTCCTATTAAGTCCTTTTCTAATTCATCAATTTTGGTGCAGATATTACACAGCTGTCTGCTCATGATTGCAAACATCAGGTAAGAACTGGGTAACAGTATTTCACTTGAATGTTTTCATTCTGGGGCTACTGTCATCTTTCTTCTATCCATTCTACAATATTTCCTATGCCTTGGAGAGGGTATTATAGTATGTGACCATACAATATAATGCATACATATGTACAGATGTGGAACAACAGGCATGTGGAGATCAGAAAGAAACGCTGTGCCATTGTTGATCTCCTTCCTTTTTACATGAATTCCCAGGTCAAGCTAGACTCTCACATAGACATATCATCTCTTGAGATGTTGCCCCTGCTTTGCTTCTTCTGTATTATTCAATTTATTTGCTATATTGCCTTATTTTTAAATATTTTCTCTTTGAGATTATAATATAATGTAATTTCTCATTTTCCATTCCTTCCTCTAATCCCCCATAGATTCTCCTTGCTCTCTTTCAAATTCATGCTTTATTTTCTGTTACGGCTTCCAGGATGTGAATTCACATCTGAAGATTTGGAGTGAGGAGCTTTCAATGAAAGAGAACATGAAGCATTGTATTTCTGGGTTAGGGTTATTGCACTCAATATGATCATTTCTAATCCTATCCCTTTACTTGCAAGCTCATGAATCACTTTTATTTACAGTTGCATTGTGTTCTATAATATATATACCACATTTTCATTGCCCATTCATTAGCTGAACATTTAGATATTTTCTATTTCCTATGTATTGTGAAAAGATCGGTAATTGGCATGGCAGAGGAAGTTTCTGCGGAGTAGGATGTCAAGTTTTCTGGGTATATGCCTAGGAGTGGTGTACGTGGGTTATATGGTAGATATATTTTCAGCCTTTTGAGAATTCTTTACAACTATTTCTATATTGGCAGTACCAGTATAAGCTTCCAAAGAGTGAATAAGTTTTTTCCCCACACATCCTCTCCAGAATTTGTTGTTGGTTATTTTGATGACCTTTGGATTCTGACTGGGCTAAGATGAAGAATCAAAATGTTTCGATTTGCATTTTGTAAAATTATTGGTTAGATGTATCTATTTGAGATTTCTTGGCCATTTTTTCTTTTTTTGAGAATTCTTTGTTCAGGACTCAGGACAATTTCTTTTTTTTTGAATGGTATCTGTTTATTCTTTTTTCGTGTTCTGTATATATATTGCGAATATTAATCTTCTATCAGATATATAGCTGCCGAAGTTTCTCTCCCATTCTTTAGACTTCCTCCTTATCTGAATCATAGTGCAGAAGCTTTTAGTTTTCTGAGTTCCAACTTGTTAATTGTTAGTCTTAATTCTTGAGCAAATGGAGTCATATTCAGAATGTCTTTTCCTATACGTATATTATATATGGTACTCTCTACGCTTTTTTCCAAGCAATTTCAGTCTCTCAGATTTTATGTTTAGGTCTTTAATCGATTTGGAGTTGTTTTTTTATGCAAAGTGATATACATGCTTCTGATTTCACTCTTTTGCATGTGGACATCCATTTTACATAATTCTACATAATTGATAGAGGAGTTTTCTATTCTCCAGCTTGTCTTTTTAGCATCTGTATCAAACATTAAGTGGCTTAAATAAAGTGTACTCATGTTTGGAGTCTCAACTTTGTGCCATTGGTCTACATGGATTCTGTGTATTTTACCTTATTTTATTTTATTTATTATTTTTATTTACAGTTCTATATTGTTCTTTTTAACATGGCTCTGTAATACATCTTACAATCTGGAATGGTAATCTCACGGGTATTGTTTTTCATTCAGGATTGTTTTAACTATCCAGAGTCTTTTGTGGTTTCACATAAGTTTTGAATAGTTTTTTTTTTCTATTTCTGTGAAGAATGAGATGGGAATTTTTATTCAAATTGCATTGATTCTGTAATTGCTTCTGGTTAAATATTCCTTTTCATAATATTTATTTTTCCCGTCTATGAGCATTAGATGTCTTTCCATTTTCTAGTGTCTTCCTTTATCTTTTTCTCAGCTTTGAAGTTTTCTTGCAGAGACGCTCCAATTCTTTAGCTAGAGTTTATTCTCAGATATTTTATTTTACTGAAGGCTATTTTGAATGATATATTCCATGTTCTCCTATGTTTGTTGTTCTATAGAAATGCTACTGAGTCATGCAATTTGATTCTATATTCTACCACATTGCTGAATTTATCATTTCTAGAAGATTCTATAGACGTTTTGACATATCTGATGCCAAATATGTCAATGTCGTGTTATACGAAAATGAAGATAGGTTCACTTTTTCTTTCCGTATTTTTATCACTTTAATTTACTTCTCTTGCTTTTGTTCTAGCTCATATTTTGAGTACAGTATTGAAATATAGTAGGGATAGCAGTCATCCATGTTTTATTCTTAACTTTGGGATTGCTTCAAGCTTTTCTCCATTGGCTGTGAGTTTCTCGTGCACAGCTTTTAGTACAGTTGAGTTATGGTCCCTCAGGCCCAACATTATCTAGCACTTTTACCAAGATTTTTCGAATTTTTATCAAAGCCTTTTTTTGTTTTTGCATCTATTGAGATGGTCCTGTGAATTTGACTTTCAGTCCATTCATGAGGTAATTTACATTTACTGAGCTATCCCTACATTCAGGGATAAAGCCAACTTGGTCATGGTGTGCAACTGTTTTGGATACACGCTGTATTCTGCTTGCAAGTATTTTACTGAGTAGTTTTTTCAGTCTATGTCTATCAGAAATATTGAGCTACTATGTCTATACCTGGTTTGAGTATTGGAGCACTTTCTCTCTCTCTCGCCTCTTGTTTTTTTTCTTTCTTCCCTCCCTCCCTCCCTTCCCCCTCCCTTCCTTCCTTCCTTCCTTCCTTCCTTCTTTCTTTCTTTCTTTCTTTCTTTCTTTCTTTCTTTCTTTCTTTCTTTCTTTCTTTCTTTCTTTCTTTCTTTCTTTTTTTGAATAGTTTAAGAAAGATTGGCTACAGATCTTTTTTGAAATCTGGTAGAATTATTCTGTGAGTCATCGTGGCACGTGGTCTCTTTCCTATCTGAGAGTCTTTTCACTACTGTTTCAATGTCCTCCTTTATTACGAGCCTCTTTAGATATTGGCTTTCTAAGTTTATTTTTGGTTGTTCGGCTAAATATAGAAATTTAGTTCTTTTATGTTTTCCATCACAATGGTGTACAATTTTTTTTTAACTATTACCTTATAATAATTAGCATTTTCAGAATTTCCTGGATGTAGTGTAGTGTAGCATCTCTGTTCATTTCTTATTGTCTTATTTTGGGTCTTCTTTTTTATTTTTCTTTTAGTTAATAGGGCCAAGAATCTGTCAATCTTGTTAATTTTCTTAAAGAAACAACTTTTAGAATTGTTTATTATATGTATTATTGTCTTTGTTTTTATTTTATTTTCTTCTGCTCTGAGTTTTATTATTTCTTGTTGAGGACTGTGTTTGTATTTGATTTGTTCTTATTTTCCAAAATTTTGAGTTATATCATTAAGTCATTTATATGTGTTTCTGTTGATTTTTTTAATGCCAGCACATAGAGCTATGAATTTTCCTCATCGGGCTGCTTTTAATGTGTCCCAGAGGTTTTGCTATTTTGTGTTTTTATTTTTATTTGGTTCCAGGAAAATTTTTAGTTCTTTCTTGAATTTTTTCATTGATCCATTCATCATTCAATAATGCGTTGTTTAATCTCCATGAGTTTGTCTATCAACTAGAGTGTTATTTGATGTTAATTTTTAGATTTAGTGCATTATGGCCAAAAGAGATTATTTCAGTATGTTTTTAATTTTGTAAAGATTGATTTTGTGTCCCAGGATATGGTCTGTTTAAGAAGAGCTTCTATGTGCTGCTGAATAGGATATGTATTGTTTGGTGTTTGGATAGAATATTCTGTAGATATTTCTTAAGACCACTTGATGTATGATGTCAATTAATTCTAATGTTTCTCTGTTCATTTTGTTTCAAATGACCTGCTAATTGGAGAAAATGTATTTAGATCATTTAGTATTAATGAATTAATAAGAATCTGTTCCTTTAAAATTACTAGTATATATTTTATTAAATCGTATGCACCAGAGTTTGGTACACATATATTTAGAATAGTAGTGCTTGGTTCTTCCTTGATTAGAAGGAAAAGTCACTCTTTATCTCTTCTGATTAGTTGTAGTTTGAAGTTTATTTATCAGATATTTGGACAGCAATGTTTGCTTGCTTTCTGGTCCCATTTGACTGGAATATTGATTTTTTTCTCTTATTCTTGTTTTGTATAAGTAACGGCAGCTTCTGTGAGTTCTTCTCTGAGTTCATAATTATGGTAATCATGACATGTCCTGAGGATATTATTTTGAAGCAAACCTCTCCTTCCTCACATTCTTATATTATTTCCCATCCATGTTTTGATATTTCTTGAGCTTTGAGGGCAACAGGTATTTGATAAAAATTCCCTATTTAATGTTGAATATTTATACTCATTCTCTCCATTTTGACCACTGCCAAAGGTGAAAAGAATCTTCTCTGACCAACTAGCCAACAGTCAAAAAAATTCCAGTCAATTTTAGATTTGATGTCTTTATATACATCCAGAGCATGTGATGTCAGCAATTGGGGTCATACACTCTAATAATGGTGGACAATAAAATATGCTCAGGATTCTTGGTTATATAGTTAGTTAATAGAGCTTCAAACTTACTATATGTTACTACAGGTATTTATAAACTTCTTTCTAAAATCTGATTCAGAAATCCTGCTTCTTATAATATCTCCAGAAAACAATAAGTCAAGAAACTGTATTCACAAACTATGCTTTACTAAATGTTAGTTCTGTAGAACTAAAATCCTGGGAATCTGTTCTTGCTCTTAACCTTTTATAGAGGCCATATGTCTTTAACTTCATTTTAGCACCAAAAGCAATAAATTTTTATTTAAACTACTCATTGATCACTTATGGATGAATTAAAAAGAAGATTCACTCATTATCATAATCTGTCATTCTCCTGGAGGGAAATTTCACAAAAATGTACTTTCTATATTTTCATTTGAACTGATGTTTATATTCAAATAATTCTTGAAAATTGTTTACTCATAGTAGACATATAAATCTCTCTGACATTTTGAAGATTTTATCAAAACCTTTTTCAGAAAGAATTTTGGTAAAGAAAAGTCATTTCCACATGGAATCTGTGCAGCAGGAATAATAGAAAAGAATTTCTGGCTTAGACCTTGTGTATCTGATCATAAAACACATGCTATATATACTTCTCAAATCCATGAAATAAAGTCTTACTATAGGTTGATAGATAGCTTTTCATTTAATAAACTCTTGCAAGCCACGAAGGCTCTAAATCTCTTTGTTCTAGCTTCAGTCAGAAACATCATTTATATGTTAAACCAAAAGAAATATTGTCCTTTACATGATGGTTATGACAGGGAGAGTTATAGAGGGTGTGTGTATCAATGAACATAGAAGATACCAGAATTATTATATCTATGATTTCTTATGATATTATACCTTTGAATGATCATTTATTGAATTTTAATCAATTATGTAAAGTATATGCTATATCACACGTATATCCTATTTTTTAATGTTTTCAAAATCAGTAGATTAATACGGTAAACTAGCTAACTGTGTCTGGTTAAGACCACATTAAAGAGAAGATGCAATCAAATTTGGAATATAGTTTCATTTTTAATGTCTTCCTTTAAACAGGGCATTTTATGTTTTCAAGTTTTAGTTTAATGATTAATATCAACAAACTGGAAGCTTTATTTCTGCAATCAACTGCCTGTCAATCTTTTGTGTCTGTTGAGTAATTTGCTTGGCTTAATAATAAAAATAATCATTAGATATAATTCACAGCATATGCATATAAAAAGGAAACACATTGAATGTATCTACAATATGTAAGATTTAGCACTTCTTCCTCAAAAAAGTGTGATTTTTTTCTATTTCAATTTTACAAGGTCTAAACTTATATTTCCCATGTTGCATATAATATAAGGATGATTTACTAATCATATATTTTTGGAATTCCTTCAACTATTTAAGGAGCAAAATAAAATTGTTAAATCAGTCAATACAATAGACAAATATTTTTTTAACACTAGGGTATATAAAATATTTGACATTCATTGTACATTATTTATACTCTCAGAAGATTTAATCTACTGGATAAGAGCTCTCAGTGGAAGCATTCATTTATAAATACTTAGTGTGAATTGAATAATTTAAGAATTAATAGAATTGAGTGCAGGTATAAAAAAACTAAGAATTAAATGTTATGGAAAATGTGAAACTGATAACAGAATATCAGTTTAAAAGGCATAAAAGGAGAAAGAAATTCAATATTTAAGAAAATGAGAAATTGAAAGAAATATGATGTGATACCAAAAAATGCAGGATAATAGAAAAATGTGTGCAAAATATCACCCAGGCTTAAGGAAGTCCTTATTTAAAATCTTAATTTTGTTAATCTTTTAATTTTGAATCTTCTCATTTGGGAATAATCATAATAAATTATTGAAACGTATTTTATTTTTTACCTAAAGAAGCAATATTATTTTGGTTTTCTCCACTCCAGTTAACCTTAAAAGTAGTTGATGTATTAAATGTTTATGGATATGAAACTCTTACTAAATAACATAATTTATGTCTTTCCATAGCATAATTACTTTCAAGTCAAAAGCTGTGGTTTGGAATAATATGCATAATATAGAAAATAATACTTATGTAAAAGTAGAAGAATATATAGCAAGTTAAACTGTTTCCCCGTGTTTTGAATACTGCTAATCACATTTTTATCCCTGAAAATGTAACTTTCCCCGTTATCTCATGGAAGATAATCTTAAAACATGGAAAAATATGTAAAGTTTTTAATATATATCATTATGATAATGAAGAAGCTGATTCAAAGCTAAAAGTGTGTATGTATGCCTGACAGATACTGCCTTCTACCTAACATAAAAATACCTGGAAATTAGTGTGTGTATGTGTGTTTCTGTGTATGTGTGGCATGTGGAGGCCAAGGATAATGTTGTAATATATTTCATAATCCCTTCTCCACCTTTCTTTTTTGGAACAGGATCTTACTGAATTCCCAGTTCTCCATCTAAGCAAAACTGACTGCCTAGTAAGCTCCAGGCTCTGCTTGTCTCTATTTGTCAGTGCTAGAAGACACATGCTGACATACCCAGGCTTTAGATGGTGCTATAGATCAGAACTTCCACTTCTTATTGCTGTCAATGTGGATTAAAAATATGTATTACATAAAAATATTATTTTTGAAATCTAAGTAGTGTGTGTGTGTGTGTGTGTGTTTGTGTGTGTGTGTGTGTGTGTATTTGCACTTTAGTGTAGGAGGCTGTGGAAGTCTGAGGTGTTGGGCCTCCTGGAGCAAGACTACATGTAGATGTGAGCCATGATGATGCTGGTACTTAAACTAGGGTCCACTAGAAAAGCAATGAGCACTTCACCACAGATTCATCTCCCCAGCTGCATCAATAAATTTTTGATGAAGTAGAAAACAGATCATCAATGATAACAAAATGAAGTAAATGAAACAGAGGTCTACTGAAGCAGTGATACTTGTAGAAAGTTCAGAAATAGCCAATAACATTAAGTTTCCATATCCAGCTACAAATTAATAACTTAAACCAAGTAATATCAGTATAATTGTGGAGAGTTTTGAAATGCATAAATTTTTTTCAGTTGAAAAAAATATGATAAAATACATTTGAGTAAAACCAAACCAAAAATTATTTAACAGTATACATATAGAGGAATAGGCCTGTGAGAAAGCTAAGAAGACTCTATATTCCAAGCATCTATATTATGGAATCACATTTAGAGGCCGGTGTGGTCCAGATATGATGCTGAAAGAATGTTAAGAATGTTAGTACACAGCTGGGCAGTGGTGGCCCGTACTGATTCTGTAATCAGTAGTCTGGAGGCAGAGACAAAATAATATCTGTGAGTTCAAGTCCAGCGTGGTCTACAGAATGAGTTCCAGGGGAGCTAGAGTTACAACAGAGAAACCCTGTCATGAAAAACAAAATGAAACAAACAAACAACAACAAAAACAACAAAAGTGTTAGTGCACATCTTTAGTCCCTGTATTCAAAATGCAAATTGCAGTGGTAGCAAAAATCTTTAATCTCAGTATTCTGAATGCAATGGTGGTCCACACCTTTAATCCCTAAGACAGACACAGAGTGTGGAAGCAGACACAGGGAACAGAACTCAGAAAGAGTCAGTATCTCACAAGAAGTGGTGTGTGAGATGAGTCAGTGAAGGATAGGCAAAGTGACTAATCAGAGGAAGAGTTATCAGAATGAGTCAAAGTAAGTTCATGTCCAACTCTCACAATATAAAAGAAGGCTCTCAGCTCAGAGTAGAGTCAGTTACAGCAGGTGGTATGAGGCAAGTAGTTTGAAGCAGGCAGTTATCAAGAACACAGACTCTGGTAGACTCTGGCTGACTTACTGACTGCTTTAGACAGATCTGAACTTGGATGCTGCAAAGTGACTCACTCTTCCTGTCTATGTCTTCTGCAGAGCTTCCTCTGTGTCTCTGTGTCTCTCCCTGAGCTCTCATTGCTCTATAGTGCCTCAGCCTCTCTGCAGTCAGACCACCTCATTGTCTCTGTGTCTTCTCTGTCTGCTTCAGACTACTTGCCTCATACTGCCTGCTGCAACTGACTCTGGTCTGAGCTGAGAGCCTGCTTTTATATTGTGAGAGTTGGGCATGCTCTCACTCTGACCCACTCTGCCAACTCTTCTTCTGATTAGTTACTTTGCCTGTCCTTCACTCACTCATGTCAGATGTCACTTCTTCTGTGACACTGAACTCTTCCTGAGCTCTGTTCCCTTTTTCTGCTTCCACATTCTGTTTCTTAGCATTAAAGATGTACATGATACTGCCTTCTAAACACTGGGAATAACGGTGTGTACTAACATTCTTAACATTCATTCTACGTTCAATCTGGACCACACAGGCCTCTGAATGTGATTCCTTCATATAGAACACTGGAATATAGACCCTTCCTATCTTTCACATAGGCCTTTTCTTCTATAATACATGTCATTAAACTCTTCAGAGAAACAAAGAGAAGACACCACAGAAGGTTTCTTACAGCAGATTTTATATCTGTGAGCAGCTAGACATTCCTGGAGAAAGAACCAGCCAACTGGAAAATAGATCTGAAGAAACATCAAAAAAGCAATATTGACAGACAAACAAATTCCAATCACAGATGAGTGCAAAAAATATGATAAATAGAGACCCTAAAGGACCGTATCATTACTGTCTCCAAAGAAATGGACAGGAGAAATAATTCAAAAGTAATAGTTGAAGATAAAATGCCAGCATATTTTTCAAAACTAACTAAATCAAAGGTATTCTGAGTCAAGAAGCCCAGCAAAAATTTAGCATTGACAAATACAGTAAAATATAGTCAGAAAAGCATTTTCATGGTATTTTCTCCAATCTTACACAAGCATATCCTAAGGTTTTGTGATTTTTATTTTAAGATAATTCTAGAAAAGTGAATGCATATGTGCATCAAAAATGTATCTCAAAATGCTCAGAATCAAATTACTCCCATTATCTGGACAAAAAACCTCAGTGTCTATTTCAAAATGATAGGTATTGTTTCTGTGTGTCTAATTTTAAAGCAGAATATTATATAATGATGAAAAAGAGTAGTATGGATTGATCTCTCCAATAAAATGTACAAAGAAGAAGCAAATAGCTATGAACTGTATGACATAATTCTTATGTATTTTGAAACATGCTAAGTCAAAATTGTAATGTTAATATATTTAAGTGAATCTAACTTGGAAAGGAATATGATAGTTGCTAATGTCTTTGAATATTTCTTCTTATGAACTGTGGAGAAATTGCAAAAGTTTGTAAAATTATTACTAAATAACTTGTTCAATTTAGTAACTATATTCTGTATTTCTTTAAATGAAAATGGCATTGGAAGTGCTAAAGATCTTAAGGAGATATGCAAAAAATATTGTTTTAGTCGATAATAACAATAGGGACTCCTTTCAAATAACATCTTATTTGTACAATAAGGAACTGATAAATGTATCTGTATCAAAATTTAGATCTTATTTTTACTCCAGGAAATTGTAACATGTGTGAGATTAGTCTTAAAGTGAGAAAAGTGATTATGGTGCATACAATTGATAAGAAAATTCAAATTTAGGTAAAGTACAGAACTTATCAGTAAGCAAAACACTCATTTGAGAGCATCAAAAGTCTTGAACAAGAGTTTAAAATTGAAAAATATATCCAAACAACAGCCTCATGTGAATAGTTGATAATATCTTTAATAATCATTTGAAAATCTGGCAATTCTAAATGTTAAAGAACTTGTGAAGCAATGAAAATCATTGCACATAACCAGTTTGTATGTATATTTTATAGGCAGTTCGAATGCTCTCAGGCATCATTTGCTGAAGTTGACATTATGCCTGAGTATGTTCATGCGGTTATGAACAAACAAATCCTCACTTGGGTGAACTGAAGTAGGGGCATGCATAGAGATTCTTTTTCAGATATATTCAGAATTGTGCTAATAAGAAAATGACTCAATACTCATCTACATTAAAGCAGACAAACACACTTTCCTATATTTGTTAAATGAAAGAATCTACATCAAGAAACTAAACAATAAAGCTGGCCTCAATACTCTGTCTGAATCTTAATTAACACTATAGGGCACAAAAGAAAGGCAATGAACTAATGTGCTCAGGTTGATTTAATTGTTTTTCATTGATATGAAATATAGGAGATAGACCTCTGATCATTTTTTATGTACTCATAAGAGATAGAACCATAAAGGAAATAATGAACATGATCATCATAAAAGTCAAGATAATATCTCAAGAAGGCTTGAGGATGGGTTGTGAAGGATCTGAGTGGACAGGACATTCTCTCACCGAACTGAATGATGGTTACAACAGTGGCTACAGTTTTTAATCTACTCTAATGTATAAGTATGCCCAGCTGATGTGTTTGACACATGTATGCTTTTATAATAATAAAAAAAAACTTAGGAGATCAATCTATGTGCCTGATCTATGTATGCATATACTATAAGGTGAATATTAACATTGCAATGAAGTAGAAATCCTGTGGATAAAAACTCAATTTTGTATTATTTTAACAACCACCTCTAATGAATAAAAGTGTGACCCAATTATGTTGTTTGGCAGACTCATTTTGATACTAAAGTTTAACATAAACATAATTTTATTTGTGTAGGTTTCACATGGAATGGACAAAGTGATTTTTTTTTAATTAATAGGTAAAGGTTGTAGTTATGGTTCTACATGATGAAATAAAGACAAGATTTATGCATCATTGGGAAAACAATAAGGAATCCACACAAAAATAGTTCATGAGGGAAAACATGAAATTTACTCCTAAGGTTTCCTCAGAACTTTACAGAAGCATCTCATGATCTTTAGAGACACATTCTAACACCCCAGAGAGTTCTTGGAACTACAGAAAATACAAGCTCCACGGTTCAAATTTTTCCTGTGTGTCTATCATCATAAGAAGCAATTATAAGCTTGGCATAGTGAGAAACAGCAGTAATAACTAATAAAAATTGAATGATTATAGTGTATTATACTAAAAGTTACTTTAAAATTCCTACACTATTTTATTTCAAGAATTTTACGTTGTATGTTTTTTGATCATGGTATGCTTTAGGTAAATGAAACCTTGGAGAGAGTAACTGTGGGCAAATACGTACTATTATATTTATTTAAAACTATTTCTCCAAGTCATAAAATACCTCATCATACTTCACTGAATGAATTACAAAGAAGAACACTATGTTTAGAGCATAATTGTGGTTCTGGTATTGGTTTTTAATTGTTTTACAATTGCAATATCAGTACTGTAATTTTTAATTTCAAAAATTATTAACATGTTAAAAATTTAGATAGTTTACAAATTATCTATACCTTATAAGTAACAATTTTGCCAAAACAGAAAGTGAAATGGAAGAATTAGACCTAGGCAATAGAAATGTTCTTAGAGGAAATAGAAATAGAAGTAGTTGTAAAACTATATTTCACCTCACCATAAGATGTTCTAATACTATATCATGTCAGGAACTAATTCTACCACCAAGTGCACTGTAAACAAGGCACTATTTTAAGCAATTTCCATTTGAAAAATAAGAAATTCATATGCTGGAAGAGCTAATGCTAGTCTTTTGAGTAGATACAATTAGTTTTATATATACTAAGTGACATGGTTTTATAACTAAAATAGAAATTAGTTGATTTCACTGGATCTTTTTATGACAATTTCTGTCATTTTCTAATACATTGCTTGCTGATATAATGAAGGAGAATTTTTGTTTTCAGTTTAGAGTGCCTGGAGTTGCTTTCCAGAATCTCATTAAGTCATTACTTGCAACTGTAGTTGGTTTATATCATACGTGATAAAACCAACTTCCACATAGTTAGGCTTATTTGAGCCTTGCTGTCACAATCTCTCTAAACAGTCTTGAAGTTGTTTTTGTGGTGGCGAATTGCTCACTTGGGGTGAGAGGATTGCAAGTAGGCAATTGCCTGGGTCATTATGTGCTCAGCCATGTCTTGCCTAGGTGCTTGGATCTGTGTAGCTCTAGTTAGTCTGTGAGGTGTTTTAATTTGGAAATATAAATGCTGACAGAGTTTTGTGCTTCAATTGAATAGTGTGGAGGAATTGATTGCAGCATATTGATCTTAAACTGGGCATGCTGGCCACTGATCACAGCTCTAGTGAGCTCACGCATGTCTTCTCTTTCAAATAGCATATGCTGTCATTAGGACAATACGTAAATTACAGTGCCATTATTTGAAAGCAGTGACACAGTCATTGATAAGATGTTTCTCGCCCTTACACTCAATCACGATACAAGTTTGAGTACACAAGTGTACTTAACTTTAGTCTTACGTATTTTATGATGACAGTTTTGAAAATGGTTTAGCTTTGGCAAGGAGGAGGGCTTGCTTAAAATTAATTGATAGCTGTCATTTCCTACACATCTAATATATGTAACTAGAAAATTATGTCTGTGTTTTTTTCTAAAGGTAAAGGTGATCATTTCCCCTGTCAACTCCCAGGCCAGTTTCTGTTCAATCTAAACCCCTACTGAGGTACTGAAACTTACTTTCCAACTTATTAACATTTTTCTCTTTTGTATGAATCCTCATGAGCCTCCTTATTGCTTTCCAGTTTCTTCCTATTTTTAGACTTAACCATCAGTGGCTCACACTCCACTGCTGCTGATGTTCTTGGTGGTCCTCCCATGGTTCTGGCATCTTAAAAAGTGCAGGGGTCCCTTGCTGCAACTGGGCTGCACTTTCACCAATAGCCTCTCCTGGGCTCTCTTCATGGTGCTGAGCCTCAACTTCTTTACAGGACCCCTTCATCTGGGCCTCCAACTACTACTGAGGCTGCACTTTTACCAATGGCCTCTCCTGGCCTTTCACAATGCCAAGCATCAGCTGCTTTTTGAAGACCCCTTCACCAGGATCTGAGAAGATGCCTAGGAATGGGGAAGGAGAGGCCACAGTGTGTGGTCTGCTATAAAGCTGGGGATAAGACATAGGGATTGGAGGACAGGAGAGAGAGTATAGATTGCCTACCTGATTCCCTGTCACCAGCAGTTTTCCAGGAAGTGCCTGTGGGACCTGGCAGTCAAAAACCTTATTTTTAAATATAGTTCTGTCTCATTAGGTCTATTGTGGCCATCTTACAAATCTGCCATTGCTGATATAGGAACTCAGAAGAAACGGCAAATCCTCTGAATGAACCACCTCTTGTGTTGAAAATTCAGTTTAAGTATAATATCATAGTTATTATGGCTAGATCATTTTCCTTCCATTGAATGTGACTTGTTACACAATCTAGGTGACACAAAATCATTTTAACTAAAGAAGAGTAGCTTATATTTAAGTGTTCAAAAATTGTTTGGTGGTATTTTTTATTGCTAGTTACTTTCTAATTTTTGTTTTCTTGATATCACCAAACAAAAACAAAGGAAGCATTCTGCTATCCATATAAAACGATGAAAATACACAGAGTGGATCTGAAGAAGTCAGAGGAAAGAAACAACAATTAGGAAGCTATTGAGACAGGATAATATCAACCTCAGTAGTTCTGGAACTAAGACATAAAAGATAAAATTACGTATTTGTTACTTATGAGGAATATACGTATATTTGAGAAGAGCAATGTCTTATTTTGTGATGGTTTGAATGGGATGGTCCCCAATAGCCTCATATATTTGAGTCCTTGGTTCCTAGTTATGACATTGTTTTAGGAATGATTAGGTGTGACCTTGTCAGAGAAGGTATATTCTGGGGTGGGCTTTGGGATGTCAGTCTCCCCACCTCCTCTGTCCCTCTCTACCTCCAACTTCTTGTTTATGTTGTCTCTTCACAGCAATATCAAAATGACTAAGATATGTATATATATATATATATATATATATATATATATATATATATATATATACTTGAAACAGAGTAAATAAAAAAGAGCAACAAGAATATATAGAGTAGAAGAAAAGTTTTGAAATGTCTCTAGTCTTAATTTTATAATTTTAGATACATAAGGTGCCTAATTTTACCAACTTATTTTCTTGTTAACTCTTTGTTTCCCAACAACATGTAATCTGTATTCACCTGCTATTTAGATATTTTACTATCTTGATGTTTTAGACACATCTTCATTTTAAGTAGCACACAAAGCAATGGGGTTCATCATAATATTTTTATGCATGATGTGTGAAACATGCATATTATATTTTTTAAAATTTATACCTTCCCTATTTCCTCCTTATGCCCATCCTTCTTATTGATTCCCTTCTCTCCCAATAGGCCCTCATTTATTATTTTGAAATTTTAACATTGATTACTTGATTTGTCATGAATTTAATTTCTTTTTTATAAGTCTAATGACTTGGTAATTTTTTTTCTTTTTTCTTAGTTATATTCCCATTTACTCATAGACAAATCTTTTCCAGTGATCCAATATTACTCACATAGAGTAATAGAATTGTGGTTCTATTTAAAGAACTTGCTTGTTCTTGCTCTCAATTTAAAAGTTATATAATCTATCATGTTGTTGAATGCCAGTCAAAACATAAGAAAAATCTGAGTCTAAATAATGTCTGAAAAGTATCTATGTTTTTCTCTGATAAAAAGGTAACAAAGTAGGAGAGCTTTCTTTACAGAAAGGGAAAGGGATGTGTACAACCTTGATGAGGCTTAGATTTTGACAGGCCTCTGGATCACAGGACCTTCTTGGATTTTCTCCTGTTAGAGTAAGAAATTTGCCCTGACCCCTCGACTCAGAATGATGTTTTGCTCTTCATGGGGCTCAAACTTAGCCTTTTAGTATCCTACCCTTGGCATTTTCATACTCCAATAAGCATTTCATTGTAACATATGTTCAAGGCTTCTTATATTTCTAATTTTGTCTTTGAGTAGCTCTTTCTCAGAGCAAAGCTTATGTTTGCCTCATTTCATATCTAAGTCATAAAACTTGCTGAGAAAAGAAAACTAAGCCTCTGATTAACATGCACTTTTCTCTGTTTCATTTTTGTGTTTCTTATATTAATGATGTTACTTCTACAGACTTAAGTACTTTCCATATGTGTTTAAACAGACAAGTTCCATGTGTTCTTCTTATGTAATCTTGTCTTCCTTGTTTTCCTGAAGAAAGTTATTTTTTTCATAGCACTCTGTATCTTTCCTATCAGTAAAAACCTCAAGAACACTCAGAATTTCATGGACTCCTATGACTGTGGTCCTCCTATGTAAAAGGAACACGTCATTTTTTCTGAAGCTTCCTTATCAATCCAGCCATTTCTCCCTCTGGCGAAGGCCCAGTTACAGGTAGATGCTTTTTCTTCAGTCTTTCTTGCATGGCTCTGTGATAAAAATCAAAGATGAAACTAGAATGGATTTCTTCTTCCCAGCATGTTTATCTGCTTTATAGGAAATACTTAGGAACCATTGGCCCCACCAATACCTTTGCTATTATAGGGCTCATTTTAAGTGTAAAAACACAATTATTTGGGGATGAAAACTACAAAAATACATTTAAGTCCGAGTGACTCTATGAAAGTCACATTCTAAAAGAAGGTAGGGAGAGTTCCCATCTCTTGGTTTCTTCTTTCTTGAAAAGAATGGGGGTGATATAGGGCACATTGTGTGGCAGCTGCTCCTCATTGTGTTTTTCTATGAACTCATGGAACTTCTATGTTCAGTCTACATGTCAATTCTTACTGTATTGCAAATTAAAACATAAATAACAAACACATCCATTTAAAATAATTCTGGGCTAGTTATAGATTACTATAAATATATTTATGAAAAATAACCCTCTCCAAAAGAACAGTTACACTGTTATCCTGTGTGTGTGTGTGTGTGTGTGTGTGTGTTCCTGTGTGTGCATTCCTTGATCATCTCAATTGAGAGCAAGAAGATTCTCATGTCTGAGACTACATTAACTACTTCCAATGTCAGGCTGTTCTTCACTGTGCTTGCTGTACTGTATCTGTCCATTATATGTAAATGGGTCTCACTTTGGAACATTATGAACTTCAAAGAAATGCCAGAGTTAGCAGTTCACATCCCGAGAAAGACTGTGACACAGAAATTAGCTCTCTATAAATTAAGATTTTAATTTTCATATTAATTTATTTATTCATTTTTGGAGAAGCTGGACATCTGAAACAGGGTTTTACTATGTCACCTGAGATCTCCAGTAATTCACTTTGTAACATAGACTGGATTGAAATCATGACCCTTCTGCCTATGCCTCCTAAGTTCTAGGGTTAGAGGATGTACCACTTTTTGCCAGCTATTTTTACATTCTTGAAGTGCTTGAGATGATTCGAAGTGGGAAATTATGAGGGAAATTTGTAAAATGATGAGAATGTTCTGAAACTGGATTAAAGCAATGATGTCACATTTATGAAATTTCAAAATGTCATTGAATTACAAATTATACTTGGTGAATGTTATGATATTTAAATTTTGCCTCCACAAATCTGCAAAAATGATTTAAAAAATCTCTATCATATGGTGATTATGCAACTTTCTATGAATTGTAACTTTATGCTTCATTGGAAATTTGCTCTTCAGAAGAGGCAGGGTAAAGTAGGGGTCAGATGTATAGGGCTATACATCTAGGTACTGGGGAGGTAGAGGAAGCAGGATCATGAGCTAAGGGGTAGTATCAGCTACATACCAAGTTTGAGCAACATGACACCCAGTCTCAATCAGCTAAGCAAGCAAGAAAACAAGCAGACAAAACAAATGAACAGTTTGAATTAGAAATGTCTCCTATAGACTTGGGTGTTCAATTCCTTGTTCCCAGTTGCTGGCACTATTTGAGGACACTCTGGAGCCACAGTCTTGTAGGAAGTCTTCACCACATGGGGCAGGCTTTGCGATTACACAGCCTCATGCTCACCCTATTTCCATCCCAAACATACTGCAAAGATGGGGAGCCCCATGGAAGAGGGAGAAGAGGAATCCCAGAGTCTGGGAGGTGGAGGACACCAGGAGAGCATGCCCACAGAGTCAACTGACTAGCACTCTTAGGGGCCCACAGAGACTGAAGGGACAGACATGAAACCTAAAGCATCCCCTAAATACATGTTATGGCTGACTGGATTGGTGTTCTTGAAAAACTCCTACAGGCTGAAGTGGAGGAGTCTCTGACCCTTTTGCCTGCCCTTTTGCTCTTGTGGGGTTACTTGGTCAACTGTGATTCAGGGATTGGTGCCTGGCCTTGTTCCATATTACTATGCCATGTCCTGTTATAGAATTTATAGGGGTAGGGGGGCAGACATTGTTCTTTTCTGGAGAGAAGCAGGGTGCTTATGTTTGTGGGTGGTGATGGGGGTTGATATGGAAGAGAAGGGAAATGGGGGAGCTGGAGGTGGAGGGGTGGAAGGAAAGGGGTCTGGATGTATTATATAACTTTCTTGAGAAAAGAAAAATTTTAAAAAAAATTTAAAAAATAAAGAAAATAGAGCCCTTAAGACCAGACCCCACAAACCTAAGCTTACAATTTGGAAAAGATAGATTTCTGCTCTTAGAAAACAACCAAATACAAACAGTGCTTTTAATGTGATTCAAGGGGGCCAAGGTCCCTTCCAGACTGTCAATAGCAATCGACAGTGTCACCCACATGTTTTTGGTTTTAGAGGAATGAATGACAGAGTGAGGGGTTTGTGAATTGGTCCTCTGAGGTTTTGAGAGCTCCTGAGGCCAGACAAGGATTGGCAGAGAAGTCTATACATAAAAGCCCCTAGAGAACATTGTATGAAGGTGTGAAAGTAAAGCTTAGACTTCTGTCAAGACCTTAAGAGCATGAGATAATTGCTAAGGAGAATTGCATAGAAGGAGTGGAACCTGACAAAGGAGAGTTGTATATTTCAGGCAACACAAAATAACACAAAATCTTCTGACCCCTACAGTTCTGAATTGAATCTCACTGACTGATGTATAACAATGTACCTTAGTTCCCTTCTTGTAAAGAGAAAAACAATGATATCTGATTGCTGAGTTATAGCTATTAACTAAATTAACCTGATTTAGTGTGGTTAGAATGGAGCTTTACATGGTGAGAACTATAGAAGCACTATCTGTTATTTACATTGAGATAAGTAGTCACTTAAAAATCAAAAGTGAATATACTAATGTAAAATTGATGGAAAAAATATTAGGTGAGAGGAAAACAGGAATTAATCATTTTAAAGAAAAGAAAACTAATTCATCCCTCATGTAATAAATCAGTAAGTAGTGACCGAAATTAATTCTACTGTATTTATTGATGGAGGACTAATGAATGATGGTATTAGTAACTCAGTAGATAATAAATCCCAGTTGTTTCAAGTCCTTTACTGTTTGATATTAAGTACATCATTTCATGGAAGGTACAACCCAGGGTTCTAAAAGAAAGGATTGGGCATAGCTGTTTTCAGAAATATGAGATGCTAAATAGATTAATATGCAGATAGCCAAGTTTCAATTTGAGCTCAGATGAAATCATTTACCATAATTTGATCTAACAATGGAAGCATATTTCTTTAACTATCTTGATATAGTTAAAGTTCAAAAGACCACATACGCACAGTGATCATTATACAGACTAAACATGTAGAATTTGTGTATTTAGGGATGTGTGTATATGTATGTAACAACAATTAAAGAAAAAGATTCCATGAAACTGAGAGAGAGCTAGGAGATATATGGGAGGTGCTGGAGGGAGGGAAGAGGCAGGGTGTAGTGACTATGATTTCAAAATATAATAAATAAATATTAAAGTGGAAATATTAATTAAAACATTCTATTGTTGGAAAAGCTTTTTCCTAGTTATAAGAATGTTTTGAAGATTGTTGGGGGAAGGGCAGCCTTGGTAGTTAGTATTATTTGCAGGTGTTGGCCTTACACAAATTTGTGATTAAGATGGTTGCCTTTTCAAGATCTGCACCTGATCACTACTCTTTGTCAGAGCCATTGTGGAAGAGCAAAGTTATTGTGGAGGAATTCTTGTGACTCTCTCTCCCATAGTCTCTGGCAACAAGGAGAGAACACTTAGGCCTCGAGTCCCCCACTGTAAAGGTGACATAGCTTGGCTGCTAAAGGATTGCAGAATGAGATTAAGCTACATGTTTTCTTCATTATGCAAATAGGCCTTCGGATGAGAGGGCTGAGTTTTTGTATCAATAGAACACCTGAGGAGCTTCTGCATCAATAAAAACATCAGAGATTAGACCATCAGGTTTCCACTGTCCAGGTTTCCACCCGCCATGACAGGTGGTTCCCTCTGCTGAGGTCTGAGAGTGTTTTCACCTATGAAAATGTCTCCTTGTTTTTCTTGTTGAGTTACACAGTGACATACTGCTACATTCTATTAAAATGTATTACTAATATTAGTTCAGAGTTTTCAGTTCTCAGTTTGGAGATTTCTGAGGTCCAACCCTGGCAGGAGTTCAGCGACCCAGGAGAGAGAGGCAGAGTTGGCAAAATAATATGAATAAAACTAAATCTCTTATTGATGGGACAAGGCTTCTTTATCCAGACTTCTCTCTGCTCTACTCTACAGACTTGTGTCTCTTCTGATCTCTTTTTCTTTCTACTCTCTATATCCTCTCTGTAAAGTAACTCATATACACATTCACACACATCTTGTAGATGAAATGAAGCTTCGACACACACATACCTCATGCACACATACATCTTGTAAGTTTTAACACATACATACATTACCCACACCCTTCTTGTAAACTTCCTCTTGTTCTTATGGAAGAAACAAAGCTCCAACAAACCTGTCTTGCAAGCTTCCTTCTTCCCTTCTCCTCTCCTTTATCTGTCTGTTTTTCCATATTTCTTATATATTTTTTAGACAAAACACCTCATGAGGAAAGATCAAATTATAATCACATCTTAATCATAAACTTAATCTTCACATATGATTACAGGTTTTACATTTCAGTGATTACAAGTTCCATGTTTTTTTTTTAAAAACAAATTATCTTAAAATCCACATCTGAATACCTAGTTCCTCATATATTTTTCTCCCCATAGTACATCTATATCCTAGAAGCAATAGTTTTTCTATTATAGACTAACAGAGTTTAAGCAAGCCAAGTAATTTCATAGCCAGCTTCTATTGTAGCTGGCAGGTAGCAGTCTTGCAGTTGCTAGGGAATGAGTACACATTATAGCACCCTAACCTAACACAAGTCTTATTTAGTTAACACTGTGGAACAAGTTTATTATAACTAGAAAACTTTAAGTCAGGGTCTTTTTTAATTTCTTAGGTAAAAGGAGAATCTTCTGCATAGGTCTATATTCTCAAGGTACACCCCAAACTCATCAGCAAACTTTTAATTATAGAAATCAGGCAAGAATCGATTTTATTTGTGGTTGTTGAGGAAGTTCAAGCCTAACAATGGGCACTGAAACTCATTTGTTATTTCTTGATCATGGGCCTGTTTTTTGTAGGTGAGACTCATGGGCCCTAGCAATTAAGATTTCTTTGTTCTAACTTTTCTAACCCTAACCAAACAAGTCCCTAGCAAAAATACATTTTCTTATTTTTATATTATTCCTTTGGTTACTAATGTTTCTTTAGTTACTGATTTTAAGGCAGCTATCAAACATCCTAATCTAATCCTATAACTATACTTGGAAAACACCTTCTGTTTCTAACTATACGTATTTTTTTCAGTTACTCTTTCTAGAGTTTCAGCTGACTCACTAGTTTAACTGAGTGGCACTGCCTTGTCCAAGTGGCATTGCTTAAGGGAAAACCCATCACCTTTGTTATGTTTGCCAGTAACACTGCCCAGTGAGGGGTTAGAGACTCCCATAGAACTTTCATACCACAAGAGAGACAAGGAGACCAAGAAGTATGATAAGGCCCAGCAGTGGCAGGGGGGAATTCAGGATACAATCCCCAATGACTTTGTCAAACTGATGTAGACTCATCTTAGTCTTTGCTAACCCGTGAGCTGTGCTTCTGAAGCTCCAATGCTTGCTGCTGTTACCCTGAATTGCTCCCAGCAAGAGATAAGCCACTTTTAACAAGACTCAGAATCTGCACTAGGTGTTCACTGGGGTTGGCTTAGCCTTTCCTGTTGTGTAAGAATGCTGCCTCTTCTCCCCCAGTGTCTGCCAGCAGCCATGCCTGTTCCTAAGAAAGGTCCTCAGAGAGTCTAGTTGGCAGTGTTGAGCAGAGATACAAAACACCTTGGTTTCTGGTGAAATCACATAGGGATGAAAGCAAACGGCCCAGAATCTTGGCATACATCTGATTTTTTTCGTCACTATATGGATTCAGGTACTTTCTCATTTTAAAATACAATTTAAGGCAATTCCATTGCATACAACTAATATCACTCTTTAAATTAAAAACGTATTAGTAAATCTTTAAATATGCTTAAGATAATCAGTATGAAATAAAGTTAAAACATAACAAAAATAATCTGAAGCAAGTGTGTTTTATCTTTGTAAAAATATTATCACATTTGAAACAAAATTATCACTCTTCTTTTCTCCTTTTCTGGGAATTCTGACCTCACAAATTGAAAAGCTCATGGGAGTCACTAAGAGTATGGCATTCATGGAGTTTGGAGTATATGAAAATAAATTGAAAAAAACCTCAATTGTAAAAGTTCGCATCTGACAAAATTACTTTATGTGGTATTTATGCATACATCTATGTGTGTGGCTGTAATCAAATCATGGAATCAAGCTAATTTTACAAATCAATGAGTTTAAAGTTTCAGGAAGTCTATCTCATAACACGATAAAAGCATGCTGTTTGCATTTGTCCTATTTTAAATTTTGCTATAGAGCAGATAGTCACAGACAGGATGTGGGGTCTGTCGGTATTGGCTTGAGTCACTCTAGGGCCTCTGGAGGATGAGTGAGTGACCAATTACAAGCAAAGCTCTTCATGCCCTCTGTGTTTAGCCTTTTTTCCTTTTCTTGACCTGTAGGCTAACTTCTTAGCATATTTCACTATGTCATTCTCAGAGTACATTAATTGTGCCAGTTTTCAAAATAAACTTTTGTCAGGTTCCTCAGACTGACTCTAACTGAAGCAGCGGTTCTGAAAGACTCCCATGCATGACATATCTTATTACTGGGTCTAATTAGAGAAAGGAAAAGAGAGTATGGTAATAAATTCAGTTTTCATATTTTAATGCATCGCTGATACAGTACGTGACATTTAATTTATTCTTAAATGTATGATAAAGCTATGCTAGCGCATGTCATGTGGGAAACAGCCCTTCATCTTTCTCTACCTTCTGCATGGGCTGGAAACACATTATTTTTAGAAATTATCATAATGCTATTTGTTTAGTGATTGGAAGGTGAAGTCTCACACCAGCACAATTTTACAAAGCCAAAACAAAATCACTATTAAATGCAATTTCTTCCAAAACCATATGAGGCTTTTACATTCTAGCAAATAATTCGGGCTTGACAACAATAAAAGAGTTTTTAAATTGGAAAAAGCTCCCGTTTCCATAGTTTCCCCCTGGATTCCATTTCCTTTAGCATTCTGAGGTCACTGATGTTCCACTCAGGTACACTTCTCAGAAGTTTGGCCAGTATCCCTCACATGCTTATTTTCCAGTTGAGTGCTACCTAGGCGGTAAGGTAAATCTACCTCTACTGTTGAAAAATAATTATTTCTTTCTGGTAATATAAAATGCCAGGTTTTAAAGCAACAAAAAATTAACAACTTTCAATAATTTTGATCTTCATAACAAGTTTTTTTAAAGATGCCTAAAATAAATATTATCATAATATTGAGAACTTCATAACTGGAAAAGTCGTTCTATGTAACAATAATAAAAAGCTAATTTTCTTGTTACAATAGTTCTGAGATTTTAATTTTCTTAGATTTAGATGTGTCTGCTATGTAGTATGGGTGGTTATTGCTTTGTCTAATATAATATTATTATCTCCTTGTCAATTTCCAGGATGATTTTATCCCTTGCTTCCGTTACAGAAATAGGAGATTTTATTATCAGGATTTTATGTTATATTTTTCCAGAAGATATTTTAAGATCATTCATAAGTGAGCAAAAGCTGAAGGGTGAGAAACAGTAAATAATGGTTCTTGGTGGAGCTCAGAGTGACTCAGGGTGAAGACAACACCCAACTCAGGGACTCATGACAGCTGCTATCCTTTGCCGAGTACCAGCCAGAAAGGACAGCAGCCGCCGGGTGAGACCACTGCTGTTCCACTGGCATTGTCACCGAGTTCTTTTTATTTAGAAACTGGATTTTATTTGGTCAATAGGTGTAATTAGTAAGGTGAAGCTGAACATAGGAATAGAGGTACACACATGCCCATTGCACCCTGAAAGTTAACAATAAAAATAAGGGTGGATAGTTTTGATCATAGGTACTTAAAAACACCAAGGTACTGAAATGGACATCAATAAAATAAAGTCCTAAATAAAGAAAAATTTAAATGTTGCTTTACCCAGATTTTAATTCTTTTAATTGTTTCTTTCATTTTTGAAATTTTAATATAATTACACAATTTCTCCCTTCCCTGTCCTCTAAGTCCTCCTATATAACAGTCCTTGTTTTGTTTTGTTTTTCCAATTCATGCCTTTTTCTGACTAACCATTTTTATATGAATATCTACATACACATACACATAAACTCAAATATAGTCTTAGTCTCGAGAATGTTCAGGGCTGATCGTTTGGTACTGTATAACTAATTGGTATGCTCTTCCTTGAGAAAGGAACTTTCTTCCACTCTCAACATTCTTGATTTTCTGTAGTTCTTCGTGTTGAATTGAGGCCATCAGGGCTTTCCAATTCCATCTGGCATGTCTACTGTTATTGTCCTTGGTCAGCTCCTGTATGAGCAGTCACATTGTTTAGACTTTAGGGATGTAGCTTCTAGTCTTATGAGGGACACATTCTCATAGAAAACTTCCAGATCATCTGGATTTTACAGCTTTCCACCCAATCTTCTGCAGTGTTCCCTGAGTCTTAGATGCAAGAGTTATTTGGTAAATGTATTCATCAGGGCTGGGCTCAACAGCACTTCATTTTGATTGGTTGGGTGTTTTTGTGATAGTTTCCCCTGCCTGTCACAAAGAAGTTTCCTTGATGTGGTATGAAAAGTACAGTTATCTATGGGTATAAGGACAATTATTCAGAATGTTGCTGGGGATGATGCTGGTTTAGTAAAGTGGTGGTTGTAGGCTTTCTTCTTAGACACTTGATTTCATTAGCCCTTGGTGGTTAACTAACTTCCCAGTAACAGTTGAGTGTGTTGAGTGTGTCATAAGTCCAGTTAGAGTGCTGTTGCTTAGTACCAAGGTTTGTGCACCATTACTATATCCTTAGGGTTACCCAGACCTCAATAGACTTCTTTTTTTTTTTTTCCTGAGACAGGGTGTCTCTGTTGTAACTCTGGTTGTCCTGGAACTCACACTCTAGACCAGGCTGGCTTGAACTTACAGAGATCTGCCTGCCTCTATCTCCTGAGTGCTGGGATTAAAGGCATGTACCACCACCACCCTGCTTAGAATTTCTTTTTGATTGGCTTACTATATTTGCAGATCTACACATATTATCCAATACTAAGTATTCAGCATTAAATCATACATACAAGTAAAATTATACAGACTAAGTGGGTTGTATTTATATATTTAGGAATTTATACACACACACACACACACACACACACACACACATTTGTTTGTATATATGCATACATGTAAGTGATATGTATGTGAAAACAATTAATGCAAAGAGAGAACAAAGAAGTATATGGGAGAGTTAGAAGGGAGAAAAGGGAAGGGAGAAATGGTGCAACATATATTAATTCCAAATCCCCTCTTTTACATCACCTTTGTTAAATCTAGGCAATTGGAAAATAAAAACAAAGTGGAACAAGGAAACAAGAGGGAAGTTACAAGTCACAGAAGCATTCTGTCCCATAGCTGACAGTGTGTCACAGTCAGTGGCAGGATTTGATATAATTAACCCTCAAAAACACATGGTGTTTCACCTGAAGCTTTTAGCAAATGTATATTTCTTAGTTTGATAAAGGACTCATAGTTTCCATAATATTTTGTTGTTTTTCTTTATTTTTGAGACAAGTTTGCTATATATGACATGAGCTTCTCAAAAGCTTCTAAGTGTTTTTTCCCATTGGGCACCATAGCACCTGCCCCGTTATATTATCTCAAGTTGATATAGGATCAAGAATTATCAGAATTTCTATTTTTCTTATAGAGGTTAGTTTCACAAAAGCTTTCTCAAAGAACCATCAAGTCATAAAAATATTTAATTTAAACAGGTTATTACTAAGACTTAAAAGAAATTTACGTTCCAGTTTATACTTGCTACTTAATTGGTAAATGTATTTATAGGAATTTAATTATAGATTAATATTTACTGTTATAATTAGGTCCTGTATCTAAATTGAAAGACTTCCAAGTAGACTCTAAAAACTTGGGATTCAGTGCAGCACTAGCAATCTTAAAAGGTGAACAACAGACCGAAGAGGACTCAGAAAATTAAGTCCCTCTCACTACTCAGATACGTGTAGTGATAAGAGTGTCTGGTCAAGTGACTGCACTCACAAGCACTCCAAAAGCACATTCCCTGTAAGGTCATGGTAACCTGAATACCAACAACATAAAATGAGAGGTTATTATTCAATAGGAGAAGAGAAATGTTCAATGAGTGGTGTTATAATTACTCTTAGAAAAAACAAAATTGTGTCTTTGTATATTACAGCAAAATCAGTTTTCAAACATGAAACTATTAAGCTTTTAAGATAATTATCTAATTCCTGGAAACTAGCGTAGAATAACTTTACTGAGTTCCACTGATCAATTGGTCAGTTGTTCAAATCTTCACAGATTTAAATGTGTGTGTGTGTGTGTATAAAATAAAATCATATAAAATATATATGTAATATAATTATATATACTATGTTATAATTATAAATGTATGTGTATATGTACGTATAATATGTATGTTTATTTGATATAATACATAATCTTTGGATAATATTAACACCAGAAAATTTGGGGTCATATTTGAAAACTGCCAAAGTATCTGCATCTTTCTGACCAAATTCTACTGTTTACAAAAATAGAGATTACATGAGGGACAGGTTTAAGCTGGTCACCGAGCCTGAGGTCAAGTGTGTATTGATTAAAAGGAATACCAGCATGACAACCTCAGAATACAAACTCTATTGAAACTCTGTTTTGGGAAGTGACTTCTGTGTCTCCCACATGAGAAAGACCTGAAATATGAGA
Organism: Cricetomys ansorgei; assembly: GCA_026225945.1. Classification (NCBI taxonomy): domain Eukaryota; kingdom Metazoa; phylum Chordata; class Mammalia; order Rodentia; family Nesomyidae; genus Cricetomys; species Cricetomys ansorgei. The sequence goes on from JAMJFZ010002812.1 coordinate 14,314,060, forward strand.
CACCTAGTTAAGACAAGCCCATCAGTCAGTATAGCTTGATAGACTGCCTCACATTTACTTATCATGCACCTTCTTTTAAACAAGTCACTTTGACAAAGTCCCAGCAGAGTACACTTACTACAATATTTTTATCACTATGAGTTAAACAAACAAGTAACAGAAAGAACTCAAATTATCTTGTATTTTAAAGATAAAATTCAATAAACAGAAACCCCACATTTCATTGCTTTTTGGCAATATCTGCCCACTACTCAGATATCTTTCTTGTATTCTTACCAGATACTCCGAGTCAGAAGTTAAATAATACACGTAGGTTTTCGATTGTGAGCCTAGCCTTTAATTGCTGAATCATCGATGTGAGGATTAGTTCCATCTTGTTATTCCCTGTTTGAGCAGTAACCCTGGGAGGACTGCTCTTTACTGAGAAGAGGGTGGTAGGTAGTAGTTGGTGGCGGGGTTGTGGGGTGAGGGGCTGGGGTGGGGGTATAGATTTGGTAGAGAGGGGAAAAATGGTGAGCTAGGAAGAGGGAAGGGAGGAGATGAGGGAAGTTGGGGTATATTATACAGGATAAGAAAAATAAATTTAAAAAATTTTAAAAAAAAAGAATACGCTGAGAAGCTCAGAAGACAAAATGTAGGGGAAAATTATTTCTGTTCCCCTCTTAGTACATGTTAAAATTATCTTTTAGAAAAAGAATAGCAACAACCACAAAGGAAACAGGGTAACACCTTTGTCATTGAATGTTGAGCTAAAAAGGTTGCTGATTATTTATCAATCACAGTACATTCAAATACTTCTGGAGATATGTGAATCAGGCTTGAGATGTAAAATAAGAAATACCAAGTTTCATTTTCTGATATGCAGCTACAAAGGAAGAGTTGAATACTGGACCAAGAGTGCTTCCTTCTCCATAGCTTTTCTTTGCTGATTCATCTACAGAAAGGAGGGCATTTTAGAAATTATTTTTAAAGGATTTATTCTTAGTTATGTATGTATATTTGTGTCTGTGTGAATGAATGCTCCGTTTATACAGATGCTCTCAAAGGCAAGAAGAGGGCATGGGATCCTTTGGAGCTGAAGTTCTAGGTGTTTGCGAATCACCTGATGAGGGTGTTGGAACTGAAGTTGGGTATTTTGGTGGAGCAACAAGAAATTTAACTGCTGAATGATACCTTATATCTCCACTTTCAACTGCAAAAAAAAAAAAATGATATTAACTTACCTGGCCCTGTCCCTGTACAGTTATCAGACTAGGGAATAAGAGACTTACAGAATATGTAGGAAAGGAGCTTCTCTTCCAGAGAGCACTGTTAGCTGTAGTCCAAATATGCATGACAGGGAACCCATTGCCCAACAGGGAGGAGTTATCTGAACATTCCAGTGTTAAAGACATGTTACTGGAAAGGGGGCATTTCAGGAAATGGAGTTTTAATGTTCTCTTTGACTTAGTAATTATACACCACACTCTTTTGCTATAACATTGTTATTGCTTATCTGTACTGGCCATAATCTAGAATTCTGGCAAGAAGACTTTGTCCCTGCATTCTACGCGTGGAAATTTATAGAAAATCCCTGAGAAACAAATGGATGCTGTGTACTTTGGATTTTCGTCCTTCTCTTGTAAAGCGACAGTGGACATTCATGTCACTGATGCATATTACCCTGCTTAATTCAGTAACTCTTGTCAGCAGCATGCAGCAAATTGATATTTTTCCATTACAAGAAAACAAAACAAAATGAAACAAAACACCCATTATTGACTTTCTTAACAGTATTTTAAATTCTAATTTTTCATGTTCTTCTTTATTTCCCCTCAACTCCCTCTTCTCTACTTCTGCTTTTTTATCTGAATCCTTTCAAAGGTTTCTTTGAAAGGGGTGGGGGGGGGGGACACAGGACGAGATTGAGCTCTTCAGGCAGACTCCCTGTTTTTTTGGTATTCATGACCTGTGGGTTAGCAGGATATACCAGCTGGGGTAGGGGCTGGGACAAAGAAAGGAGTGAGGGATGGGGGTTAGAAGAGGAAGATCTGTGGGATTTACTACAGGAAATGAGAGCAGGGCAAAGGGAAGGCTGCTACAGGTATTGTGCTGTAGAGCTGGGGATGAGATGTTGATATGTATATGTATATATATTGATATGTATATTGATTTCATTCCATCTTGCTGGACATGTTATGTTACCAGATGAAAAGCCTTTATCCCAAATGTTTGGAAATAGAACTTTTTCAATATATTGGAATTACTCTTTCTAGATTTGGAGATATATATATATATATATATACACACACACACAAAATATATCTTGGCAATGAGCTCTAAATCTAAATTTGAAGTTCATTTATGTTCTATAATTCTTGGTTCGTAGCTTGCAGATATTTTATACAGTATTATTAGAGAAGCTATTTTGACTGCCATCTATCACTGCAGTGAGGTCTGGAGCTCATCAATGTAATGTGGTCCCTAAACTGACAAAATTTAGTATTTTGAAATTTTCCATATTTCAAATTTTGGAACGGTGGTGTAGTGTGCAACCTGTATCACTCTGCATATCTGTGACCTAATTCATGCCTCTTGTTTCTAGTTTTTGTTCTTCTACCCAAATTAAATTAGTTGCCTGTTTAATGTTTCTAGTTTTTACATATATTAGAATATTTTGTCTTCATCATTCCATGATGAGGTCTAAAACTCATCAGATTCTTTAACTGTTGATTCAGTGCAAAAAGCTGCTTATTCTTTTGTCTAATTCTGGAACCCTGGAGCATTTTTGCCTCCGTTCTATCCAATCTTAAGCCTTGAATTGGAAAGCTTCAGCCTTCATACATACAAGAACATTTAAACCTCCATACAATCTACTAAACCTCAGAGGGCTACTACTGAGTGAGCCACTCTGACTAACTCCTGAACTCTGTTTTAATTCAACTCACTTATTGTTCTGGCTCAAAATGTTCTCTAAGCTGACTGGTTCAAACTGACCTTTTGAGTGAGCTGACTGTTTCTGACTGAATTCTTCTGACTCTGGCAGATTCTGGATGACTCTGGATTAAGTCTGACTGCTTCAGACATAACTGCTCTTCTCAGCTTCAAACTGACTCACTCTTTCTGTATGACACTGTTTTTTCTGCTGAGCCTGTTTTTATAGTGCCTGCAGTAATTTACTGCTGTTCCTGACTCTTCTAAAACTAACTCTTACTTACTCTGATTCACTCTACTAGCTATTCCTCACATTAGTCATTTTGCCTGTCTTCTACTCTGACTCAACTCAGGATGTCAATTCTTGTGTGACACTGACTTCTGAGTTTTGCTTCCTGTGTCTGTTTCCACACTCTGTTTTGATCTTAGGGACTAAATGCATGGACCACCACTGCCTCCTGAATACTGGTATTAAAGGTATGTGCTAACATTCCTAATATTCTTTCTACAATCCATCCAGACTACATAGGCCCCTATATTTGATCCCTTCATATAGACTCCTGGAATATAGAGCTTTCTAGTATTCACATAGGTCTATTCCTCTACAATATTCTAAATTGTTCATCTTGAGAGCTTTTATCTTTTTCTTTTTACCCTCTATTTATTGAAAACAGAATTTTTGGTCACACATTATACCTTACTACAGTTTCCTCTACTCCTCCCAGTTCCTCCCCACCTCCCCTCTCATCCAGATCTACCCACTTCTGTCTCTCATTAGAAAACAGACAGACTTCTAAGGGATAAAGATAAAATAAAATACAGCAAAAACTAACACATTGGAATAGGTCAGTGGTTCTCAACCTCCTAACGCTGCTATCTTTTACTATAGTTCCTCATGTTGTGGTACCCTAACCATAAAATTATTTTCATTACTACTTCATTACTATAATTTTGTTAATGTCATGAATTGTATTGTAAATATCTGATATGCAGATAGTCTTGGGCAACCTTGTTTAAAAGTCATTAGACCCTTAAAGGGGTTGCAACCTACAGATTGAGAACTGCTGGAATAGGACAAAACCAAGAAAAAAAAAGAACCCAAGAAAAGGCATAAGAAATGGAGATTCACAGACCCACTCATTTGCATATTCAGAATTCCATTAAAAAATGTTAAAATAGAAGCCAAAATATAAACACAAAGGACTGGTAGGATAAAAAGAAAATAAAAATAAGATAAATTTTTTTAAAAAAGAAAAATATTCCTTGTCTCATAACTTTCATCTTCTTATGTAATCAGTGGCTTAAAAAAATTAAAGTTTGGTATATTGCACTTTTTAGAACTATGACTTGTCTGGAGAACTGGAGACTTTATTTTGTAACTGTTACCAATGTATGTTCAGTGTTCCCTGGTCTAGTTGGAGATATTCTTACTAATTTTTGGATCATTAAAAATATTCTAATTTGTCTTTCAGTTACTGCTTTTCTATCCAATCTGGTCATTTTAAAGAGCCATGTGTTAATATTCCAGTTTTAACTTTTATATGAAATTGTCTCTTACTGTTTATATTTTTATATAAATCTTGTAAAGCATTTTCAAGCTTTTCCAGTGTGTTTTTATCAGTATGAAGTTTATTTTACATTTAATCCGATTTAAATATTGATACATTTTATATTTGGTGAACTTTATCTTTATACTTAAATAAAAATCTCATCATCTTTCTATTCTATTACTTACTGTGTTATAATTTATATCTGTTTGTTTATTATTTATCTCATATTATAGAAGAAATTGATTTTTCTATTTTTTATCTTTCTTACTTATGGACCACAAATACTTTCTAAATTGTCATTTGGATTCTTTCATTAGTTGTTTTTAAAGGGATATTCTTGTCTTGAAATTTTGTTGTTGTTGTTTTTCTAGAGAGAGGGCTTCTCTGTGTAGTCCTGGCTGTTTTGGAACTTGATCTGTAGACCAGGCTAGACTAGAACTCAGAGATCTGCCTGCCTCTGCCTCCTGAGTATGGGATTAAAGATGTGTGCCACTACTACCTACTGGCTTGAAAATTGTTTTTTTTAGATATTCTACTAGTTTGAGACAGTCCTTGAGTTTCATTTTATTTTAGCCTTTATTTCTCTTATTTTCACCTGAAAATCAGGTAAAACTTACTCACTTATTTGCCCTTGTGTTCTACCTGCCCATCTCCAGCCATCCATTCTGCTAATTATTCCATCTGAAATTGTAGATCTGTTTACAGTCACAAACGCTCCTCATTTCCTGATTCATAATTCACCAGTTTTGCTTTGTGGAGATACAATGTTGGCTTTGGTTAGTACGTTTTATGTTCACAAAACTTTACCCATCCTTCTGTTTGCTTTGCTGGAGATATTCTCCTTGGGGAAATTTGTGGAGCGCATAGGTGGAAAGAAAGTAGTTTCAGAATCACATAGCCTCTAAAGCATAGAGTATGACCATGGAGTTCATATGTGTATATGAACATTTTTTTATTCATTTAATTACAAGTTTATTTTTACAAGGCAAGCAGGGAAGCAGACAGACAGACAGATAGGAAGGCATGGGCCAATTTCTTATTTAAAGTAAAAAAATTTAAAAAAATAATGTGCTTATTTTGGAGTAGCTTTTATTTTAATCTAGCTCTGTATTGTATTGGAAAATGACATTCTGCAAATGCCCCTCTATATTTTATTCTGTTTTATCTTAGAAAAGTTTTTACTTTGTTATTGCTTATTTATATTTCCTAGAGTTGGATGAAATCGCTGAAACTTTTCTTTATCAATTTTCCAAATATTTGAGACAGAGTCTACAAATGGTTTTTTTTGTTTTTTTTTTTTTCCTCACCAAAGGCAATTTGAGTTAGCAGGCAGAATATGGTGTCCAGAGAATACGTGACAGAGACAGGAACAGGAAAGTGGTTGGTATCAGGGACCTTCCAAGAAGGATATTAGAAAACCATTGAGAGGCAGGTCAGTGGAGCATGGTGAAGAACAATTTAGGGGCTGTCACTGCTCACAGATCCACACAGGTAAGCTAAATAACTGTACAGAGCATCAGAGTGACAGACATTAGGGGCCTAATTGCTGTCTGGAATGGCGAGAGTAGAGAACTTGACCAGAAAATAGAGTAGGAGCTCTGGTAGAGAAACTTCAGAAATTATATGCTAGGAACTTACATAGGGGCCTCAGTACAAGGAGCCAGGGGCAGTGTAGATTATCAGACTTAGTCTCAGGAATAAAATGAAAATATTCTTGATTTGGCTGTATTGCCAAAAACTAACTTTTTGATGACCATCTGAGAATGAAATCCTTATTTACACAGAAGAATCTGTGGTTTAGAAGTTATGACAGGGTCACAGTTAGTGTAAAAATTTTAGACAAATCCTTTCAGTGTGAAAATTTTAGACAAAACCTAAGTAGCACATCCAATTCTCTCAATATTCCATTTCAAATACGTTTATGTTACATTTCTTTCATTTAACTTTTAAACTGTCCTTTGATTAGGAATAAAATTTTTATTAACAGGTCTTCTTGTTATGATTGAAACCTCTTTTTGTTAGTGAAGGAAGTCCAAGAGAGTCCCTGCAAAATACAAGCTACTTCTGTGGCCCTGGATGGTCTCCCAGAAACTGACGAAAAGACACGGTTGCCAAAGACACCACACACTTCAGACAGAAGACTTGGAAAATCAGTCTGGAACTGACTCTGGTAGCCTTTTCCTTAAGAAATTGCTCTCACAATATCTGAAGATGCTATGAAAGCAGCCAAGGGAGAAGTGTTATTCATAGGACTACCCAGCTACAAGCAGGACTGGAAGAGATCCCGAAGGGTACAACAGTGGCACTCACATATTGGGGGTAACAAATGCTGTCTATTTGGAGTTTAGCCATACTCAGTTGGAGGGAATTCATTCCTAGCACTTTATAACTAGCCAGCTACCGTGACTGATATGGACTTGAACCCTAGAAAAGAATCTACTACTGTAACTTTCCTAAATTTGTATAATTTATAACTACATTCTAAATATTTGTCCTTAGGTCAATAAATATGTATAACTCTAAACCCCCTTGAAAGAAGCTTCCTTTGTAGGTATACGTTACCTAACCCTAACTTGTCAAAATATAGAGAACAATTGGTTGTAGACTGCTCAATCCACAACCTCTACTCCTAAGGCTCATGGGACATTGCAAAAGAGGGAGTGGTAAGATTGTAAGGGCCAGATGACCAGGGCGTCTGCTGTATTTAGTGTCATATAAATATCACAGGGTAGCTACATCCATGAAAATAATATGGCCATCTAAACAATACCAGGACCAGACAATGAAAGCAGCAGTTGATATTCTTACATGGACAGGAGAATTTTATTGAACACCCCCTCCACACACACACACAAAGAGCTGCAGACAATAATAGCTGATAAGAAAGGGAGATTTAGTTTCCTGCAAAGAAGAGTTCCAGGATAGAATTCTAATCCACTTGGTCAGCCCTAAACACAAATACGAATGAGCAGCACTTAATGAACTTAGCAGGCTTTATGTGTACATATATTTAAAGAAGTCATGAAGGTCATAAATTTGAGAAGAAATAGACACAGGAGGATTTGAACAGGAGGAGCAGTAGAAATGGTGAAAATATAGTACTCATATACAAAAATCTTTAAAAAGAAGCAATAAAGAACATATTATATAAAATCATAATTTTATCTTTTTAAAATTATTTTATTTTAAATATCTTTGTGTCTGCGTATGCTGCTGTATGTGTGTGAGTGAGTGCAAGGTGCCCCTAAAGTCAGAGGCGTTAGAACCTTCTAGAGCCTAAATTATAGGGGATTGTGAGCCTCCTGAGACAGTGTTGGGAATAAAAATCAGGTTCTTTCCAAGAGCAGCCTGTGCTGTTAACAACTGAGCCATCTCTTCAGTCCCACATGATTTGTTTATTTATTAAGCATTTCTAAAATACATTAAACTAAAAAAAAAGTGTTTTCTCAAACTTGCAGTTTCAAGCTCATAGGGAGTTACCTGTACAAATGTTTGTATTGGTTATTCCAAAATATAGAGCATAGCATAAATTTTAGATTAGAGAATATTTTAAAACCTGAAATATTGCCCCATTGCATTACCTTTCACTAAAGATATTATTTTCAAAAATATGTCAAATTAACATAGTGTTATTTCCATATGAGACATATTTTCTCCTATTTTAGAGAGACTATATTATCACTCTGTCAGAAGGATGTTTACTGGGTTTTCCCTTAGTGTCAAATTATCTAGGATGTTGGAATTAGAGTCCTTATAAAATAGCCTTTTGAAAATATAAAATATTTCAAAAATAAATTTTTACTAAATTTTTTTTTGTTGTTGCTATTTTGAAGTTTTTCCTGTGAGCCTGGATATCATTCCAGGGCCTTGCACAAAATTATTAGGCAAGTCCTCTACTACCTAGCCCTTATAAACAGTTTTAAATTCAACTGTCTGTTCATTCTTTTACAATCTAGAATGCTACTCAAAATGTTGGATGAGGGTCTGGTGGTGATTACAATATCACTGTTGTTTTTCTCCTCAAAGTTCCTATTCTGATGAAGATGCTGCTTCTCTTTCGGTTTTTTGTATTAGTCTGTTGGCTTTGCGATCTGAAAGCTCTTGATCTTTAATGATCCGTGGCACATCTGTATGCATAATAATGCTTTCCAAACTGCTCAACAAAAGGAAATCATTAGGCACCTATCACAGTGTACTTTTAATACATTTTCCATGCAACAATGCCTTTCCAAAATGCAACCCATTTTTGCATGAAAAATAAGATTGCAGTGTGTGGGGATAATCAGGTAGCTATGCTGAACTAATGAGCTTTTCTTTTCCTGACACTCTTCTGATGTGGTAATTGGGAATTTAGTCATTCCTTAGATCCAGGAATGATGAGTTCTACAGCTTTTGTTAGCATGAAAGATTTCCTTACACTACAGTTGTCTGGTCAGGCGAGTTCATTTAGCAAGTAATGCTGCATCCATTGATTACATTTCATGAAATACTAGGCTGTCTGCTTATTCATTTTCTTTAAACCATTCATTAAGGCTGAGCTATTTTGCATATAATATAAATTGATTGTGCACACTTGCAACTGTTTTATTTTTTTTTTTTTACATGAATGGGTCTGAAAAGTGTGTCATTTTTCTTTCTTACTGTGTAAAGCAAAGTTTAAAATGCTTTAACATACGGTCAACAAGGAAGTTATAATGTACTGGTTAGGGTAACTTGTCTTTATTTGTTTACAGTAAATATTTTTCCAAGTGGAACTAATGTTTAAGAATTCTATTGTCTTAATTTTAGTCACTTCACTTCTCTGTATTTATATTGTTCCTGATTGTGTCTCAGAGTTCAGCTGAACATGGCATAGCCATATGACTGCCTTCTCTAGTCTCTGAAAGGAAGATTCAATAAGGAAATGGAGACTAACAGCCTGAAACATTCACTTAGGCTAGTAGTGTATTTATTTTGACACTAAGGCAACATCCTTATTATGGCAAGGTGTTGAAAAACAAGACCCTGTATAGCAACAAGATACTGAAATCGTGGGCTGTCTTTTACATTAGGCTATTTTTTTGCCTGTATGTATATATCATGTGAGAGCAGTGTCTATAGAGTCTCAAGAGGTGCACAATATCTATTAGAACGGGAATCGATGGCCTTTAGAAGGATATGTGGGTTCTGAGAACCAAACCCAGGTCATCTAGAAGAGCTCCAACTTTAGTCTACTTTTCTTTTACTTATCTTGGGCTGCTGTGGGAACACACCCATTAGTTCCTGTTTTCTTTCATTGATGCCACAGCACTGTCTTTGTGCCTTAGAAGAATGGAAGCCCTCTCCTGCTTCCTCTTAGTGTCAAAAATATAAGCAGACCACTTCTTTATAAAGGAGAGAAAAAAGTACACCTCCAAATCACTACCATAAATAGTAACCATTTCCTATTAAGTTTTAATGTTTATGTTTCTATAAAAATCATATTTGAAGGAATGCTGTTGCCTTTTTCTTATTATCCCCACTATCTTGCACTTTTAAGTGTATTCAGAAAATAACAAACAGCTATAATTTTTTAAGTACCAAAAGAGAAGGGATAAGGATAAACACTAAACCAGTGGAGAAAGATCATCTGACTGGCTATGACAAACAGAAAAAAAGCAGAACAATAAAATAAGGAAAGAAAAACAGAGGAAAGTTGGATTAAAATTCAAACATGTCTTCTCAAGGGAAGTGAGCAAGAGAACAGGATGTAGTTGTTGTTGAACGGCCAGTCTTAGGATAGACATGTTGAAACATACAAGTCCACTGTCAGCCACTCAGGAAGCCTTTGTATTTCAACTGGGTTTAGCAAAGACATTGGGGGTCACAGGATGTACTCTTATAGTGTGAAGTTTAATGCACTGTATAGCTCATTGTTAAACATATGCCAAGGCTGGCATGGACTTGGCAGACACTTTCTGGAACTCCTGTTGCTGAGGTGTTTTTTGAAAGTGAAAACAAATAGGAACAAAAATTCTTCCCAGCTTGCTGAGATAAAAGGTTCCTGGGAATTGCTGGGTGTTAGATTGCTGTCCTAAACCCCTTCATTATGTACTGTTGTTCAGAATCATGTTTTTGTTCCAATTGGCTTCCTGCCCCCAACTAGTTGTGCTCTGCTGGGTTAACCATGATAGGCAGGTGGGATGGAGGGCCTCTGGTTAATTTCAGAGTGGCTTGGCAGTTAGGATTACCTCTACCACAAGAGGGTGGTATAAATCTTTGGATGCAAGAGGTGATTTTTGCCCCCTACTCTACCTTCATTAGAACTTGGTCTTTATCTTCTGAGTCTTTTTCTTCTCCTCTTAAGAAACTTTTACAACTGTCATTCTGGTCTCTTATGTTGCAGTGACATCTAATAGCCTCAAAGAGTTACAACATTAATTAATGCAATCATGAAAGGATAAAGTATTTACATTCAAAATCTGTCAATATATTCGTGAATACTTACTATGGGTCCCTTTAATTTTTCAGGTAGGACAATGGGATATTTTATTACTTTTATCTGACTATGGAGTAGAAGGAAAGGAGACTGGATGAAGGTAAAATTTGTTCACAAATGTCATGTCACTAAAAATTACAAAAATACTATTTACAGAGAAGTGTTTTCACGAAAAGGTTTTTGCAGAATCACCAGTAGAATCAACCAAAGGCTGGAGACAAAGCCCTGTTCTTACAGAACATACATTTGAGTGAAGAAGACAGCCAGTGCATCTACAAGTCAAGAGTTGTCAGGAGGTGGGGAAGCTAAGAAATCAGATTAAAGAAATGTGCAGAAACAGAAGTCAGTGCAATTTGGATAGTGTTTATATGAAGAAGCCCTCACAGATTCAGAGGGAAGCACTTACAGATGGAACACCATTTTTTACATTAATGTTTGGTGCATTAATACAAACCGGTTATTTTATTTCAGATTTAATTTTTGCTAGTTTCATTTGTCAGATAACAATTGCAGCAATGACATAATGTAGAAATTAGGATATAAGGGTGTTATATCAAACACTTGTAACTCCACCTCACTGTAGTGTGAACTCTGGTAACTGTGTTGTTAAATATAATACTTGGAACATATTTATTCATCTATTTGATTGTTAAGTTCAGGGTATGGCTTTATTGTTATAGTTTGGGTATGAAATGTCCTCTAAAGGGTTTTATTCAAAAGACTTAGTCTCCAGTCTGTGAGGCTAGTAGGAATCAATGAAATCTTTAAGTTGGCTCCAGTGGGATGAAATAAGGTCATTGCAGGGGATATTGTAACCCTGCTCCTTTCACATACTACACTTCTGTTTTTGAGAATGGAGGGAACGGACCTCCTCTTCCATTATTATTACTGTGTACAATATTGTCATGTTTACGTCATCTTATACTGACACCTCTGAAAATACGATGAAAAATAAACCTTTCTTCTCTTTAGTTCATTAGCTTATCACAATATTGGAAAGTTTACCAATGTTTCAAGTTGAAACATTCAAGATATAATTATTGGAACAATTTTGTGTTAAAATATTTCAGAGAGATACCTCAGTCAGTAAAATGTTTGCTGAGATTCCTGGAACCAGTGTAAAAGAAAGCTTGACATGATGGTGCATATTTTTAGTTCTAGTTAAGGGGAGCGAGAGACAGGCAAATCCCTGGGGCTCACTGGCCAGCCAGCATGTCTATTTGTTGACAGTACCTGTTGGTGATTTCAGTGGAATAACAGTTGAGATTGAACACTAGCCTCTATATGAACATGCACGACAGACATGTGCACCAACCCATGTGCAATTATAAATATACACACCTCCAAATATGTGCATAAATGAAAATGCACATGTGTGCACACACACATTCAGAATTTATCTGGTAGCATTCTGAATAGGAACAATTATAGGCTGGAATTAAAAAAAAACAAACATAAATAAGTTTCCATTACTTTTCTTTAAACGAAAACGAGTTCATTGATAAGTCCTCATTTTCAAGGTATAAGTTCATGCTACCTTGGTTGAGAATTCTGTCTAGATTCTTTTCTCCTGGTTCCCAATATTTAAAAGCAGACATTTTATGGGTTTTCCTACAAGGAGAAAGGGGCGTGCATGTAGCACACTGCCGGTGTTTTATTCCAGAGATGCTCTAATTTAAAGTCTTCCTTGCTCAAGTTCCCACTCTACTCAATATTTCTGTTCCTAGTGGAGGACACAACAAGCCTCTTCTGCTTTCTCTGAACTACTCAGAGCTCTGAAAATGCTGCTTGGTCCCAACTTCATACCAGAAAGACAAGAGTAAAAACTTTTATCTAGTGCTCCATGCTCAGCTGGGAAGCAAAGATTGAACCCATGGATTCCTCACATAGCTTCAGAGAATTTCCATTAAAGTCCTGTGACATATGCAGGGTTTTAGTTACTTGATATGATAAATGCAATGATTTCTTGTCAAACAATTATCTTTAAATGATTTCCAACACAATTCTTTTCATCAGGAGTAGTGTCTGTAATCACCAATGTGGAGCAGATCAACCTCGAGGTCGGGAATCATTATATCCTTCTGAGCTGGAATATCATCAAACTATAGTCTGCCTGCTTTATATTTCATAACATAATCCCCTTTTAAGTCTTTAAATTTTGCTCAACACTAAATTTTTGGAATTCTAACAAAAATCAATTTTTTTTCAACAAAACTCAACGAATAAAAGCTTAAAGTGATTTATTTTTCAGACATATAAGGTTTTTCTTTACTGTTTTTCTTTTCATTTTTTAAAAACAATATGTTTTGAATGAAGCCTACTAAAATGGAATACTATGAGAAGAACCGCATCTTAAAAATGGCTTTAAATGTGCTTTTTGATTCGGAAAATAATCTGTAAGCCTGTGTAAAGAATCTACCATTTAAGTACTTCTGTTTTAGTCTTCTGATTGCTAACTATGATTTAGGCACATAATAGTCTTAAAAACTCTGGAGGTATCATACTGTTTCACAATTATGTTCTGTTAAATAAAGCTTAGGCAGATTACAAGTACTTAGCTAAGTTAATATGAGCAACCATTTACAATCTGTTATATTTTGCTTATGGTAATTTTTAGGAGATTATGTTGGATGCACAAATAAGCTAGCTGAACCTGCTAAATGAAAGTGTGTGCACTTAATCCTTTTTCTCCCTGCATTTAAATTAGACCAAATGAATGCTTCTTTTTTACAGCCTATTCCTTAAAAGTCTAAATGAACACCTTGGTCCTTGAGAACACTATCAAACACAAGTGCCCATGTACAGATGTACACATACACTGCCTTGACAAACTCCATGGGATAGAACCACAGAGAACATATGTACATGCAAACTTGCTGATTAATATGGTTCAAAGACAATCATACCTTCAATTTTCTTGGCTTCAAGCTGACGACTATGTGCTAATGCTAACACTTTAGTCTTTTGTTCAAGTAGCCTCAAATTCATTTGGCCTTCAATTACAAGACCTTTACATTGATTACTGTTTGAGCCCAAAGTTTTGATTACTAGTCTTATGTTGTTCATTGGACTGATTGCTTTGAAACAGTGTCACCATATTGCGTAAAGCCATGAGGTCATTGTACAACATGATTTCCCATAGCTCTGAGTTTTTATATGACATTAATATTGCATATTACAGACAGTATACATTTGTGTATGTATACACAAATATGTGTATGTATACACAAATATGTGTATGTGCTCAATGGCTAGTACATGTTCTGAGGCAGATAATCACAGACACAGATGTCTTCTGTGTTCAACTGTGCTTTTGCGTTTGAAACCCTGTCTCTTATCCATTAGGCTCTGCTCTCTAATCCTACAGAAATGTTTACTTTCTTTCTCAAACTCATGTCATGTCATCACTGATTTCCTCCCTACCAGCTGTCTGCTGCTATTCCTGTTTATTCTGAGTAATCAGCTCTTCTTGTACATTCCAACAGGCCGAGTTTCTTTGGTCTAGTCTTTATTATGCTTGGAAAATAAATTGGCTTCACATGAGAGCAGGGCTGGTAAACATGACTATAATACCAATTGATTCATTTGGTCCAGGACTGTGATTACTTCCATGGCATTTTGATAATTGAACACAATAATAGCAATGCGCTTTTCAATAAATCCTAACCCTAATCTCAACAAATTCGGTAACAGTGCCTTATTTTTCTCTAAGCTGGATCAAGGATTATTATTCCTATACTGTGTAAATATCCATTACTTCTCATTTTTGCCATGTACATCGGACTCCTACTGTTTTATCTACTTAGCAACCTTTTACTTTCATGTGGTAAAACTATCTTGACTTTTTGGGTGATACAACTGCCCTCAGTCTTAATTCATGTACTTGTGGGAAACTGGTTCAATTCTTAGCATTAGCAAAATATGTGACCCTGACATAGGTCACATTTGTAACACTTAACTCATGACTACAGTGAGATGGCTGCTTGCATGTTGGGAACACAATATTGTTGACTAGTTTGTGTCTTAAAGGATGCCTTTACTTATATTCAGGCTGACATATATTCATTCTTTTATGAAACATTTTATCAATGCCACCTGCTAATGTCTACCACTGCTTGGGATTCAAAACAGGTGTCTCAAACTAGCTCATGAGGACCAAAACAAATTAGGAATGATGGGTTCCCATTTGTGATCTATTCTAGGTCTCTCATTTGAACATGCATATCATGACACACCTAAAGCTCTTTGTACTCAGATTTAACTATGATATCAGTCATGTACTGCATTTTTTCCTGAATCAGTTTGAGTCGGGTTTTCCCATCCACAGAATGCATTAATTAATGTAGCATATCTATGTCTTAACAATGGAATAAATTATTATCAGAAAGCATAAGAGACCCATAAACTCAAGTGTGATAGTAAATTAGTACATGCTTCTTTACTGATGTAAAAATGGCCCATTTGAACTGTAGGAATGAACATTTGTGGTATTTTGCATTTGTTCCCAGATTATTTATTCATCCTTATTCTTTTTTTTTCTCTAGAGATTTTCATAGTCCTGTTTATCTCTTTGGATTTTATATTAAATAATGGTATTTCCTCCTTTTTTAGGGAATCCTTTTTAATATGGAGCCTCTTCATAAATCTAACACAGCATTGTAGAGACTGATGATGAGCTATGGTGGTAAAACTGTAGAATGACAGCTCTGAGCCCTGTAGGTCAGCAGAGAGCTGCAGTAAGGATAGGGTTGGCCCAGCAAGGCCTTGATTTTTGGATGATTGTCATTGCATTCTATTGCACTGAGCCTTTAAACAATCCATAATTTATTGCCTGTCTTCTCAAATGTGTACTTGCAGAGCAGAGTCAGCAATGTACAGACTTTCAAAAATAACTTTATCAAGGTCTTCAATGTATGTCTGTGAGCCCTAGGAATAGAAGAATTTCCCATGCTGTCCAAACCCCTTATGCAGCCTTTTGGTTTCATAATAAGCCAATGTAAGCTAAGAGGGTTGGAATAATTTGTTTTCTGTCTACACCTTTAGCAGTGTAAACTACTCAGGGTCAGTACTTTTGCTAACTAGAATATTTCACTATTATGTCAAAATAATTTATAAATTACTGTACCTTTTTGAATTGCGATGGATGTATATCCTAGCTTTGTCTCTCATGCTTAGAATTTTGGCATCCTTACAGCTTAGATTCCTGTCCTGTAAGATAAAATAATATTAATCGACTATTTAATATGGTGGCAGATTTTACCTAATTAGATAATCTTAATGAGTTCTCAAATGATATTTAAAAGAATCAGAGTATTACAGTATAATATTAAACATCATGTAAATTGTGTATCTTGTAATATCTTAAGATATACCTTCGTTTCTATTAGGTATATATGTTTCACATATAAAATATTCGCAAATTTACACATGGTGCATGATAAAACTACTTGGTTGAGATCACTCCTTGATTCGTGTGTTTCATCTGGCCTGTCTTGCGTTTTTCTACATGAAATGCTGTATGCATATTATCAGCCATATGTTTCTACTCAGATTCAGTGCCCAGAGAGTGCACACAAATGAAATAGCTCCCATGAGAAAAAGAGATGCAAGGCCCCTGAGATGAATGAATCTTCCAGAGCAAAGAGAAGATGCTGTTCTCTGGAATTCAACACGGTCATAGAATCACAGCCCACAAGAAGTTATCTATCAGTACAGCCTCAAGGTCAGAATTTCCAATTCAGAGAATCACCCAAGAGATGATTTAGAATTAGTAAGTGCTTCTGGGACTGCAGCCTAGCACAGAGCAGGAAGAAATGCCATTTATAAAAGTGAGGAAATGACAGTGAATACTAAAGTTTTACTCCTTTCTGGGGAAATGACAGAACAAGCAAGCTTCCGTTTCCCCAAGTAAAAGTAAAGGAAATGGGAAGTGATGGTAATTATGATGTATTAGAAGTATTTAAATTCATTGCCTTTGGTTGTGATGATAAGCTATTATGTAAGATGGGAAGGGGAGTAAACAAAAGAAAAGCTAAAAGAATGTGACAGAAAGAAACTCTGCAACAGAATTGATCATGAAACAAAGTTAAGGAAGATGTAGAAAAGATTTTCTGATGTTATGAACTGAGAGTATGAGAGTCTTTCTAAAAAGGACTGAAGCCCTAACTATGAATTTCTCTCTCTCTCCTTCTCCCTCCCTCCCTCCCCCCTCTCTCTCCAGCTCTTCACTCTCTCCTCTCTCTCTCCTCCACCCCCTCTCTCTCTTTCCATCCCTCCCTCCCTCCTGTCCTCTCCCCTCCTTCCCCCTCTCTTTGACTCTGTGTATGTCTTTGTCTGTCTTTGGTGGTGGGAACATACAGTCACAGGGCAGTTGTGTGTAAACGAAGAATGCAACTATAATAAAAAACTAATCAAGCTAACCCCCGTCTTTCTTGTCTGGCTTTGAAGCCTATTAGAAACAAATCTATTTTCTATGTATCCAACTTCATCTGTTATTTTTTACAGTGCTTGAATCATACTACTATCTAGAGGTAAATTAAATGTAAATGCTTTACTATGTGAGTGTTTGGAAGAGCAAACTTAAGCTATATTTTATAAAAACAACTAAGTTCTCTTCTAGGACAAATATCTACATTTGAAAGATTTCTTGGTAAGAATGTATATTTACTTCTTAGAGTGATATAATTGAGCATAAATGATCAATATTAATAACACCAACAGTTTAATTTCATGAAGTATTGCCACATACTCTTACTGTTAAGGTTCTAGTCAGTACCAGAGAGAACAAGAGGCCTTTCAAGAATCTAAACCAAATGGGTCAAAACTGATATGATACTTTATATTTTCTACATGTTTAAAAATAAATCTGCCATCTAATTTTACTATTTCACAGAGGTTTATAATTTTTCTAATTCTGCAAGCACCTGACACAAGTATTAACATCATAATGTTTCAAGCAAAGCAAAATTTCATGAACTTGGAAATGGCTTGTTTAATTTATGGATAGAGAATATAATGTATCCAGGAATGATAATAGGGATTTATTTAATAAAAACAATCAGCATAGAGTTTGAGTTTGGTAAGTTGACTCCAGCCTAAATTCAAGGAATGAGTTTTCTATGATGTTTTGAAGCTAAGCACTTCAGAAGAAATGAACTAGAAAACCCAAAGACAGGTAGATTTCAAGCTAATCTGTAAGACTGGATATATGTCAGGGAATCCAAGTTCTTAATAAAAAGTTTTCATTCATCTGATACTCAACAGTTAGCTTTTGTTGCAAATGCTACTTTATCCTTTAATTGTCTAACTTTAGAAAACCTCCAGTAAGCTTACAGACAAGATTTTATGATCTAGTTACATGGTAGTTTTTCTTTCTTTACCATTTGTTCAATTTAGGGAAATTGTAACACAATTAGTTCTTTTTTCATATCACTAGCCTTAGAACGCTTTTAAAGTTCGTCAACATATACTCTACAATGGGGTTCCTGATCATTACTTCTGATGCGGCTCAACTTCTCGTGCCATGTATAATTTTCCTTCAAATTCATTATCTCACTATTCTTTCTATTAACACTCCTCTCTTCCTCATCTGAATGATTTCCCCAGCTGTCCAGATGCAGCTGCATTTTTGATCAAGTTGATTTATTATCTTCCACTTCTAACATCTTTTATTATGGATTTGGTCGTGCACTCATTTACATTTTCCGCTCACTGCTTAATGAACATGGCGAATAACAATATCAAAGCGCATTTAGATCCCTGGGGACCTTCCTTGACACTTCTATCTTCCAATGAGGCATACAATAATTATACTTTCCATTTGCTGAATAATTTGTGTATTCTTATGGCACCATAGTTTATAAACAATGAAGCCTTAAGTAATAAAACCCTCAATTAGCTATGGTTTTTTATTTACACTCTACCTTTAGAACAACAAGAAAAGAACAAAACACAGTTGCTACCATCTACTGATCTTAGAAATTACTAATTCCCACAGTTCTGATTCAGGATTGCTTTATTTCCGCCTTCTGTGTCTTTTATAGCTACAATGACAATCTTTTAAGTATTAGTGATGTGTGCAATAATGTACTGAGCTATAATGTTAAGAAAATACACTAACAGCTGGGCAATAGAGAAGAGAAGTAGAATGCTAGTACGACATGAGGGATCCTGCTCAGATAGGAGTCAATTCCCCGTCTCCAAGTGTACGCATACACATACAATCACTAGTACATTTATATACCAAATGCATATGTATACCTAAATGCCCACAGAGGCAAGGAATATAGAGAGAGAGATAGAGAGGAGAGCAGTAAACCTTTTAGAAAAAGAAAAATTATGGCGTTCCAGATATCCTTTTTTTATGGCCTGATAAAGTGAGTTTGATGGCTTTCCTTAAAATAGTATGACATATGTAGTTCATAAAAATGCGTGGATATGATTTTGTGGTTGTTTGTTTGTTCTGAGATATGCCAGTCTCACATACATGATCTTCCTGCTTCAAATAATACATTATATGTGTGTACCACGACACATCTTTTTAAATATGAGGTTTTCTGTGCATTTTACATATATGTAAAGTACCACGGTACATAGACCCATGTTATAAATTTTAAGATAGGTTCCATGTCAATCAACCCCTAAAACAATGCAGGCATTATAATCTAAAGCATATTTTTTTCTTTCAAAAAGTGAAGCTAACTAAAAGTAAACCATTTTAGCATTATTCTGGTGATTATGAATCAAAATGAGCACTGCCCAAATGAAACAGTGGTTATTGTTTCCTGTACTTTACTTCTCTAAAAATAAATTAAGACTCCTCCCAAATTGATCTTTATTCTTCGTCTTTATTGTCTATCCCTGAAAATAGCTTTAAGTTTTTATCATGATCAAGAAACTTGATCTGTCAGACCCGAGGGATTTTATTAATTGGTGCTTTTTTTTTTTTTTTTTATTTAGAAGGAACACATAATCATTTAAGGTGGCAAGAGACATCAAATACAAAATGAAAAACTGGGTGGTTTGCATTTAAATAAGCATAAACATGAAATGGGGTCTTGATAAAGGAAAAGGATCCAAGAGCAGATGATACCATGAGAAATAAAAGAGACAGACAACTGTAGTGTGTGGCCTAATCAATATGGAATTAAATATTTTGGGGAGACAACCTAAAAGGTTATCTAAAATTTCAGTTGTTTATAAACTCTAATGTTTCAAGATTTTTTTTCCAAATAAAAAAAAATGTCCTCTTAGTTTCCTGCATTTATAATATAATCACAAATTGATTTTGTGGTTTAAATCTATATAAAACATCTATCAAAATGACTGGTTCACACAGATAAAGTATTATCTATAAGCTTCATTTTGTTTGAAAGAGGACTTTGTAGAACACTTGATCCTTGATCCAGCAGCAATGCTTTTCTGGGAAAGGATCACATTTAAGGGCCAGTGTGATAGGCATT
Organism: Cricetomys ansorgei; assembly: GCA_026225945.1. NCBI lineage: Eukaryota > Metazoa > Chordata > Mammalia > Rodentia > Nesomyidae > Cricetomys > Cricetomys ansorgei. The sequence goes on from JAMJFZ010002812.1 coordinate 14,334,441, forward strand.
TGATCTCTGATCAAGCAACATGGCTGCTCTGGGTAGAAAGAATGTCAGTCAGGCTAAATCCCGTCCTCAGTTTGTGCTAATGCTAAATGAAAGGGAATTCTGTGGTTTCTATGAAGTGACTAACATGGAGATATGAGGAACACCAGTGTCTCTCAATCTGACTTTTGCCTTGTGTCAGCAAGGTTGACTGACCTGGAGTTTGGGAAGTGAATTATAGGATTCTCTTCATTAATGAAAAATAAGACTTTGTATTTGAAGGCAATATAGCACACACCTTAAAGTAAGCCAACTCAGAAGACAATGGTGGCATATGCCTTTAATTTCAACCCTCAGGATATAAAAGGAACAGTCAGAAAAAGCAGAGAGTGGAAGCAGAGGGTAGAAGTGGAAAGAGAGCAAGGTAGAAGCTGAGTGAGTAGCAAGAGAATCAGAAGCAGGAGACTGAAGAAGCAGGCTTGCAGAGAATGGGTAGTTGAGAAGGCAGCTATTCAGAGTTTGGTTCAGTCTCAGAGGCTGAAATCCACTGGGTCCAGGCTTGCACCTTGAAGATTGTAGATCATTCTTCTTTGAACCCCCATGAATAAAAATACACTTTAACAGAACTAGATAGGTATTTCTACAAGTATTTAGACTGAGAAATTAAAATATAATATGAGGAAGGAAGGATGAAGAGACAAACATATCTCCTATATTTGAGGAGATATAGATGGTAAATAACTAGGAATAACAATTGTTAAGCATGACAATTCAAGAAAGAAAATGTATAGTGTGGGAATTCATGGTTGGGTGAAGCTTGTGTTTGTACAGTAGGAACATGGTATAAGATATTGAATACAACCATTTAAGGCAAAGTGTAGCCATTTGTAGATTACTGTTAATGTATCTGTGCTTTCTTTATTTAAAAGACAGATATATTGTATGTATGTGTGTATGTGGTATGTGCATGGTTAACTATGTATGTGTATGTGTATTAGTTTGTACATGTGTATGTATGAGTGCGTACATATAGTTTTATTTTTAAAAATAGATATTTTAGAATTGTCATAAGCCATAAGATGAAAGTGAACACTGCCAGCATTCTCAAAACCCTTGGATTTTAAGTTTTATGAAATAACAGAACAATGTGGAGGTAAGAAACTATTTCTCTACACTCCTAGAATTTTTGGTTAAGACTGTGAATAAATTGGTAATAGATACATTAAGAAGAATATTGGGAAAGAGATATAGTAAGTAGATGTTTTATGTGATACCAAGATTCTCCTAGGAATTGAAGTTCCAAAGAAAAGGCTAAGCCTACATTTTTCTCAACTGGGTTGAACAAAGAGAAGCAGCTGTGAACAGTAGCTAAGCTATGTGAGGAAACTAAAGAAGTGATTCATTTTAATCAAATCCATTTGAGCAGAGCCTCTGTCTCCATTTTCTGTCCTGATAATAGGATGGTATATAAACATGGAATAGGGAAGATGGTTTGCTTATGGCAATTTCTTCCTTTGCAGGAAATACAAGAGGTAAGACTTCTTTTGGTCCTTCATTCATATGTAATGAGCATCCTCATGCAGGAGACCTGTTCTGCCACCTTTCTGCAAACACAGCCCCAACCCTTAAAAAGCAATAGAACATTTGAAAACCACTTGAGAAAAAATAAATGGCTTCACATTGCTGCAACAGATATTCCATAAATTCCTCTGGGAAGTTCAAGGGAACAACAAAATCAAGTCCACAGAACTGAAATAATTAACTTCAGAAGAGAGCCTGAAGCTTCAAGTGGAGGAATTTTACAGAATTCGATATTATCTTCTCAACAATCCTTCTGATGTCTTAGGAGATAGTATTATAACATAAATACAATAATTAGGAAATGCTGTGATTTGGATGAGCCAGATAAATGAAAACCATTTTTATGAGTACTTTTACCAAGGCACTTGGTAAAACATTACTTTCCTAATATTTTCTATTTAATGTAAAATGAAATATTAATTAATTCTATACTTATCAAATGAACAAAACTATACTACATTGTAATGTGCAGTGATTTTAGTTATTTCTATTTTTTTTTCCTGGTTTTCCAGACAGGGTTTCTCTGTTGTAACTCTGGCTGTCCTGCAACTCACTCTGTAGACCAGGCCTGCCTTCCTCTGCCTCCTGAATGCTGGCATTAAAGGCATGTACTACCACTGCCCAGCTTAGTTATTACTTAGTACTAATTAAAATATTACACAACTGACTACATCTGAGATTTAACAAAGCATGAGAGCGGCTCAAATGCTGCAGAGAGAGTGGCCTGTGTTCTACATTGTGCGTTTTTCATAGGGACATTTCACAATTTTTTTTTTCATTGTGTCCTTTCTTTCCCCAAGCCAGTACACACACCACTGGAAATACCACACAAACTTGCTAGTTTTACACTTTACATATAATGGTATAGAGCAGTGAAAAGAAATACACTTACAAATAAGTACACGAGGAGCTCAACCTTCAAAGTAAATGAAGAATAACTACAGATTAGAGAGAACAATTTGCTTATAGATTTTTAATATTTTATGACCATATCTCACAAAATATTTTCAGGAAAATCACATAACTCATTTAGATATGCTATATTTATTTGAACAAAACTTATAGGGTTTTTTTTTTGTTATTATCTGAGAAATGCTTCCTATATAAGTAATAAGATGTTTTTAACTCTATAAAATGTGAAAAACATTCTCATGTTTCAGAAAATTTCAAAATTCTGCTAGGCAAGAGGAAATCAAAATAAAAGTGAAGAAAATGATTTACATTGGGCCAAGCACATAGATGAAATCAAAATACAGATGTACTTGGGTCCAAATTTGTTCAGTGTTGGCCTCCAATTTGCACCTGCAGTGTGTGGGCATAATTTAAATGAGATAACATCTGGCATATTGTAAGAGAGGTAATCAACAATTGCAGAAGCATTTGAATTGTGATGGCACTTATGTGGGGAAGAGGGAGAACATAATTAAGAATATAGGAGCCCAAGACAGGCTTAAACTTGCAGTTTTGACATCATGGATTCCTTAGACGTAAGAGCCCACAGTCAAACTGAAGAGACTATGAGAAGGTACCAGAGGTTGTGTAGCTGCAGTAGCTCAGTCGTGGAGTAATGGAAAGATGGTGAGCTATGGAGATAATTAGATCTAGCTAAGCAGCCTAGTAGTAGGCAACAGTTATTTAATCTTTTTGTACCACGTGCCTCAATAAAATGAGAAAAAATAAAACTTATGTGAACATATGGAATATTACAAAGTAGACCACAATGGATAGCTACTTTCTATTTTTTTAAATTTATATTTCTGTACTCCTATTATATATGATACTGTTTTTACTGGTTTTAATTTCAGGTATGTGAGCCTGAAGGAAGTTTTCCTATTTTATACTCTAGGGATTTGAGAATTATCCTATACAAGAGAAACATGGTGGTAGAATTATGACTGTGAACACAAAAATGGTCCCTTGCTTCACACATCTTTTAGAGAGTCACACTGGGTAACTGCACTTAGAGAGTAAGACAACTAACAGCATGAATGTGGTCAGCATCATGAAAAGGAGAAATATTTTGTAACACAAAAGAGTATAGAAGTCAGGGAAGTATTTAGTGAAGGACAAAGAAGGCAAAATCTAGAGAAAATATAATGGCAAAGAAGAAAAGAAGGAGCAAGAGGTAGAGAGGGAGGAAGCAAAGAATACAATGCCTCGATTCTCTCTGTCTCTATCTCTGTCTCTGTCTCTCTCTCTCTCTCTCACACACACACACACACACTCACATTCACACACACACACACAATTCTTTGAGAATATATAAATAGTTCAGTGTTTTCAGGGAGAATAGTTGTCTTAGGCTCATATAGTTGAATGCTTGGTTGAAAGTCAGTAAACCTTTTGAGGAGTAGGAGGTATGTTAGAGGCCTTGTTTGAGGGAAAATCTCATTGGGTGTGGGCTTTGAGATTTCAAAATTCCATATCCAGAGTCACTGTTTCTCTCTCTTTCTCTCTATTCCTGTTTTCTGTGTATCAGGATGTAAAATCCTCAGTAACTGCTCCAGAGCCATGCCTGTCTGCTCCCAGCCATGAAGATCATGGACTAACTCTCTAAAAGTATAAGCAAGCTCATAATTAAATGCTTTCTTTTGTAAGAGTTGTCTTGGTTATTATGTCTCTTCACTGCACTAAAACAATAACTAAGACATATATGCAAGCAAAAGGATACACTTATTTTAAAACTGATGACATAGATGAAATACTAGAAACTTAACATTTGTTTAGATATCTGCATCAGTTTACATGGATTGAATAGTACTTATCTATATAGAGTGGAATTCCTGAGTGTGTTATCTTCAAACTGTGCAGTTCAGTCATTCATTAAATTTTAGCTTGTGCCAGTATGGGCATTTTGATTGTTAGTTTGATTAATTTAATTCATAATGGCATGCTTTGAAGGCAAGCTACAGCTTTGGGAGAGTTGTAGCATACAGGTCATGAGTTGAACACTAAAATTTTCATGGCACATGTTCACACAGACATTCTTCATCCTCTTAATCATTTCCAATCTTCGTTATTTTATGTTTGGTACTTTTGGCATCAGAAAGAGATTTTTTCAATTAAAAATCAGAATGAACAATTATTTTAAGGATACATTATATAAATAATAAAATGAGATTGCACTTTAAACCTTTGTGTTGGAAAATGCGCATTAAATAAAGGATTAAGTGTGTTTAAATTTAAGTTATAGTCAAAATAATTTATCAGTCACAACATATTCTGCTCATTTAATTAGTATTTCTATGTAAGTCATATTTGTGTTTTTATAGGAGTAAGCATCTCCAAACTATTATTAGTAGTAGTAATTTTAATACTGTTTAAAAACATAGCTGTTTTGTAACACTAACAGTAGAAAACATCAATAATCTTGTTAGCTTGTTTCAGTTTCACAAAAAAATTAATTTATGCCATGTATATTGTTATTATATTTCCAGTGATTAAATTGATATCCTGAATATTGAAATGGGAAACTAAAAGACATAGAACTGTAACATGGAAAGTAATAATTATAAGAAAAATGTTTATTGAAATAAACTTATAGAGTATCTAACATAAAACTGTCCCTACAAATCTAAGAATATAGGGAAAAAAAGAGCATTGTGATAGCAGAAAACCAAAATACAATCCAGTTTTTCATTTTCTTTCATTTAACTATTGGTGTACACATTCACCCATATGTTCTTTGGATATTGTTTCTCATAAATTTGGTAATAGCAGATAATCTTTACAGGATTTTGTCACTTACAAAAATGTCCCTATACATAAGAAAATCAAGTCTTCAGCCTCCATACAGAGTCTAGATTATCCAGATGTATGGACAATTGAACTAGGACAAATACAATTATATGGGGATACAGTAACAACAAGCATGCCATAATAATCTAGATGTAGGTGGAAGAACTGAGACTGTTCTCATAAGACGTGTCAATTAAGACATTGTCTAGAGGTAAGATTAAGCCAAGTACAGTCCAACTGACATATGAAACAGAATATTGCATAAAAAGAGTATTATGTGAGGAGGAAGTATGTATATTAAAAGGAGTTTGAAATAGGTAGTACATAGAATTTAAGGTGGAATGTGAAAAACTATGCAATAAAAAGAATGGCAGAAGCCAGAATACACATAATCTTGGGCGACATGTCAAGAAGTTGGATGTAAGAAAGAGCAGTAAGATAGGGGAGGGCATGCAAAGAATCACAGCATTTTAAAAACAATATCTATAAAATATCTTGACTGATTTAGTGTATGGCTTTGGGTTGGCATCCTAATTCTGACTTCTAAAGTCAGACTGAATAATTCCATTTCTGGCAAAAAACAAAAAACAAACAAGCAACAACACAATTGCAGATTGGGGTCTGAAGTAATGGCTCCAGAGTTAAAAATGCTTCCTAATACTGCAGAGGGATAGAGTTCCATTACCAGCACTCATATCAGGCAACCAAACAACCTGTAAGTCTAGGTCCAAGTGATCTGATACACGGGGATACAGGGACACACACACATCATATTTCATATTTTTAAATCTCAGACTTGTTTAAGCAGTGTTTCTTCTGGAAACTAGGGAACTGAGAGATTACTTTTTGTTACTCAGATTTTTATTACTTTTCAAAATATGTATATGGGTTTGTGTCTCTGTGTGGATAAATGTGCAAGAGCACTGGTGGCCAGGGGCATCAGATACCTTGCAGCTTGTTCTGGGACCCAAATTCCAGTCTTCTGAAAGATCAGTATATGCTCTTAGCCTCTGTGCTATTTCTCCATTTCTCATTGTTCACAATTTAAACATTTCCATAAAGGAAAATATTCCTATCTACTCTGTTTCCATGGAAGACTTGGAAGGCTGTTCTAAAAATTGTAAGGCACAGACTGTAGATTCTCTAGAAAGAAGCACCAGAAAGCATATATAATTGTCCTTTTCTTAACCCACTAAACATTGTGTGTGTGTGTGTGTGTGTGTGTGTGTGTGTGTGTGTGTTAAAAGTTATATGAATATCTATTGGGTTCTTCTTGTATGTTTGTGGGAGGCAGAAACATGTTGATAGTATTTCTTTTAAGATTTCTTCTTTAGAATTTCAAATGAAATCTTTCTGCAGTATAGTGATAAAAGTTTTCTTGCTTGCATTTCTTTTGAAAATTCAGCATATAAAATCAAGTAAGTAAATAACATTCACAAATCAGGTTACATTTCTCCCATTCTTGTCAGAATATGAATTATTTACAAATGCTAAGAAACTTTTTCCTAGTTAGAACTAACAAGAGTCTCCTACCCCTTGGATCATTATTTGCCATATGATTTTCAGTCTTACTATACAGTGAAACTGAGTTCTCTTCCTCAAAAATATTAAAACATTCAAGATGGCAACAGAATGCCTCTGTATTACACATGCACACCTTTTAATCCTAAGAGTCCTGTGTACATGCCTGGCTCATCGTCCATAAGATCATTATCATCTCACCTAGAAAAGTCGTGTGATTGGCCCAATCTAGCCCCAGCTCCCCTCTAATTGAAAGATTCTTAAAATATATAAAGAAAAATTTTTAATGATGAAGAGATTAATTGCCTTTTTGGAAACTCTAATTTATGTACATACATGTCAAAAGAGATCCTAGAACCACATAAAACAGAACCTTTACTGTTAAACTTATCCCTGGACACTCATTATATAGTTGACCTGATAAGGGCAAAGGACTATCAGATAGGAAGAGTGAATCAGTTTGAAGCCAAGCAGAGCAGAAATTGTGGGATTCAGTCAGAATATGCCAAAGTCAGAAGAGTTTGGTCAGAAACAGTCAGCTGGCTCAGAAAGTCAGTTTGAACCAGTCAGCTTGGAGCCAGAACAGCAAGTGAGCCAGAACCACAAGAGTCAACTGAATTCAGTACAGCTCTGAATCCAGAAGGAAATAGTCAAAGTGGCTCAGTCAGCAGTAAGTCTTAGAGGCTTAAACATTCTAGATTTTACATAGGCTGAGGCTGAAGACTTTCAGTTCTAAGCTTAAGAGTAGATTTTATGGAGGTTCAAACACTCCAGGGATCTAGGACTAGGACCGGTGATTGAATTAGCCAGAGAATAAAACCTGAAAAAAATGGCTACACATTAGGAAACAAGCAAGCTCCTATAGGGTAAAAATAAAATAAAATAAAATATAGTAAGATATATTTTACTAACTAGCATATCAGAACAGGACAAGGAAAATAGTCCAAGAATAGGTACAAATAACAGGTATAGACACAGAGGCCTACTTGTTCACTCACTCACATAAAACTGGAAGCCATATGCAAAGAACATGTAGTATAAATTAAGTAAATAAATAAATATGAAAAATAAAGATAAAATTAAAATAGAAAAGTAAAAGAACAAGCCCTGACATGTCATTTTGAGACAAGGAACCTCCAAAAATGCTCTTGAGTTGTTTTCTGTTGGCCATCTACTACTGGGCATGCGGTCTAGCCTATGCTAGAGTAGCTTGTTTCCACAGTGAGACTCTTTCAGAGGAAACTAAAATTTCACTTGCAAGCAGTTCTTAATTGAAGATTGCTTCTGAGTTAGGGATGGGGACATGTGTCTACTTCTCCCTTCAGCTCAAGGACACCAACTGGTACAGACCCATGTAGGCCTTGTACATACAGTGTGTGTCAATTCATAAGTGTATCAGACATGCTATGCCACCCATCCCATCTGGCTCTTATGCTCTTTCCAACTTTGCTTCTGCAAGATTCCCTGAGCTTTAAGTGTGTGTATGGGGGGATTTGATGGGAGACTTTCCATTTAAGACTGAGTGTAGCAAGTCATTCTCTGCAACTCTGAATTTGTTCCCATGTACTGCAGAAGGAAGCTTTTCTGATGATGGCTGAGAAAGGCACTCAACTAGGAGTATAGCCGAATTTCATAAGGAGTCATTTTATTGCTGTTTCTTTTGCAAAAAGTAGTATTTGGTTTTCCCCTAGGTTCCTGGGCTATCTAGTCTCAGGTTCTTGATCACCCATGGAATTTCATGCATGTGTTCCATCTCATGGAGCAGGCTTTAAGTTAAATCAGTTATTGGTGGGTTACTCCCACAAGCATTGTGCTATCACTACACTAAAGAATATTGCAAGTAGTACACCATTCTAAATCAAAGAATTTGTAGATGTTCTTCTGTTTACCTTTCTTGTTTGGTAGCATACAAAGTGCCTTTTGATAACGTGAATACTAGCCAGAAGGGATGAAAGCTCTGGGTAGGGACCAGCTTGACTTCTCCATGTCCAATGAGTTGTGTAGGTGTTGTGTCTAGCAATGTAGAGTGATGTTTTGCCTTGGCAAAAGCCTGAGTTGATTAGGGGTTCTTATGGGATTTTGCCCAACAACTCAATTAGATGTAACTCATAATTTGTACTGGAAGCTTCATTTGATGACAAGAGATGCCAGTTGGGCCACTCTGTCTCCAACATTATTTGGTAGTTTCATTTATATCACCTTCATATATGTATGTGTCTTAGAGAGCTTCTATTGTATTAAGTTTCTATCCTACCACTCAAAGGGCACATTTTTTTTTAAGCTGTCCCTCCTTCTCCTGCATTCCCTCTCTGAAACTCCTCTTCCTTCTCACTCCCCACTTGGGTACTTGGAATCACACTGAATTCCTCTGGAAGTGCAACTAGTGCTATTAATTACTAAACTACTTTACATCCATTTTTATATATCTTTAACAGAAAAATTGTAGAAGTTGATTTGGAAGCAGTTTCTCTTAATATACGAGAATACTTTGGGATCTAAACTTTTACCCATTTGAAAAATATTAATCTGAAAATATTATCTTTAGAATTGATATAGATTATACAAGTAGTGTATCAATAATAATATATTCAGTATGCTTCTTGGCTCATCTGTTCATGTCAAGCTGAGCATTGACTGTATAGAATGAGACAGTTGATTTATTATTCTGAGCTATGGCCCAAGCAATGACAATTATTAGTACAGCTAAATATGTTCTAGGAAGCAAGGTACTAAGGTAAAGAATGGTACTACTTTCTGAGGATGCAAAAACTATAAGAAGCTCCTAAACTTTTGTGAATTTATTTATTGAGAGCAGGTATAGAATAACATTTAATCCTTTAATCCACCAGCATGTCTGTTCTAGCAAAGGATCATATTCATAGGCCTGTGTGATCCCAGTGCAATGAAGAGAGAATGTTAGTCAAACTAATCCTGTCCTCTGTACTAATGTAAGATGAAAGGGATTTCTGTGATTAAGACAACTTTGTACATGTCTTTAATCCCACACAAACCTTAAATCCCAAATTTTGTGATATACAAGCAGACCTCACAGAGAGCTCAGAGAGTAGAAGCAGAGCTCAGAAAGAGATGTAGGCTAGAAGCAGAGTGTAAAAGTGTAAAAGTAGAATGGAAGCCAAGAAGAGCAGAGTCAGTCCAGAATAAGCAGAGAGAAAGCAGAGTCAGAGCCAGATGGTTTACAATTTACAATTCTGAGTTTACAGTACAGCTCAAAGTGAAAAGAAGTAGTTCAGAAAACAGCTAGTCACAGTGAGCTCAGTCAGATGTAAATCTCAGAGGCCGAAACATTCTAGGTTTGCGGATCAGATTGTACAGAGACTGAAGCCTTCTAGGCCTAGATAAGACTAGATTGTATAGAAGCTGAGATCATCTAGGACCAGAGATAGAATTAGCAAAGAATAAACTGTCTTCTTCCATGAACCCAGGAGAATAATTAGAAAATCAATGCTCACATTTATGTCTACAAGCAGGATTTTATCAAGTTGATTTCATAAATTCTGTTTCATTTAAGAAATTATTATCAAAATGTAATATCAATAATAAATATAAATTTATGTAATTTATACTAAAATGCTATTCAGATGATCTGTTAAGAACAATGCATAATTACAGATAACTTAGTCATAGTAATGAATTGGGAGGGTATCTTTCTTCTAGTCACTAAATGACTTAATATATAAGTTGTCTGCAGATTATAGTGCAAGGAGATCAGACTCTATGGCATTAACATTGAAAATGTGTGCCTCAGAGTTACTAATCTTTGTTCTCATATTAAACACATTTAGCAACTGTTTGAAAGGTATTATTAACTTCACTTTGGAGATATGAAAGCTGAGTCAAGAAGTAGAAAAATGGACGTTAAGGTGAATGTTTCTAGAATTATCAATTAAACTCCCACATAACTTATTAACTATCTAACAAACTAGTGGTGGTGATAGAGGGAGGGAAGAAGTGAACACAGAGGAGACAGAGGGAAAGAAGGAGAAAAGGGCAATGAAAGAACAATGGAAGGGAGGGGAGAGAAAGAGAGAGAGAGAGATTGAGAGAGATAGAGATATGAGTTGTCAGATGACAAAGCTAGAACTTCTCTACTTATTTATTGTATTTTCCCAGAAGGCTGACTTGGACTCCCATTCTATTACAATGAAATCTCTTCTGGCTTGAATATCTTTTGCAGGATTAAAGAACAAAAGTGCTAAGAAGCAATTTTAGTATCACTTTGATATAGTAATGGAACCATTATATTTACACTTTGATCATGTCTAAAATGAGCTGTATTTTATGAATAGCAATATATTTTAGCAATCACATGGCACATGCCAGATATTAAGTTAACTTGACTTATGATATAACTTGTCTAGACTTCTGCTACATAAAAGAGGGAAAAAGCACAAATCAAAGGAAATTTGGAGATGAGGTAGAAACAGCCTCATCTATGTCTAATTTTGGTGAGTTATATTTTCAACCATACTTTTCAGCAATATAGATTTGCTAAGTGAATTTCCTTTTGGGCAAAGAAGAAATAAATGAGAAAATGAACATGGAAAAAAATGAAATGCTGAAGAAGAATGAAGATTCTCTAATATATCACCCATCTACACGCTGCAGCATAGATACTTATGTAGGTTAACCATTCTTCTAATCCCAAAAGCCGTATCAAGATTTATTGCTTAATACTAAAGATGAAATAACACTTGAAGTCATACAAAATGTCATATACTGAAGGTATTAATAATCATTGTAATTTGAATAAAATTTAAATCAACCTTTTTTGTACCTGAGACAGAGATTTTGAGGCTATGAGTCACAGGGATCAGAACTCTTCTATCTTGCTATTATTTTCCTTAATATTATAAAGACTGTCATATGAAACCTCTCAAATAATAAAAAATAAAGAATCAGTGGTGTAAGGAAAATCACCTCTGGATTTTTTCATAAGAAATATAGTTCTATTCCTCCATTCGAAGGTCTCAAAATAATTTCTTAAAACAGGAGTCATCAAAAGTTTTAAAGCTCTAGATAATGAATACTTTAGAATTTTGTTAGAGGCATGGTCCTGTCCTATAACTTATAGCATAAAATTGCTATAGGCAAAATGTAATCAAATGATATGATTAGGATCCAATAAAAGTTTCTTTGCAAAAACAGGCTAAAATCAGATGTCAGACTCTTGTGTGCTGACTGTTATCTTGATATTATTACTTCATTGCTCCTCCCACATTGTCAGAATGCCCACTTACAGATGTTCTCAGAATTGCCAAAAACTTATCATTTGCTTTTGCCTTTACTTAATTTTAGGAAACAATTTCATCAAATTTTATTCTTAGTCATTTTTCTAATTTCATCTCTGTACTCAAGGATAGCTGTCAACTCCTGACAAATCTGTGTCGTCCTTCTGCATGCTAAGCTTACCATCATGAGCTATCATTAACATCAAAACCCCTCTTAAGTTCACCAGACTACCAACTCTAGTCAGTACATTATTTTGTGCATATTAGAACAACATAGACAATTTTACCCCTTAAGACTTCCTTCCATTTTATAGTAGTATTCATTTATTTTCTTGTACATAAAATCCATTTTATTGCTTATTTTAGTAAATGTTCCATTTGCTGTGAAGTGTCATCATGACCATGACAATGTTAATCAAGCAAGGCATTTAATTAGCTTGCTTAGAGTTTCAGAAGTTTAGTCTATTGTCATGATGGGAAGCATGATGGCATTCAGACAGACTTGGTGCTGGAAAAGTTGAGAGTTCTACATCTAGATCCACAGGCAGCAAGAAGAGAAAGCCATTGGGTCTGGCTTCGGCTTCTAAAACCAAAGCTCACTTCCAGTGACACATTTCCTTCAACAAACCCATACCCACTCCAGAATGGCCACCTTTCCTAATCTCTCTCAAGAAGCTCCATTCCCTAAAGACTAAACATTCAAGTATTTGAGCCTATGACGGCCATGTCTATTCAAACCACCACATTGTTGTTTTAAAAATTAAAGGAACATTAAATTATTATATAATATTTTCCTATGATTCATGAATAAGATAACTAGAGAGGTTTAATAATTTTCCCTAATCAAATGGCAAAAGAAGAACACAACAGTTCTGAATTGAAATGTTTAATTTATCAGTCTACAGAAATCTGGCTGGAGGTGGTGCACGCCTTTAATATCAGCACTTGTGAAGCAGAGGCAGGTGGATCTCTGAATTTGAGGCCAGCCGGGTCTTCAAAGTAAATTCAGGACAGTTAGGACTACAGAGAAACCCTCTCTCCAATAATAAAAAAATCTGAACATTACGTAAGGATTCCAGAGAGCAAGTAGTTTAATTTTCCACAGAGAAGTCTTTCAATCATCTCATTAACACTTAATATTCAGATTTATATTTCTACTTAGCAGATAATAACTGCTGATATTCTTCTACTTACAAAGAGCTTGGTTTCTAAAAGTATCATTTAGAACTATCCTCCCATGGAGTAACACTGGCATGAATGTTATGGGGATAAGCAATGGCTTTCTGATTATATTTAAGTCTTGTTCCACAGGAGGAAACTCTTGTCTGATATTGTAAATATGTCCACGAACTCATCGTCAGGATGTTCAAAGTCCTTAGTGGAGAACCTATTGCCATTATTTGATAAATGGATATCATATCTAGCTTCCCTTTAAATATCTATCTTTATATCTATAGAGTAGTACAGATCTCAGATCTCACCAAAGAAACTTCTTTTTGCAGTGGACAGCATTAAATACAGAAATATTTATAATAGGTAGAAGGGCAGACAATAAAGGTCTTTGGAGTTCTTGGCCATAACTTGGACACCACTCCAAGTCTCAGGGAAAATCTTGGAAGAGAGGGAAGAAAGATTGAATAAGAGATTGAGGAAGATAAAACTGAAAGAATATCTTCTGACTTGACAGGGTCATTATATAGAAGCTCAAGTTGCCTGAATAAGATCTAAACAAGATCAAGCCAGTCAAAATTCCAGCATAGGTAAGGAGAAGCTGTTAGTAGTCGATGGCTACTAAGTGTCATTTTCTTGAGAGGTGTGACCCTAGTAGGGTGACCATGTTCAATAATTGGCCCTATTCCTATACACTCATATACAATGAGTATTTAGACTCATTGGGTCATAAAAGAAGACAGAAAAAGTAGACAGAACGTTGGAAGAGAGATATGGAGGAGGAGATCTGGAAGAAATTGGAGAGAGTGTAGAAGGTAATATGATCAAAATTCATTGTGTATATGTATGTAATTCTCAAAGGTTAATTTTAAAATATTATATTTAAAAATAAAAGCACCATTGTATGTCCATTCCTATTAAACAGAAATTTCACTATGAAATTCTCTGCTAATGTGTGCAGAATTGGTGAGTGGTATATGATGAATCTCTTTGTTCTTATTAGTGAAAACTATCACTAGAGAAAACAGTGAGAGTTTAATGTGTGCGGTGAAGACATAACCATTGTTGAATAAGATTTAAATGCTATTTCTTTTATGGAACAAACTCAGACTGTGAAATGTGTACTCATTTTATCACTAGAAATATCCTTTCCCAGACTTATTTTTCCTTCATTTAACAAATATTCACTTACTACAGGAAAAATTCATGAATTCTACAGATATTCTTTACAGATTATTCTAGGGCTGAATTGTCATTAATTTATCAAAGAATTGTTCTACCACCCTTACTTTTAGTTTAGACTCCAGTCAGACGTGTGCATGACTACTTAAAAATGAGATGAGAGCTTGGATCCCATCTATTAGAGGGCCGTTTAATTTCTATATCTTTCATTTTCTTAATGCAAACTGACTTCTCTAATAAAAGTCTCATATCACTATATTTGTTAGTAGTTTATATACAAGACTTGCTTGCCTTTTAAATAGATTGATGTTGGATTAAACAGATAAACAACACTACTATGTTTTACTTTTTTTTATTTTGCCACTGTTGAGAGATTTATCAGATGATTGAAATTTACATCATTATGGAATTCTAAGTTTCAGGAGTTAATGTTTTATATGAACACTGGCTGTGCTATGTCAACTGTGGTCTTGGCACAATTTCCTTAACCATTGGGGAAGTTTTTAATCAAATAAAAGTTTGTTTTGTGATTAGTAGTACATTAGAAAATAAAATTTGAAAACGATATTCTCCTTAAAGGCTTAATTTTAATGTCACAGGATTGACAATGCACTATCTATTTAGACCTATTTAATTTCACTGGAATAAGCACTCTTTGGTTGCTAAAAGTTAAGATGTCACCAATTTTTGTTGTTTTGTTGTTTGTTTTCAAAACAAGATTTATCTGTTGTAACTTTGGCTGTCCTGCAACTCACTGTGTAGACCAGGCTGCCTTCAAACTCACAGAGATCTCCGTGCCTCTGCTTCCTGAGTGCTGCCTCCAAGTGTGTACCACCTGTACCTGGTAGCTCCAGATTTTTTTATTTATAATCATTCAATCTCACATTTATGGTTTCATTTATAAATGGGCTTCTCAGTTCTAGTGATCAGTGATAAACAGAGTACAAATGTATTGATGGTTTATAATTCATTCTTTCAATTAAATAAAAAAAGAGTTTAAATATACCCGTAACTTATTAAATGAAACACCATGAAAAATTTATTTTATCTGAGATGAATATTTAAGTGCTTAATATGAAATTTTCAGATCAATTCTATCAATTCTACTTTTACTAGATTCTAGTTATAAGTAAGAATTAAAAATATCAAGCGTATGCGTGTAGTTAAAATGTGTTCAGACAAAGCCAAACCAAAGTAGCAGCCAAACAAAGGCAAAAGCCATGATACTATACATAGTTTCATGAATGCTGCAAATGTCTTCAAAGCTATTCAGGCTGTAGACTGAAAGCAGGAAGTTTCCTGAGTCTTCTGTATCAGCTATGCAGCTGGAGGCCTGGAGTTAATCCTCTTATCCCCAGGATAGCGGATTAAATTCCCTTGCAAGTGTCAATTCTTTCTTCTATTCACATTTGGAGTGTCTCATTAGTGTGTTTTGAGTAATAGTATGAATGAGCTGGTTAAAGGCTCTCTGCATAAACTTGGATCTCAAACGGATGTGAAAGGAGAACTTGCCGCTTTCACATCCGTGATGATACAGAACTGGACGTCCTTCCGCTTTCACATCCGTGATGATACAGAACTGGACGTCCTTCAATTGCACTTTATTAATCACCTTATATATAATCAGCAGTTATTTATGTTTGCTTTGAGACAAGGTGGCATCCTGTAGCCCAGGCTGGCCTGGGATCGTCTGTGTGGGTCAGACCAGTCTGGAATTCTCCTTCATTCTGTCTGAGCACTCTGGCAATAGTCATGAACCAGCTAACCATTTCACTCAGATCTCTGGCCGTGACTACTGCAGTGAGCTAGTATGACAGGGAATTGTGTGTCCCCCGTGTGTGCCCCCACCCTGTTCTTGAGTCCAAGGAACAGATTCAAAGGGCTGTGTGAAGGAATGCGAAGGAATGCGAAAGGATGTGAGGGAACGTGTGTCAGCTTTTACCAGGCCTAAGCTTCCTGTTCCTGGCAGTCAACACCAGGAACCAGGAACAAGGAAGTAATAAATATCAGCTAGTTGGGACTTTCCAGCCCACCGCCTTGTTCCAGGAACTAGCTCACCACTATACCACAGTAAGGTGACTAGGTGTCAAAAATTGTTAGGCAATCTGAAGAGACCAATCAGGGTAAAGGGCAACTTCGGAACCTATCGGAATGTACCAAGTCAACCTGCATTTGGGATACTGTCCCTGTACTGTATAAAATTGATGGAAGTTTGTTCTTGGGGGTCGCCATTTTCACTTATGTGAGGTGACCCCAGCGCGCTGGTTCAATAAAGCCTCTTGCTTTTGCATCGATATCCTGGCTACTCGTCTCTGTGGGGCTGCGGCATCCCAGTTTGGGCCCTTCGGTCCAACAGAATCAAAGATTGAAAACAAGTGAGAAGGTAAAGACAGAAAAGTTCTTACCTGCTGTGGCTTGAGAAATTGCCGCTGTATGTATTTTGTGAGAATCAAGGTGTATAGGCTATTAAATAAATATAGTTACCAGAGTTGTTTTATATTTTCATTGATAACTTTGTATTCCACAGAAACATTAGTAATTGATTTAATGCATGTATAAATTTACGCATGCTGGACATTCCACACACTACGAAACATTCATCAATGAAAAAAATTAAAAACTACTTAAATATAATTCCAAGACCCAATGTTTACAGTTGTCTTGCACTACATAACTATATGTATCTATGGGAAAATAAATAGAATAAAGGGTACTCAAATGACATGGCTAGCTATATGTGTCATAATAGTATTTTAAGTTATGCAGTGTAACACTAATCTAGGTGTGCTGTGAAGGTTTTTGTAAATGTACTTAAACTCTACATTCATTTATCTTTAACTAATGGATATGTTTTGGGGAAAACAAAAAAAAACAAATAAACAAAACAAAACAGATAGAGCTATTCAATCATTTGGGAAAAAGCAGAGCTGAGGCATCTCGGAAGAAATCCTGCCAGTGAGGAAGCAGTATACTTGTATCTAAACTTTCTTTTGCCATAATTTATGATTTTTGCACTTGTCTAATGTGTCCCCAAAGTACGCCCCAATATATGCCATGTTCTACTTCTGTTTTTTTGACTAAGTCCTGAATAATACTTTTAATAATGTGGCAGAAGTAACAAGGCATGACTCCCAAGGCTCTCATAAAAAGTTATACAGCTTCTGCTCTTGGATTGCTTTCAAATGGTTGCCTTGGAAACCACCAATGATGCTATGACAAAATTTAGGCTACATACAATTAGCCCTTACTATCCAAGAGCAATCAATTCATAAACTCATTTTAGATGTCCAAATCTGTGGATGCCCAAAACCCTTGAATAATTAGAGTACTATTTGTATCCTACTTGATTTCCTTTTCCATTATTTATAATATCTAAGACAACGTAAAGCTCATGTAAACATTTGTTGTTATTCTTTATGCTGATTATCAGAAAATAATGGGAAGAAAAAATATCAGTACATGTATAGTACAGATTCAATGTTTAAAAATTATTTTAAATGGAAATTTAAGATATAGATGGACAAGTCCAACCATGCTCTAGGTCAAAGAATCAAAAGAAACACAGAAAACTGAAGTGATAAGCAACACATGGGAGAGAAGAAACCCTTTTCTATGCCTCTAGGACTACCACCCATTAACTCCAACCCTGGGAATCTCCCATCAAAGTCTAATAAACCTCTGGAAAGCTGAAACACACTAGTAAACCCTTGTTTTTCTACTACTATCTGGAATGGCTAATTGCACATCAATACAGATTAGAGACTCTAGTTGCATTATGCCCAAATCACTGACAGTGGATGCCATTTTCCACATTCTTTTCTCATATGACTTTAAGTTTCAGTCTGATATGTGGATATATGAACAAAATCCCAAAGCAAGGAGTGAAACAAGTCTTATTTCTCTTTCACAATTTGACTAGAGTTGGATGATCTTTTGGGGCTCACACTTTGTAATAGATCTACTACTCCATCAATCATTACATTGCTGGAGACACTGTCTTATCCTTAGCATCATAAGCTTATACTCTTTGGTACTGAGGACTTACCAGTAAATTCTTAACTGTTATAAATATCTTTTTTCATTTGCTCTGATTGTTATGCTATGTTTATATGAATCTCTTTGCAAAAGTATCACATAATTACTGCATGCCAATTTAGACTTTTCTTTTCTATTTTTTTTTCTTTCTTTCTTTTTTTTTTTTTTTTTTTTGCTACAGGCAATGTGATACTGGTACATGCCCAGTCATGGGATGGACAAGTTCCAGTTTATCTCATGAGTTCCTGCTCACCTTCAAAGGATATTATAGTTTGTTATTGATCTCTGTCTTTTCACTTCCATCTTTTCCTTACACCCTTGGGACCATCATCCGATATGAGGGACAGAGACCTTCACAGAAGACTTAACCAGATCCCAAGAACTTAAAATGATAATTTCCTATGACAAATCTGTTTTATCCCACATAATTGTGTTTCTTTTCTGAAAAATAAGTCACAATAAATTATCTCAGTAAGTTAGTAAAGATGAAGCTGTCTGTTTGTCTTTGACCATGGAGAAGAGTCAGAATTAGAAAAGGTAAACTCTACTCCAAGGAGGGAGTGGAAAGGAAGAGCATCAGAAATGCATAAAAGTGTAAGAGGATATTCGAATGTGTGGAAGGGTTTTATTTTTCTTTCTATCAAGTTCCTGGGTGTTGGTAGGAAAAGAGATGCTTCATCTGGAAGGTAATGCAAGTAGCTCAGGTGACAAGAGAGGTGGTGCCACATGCAGAACAAAGGCACAAAACTCAGGAATCACAAATATGGTTCCATTTAGTATAATTTATAATTTGTCACTTTTTGAGAAAAGATCTCATTTGACACAAGCCTTGAATTCTGTTTCAACTGATCATAACCTTAAACTCCTGGTCCTTTTGCTTCTTCCTCCAGCATACTGTCATTCTAGGTATGAGCCACCACATTTATGGTCCGGATTAGGTTCAACAGTGAAACCTACTTCTGACCTGTCCATACTTGAAATCCCATTTTGTTATCATATGTAATTTAAGTGGATGGTGTCTGGACACCATATTGTGAGGGAACTTCATTTTTAAAATTGAGAGAATTCCAAAGAATGAGAACAGGAAACTAAAAGGCGTGAGATTGAATTTGGTCTGCTATAACTCCTGGGAGACAGTAGTAGAGAGCAAGATGCTGAGCAGACACTGATGGGTTGGAATGTACAGGAGGGATGACACATAGAGAAAGGTTTGCCTGCCTCTAGCTACACAGATAAGATCTCATCAACTGAGAATATCTCTGGAGGCTAATAGCTTAAGTATTAAGTTATCAGTAGATCAAATGCTGGAGCATCTCTCTGCTGTGAGAACTCTGAATCTCCAATAGTCTACTGGAACCAATTGCTACTTCTTCTACTGAAGTATAATTAATACTTAGCTCTTGAAAGTAGCAAGACAGCTGTTCTATTTGTACAGACGTTAGTGTTGTGTGTGCTTGTTAAACTTGAGCACACTGGTAAGAAGTCCATCTTTAGTTAGAATATTAGCCAGGAGATACCATCTGGGTAGTATAAGGATGTTAAGTATTTTGTGCCAAGAAGGAAAATAGCTTGGGTAGCAATCAGAAACATATCCAAAAAATGATCAACAGGAGAATAAAGCATGAGAGAGAGGAGAGCATTCAACTTAACTGAGCCCTCTCTACATGTAACTGAAGGTTTGAAGTTTTCAAGAACCCAGGGAAAAGTTGCTCTAACCTTCACTCTGTTCCTATTCTTGCCTCAGTAGTACATTATGTTTTTAGGGCATTTTTATTTAATCATAATTTTAACAATATTCTTTTTTATTCCCCTCTATTTGTTTAATTTTTTTCATATTTGTATTATTGGACAATCTTGTACTTTTTCCTTTTCCTTTTTTCATTTTATACTTTTTTCTTGAAAATTTTTCATACATTGTATTTTAATTACAGTTTCCTCTCCCTCAATTCCTCCCACACATAACTCACCCAGAAATCCCACATAACACAGATCTGGAAAACAATCTCTATACAAAAGACATAGAAGATACTTCCTATTTCCCCTCTGACAAAAACTCACAACCTTTCCTTCTCTCTTTCTTTTCATTTGTTTTTTTCTTTCTTCCTTCCTTTCCTTCTCTTTCTTTCTTTCCTTCCTTCCTTCCTTCTTTCTCTTCTCCTCCTCCTCCTCCTCCTCCTCCTCCTCCTCCTCTTCTCCTTCTTTTTCTAATTGTTTTTGGGGACAGGGTATCTCTATTGTAACTCTGGCTGTTCTGAAATTCACTCTGTAGCCTAGGCTGGCCTCAAACTCACAGAGATCCACCTACCTTATTTCCTCCTCCAGTTAAATACAATAAGATAAAACAAAGACAAACACACCAGGACAAAATGAACAAATGAAAATGAAAAGCAGCCAAAGAGAAATGACAAGAAACAAAAATAGACACGGAAGCACACACGCCACTCACCCAGAAATCCTACGTAACACAGAACTGGAAAACAATATGAATATGAAAGACCTGAAAGTGGGGGTTGGGGGGGAATCTCTGACAATGCTTTAGGAGAAACCCTCTGCAAAAGCCATTGAATTCATTTTTATGTTGGGCATTTACAGCGAGGCCCTAAAGAGTGCTTTGTCTGCACAGTGAGACTCCATTGAAAAAAAGTAATTTTTTATTTGTGAACAGTTACAAATTAGAGATTGCTTCTGGGATAGAGATCGACAGTTGTGTCTATTCTCCCAGTGTTGGGACCCCATCTGATTCAGACCCATGCAGGCCCTGTATATGTTGTCACAGTCTCTGTGACTTCAGATGTTCATCAGACTCTGCTGTTTTGAAGGCCTTGTTTACTTTGTGTCCTTCCCTTCTGGCTCATACAGTTTTTTCTGCCTCCACTTCTTCAGGGTTTCCTGAGACTTGAGAGATTTGATAGAGACATTCCATTCAGTACTAAGTGTTCTAAGGTCTCTCACTATTTTCACACTGTCTGGCTATGGTTCTCTGTATTTGTTTCTATGTATTGTAGGAGGAAGCTTCTCTGATGATGGCTGAGCAAGACATTGGTATATAAGTACCAAAGGATAACATCAGGTGTCATTTTACTGCTATATGTTTTTAGGAGAATAGTAATATTTGCTTTTCTCCTAGGTTGCTGGGAGAACTAGTCTCAGGTTCTTGATTACCTAAGGAGTGTCAGGATGGACTCTCTCATGGGCTTTAAATCCACTCAGATATAGGTTTGATACTCCCATAAGCTTTGTGATACTACCACACCAGCACATCTTTAGATACTACCACACCATTTTAGATTGAAAACATCAACAACATGCAAGAAAGTTTAACAAGGAAATTGAGAATATATGATCAAAACAAGAAAATAAAATCTTGGAAATGAAAGCATCAATAAATAAGATATAAAGAAATGGAAAGAATCAGTTGTAAGCAAAAGAAAACATAACAAAATCAAGATGCAAGGGAAATATAAGAAAATATTATTTAAACATCAATGTGGAAAAAAATTAAAAGAGTTACAATTTCCAAGTCCACTTGGATATGTTCAGGAGAATCCAACCTAAGAGTCCACGAGATAGAAGAAGCTGAGATCATGACCCAAATTATAAATGATCTACTTAATGAAATTGCAGGGAAAACAGTCCCTCAGACTGGAGAAAAAAATGATAATACAAAACCAAGATTCATTTAGAATTCCAAATAGAAATGATGAGAAAATAACATTTTCAGGTCATATCAGAGTCAACATACTAAAATTAAAAGCAAAGAAACATTAAAGGCTAAAGGAAAACTGCAAATGCACCTACAAAGGTTAATATACCATATTAACATCATATTTCTCAGTAACTATGAAAGTCAGGAATACATAAAGCAATATATGAAAACCCTGAAAATAAATAACCAAGATTGTTATATCCAGCAAATCATCTTTTAAAGTTAACAAAATGATAAGTAAGAACAGTTCAATATAAGCAAAACCTAATCTAGTTCATGACTAACCAAGCCGGAACTACAGAAGATGCTCTACACAAAAGAGAAAGCAACCCAGAGTCAATAACAAAACCACAGGACAAAATAAATGTCATAAGAGAAATACATGAATCCCAAGGCTTGAATGACTATATCATGGCCAGCACACTAAACCAACAAACTTCCGAGAGTAATATTGGAGAAAGGAAAGAGCAAACAATAATCAAATATCAGAAAAACAAACAACAGGAAAATAGGAATTGTTATATTTTTCAACTATAACTCCAAATGCCCCACATTTGTGAATGAAGAAATCCAGTGGAAAACAAGCTGGTGTATCTATTACAATATCTTTTAAACCAAAATCAGGAGGGGAAAGGAAGGGCATGGAATGCTAATGAGTAAAACAATTGTAAACACATAGTCACTAAATGTTGGGGTTTCCAATTTTATAAAATAAACACTAGCGTTAAATGGCTTATAAATCACACTCCTGCCAGGGAAGCAGGTAGGCTGATTGCAAATCTTTACCTCTCTCTCTCTGCTCTTCAAGATCTAATTCCCAAGTCTCATCCCCAGCTCTGTAGCAGATCATGTATGGCAGCCTCCCCCCTCACTAGTGGATCCTACAAATCTTCTCCTCCTGAAGTCCCTCCCCCCAATTCATTGCTTTATCTCAGCTCCCAATTCCCTCCATCAGACAATCCCTAAAAACCTAGTCCCCCAAGTCTCATCCCTAGCTCTGTAGCAGATCTTTTCTTAAGGCTACTCCTCATTATCTGGTCCTATTTGAAGGGAAATAGCTAAGCAGATCCTGGTTACACACTGAATTCCTCTATCATGGGAATCCCCGAGGTACCTCACAGCCCATCTTCATTCCTGTGTCAGATCCCAATGTCCAGAAACGCACTTTGCCTGGAACCACCTCAGAAGCCATTCCTATTAGGAACTCAGAAGAATTTGATACTAGGCAACACACAGCCTTAACACTCTCCTAAGAACTAGAGATGAAACAGAAATCAAGGAACAAAATACCCACTGAACAAAGTCAAGACCAGATATTAGCACCTAGAATTACCATCTTCCCAATCTAGATTGCTAGATGTGAGTGTAAAAACATGATCAATTACAGGCAGGAGAATATGTCTCCCTAGAGTCCAGCAATCTTACCACAGTAAGCCATGAATGTAAAAACATAGCCAAAGCGCGCGCACACACACACACACACACACACAAACACACACAAGACCTTAAAACAGCCCTGATAAATATGATAAATGTCCTTACAGAGGAAATTAATAAACTCCTTAAAGAAATCTATGAAAACACAAATAGTGAACAGAAATGAATAAAACTATTCAAGAACTGAAACTAGGAAAAGAATCAATGAAGAAAGCCCAAACTGAGGGAAATCTGGAAATGAAAAAAAATTAGGAGCTTCACCAAGAGAATGCCAGACATAGAAGAGAGAATTTCAGGCACTGTAGACAAGACAGAAGAAATTGATATATTGCTCAAATGAAATGTTAAATCTTAAAAAAAAAAAAAAAAAAAAAAAAAAAACCTGGCAAAAAAAACATCCAGGATATCTGGGACACTGAATCTAGGAATAATAAGAATAGAAGAAGGAGAAGAAACACATGTTAAAATCTCAGAAAATATTTCAACAAAATCATAGAAGAAATCTTTCCTAACCTGAAGAAGGAGATGCCTATCAAAGTACAAAAAGCATGCAGAACACTAAATAGACTGGAGGAGAAAGTAAGCCCCCTAAACACATAATAATCAAAACACTAAATGTATATAATAAAGAAAGAATTTAAAAAATGCAATGGAAAATGACCAAGTAACATATAGAAGGGGACCTATTAGCATTGACTTCTCAATGGAAACTCTAAAAGCCAGAAGGGCCTGGACAATGTGTTGCAGCCTCTAAGAAACCATAGATACCAGCCCAAACTTTCAATTACCATAGATGGAAAAAATTAAGACATTTTACCATGAAACTGAATTTAAGCAGTATTTATCTACAAACCCAGTCCTATAGAAGGTGTTAGAAGGATAACTCCAACCTAAAGTGTCATTGATATCTCTCAACACCAATGATCTCAATTTCCCATTAAGGACATAGATTATAACAATGAATGGGAAAGCAGAGTTCATCCCTTGCTGCAACCAAGAAACACAATTTAACATCAAGCTTAGACATTACCTCAGGATAAAACTTTGGGAAAAGATATTGCAAAAAAAAGAGAACTAAGAATCAGGCTCATACTGCCATCTTAATATCTGACAAAATAGACTTTACATCAAAAATATTCAGAGGACATATGGAAGGATACTATAAATCCATCAAAAGGAAAATCCACCAAGAGAGCATTTTAATTCTTAACATCTATACCCCAAACAAAGGGCACCAAATTTTGTACAAGAAACACTACTTCAGCTTAAATCATATATACAACACCACACACTGGGTATCTTCAATAAGCCACTCTTGCCAAAAGACAGTTCGTCCAGACATAAACTAAACAGAGAAATATTGGCGTTATCAGTCATTTAAAAACAAATAAACCTAACAGGTATCTACAGAACACTTCATTCAAGCAAAGCACTGCACAGAATTTTCTTCAAAATTGACCACATACTTGGACACAAAACAAGTCTCAACAGATATAAGAAAATTGAAATAACAACCTGTATTCTATCTGACCTCCATAGATTAAAGCTGGATATCAAAAACTGAAATAGCAGAAAGCTTATAAAACTATGGAATCTAAAAACTCTCTACTGAATGAAACGTTAGTCAAATTAGGAATTAAGAAATAAATTAAAGATTTTCCAGAATGAATGAAAATTTATCTGATGGGACACAGTGAGGGTGGTTTTAAGAGGCAAGTTCATAGCACCCAATGGGAGTAGATGGCATAAAATACCAAACTCAGGGCTGAAACAAATAAAATAGATACAAAAAAGCAACACAAAGAATCAATTTAACAAAGAGTTGATTCTTTGAGAAAATCAATAAGATTGACAAACCCTTATGCAAATTAATTAAAAGACAGAATGTCCAAATTAAAGAAAAAAAGAAACAAAAAGAGAGGTATAACAACAGTCACTAAGGAAATCCAGAGAATCATAAGGACATAATTTAAAAATCTGTACTCCATTAAATTGGGAAATAAAAAAAATGGATAATTTTTTCAATACACACCGTTTAACAAAGTTAAATCCAAACCAGATAAGCAATTTAAAAAGATCTATAACCCCTAGTGAAATAGAAGCAATTATTAAACGTTTCCCAACCCCAAACATCCCAGGGCATTATGGTTTTAACACAGAATTCAACAAGAATTTCAAAGAGTTAATGTCAGTAGTCTTCAAATTATTCCACAAAATAGAAATAGAAGGAACAGTAACCAATTCACTTCATGAGTCCACACTTACTCTGATACACAAACCACATATAGACCCAACAAAGAGCATAGATGCAAAAATAGCAAAATACTTGCAAACAGAGTACTAGAACACATTACAAAGATCATTCACCATGATCAGGTAGGCTTCAATCCTGAGATGCAGGGATAGTTCAACATAGGTACATTAATAAATGTAATGTACCATATAAACAATTGGACAGACAAAAGCTGCATGATTGTATTATTAGATATAAAGTAGTCCTTTGAAAAATCTAACAGCCCTTCATGTTAAAAGTTCTGGAGAGATTAAAGATATAACAGATATATGTTAACAAAATAAAGGCAGTTGACAACAAAATACGAGATATCACATAACCAGCATCAACTTAAATGAAGAGAAACTTAACAGCAATTCCACTAAAATCAGGAACAAGAAAAGGTTGTCCAGTCTTTTCATACATATTCAATATGCTCCATGAAGTCTTAGCTATAGCAATAAATCAAATGAAGAAGATCAAAGGGATATGAATTGGAAAGAAGTCAGAGTATCTTTATTTTTTTAATATCTTTATTTATTAATGTATGAGTATTCTGTCTGCATGTATGCCTACATGCCAGATGACATCAGATCCCTTTATAGATGGTTGTGAGTCATGGTATGGTTGCTGAGAATTGAATTTAGGACCTCTGGAAGAGCAGACAGTGCTCTTAATCACTGAGCCATCAGTCTAGTCTAAAGTATCTTTATTTTAAAGTGACATGCAGGATATATAAGTGACACAAAATATTCTACAGGGAAACTTCTCCAGCTGATAAACCTTTTCAGCAATATAGCAGAACACAATCAGATGCCCTCTGATCTACAAGTGACAAATGGTCTGAGAAAGAAATCAGGGAAACAGCATTTTCCAAAATAGTCTAAAATAATATGAATTTTCTTGGGATAACTCTAACCAAACAAGTGAAAGACTTGCATGATAAAATCTTCAAGTCAATGAAGAAATATCAGAAGATGGAAAGATTCCACATACTTATGATTGATAAGATTAACATAGTAAAAATGGCCATCCTACTGAAAGCAACCTACCAATTAAATGCAATCCCCATCAAAATTCGAAAACAATTCTTGACAGATCTGGAAGGATAATTTTGAGCTTCATATGGAAAGGCACACACACACACACAAGTATGCTAAAACATACCTAAATAATAAAAGAACTGCTGGACATATCACCATTTTCAATTTCAAGTTGTGCTACAAAGCTACAGTACTAAAAAGCAATATGGTATCGACATAGAAATAGACATGTTGATCAAGTGAATTTAACTGAAGACCCAGATATTAATCCACACAACTATGGACGTCTTATTTTCTTTATAAAATAGGCAGAAATAAATGCTGAAAAAAAAAAAAAGACAGCATCTTCAACAAATGATACTGGTTACACTGGATAGTAGCATGAAAAAGAATCCAATTAGATCTGTACTTATTACCATTCACAAGACTCAATTTCAAATGGACCAAAACTTCATTATAAAACCAGATACACTGATAGAGGAGAATATGGGGAATAATTTTGAACCCCTTAGTATAGGGGAAGACTCTTGAACAGAACACCATTAGCACAAGCACAAATATTAACAACTAGTAAATGGAACCTAATGAAACTGAGAAGCTTCAGCAAAGCAAAGAACACTGTCATTTGGATAAAAAAAAAAAGGCATCCTACAGAATGGGAAAAGATTTTTACTAACTACATTTCTGATGGACAGCCAATATCCAAAATATAAAAAGAACTAAAAAAAAACCTAGATATCAAGAAAACAAATAACCCAATTAAAAATGAGGTATAGTTATAAACAGAATTCTCAATGAGGAAAACTCAAATGGCTGAGAAACACAAAGAAATGATCTTAGACATCAGGGAAATGCAAATCAAAAATGAGATTCTGTCTTATACCTGAAAGAATGGATTAAAAACAATGAAACAAATGACAGTACATGCTAAAGAGGTGGTAGATTAATGTGAACATTCATTAATTGCTGGAAGTTGTGAAAATGTATATAGTCATTATGAAAATCATTTTGGCATTTCCTCAGGACAATGGGAATAAATTTACTTCTAAATCCAGCTATAACACTCTTGAACATAAGCCCAAAAGTTGTTTCATACTATCACAAGGACCATGTTCATTGCTCAACCGTGTTCATTGCTACTCTGTTAATAATATCCAGAATTTGGAAACAAACTAGACATCTGTCAACAGAAGAACAGATAAAGAAATTACGGTTCATTTACACATTGGAGTAATACTCGGCTGTTTAAAAAATGATATCATGAAATTTGCGGTTAAATGGAAGGAACTAGAAAAAAATCAGTCTGAGTGAGGTATCCCAGACCCCTAAAAACAAAGACATATATATTCATTTATACGTGGGTATTAACTGTAAAGTCAACGATAACTAACTACAATCTTTAGAACCACAAATGGTAGGTACAGAGTAAGGGAATAGAGAGTACAAATAGATCTCATTAGAAAAGAAAAATAGAATAGATAAGTATATATTGATGGAAGGATCTGGAATGGGAGGATCAAAGGGGCTGAAGAGGTTGGGGTTGATAGAGGGAATACAGAGAAAGATAGCTAAACTCAAAGATAGTGTTTGTGAGTTAGGATAGAAACCTAATACACTAGAAAGTATCTGAAATATATACATAGATGAACGTGATCTAAATGAAATCACTGAATAATGGGGGTGAGGTGGCAGAGTTCCAAGAAAAATCTCTTGTCACCAAAGGAAGTTTACAGTCTTTTTTACAGGCTTACATCTAATTGAGTTTTTGGATAAATGGACCCCACATAAATTCCTAAACAACTAAGTTTGTTGGCAAAATTATAGGCTGTTCCCAGAAACTAATAGCATAGTCCCATTAATGAAGACAACATCCACACAACTCATTAAAGATGGAGTCTATATAGAGCCTTTACCACAGGTTACAGCATTTTGGTACAGGAATGTACTATGCACACTCAAAAGGGAAACATAAATGCCAAACCAGTCACAATCCTCTGTCTTCAGTTGTGTCCTGCTCACAAGATATGCTAGGGCAACGATGGCAAAAAGGTTATGGGTGTAACTAACCAATAACAAGATGAAATCCATACCCAACATGTTTGGGTGACTAGGAACCTGAGACTAGATACCCCATGGACCTAGAATAAAACCAAATATTCCTGGTAAAAAACAAGCAAAAATATGATAAAATTATTCCTAATGACATAGTTTTTAGTGCCTTATTCAGGAAGCTCCTCCTGCAAAATTGAGAACAAACATAGAGGCTGACAGCCAGATATTAAGCAAAGAGTAAGAGACTCTGGAGCAATCAGGTTTAAATGGGATGTCTCCATGAAATCCCTCTCCTCAAAGCTCAGGGATCCATGAGGAAGAAGAAGTAAAAAGAATGTAAGATCCAGAGAGTATTGAAGACACCAAGAAAATAGATCCTCTAAATCAGCATGAGCAAAGATCATGGGAACTCACAGAGAATGAGGTAGCATTCACAGGGACTGCATTGGCCTGTCTTTGTGTATATATGAAGACTTCCAATTTAGGGTTTTATCACATTCCTCAGTGTATGAATGTTTGAAACTTTAAATGTTTTAAAATTCTTGTATTTTCTCTTGGGCTTTCTTCCTGTTGATTTGTTTTATCCAACTCCAATGTGATAGATTTTGTTTTATTTTATTATATTTTATTTTGTTATATTTTACTATTTTCTCTTCGAAGCATGCTCTTTTCTACTGAGAAACAGAAATGAGGTAGATCCTGTTGTGAGGTGAAGTTGGGAGAAACAGTGATAAATATAGGGAGAGGAAACCAGAATCAGAATATATTATGCAAGAAAGGAATCTAATCAATAAAAGAAAAAAGTTCTTATAGACCTTTATACAATTATAATGCTTAAGATGTTGTACCTGTTGCTGAACCCAGTCCAGGGACCTCTGAGGTCAGGGGTGAGCTGGTGCAGAGGCAACAGCACAGACTCCTCCGGAAGTCAGGTAAGCAGTAAAAGCAGACTCATTTATTTCAGGAAGAGGGAGCCCTTTTAAATCCTTGCCCAGCGTCCCATTGGCTCCTGGATTGTAGGCTGCTGTTGTGACTCTTTCGCATTGGTTTGCGTCTCACCACGTCATCTGTCTCTGGGCTCCTCGGCAAGTTTTCAGGTTGGCTTGAACAGGGAGGCTTAACTGCGCATGCGTCAATGCTGGGCTTATCCCTGGATGTGCCCGGCTGGCCCTAAGTCGGAGCACAGTCTCACACATGCATTGTGTGTGCATGAATGCATTGTCTGACAAGCTACATTTGCATGCTGTTTGTCAAGCTGAGCCATGCACAGACGATATTTAGCTGCAGGCATTTGCGGCAGGTGTTGGTCCTGCCACATACAATAATAGTGGGTGACATCAGTACTTCATTCTTATGTTAAAATAGCTCTTAAAAAATAAAGAAAATTCAGAATTTACCTATATCACAGATAAACTTGACTGAAAGTCATAGGTTGGTGTGAGGCCGGAGACCCCCCTCCCCTCCACCCCCCCCCCCCCCCCCCCGGCCCTGGGCATTAATCCTAAACTCTTAATAGGAACTTAGGCTTTCTCTACTCAATACAATAATTATTGAGTACTTTCCAGAACTCCCTGTTCCAAGAACTAGCCTACCCCAGAAACCATAAAACAATTGTCAGGCTTAATTCAAGGGCACTGTGACCCAGCCCAAATTCCTAAAATGAGCGGCAGCTATAGCCGCCTAATAGCCTTGGGCAAGGGACTTTACCCTAACTGTACATTTCCTGGTGCCCGAGACCTTGCTATAAAAAGATTCCCCATTTGCTCATCGGGGCCGATTCTATCCTGCGTGATAGAATGGTCCCAGTGCACTGGAATAAATCCTCTTGCTATTTGCATCAATATCCCGTCTGTGAGTCTCTGTGGGGGTGCAGCGTCCCGGTTTGGGCCTTTTGGGGGTCCAACATTGGCATTGGTCACAGCAGCCTGATAAACTTTCTTTAAAAGAGCATTCATTAGTGGTGATTAGGTTGCTCTACAAGTAAAGACTTTTAAGGCCTGCCTTGACTCTGAGTTTTGTACTTTGGCTCCACCTGGCAGGCAGAACTGATTAGCACATGATTTCTTCCGAAGACACGTGATATAGCATGGGCACTAGCCTTCCACATACACTAATAAATACATGTTAAAAAATAGATCATGTTTAAGGCCACAAAACAAGTGTTAATATAGAAAACACTCAAAGTATTATATCTTATTATATCATAGTGGAACCAAAGTGCAAATTAATAGAAACAGTAACTACAAAACTATGCAAAACTTTGAGAAGTGCATAATGCACTCTACAGTTACCTGTTCATTCAAGAAATCCAGGAGGAAGTTTTGCAAAAGTCACTGAATCCTGGCTGGGTGTGGTATCACATGACTGTAATCCCAGTACTCAGTAGGCTAATGGAGGATCACTGTAGGGGGTGCAAATCTGTCAAGGCTACAGAGAAAGAACCTGAATCAAAACCCAAAGAAACATGAAATGAAAGCATACTTTACAGAACCTATGGGACACAGCTCTGGTTATTCTAAGAATAAATGTTTCAACTCTGAATGCTCGCATTAGAAAAAAACCAGATAGATCTCAAATAAATAATTTAATGATGCTCCATTGGGTCTTAGAAAAACAAGATCAAGCCAAAACCCCAAACAATAGATGGCAAGAAATAATAAAGATAAGGCCAGAAAATAATGAAGTAGACTTAAAGAATAATACATAAAATCAAAGAGTGGTTCCTTAAAAAAAGTAAGCAAAGACTGACAATTCTCTGCTAACCTAAACCAAAAGGAAGAGAAAGAAGACCCAAACACAGAAAATTGTATATGAGAAGGTGGATGTTTAAACAGATAACCAGTGAAATCCAGAAGAACATCAGGGAATGGGGAGCGTCTCAAAGAAATCAATAAATTCACAAATGAAAACACACACACACACACACACACACACACAGCAGAACAGAAGTACAAGATAAAGAAACATAATGAGCAAAAGTGATTGAGACCTGAATTCTCCAGTATTTCTCCATGCCTTTGATTTTCTTATGGGACCAAGAATATGATTTTATTTTGTATGTTTGTCTTTTTATGCCTTTTAAAGTATAGAAATAATGACTCCCAAGTTCTTTTCATACCAAAAGGGAAACTAGAAGCTTTCAATTGCTAATGTCATGTGAGTGCTGGTTGGTAATGATAGAAAATATGGCAGTTAAAAAGCTATGTTTATTTTGTTATTGTTTGCCACTTCTCTTTAAATATAATAAAATTGCATGTATGCAGATCTCTTCAATAAGCATTGAATGTATTTAAACAGTTATTTAGCTTTTCATATTTAATCACACATATGCTAAGAGAGCAAAGGTTTCTTTCTATTTTGTCATTAGAGATAAGATAGAACTGACTAGGGCAATCCACCTAACATTTGCATCTTTTGTATGGTGTTCTGTATTTAGAGTCAGACAACAGGCTGAGGTCTAGTCTCTAAGTTTGGATCTCTATGTCTACTCTTCCAACACAGGAAAAAGATTAAACAGCAGCAAATGATGAAGACTAGTCATTGAGGCAGCATCTAACTTCCCTTATGTGCCATGCAGATTTTTTCCTCCCTTTAACAGGGCCTCTTCTTCCTCTTCATCTCATTTCTGTGTAGCTAAAAATTACAAAAAAAACAAAATAAAAAAGTTAATTGTTTTTGGTCCCCTACTTGAAGCTAAGAAGTTGTCTTTTCTTAACAGTAACAATAAATTTTCCCCCCAAACATCTCTGCAAACAGGATAGTACCCAAATCAGCATGCTCTGACTTAGTTCCTGTTGCTTTAATAAGAATGTCCCGTCATAATGTACTCCTCAAATTCAGCATGGTGAGCAGCAGATACCAATTGCTAAGTCTTCCACTGCCTGTCCGTTTTAAGGGGCTGTTGTCCTTCAAGTACCCCATTATATTTAGACATGCCTAAGTTCTATAATGTTTCACCTTTATATTTTATTCTCTAGCTCCATATGAAAATTTTGAAAGTTAAGTTTGCTACAAAGCTGTAGATCATATTAATTGAGATATTTCCCTTAGCAGTTTCATCTAAAAATATCAGAAGAAAAAAAATCCAAAAGAGCCTCTTTATTTTCAATATATTTTGAATTTATCAGTAAGTGTGAAATCTGATGACTAACTATAAGCGAATACATAGCAAGGAGGATCCATCCTAAAGAGAGTCTAAGAATGTGTATAATATATTCATTACAAGTTTTGTTATCAGAAATATTTAACCTATTTTATGTTGTCTTAATTTCTTACAAAAATAAATTACAGAAACTTTCTTGGGATAAGGTAAAATACAGTGTTATGCTCAACATTTCTACCGCATTGATCCTATGTCCTGAGGTTTTAAAAATATGATCATCCTTAAATTTTATATCAGCTTCTTTATATACACACAGATGCAAATGCTCTCATTTACTTAGATATGTCTGACCAGTTCTCTTATATCAACATGAACCACACTTTACCTAGCTGGAGTCAGAGATATCTCTAAATCCCACGGATGTACAACTATTACTAAGCTTTCATCTTCATATGCCATTGCTAATCAAGTTGTGAGGATAATGCTGGTTCCCAGTAAATCTGGAGACCAGAAGGCCAGACCCAAAAGGATTTCCCTTGAAACTTAAAACACAGACTTCCTTTGCTATGTTTGGGATGTGTTTAAGGAATGCCGCTCCTTTATCTTTGTACTTTCCTGTTTCTTTTTGAAGAACATGGATGCCTATTTCCTGGCTGTCCCACCATATTTTTGAAGTACATAATTTGTTTTATTTTCCTGTTCATTAATGGAAGAGAATGCAAAATGAATCCAATTTCAATGATCAATAACTGATTTAGATAATATTTGTATTAGGATTTGGATTTACCTCCCTAGATTAATTTCTTGGAATTAATCAGTACAGTGGTCCTATTTTGACATGGAGACTTGGGAGTTAATTAAGAGACAAGAGTGAAATCTCATCAAGGAAATTGGTGCTTTTATAGAAAAGCAAGGAAGAAATTCACATAATTTTTCTCTACTTTCATCATGCTGTACCATGGTAAGATGCTATCATCTGCAAAACATGAAGGGGCTCTCCTCAGACTCTGGTTCTGCCAATGACTTCATCTTGGAGTCTCCAGCCTAAGAAATTATAAGAAATATCCCCAGTCAGGCTACCATATTTTTCTATAACAATGTAAACAAATATAGGCATGACGTTTTTCTCTGTTATCATAACAAAAGAACAGGCGATTTCTATAGGTTTGAAACTTTGCCATAATTAATATTGTTGTGGGAGATTTTAGTTATGGATAATGTTCTAGTAAGGTGTCCTTGAAGCAAGTAAAGAATTCACTGCCTACCAGTAAACAAAGGAGAGGCTCTACGGCTCTCCACAAGAATGGGACATTCCTTAGCCTTAAGGAGATGAAGGTTAGACTCCATTGATTTGTATATTGGAAGGCTGGGTGGAGACAGAGAGGATTTGGAATAAAAAAGAACTAGGGCAAGGGCAGGAAGAGAGAGGAGGCAGACAGCAGGGAACAAGGAAAAAGAAGCTAGCAAGCAGGAGGAGAACCAAGAGAAGAGCATGGGGTGAGGAAGCCATTGGAGTGAGCTCTCTGCCTAGCTGCCGGGGCATTAGAATTCCCTGAGATTTGACATGGTTTGTGATTAATAAAGAGCATTGGAAATTTCAACGTCTGGACTCTCCATTAAGCGCCATAATTATATTTTAACATAATATAGACATTATAAAACCAATAAATACTTTTGAACTCAATGAGAAGTATTGAAAGCCAACTATACTGTGAAATGCTGTAGTAATTAACAAGTTTGAGTTTTGATGAAAGGGATTGCTACTTTGACTAATACGTAAGAACATTTGATTATGTAGCTCTTCATTTATTTCAGATATATCATAGACATTTTATTCAAAAAGTAGTTTTACATATTAAAAATGTTGGAAAATTTCTTTAGAAATTGTATTTTGTAACTGTTGAAATTATTTTTAATGTTGAGAAATAGTCAAAATTCTTTTGGAACATATTCTAAAGAATATGATTTTCTATGTGACAAAACTATATATAATAACATTTGAAACTAAAATAATATATAAATTATAATGAGTAATTTAATAAGAATTAAAATTGATTAACACTTTATATTGTGCTTCATGAGCATTACAAAATCTCTCTAACTTGTAATTTGAACACTAGCTTTTATAATTAAAGGTAGGAATGTTTCTAGCTTTGCTTTAATTTCCTTTCTTTAAAATAATTAACAATAATAGTAAGTGTTATTTTAGTTAGTATTCTTACACTTCTTTGAATTCTAGCTGTAATTTATCCTTATTCCAAATTCAAGTGCTTATGTATATGTATATACAGCAAAGACGACTTTCTAGAATTCATAATTTTCAATGTATAATATACATTATACATTTATGTTTATATCATAATCAATAGATGAGTCAATGCCAAAGTACCATCATACAATTAAACAAAATTCCCCCCAAATGGGAAAATGCCAACATAAAATATAGAAAAGATTGAGGTTGTTCTTGTCATACTTAATGCTTTTGTAAAAGGCCTTTATATACTTGAAAGCTGCTTTTGCCATTGTTATCTTTTCTCTCTTATTTCTGTTTAAATCCAAAACTTAGGCTCATGTCTGATATAAGCACTGAATAAACTGGGCTTGAAATGGACTTCGAAATAGAGTTGATGGTGTCAGTATCTCTAGTCAGATGAGAATATGCTATTGCTTAATTCTGTAAGAGATGTAAAGGGAGACCCTTTTTCATTGAAGAAGAAATATCGGATTTTGAAATGCAAACTGGCCTAATTTTCCACTCTGTGTCACACACTGCTGGCCCTCATCAGTCATACCTGGAGGAAAGTTTAAGCAAGCAGGAAAAGCCTGGAAGCAAATAAGCCTCACTGTATTAGTGAAAGGGCCGATCAGAAAGCAAGTCATACCATCAACAGGAAATCCTGGGAGCATTAGTGCAGAGTTGAGAAGAAAAATAATTTGACTTAGGAGGATTAGAAATCCCCAGTTCCTAGTTAAAAGTAATTCAAGCACATAATAAAATAAACAAATCCAGTAATATTTGAGTTTTATGAACAAAGATAGACAGAAAACAAGGAATAATGATGTTGCGGTGTACAAGCAAAGCTTTGTTCCTGGAGATTTCCGAAGGGGAAAAAAAATCTGTGAACAGTATCACACCAGGAAGCAGCAAGCCACATCTTTGCCAAAATATCACAGGAATACTGTCTAGGCCACATTCTAATATTCTTCTCTGAAACCTCAGCAACAAGAGGAACCCTATTCCTGGTTCTGAGAACCTAGTTAATAAGTAAACAGTGTTATCAAGTCATGTTTATTGGAAGAGGGTCTACAACCCCAAATTACTAAACCAGCATAGCTCCTGACAACGATCTATCTAAGTTTAGTTTTTCCTCATCATCAACCAAACTTCTCTGAGCAACATATGAAGGAAGCATTCCAGAACTTACAACCCATCAAAGTTCAGAGTTGTTGAATCAAGTAACAATGGTTACACCTACAAAATGCTCTCACATCTAAAACTCAGGGGACATTGTAGAATATAGAAAGAAAAGAATATAAGAGCCAGAGCATCACGGGCTTAGTTGTGGGATCGAGTCTCTGGTAACATCAGAAGCTAGAGCCATAAAGTCTCACCAACATGAGACTGCCCAAACATAAGCTAAACAAGGACACCAATAAATACGTCAAATTGGACAGGAAGCAGCATACAAGGCCCCAGCCTTATACAAACAACTACAGGTAACCAAGTAAAGTTAGGAGAAGTGAGCTGGAGAGATGGCTCAGTGTTAAGAGCAGTTGTCATTCTCTTTGAGGACATGGTTTAACTCGCAGCACCCACATGACAGTTTGCAGCCATCTGTATTTCCAGTTCCAAGGCATCGGATGC
This sequence comes from Cricetomys ansorgei, assembly GCA_026225945.1. Taxonomy (NCBI): domain Eukaryota; kingdom Metazoa; phylum Chordata; class Mammalia; order Rodentia; family Nesomyidae; genus Cricetomys; species Cricetomys ansorgei. Next base: position 14,371,370 of record JAMJFZ010002812.1, read on the forward strand.
AGGCACCAGGCATGCTAATGATGCACATACATATGCAAAAAAGTAAGGAGAAGTGGTCCTATAGATTCTGATTATTATTAATGTAAATAATTACATTTCACGAAATGCAGTAGATATTAGTAAATGCTCAGATAACATGTCCATTCATTTCTATTTAACCCAAGATGTTTTCATGATTTCAAATACAAATTCCTGATCTTTTTGATATAGTTTTGATTGGTTGATATGGTTTGGTGATATATCTGGTCAATAAGTAAAGGTCAATTATATATGTTTTGATTGTATAAATCAGAAATTTGAATTGTATATGTTTATACTCAGTTTTATTTTATGTGTATATGTGTCCTGTGTTTGCACATGGATGCTTGTGTGTTTGTGTGTGTATTCCTACTTCTGGTGCCTAATGGGTTATAGGTACCTGCAAACCATGTCTAATTTTTTACTTGGGTTCTAGGTATTTGAATTCACATCCTCAAATTTACATGACAAGTATTCTTACCCACTGAGACCCATTCCTAGCCCCTTGTTTGTTTTGTTCTGTTCTATTTTGTTTTTACCTTTTGCTGTTAATATATTTTAAGAGCACCAGCAAGAGAAATCTTGGGGTTTTCTGTACCATAGGCAAATTTGTTGATTTCAACTAGGCCTACAACTCTCCAACAGTGTATCTCTTACATTTGCAGTGTTTAATAATATTCCTCATTCTAAGTTTATTGAGTTTCTTTGCATTTTCTGGCTTAATTTTATTTTATTTATAAATTTTTATTATTTCTAACAACTTTTAAATTTAAATATATTTTGGTTATATTCTTCCCCTCTCCCAAGTCTTTTCAGATCCTCTCCTCCTCCCTACCCACCGAACTAATAATTCTTCTCAAATAACCAACTAAAGCCAAATCCAACTACCTCCAAACCAAAAAAGAAAAAAAACCCCAAAAACTAAAACAAAAACCTCACGATAAAAACACACTCATAACGAAAAACAAGCAATCAAACAAAATATCAAACTATAACCAAATGAAAGCACATGCACAAAAACTTTGTGTCCATTATATATTTGTCAACTAGTCCTGAACATGAGTGGTTGATAATACTCAGTGCTACTCTATTGGAGAAAACTGATTTTCTTTCTCGCAGCAGGTTCAAATGACAGTTCAGTTGTTAATCTTTACCCCAGTAGTAAGTTTTCATTCATTCATTCATTCATTCATTCATATTTAAAAAATATAGCAATATAAAATATAAGATAAAAGAAAAATTATCACATCAATATCTGAAAAGACAAACCAACAGAAATTTATTTTAAGATAAGGGTGATTGTGAGGTTTTCACACACACTTATCGTATCATTCAAACACAGGAAACAACTTCTTAAACTCTCCTGTTTCTCTCTTCATCCTCCTGATCTCATTCCTCATCCTCAAAGAAACTTCTTTACTCTTGTGTCTTATTTGTTTTTGTTTTGTTTTGTTCGTTTGTTTCTTTGTTTGTTTTTTGATTTTTCAAGACAAGGTTTCTCTGTTGTAACCCTGATTCCCCTGGAACTCACCATGTAGACCAGGTTGGCCTTGAACTCACAGAGGTCTGACTGCCCCTGCCTCCTGAGTGCTGGGATTAAAGGCATATGCCACCACTGCCCAGGTTTTTTTTTTCTTTTTTTTAAGATTTATTTATTTTTCTTGTACGTATATGGGTGTTATGGGTGTGTCTGTGTGTGCTACATGTGTGCTTAGTGACAAAAGAGGAGTCAGATCCCCTATAACAGGAGTTAAAGATGATTGTGAGCTACCATGTGCATGCTGGGTATTGAACTCTGGTCCTTTGGAAAAGCAGCCAAAGCTTTTAACCATTGAGCCAACTTTCCAACCCATTATGTCTTTATTCGTAATCTAGATTTTTATGTAAGAGAAAATCTGATATTTGTTTGAGTTTCTCTAATTTCCTCTGAGATAATTATCTCCAGTCCTATCTATGACACAGTTTTACTACTCTTTATGGTTGAATAACACTCTATTATGTATATGCCATACTTCATTTATCCATTTATCTTCTGTTAGACATCTAGGCTGATTGTATAAGTTGGCCATTAAAAATAGTCCCACAGTAGAAACCATTTTGGCTTTACGTTATCTCTACTGTATTCAGAATTTAACTCTTTCACGTATCTATCCAGGAGTGATGCATCCAAATCTTTCTCTCCCCACACCATTTCTTTCTCAAAAACTGCATACAGATTTCCATAATGGCTGCACTAGTACTAATTTGCATTCCTGCCAACATTTGTAAAGGTTCCCTTTTCCCCAGATGATCACCATTTGTTGTTTGTTTTCTTGATGATAGTCATTCTAATTCAGTGTGATGAAATTTTAGTCTTGATTTGCATTTCCCTGATGGGGCTACAGATGTTGAACATTTTCTTCATGTGTTTATTAGCTATTTGAATTTCATCTTTTGAATACTACCTGTTTAATTCATTTGCCTACTTACTGATTGGATTGCTTGTGGACTTTGATGTTAAACTTTTTTGGTATTTTCAGGATATTAATCAGATGCATAGTTGGAAAAGACTCTTCTCACATTCAGAAGGTTTTCTGATTTCTCGGATCACTTTTCTTTTTTGTGCAGAAAGATTTTAATCTGATACGTTTCCACTTGTCAGTTTTTGTTATTTCCTGAGTTATTTGATGTCTATTCAGAAGATCATTGTTTATGACTAGATTTGCTTTGACATTTTATAGCCTGTCTATTAGATGTACCCTTTGCCTCAAGCTTGAAGTTGGGCTCATAATCATGTATTCATGTCCTTCTATACTTAAATGCTTTTAATTGGATTATATTTTATTTGTGATTTAAAATTCCATGTGTTTATTCTATCCTCTTTCCCACTATATCATATTTTTTAACAAATATGTGTCAATCCATGTCATTTTTTGAGTATCCTTTTTGTGTTTCTTTAATATTCAGATGACCTAAAGAAAAATATAATGCTACCTTATAAAGTACTGCTTACAGCACATTAGTTTAGGAATTGAAAGTAGCTTCTATCTTTCCTTTTCTGAATACATGCATATGACAGCTTCATTATATCAGCTATAATATTGTGAGCCAATCATTTCAGCTAAAATCAATCCTTCAGATAAATATATAATACCTTAAATTACTCACATGTTGCTGTTCTGATTTTTTGAGAAAATGTCCTATCAAACTCTGGTTGGCATGTTTTGCGTGTGTGTGTGTGTGTGTGTGTGTGTGTGTGTGTGTGTGTATGTGTAAGTATGTCTGTGTAAACCACAGTGGCCTTGAAATTGTGAGGAATTCTGGCTTTACCTCTACTTCTCTGCTTGTTTAAAGACTTGTTTTGTCACTCCAGGTTTAAACTATTTACATTTTCAAGTCATTTTAAATAAATTCATAGATGTATATAATGTATTTTGATCATATAAGAGCCCCAATTCCTCTCCATTTTCTCCTGGAACCTTTTCTACCTCATGTCCAGTTTTCATGACCTACCAAGGACAACCAGTGCTGTTATTGTGTTCTTGGGTATAGGGCTGTCCCTGGCAACATGGGCAAGTTACTGCAGTTCACTTTCCTGAAGAATATGGATTCTCTATTCTCTATTCTCATTAACAGCGTACATTTTAAAATTTAGATGTTCTTACACAGTTGCCATATTCTTAAAATGAATCAAAATCACCTAAGTATTTCAGATCTCATGGCATTAATTCTGCTATGCAAATTTGTAGCAACCGAAAGGCTCAGAATTTAAAATATCTCACTATATTATAATGTGAAAAACTAAAACTTGTAGTGAAAAACATGAAGTAATGAAGCCATTCCTAGTTCTGCCCATGGGCTATTTTTACTTCCTCCTTCTACATAGCATTTCTTTTGCATGAAACTGGCATAATTTTATTATTCTTCATGTTTGAGGGAAATTCTGCTGTATTCACATGTTTTCTTAGTCCATCCACCATTTGGGAAAATTCCTTTTCTTGCTGCCTTAAGAGGCTAATTCTCAGTAACATATCCAAGAAGCACTTAGAGCTTTGAGGGTTTTGGCCTCTGTACAATCTAGTCCTAAGCCTAGTATTAGAAGACTTCAGCCTCTGTACAATCTAGTCTTTAAGATTCAAGTCCAGACCTTGAAGGCTTCAGTCTCCATACAATCTAATGTGCTAACCTAGACCTAAAATATTTCTGCCTCTGAGAATTACTGCTGACTGAACTCACTCTGATTAGCGCCTTCTGATCTCAGAGCTGTACAGAATTCAACTGACTTTTCTGGTTCAACTCAACTCACTCACTGTTCTGGCTCAAAGTCTTCCCCAAACTGACCGGATTAAACTGAACTTCAGAGCCATCTGACTGTTTCTGATTGCACTCTTAAGAGTCTGGCTGACTCCTGCAACTTCTGTAACTGAACTGCTCTGCTGGCTTCAAAACGACTCATTGATAGCTGATTCTTTTACCCAAACTCACTCTTCTGTCTAACACTGACTCCTGCTGCACTGCTTCTGTGTCTCATTTGACTGCTTATCTAGCTGACTGCCTGACACTCTGAGCTGAGAGTCTGCTTTTATATTGTGAGAGTTAGGCATTCTGAATCCTCAGTCTCACTGACTCTGATAATTCTTCCTCTGATTCATCATTTTGCCTGCTCTTCACTCTGATTCATCTCAAATGTCACTCTGCTAAGTCTTCATTATGATTCACTCTCAGACTTGGGGTTAAAGGTGTATACTCACTCTGTACTTCACTCTGCCTCTGACTTTCCACTTCTCAGTGACTAGTATGCTCTGACTCAATCTCCTTCCACCCTCTCAATCTCTATACTGCCTCCCTTCCCCTCTCTTTCTCTCTCTCTGTGTTTTGAAACAAGGTTTCTCTGGGATGTCCTGGATCTCACTCTGAAGATCTCACTCTGGCCTTGAACTCATAGAGATCCACCCAAGTGCTAGGATTAAATGCACATGCCACCACCACCCTGCTTACTGCATCTGTCTTAATACTGAACTGACTGAACTCAGAATTGAGAACCATGAACCGAGATCTGTGAACTGAGAAGTATGACTCACTTCTGAACTGACTGCTTCCTTTTACATCCTGAATATTGGGATTAAAGACATGTGCCACCACTGACTTCTGAGTTGGGTTACTTAAAGATATGTACTGTATTGGGATTATAGGCATGTACTAACATTATTTCTACTCTAGAACAGCCATGCTTCCAGATCAGAGATCAAATGTTTATCACACAGGCCTTCCAATGTAATCCTTTGCTAGAGTAGCCATATTATTTAATTAGCAGATTAAATGTTCCTCTACATATCCTTATTAATTGATTCAAGAAATCTTGAGAAGCAGATGGAATATGCTTTGCTAAATATCAATGAGCTCCGTTGTTTTCCATGTCTAAATATATTTAAAGAATAAATTGCTCAAGTCAGACCTATCTTCAGTTGCCTGGAGTTTCTAGATGATTACACTTAAAAAGTCATGCTCATTTTAGTGAGAATAACTTTTGAGATGGAGAATGTGGGTAGGATTAGGCAAGCTTTATAGACATGCAGGGATGTCATTGGACAAAGACAAACAAACAAACAAACAAACAAATAAAAGCACTTAGATTGCTAATTCAATTGCTTGAGTTAAGAGCTGAGAACTCACAGCCTTCATTGTGGCTAACATCTGAGCATACCACATCTCAACGTCGGTATGAAGGAGTGATCTGCTTTAACTGAAAAATGCATTTTCTTCAAATTTCCTGTTCCGAAGCTTGCAGAGCAGGAGATCCAGCATTGTGGCTCTGTCGGAAATTGGTGGCTTTGTAAGGCAGTTCTTGAGGAATCGGGAGATTCTTGTGGTATTTGTGGAACTTAGTCTTGTAGAGAGATATCTGTAACATAGTATTTAAACAAAATGACAGATTGACTGTTTTAAACTGTTGTGCCCAGAATTCAAGTCCCCAAATACCACCAGAGAGCCTGAATCCACAAGCAAAAAGCAAGTTGCCATTATTTAAGCTTGAGCTCTCTGCATCCACTCACACAGCTGGTTCAGACAGAAAAGCCCCAAGCCTTGGTTACGTGGGAGGAGGGTGGGGTGGGAGGGATGGGGTGCGTAAGGGTGAGGGAGGGGTAGGGTGGTTTATCATGGTTACCGAAGGGTCGGGAGTTTCCAACCCAGTGGTTATGGACTGGGTGTTGTTCTGTTCTATTAAGTTCTGGCACGAGGGAATTGGTGGGCTAGGGGGCGTGATCTCTGATTGACTCTTTGGGGGCTTCAGTTTAGGTCCTTCAAAACCACAAACAGTAGTGCAGATGTGCTTGTTAGTCAGTCTTCTATTGCTGCCATACAACATTGGAGATAATAAACGTTATCAGAGGAAAAACTTATGTTGGTTCATAATTTCAAAGATATCCATCTACGGTCAATCTGTACTCATTTGGCCCTAGTGTTTTGAGCTTGAGTCAAGGCAGAGAATTCCTAGCAGGGATCCTGTTATACTACAAAGCTAGTCAGCTCATGGTGAATAATAGGAAAGAGAGAGAAAGTAGAGAAGCTGTATCCCTCCAAGGACATGTCCTCTGAGACTTGTTCCTCTAAGTAGGTTTGAATTTCTAACATATATACTACATACAATAGCACTACTAACTCAGGAACAAGAATTTAGCTCATGTCTTTTGGGAGACAACTCAGGTCCAAATTATAAATCAAAACCACAAAAATATTTCTGAGGGTGAAGTGTGAGTGATAGAATATTAATGTTTCTTGATTGCTGGACCTGTGGAGGAACACAGACAGAATTCTATAAGAACACTATGGATTACTGGCAAAGCAGGAAACTCTAAATCAAAGACATTATCAAAATTTCTTCAATTAAAATGATAATTTACTTTATAACTTCATTTTTAATAAAACATTTACCTTCATTTATTATTGAAGTGAATATTGGGTAAACTCAATTTATGGAGTAGTGATTCTTATGTTGTTGAAATACTCATAAGAGGCTTATTGTATAATATTCATTAAATTCTTACACATTTCACAATTTTTAATTTATGAACAGTGTATTCCTATTATGCCTATTAGACAATGCCATAAAATTCTATAAAACTACTTCTAGATTCCTTATGTAGATAAATCAATGAACAATGTAATTCACAAATCTTGACTAAATAAAAAGAAATGAAGATTTTATTGTTATATAATCTTATTAAGTATAAATTTCTCTAAGGCTAAAATGTTCATTATCACTTAATAGTGTTTGTTTGGGAGAAAATATAACATTTTAATGCACAGAATAAGTACACATATGAGGAAAGTATAGTAAATTATTAAAATTTAATTTTAATAGACTAATCATATACTAATATACAAAACAATTATAGATCAAATGATTTTGCAAAGTGATTGATGTCACATCAAAGGCAGCCTAAAAAGTGATTCTAAAATGTAATGCCAGTTACAGAAGCAAAAATCAGTAAGTGAGATTTCATACAACAGCAGATATATCTGAAAAAAGCCAGATATCAGATTTGTTAAAAAGTTTTCTCTCACAAGCTCCGTCATGAGTAAAATTAAAAGGTTTTATTGCCTTCATTAGTTTTCTTCTCCCCAAATCTCATGAACTTTCTTTCAATATCATCTATCAGCATCATCTGAGGAGGAAAGGTCATGGATTCCATCCTTCATTCAGGCACACAGGACATTAACATCAAATATATAATGTTAGGTATCATATATAATAATCAGGGTGTAATTATGTTCATATATTTCCTCATAGATGTCTTCAGGCACTAGCTACTCTTCTACTTCAAGAAATTGCAGTGGATACTGTTCCTATGGTTACCAGGAGGCATGCAGTATGAAAACAGCTCAAGACTGTAAAAGGTATAAGGAACCAAGTCAGAATCATGAGACAGGCCCTACGGTAAGAAAGTCACTATGCGCATTGGTATTTTTCAAATATCTTAATCCTAAGATTGTTGCTTTTCCTAAGTAACAAAATATCAGTGAAATATTTAATGTGTACAAACCAGTTAGTTTTCTGTATGCTAAATACATTAATTGATACAGCTATAGATCTTGATAAAATATATTGTATAGAGCAAACAAAAAGACAAGAGGAAAGAAGTTTCTCAACTTAAAAGGGCTAGCATTAAGAAAGAACTCTTCTGTCAACCATCAGTAAGACAACATAAAAGGGCACGATAAACTCTAGAATGTAAAATTTGAATATTGTGGAAGTGCCATGAAATCTGCTAAATAGCAGCTTGTTTTAGCCAAACATGCATCCAATCGTTTTTGATACTGTTGTGTCAGTTGTATAATGACTAACTGGAATTAAAATGTTCCCAACTTTACAAGATATCTCTCAAAGATGGATGGATTCAGAGACAAAGAGAAAAAGAAGCCAGAGCATTCCTTTGCTACTAAAGAAGAGGATTAGTTGGTAAAAAGAAGGTAATGTAAAACTATGTATCTCTCATTGTAGAAATTAATTCTGCAAAGAAATCTTTAACTTTTCCACTTTTCCTTAATTTATTTAATAAGACATGACTATCCTGTGTACTTAATACCATACATTATTTATTTATTTATTTATTTATTTATCCATTCATATTTATTTATTTATTTATCTAGAGATAGGGTTTGACTGTCCTGGAACTCACTCTGTAGCCCAGTCTGGCCTTGAACTCACAGAGATCCACCTGCCTCTACCTCCCAAGTGCTGGGATTAAAAGCATGTGCCACCACCCCCTTGCTAAATATTATAATTTTGAAGTAAAAGCAGCATCTTCTCTCTCCAAAACACTTAGAAAATGCTGCTGTTTCTGCAGATGTGCTCATACACCCTTGCTGTTTTTTTTTTCTGATCAGAAGTAGAATATTTAATCAGTTTTATCGAGTATCTGATGTTCTTTGTTTCTAATAATAAAATACAGATAGAATTCTATGAAAAAATTAAAATGTGTCCATCTCAAATATCTTGCATGCTTCCAATATTAAATATCTTACCGCAGCCCAGTTTTCTAAGTCCAGCAAGCTTGGCTATCTGTCTGTCAGAACTGAAGAACACACAAGGAAAGCATTTTTATGTAAATTCATAATTAAGCCAAAAGAATCAAAGACATTGACTCTAACCTGTCATCCTAGGTCCTGACATATTTTCAAACTGAATAAGATATAATTATTTGTGTATGTCAGCTAATACCCAGTGGCATATGTGAGAACAACATCTATTAAAGCTCAGACACACTCGTTTTCCTTGGAAGAGCCTGAAATAATTAAGTTAGTAAATCATCACCTAGTCAGGACACTGGCTCCCACGGCTACTCCTCTTGATCTTCACCTTAATTATGTGCTTGTCTTGATCCTTGACTATAAAATGCACTGACATGCATGTGCCTTTGACTGCTCAGTTCTGGAGATATTTTGCAGCCTGTTCACGATGTGCTGTTTTATTCTAACTCCCTATGTCTCTTTGACATATATATCCAGAGAGAAGTGCATGCTGTAGCCTGCAACATCCTGGAATGAATTACTTAAATTAACCCCCACTGTCCAGTAACTACCAGTGGATTTGCACCAGGCAGCCAACAGTTAATTAACGCCTAGATTATGAGGAAGATTGTGTCAAGTTTATATTTATTTTAAATATAAGTATAGAAAGGAGACAAGACCATTATTTTTAATACACACAAGAACACAACAAAAATTTGTTGAGTAATATATTTATATTATCTTTAAATTGCATCCTGACTATAGCTATACTTTGGACAATAAATTATAAGAGGGAGAATGTATTGCTGTAAATCATTACCACTATCAAAAAGAAATATGATACTATTGATTATCTATTACAATGGGGCAATAGTATTATTGTGGGTTTGATATACAGTTTAATTTTTATTGATTGTATATGTACTTCAAGTTTTAGTTTTATTAATGCTTGTGTATATACATATCTATATATTAACATTTGTATATATAAACTTATCCTTAGTTTTTCTTATAATAAATAAATGTTTAAATTTACTAATTAATCAGACAAATTAAAAGATGTTACAACTCAATATTCTACCAGGTAGTTATTTATTACAGTTTTTACCGAACACCTACAAAATTGTCTTTATTAAAGTAATAACCTTTGCTTAGGATGAGAAATAACATGTTGATGACAAAATTGACATCATTGGATTTGTTCAAATTAGAATTTTTTTGTATGATACTTTTAAAAACAGAGCAATGAGCACATTATTCATATAAGAAGTATACAGCATTTGTGAGTCTTATAGTTATAGCTATAGTTATAATTGGTGGACAGGCATGCATTGGTGGCTCACTTAATGAAGATTTCCCTAGTTTTGAAAATATTGATACAGAAACATGGCAGTACACAAACATCAGATCTGGACTAGTGATTGGCTTCTCATCTGTTGTCCATTATAATTTAATTAGGATGCAGGTGAAAAATCAGCTGAGCTGTCCAGAAATATCTGCATAGTGCAGAGCCCAACATGTGTGATAGTCACGCCTAATGAGCCCAGAAAAACATGTAGAGAGTATGATTAAGTTGCTGTTTCAGACTTCAGGCCATTTATATAATTAGGCCTTCCTTCATCTTTTTTCCTACTAAAATGTAAGTTTTACTCAAATATTGATCCACAATTAGGAAAGAGTGCTTGCTCAGAGATAGGGAAGTACATGAATGCTGAGTGACTGACTAAGGGTACACAAACTATAGATAATGAAAACCTGGTGCATATACACCATGCGCTTTTACTCAACTGTAAAGATAATGAAAAGAAAATTATTGAATTTGCAACAAAACTAGTTGGAATTGTTAATCATTTTATTTGAAGTAATACCGTATGTCCTTACTATTATGCAGATTACAACCTCTGTTAAAGATGTCTGTCTAGGTGAGAATATATAGTTAAAGGCTGATAAACTAGAAAAGAGCCCATGAGAAAGGAAGCAAGGGGCTGATTTTAAAAGAGAGGGTTTGGAAAACAATAGAGTAAAATGGAAAGAGGGATACTGGAGCCAAACAAGAAGCTTCAGTGAGGAGAGGGTAGCAGCGGGTTAATGCAGGAGTCAGTTGGAGGCAAGCTAATCCAAATGAAATATGTATAAAATTCCATTTAGAAACCTGTCACTTTAAACTTAATCTTAGAAATTAAAATAACATAGTAAAAAAATCCTTTATTTATATTTCATATTTTATTTTGTTATGTTTTGTTGTTATCTCTTAGAAGCCTATTCTTTTCTAAGGAAAGAGAGAAAGGAAGTAAATTGAATGGAAGAAGAGGTAGGATGGAGCTATGTGGAGTAGAGAGATAGGAAACTGTAATCAAGATATATTGGACATTGGGGGGTGGCGGCCTCTGTCTTTTATCACAGCACTTAGGAGGCAGAGTCAGGAGGATCTCTGTGAGTTCGAGGTCAGCCTGGACTATAGAGTGAGTTCCAGACAGCAAATAAAACTACAAAGAGAAATTCTTTCTGTCTCAAAAATCCATATGTGTGTGTGTATGTGTGTGTGTGTGTGTTTACATATATGAGAAAACAATCTATTTCAATCTATTTCATTTAAAATAAAATAAATTAAGTCTAGCTCAGTTGACAGCCCCCTCAAAACTGGGACATCCTCTGGAGAATATCTCCAGTAAGCATCCTTAGTGCTCTCTTCCCTCAACTGAGATTACAAAGAGGATGTCATCCCGTGGGACTGGCATTATGGGTAGTTGTGAACAGCCTAACGTAGGTACTGAGAACTAAACCCAGGTCCTTTAGAAAAAAAATCACCTTATCTATTAGCTGCCTTTCCAGCCAACTCAGTTTCTTGTATATTACCAATACACCAAATTTATTTTTAAGAAAATCAATGTCAGTGGCATTTTGATGACAGTTTAATAACTTCAAGAGCATTTTAGGACATATGCACACTACTTGTACTCCAAAGGCACTGTTGTTCTAATAGGGTTACACCTAGTGAAAAATAAAAATAAAAATAAAAACAGTGGCCAAGCAACTTAACAGTGATGATCTAGAGAAACTGGATGGTCTATGCTATTTTCTGTGACCAAATAGACTTAGCTGAGATATTTTAGGACCTAGGCCAAGAGAGAGAATTATATTCCTCACCCATTGTATGTAATACTAAAATTCAATGTGAAAATACAAATATTAAGAAATAGATCCATGTCCGAAACAGCTCAGGTGGGTGGTCAAGTACACAGACTAAGGAAAGGCTAAATAGTAGTGTTCTGTTAAAAGATGATAGCAATAAAATGACTCCTAATAATGTCTTCTATACTCATACATCAGTGTCTTACTCAGCTGTCCTGAGAGAAGCTTCCTTCTGTTCCAGATGGAAACACATGTAGAGGCCACAGCTAGAGAATGGGCAGAGTGAAAGATCTTGGAACACTGAATCCTAAATAGAATGTCTCCATCAGACCTTCCCCTGAGAGCTCAGGGAACTCTTCAGAAGAGGAAGTGGGAAAGAGTGTACAGCCAGTGGCAATGGAAGACATTAAGCTAACAAGGTTTAGAACTGACAGGACGGATGCACATATGAGCTCTCAGAGACTGCTGCAGCTTGCACAGGGCCTGAATATGTCTGAGCTAGATGAAATCTCAGAGCTGAGAGGGGAAGTGGACACAAGCGCCCATCCCTATCTATCTATCTGTCTATCTATCATCAATCATCTATCTATCTCCAATTAACAATCACCCACAAAGTAAAGAAGGCAGCTTCCTCCAACAGAGTCTCCCTGGGTATGCAAATCACCTTTTTTCTTTTTTGAAATTTCACATGAATTTTTTTCTTCTCTCATATAGCATAACCCAACACTCTTCTTCCCCACCCTCCACTCTTCCCAGCTCCCCATGCCTCCTCTCTCCTGCAGATCTACATCCCGATCCTCCCACCCCCAACCCATGCCTCTCCCCAGAAAAGCAGTCCTACCAGGGTTATTGCTCAAATATGTCACAACAAGATGAAACAGGTCCTGGCACAATTCCCTGCTTCAAGGGTGGACTAGGCAATCCAGCAGGAGGAGAAGGGTCCCAAGGGTAGGTGAAAAGTTGAAAGACATCCCCCCACACCAACTTCCATCTGTTCTGCAAGAGCACCAAGCCAGGCAACCTCAAGACATAGCTGGAGACCCAGCAAGTTTCATGTCTGTTGCTTCAGGCCCTGGAAGCTCCTAAGAGTACTGGTCATTTGGCTCCATGGGATTTGGTTTTCTGGAGTCCTCAAACTCTTCTGTTCTCAATATGCCTCCTCCACCTATTCCATGTGGTTCTCTGTGCTCTGTAATTTGGCCCTGGACCTCTATATCTGCTCCCATCAGCTGGTAGAGGAAGCCTCTTTGATGAAGATTGGGTTAGGCAGCTATCTATGAAGAGAGTAGGATCAGGCAGGAGTTCCCTCCTTTAGCATGGGGCTCAGACCTTCCATTGTCCCAGCAGGTCCTGCAGGGAGGATAGGCCATAGGTTGAGGTTTTTTTTGTGGCTGGGATGATGTCCCAGTCATACCACTGGAAGCCTTGCCTTGTTACAGGAGATGGCTTGTTTAGGTTCCCTATCCCCCATTACTAGAGGTCTTCACTGGGGTATCCTTTGTTGATTCTAGGTTTCCACTGCCCTAGGTCTCCTGATTCTCTCCTACATGTCTTCCATTCTGGCCATTTCTCTGTATATTCTCTCCCTCCATCTCTCTCCCCCTTCCTGGTCCCTTCTCTTTCCATTCCCATTCTCCCCCAGTCCCCCTGCATCATCAGTTCTATTTCTCCTTTACAGGGAGATCCCTAGTCCCCATTGTGGCCCTCCTTGTTGCATGGTATCTCTGGTTCTGTAGATTACAGCACCTTTGTCCTTTTCTTAAACTTAACATCCACATATAAGTGAGTACATACCCTGTTTGTCTTTCTGGGACTGGGTTACCTCACTCAGGATGATGTTTCCTAGTTTTATCCATATCCATTTGCCTGCAAAGTTGATGTAGTCATTTTTATCTATCTATCTATCATCTATCTATCTATCTATCTATCTATCTATCTATCTATCTATCATCTACCTATCTACCTATCTGTTTTCTTTTCTCATATAATACATATCAACACTCCTATCCTCCTTACATTCCTCCCATCTCCCTCCTAGTCCCATTATATATCCTGCCCACCTCACCCACATATCCCCACTCTTGCTTCTCCCCATAGAAGAGAGCAGAGTTCACAGGGTACTGCTCAAACAGGGCTACAATAAGATCGAACAAGGCCAAGCACTAATCCCTATGATGAGGGTGGACTATGCAACCTAGCTGGAGGAAATGGGTCCCAAGGGCAGACAAAAGCGTTAGAGAACCCCCATATACACTCTAGCCTGTAGGTTCTCTGCAAGAACACCAAGCCAGACAACCACATGACATATCTAGGAGACACTGCATGCTCTTTTTCTGCCACTTCAGGCTCTGAGGGAGCCCAAGTGTTCTGGTCCATTGACTCTGTGGAGCTTGTTCTCCTGATGTTCCTGACCCCTTTGGTCCCTGAAATCCCTCCTACTCCTCTTTTCTGAGTTTTCCAGAGCTCTGCACGATGCTTGATTCTGGACCTCTGCATCTGTTTCCATCAGCTGCCGGTGAAAACCTCACTTTGCTAGAGGTCATCAAAAAGGTCTCCATCGTGCACTCCAGTGAATTTCCACTGCCCTTGATCTCCAGATCCCCACTTAATGTCCTCCAGTTATGGTTGTCTCTCCATACACTCTTTCCTTCCATCTCTTTCCCCACACCTGGTTTTTTTCCCATTCTTATCCCCACGCCCCCACCCCCACTCCTGGTCTTCCTGTAGCATCTGTTCCATTTCTCCTTTACCATGGAGATCTCTGCATCCCCACTGAGGCCCTCCTTGTTGCATGGTCTCTCTAGGTCTGTGGATTGCAGTGACTTTGTCCTTTGCTTAATGGCTAATAAATACATGTAAGTGAGTACATGCTGAGTTTGTCTTTTTGGGCCTGGGTTACCTCACTCATAATGATTTTCTCTAGTTCCACCTGTTTGCCTGCAAAATTTATGTAGTCAATCTTTTTAATAGCTGAATAATACACCATTGTGTAAATATACCACAATTGATTTATCCATTCTTCAGTTGAGGCACACCTAGGTTGTTTCCACTTTCTGGCTATTTTGAATGAAGCTGCTAGGAACAGAGTTGAGCAAGTGTCATTATGGTAGGAAGGAGCATCCTTTGGGTATATTCCCAGCATACAAATGGCTGGGTCTTGAGGTAGGTCTAGTTCCAATTTCCTGAGGAATCACAATATTTATTTCCATAATGATCCTTTTTGTATTGATCTTAGTCATTCTGACAGGTATAAGATGGAATCTCAGAGTACTTTTGATTTGTATTTCCCTGATAGTTAAGGATGCTGAACATTTCTTTAAGTGTTTCTCAGTCATTTGAGATTCCTCTTTTGAAACTTCTTTGTTTAGATCTGTACCCTATTTTTGATTGGATTATTTAGTTTGCTTATGACTAGTTTCTTGAATTCTTTATATATTTTGAATATTAGCACTCTATCAGAAATAGAGTTGGTGAAAATCTTTTCCCATTCTGTGGGCTACAGTTTTGTTTTATTGACATTGTCTTTTGCCTTACAGAAACTTTTCAATTCCATGAGGTCTCATTTGTTAATTGTTGATCTTAGTGTTTGAACTATTGGTGTTCTGTTCAGGAAGTTGTCTTCTGTGCCAATGTGTTCAAGGCTATTTCCAATTTTTTCTTCTATCAGGTTCACTGAATTTGGGTTTATGTCGGGTGTTTGATCCACTTGGACTTGAGTTTTATGCATGGAATTATATATGGATCCATTTGCATTCTTCTACATGCATCTAATTAGACCCATACCATTTGTTAAAGATGCTTTCTTTTTTCCATTGTAGGTCTCTGGCTTCTTTATCAAAAATCAGATGTCCGTAAGTTTGTGGAATTATGTCTGGATCTTTGATTTGATTCCATTGATCCACATATCTGTTTTTATGCCAATACTTTGTAGTTTTATTACTGTGCTTCTGTTGTATTGCTTGAGATCAGGAATATTGATATTTCCAGAAGTTCTTTCAAGATTATTTTAATGATCCTGGGCTTTCTGTTTTTCCATATAATGTTGAGTACTGTCCTTTCAAGGTCTTTAAAGAATTGTATTGGTATTTTAATAGGTTTGCATTGCATCTATAGATTGCTTTTCTAAAATGGCCATTTTTACTGTTAATCCTACCAATCCAGGATCATGGCACATTTTTCCATCTTCTGAGTTCTTCTTCAATTTCTCTCCTCAAGGTCTTAAGGTTTTTGTCATACAAGTCTTTCATTTGCTTGGTTAGAGTCACCCTAAGATACCTTATGTTATTTATGGCTATTGTGAAAGGTGTTGCTTTCCTGATTTTTTTCTCTGTCCATTTGGCATTTGTATATAGGAGAGTTACTGATTTTTTTGAGTTGGTCTCTTAGTCAGCTACATCAGTGAAGTTGTTTATCAGCTGGAGGAGTTCCCTGGTTGAATTTTTTGTGTTGCTTATATACACTATCATATCATCTGCAAATAAGGATACTTTGAGTTCTTCCTTTCCATTTCATATCTACTTGATCTCCTTCTGTTGTCTTATTGCACTAGCTAGAACTTCAAGTACTATATCAAATAGGTATATAGAGAGGTGACAACCTTATCTTGTTCTTGATTCTAATGGAATTGCATTGAGTGCCTCTACGTTTAATCTGTTGAGGGATGTGGGCTTTCTACAAATTGCCTTCATTATATTTAGGGTATGACTCTTTTATCCATAATATTTTGTTGGATTTTGCCAAAGGCCTTTTTGGTATCTAGAGAAATGATCATGCTTTTATTTTTCTTCAGTTTGTTTATATGGTAGATGACATTGACTGATTTTTGTATGTTGAGCCATCCCTGTATCTTTGTGATGAAGTTTACTTGATCATGGTCAATAATCTTTTTGATGAGCTCTTGGGTTCAGTTTGTGAGTGTTTTGTTGAGTAATTTTGTGTCTATGTTCATGAGGGAAATTGGTGTGTAATTCTCTTTCTTTGTTGAATCTTTGTGTGGCTTGGGTATCAGGGTAACTGTGGTTTCCTAGAATGAGATTGGATGTATTCCTTCTGCTTCTATTTTGTGGAATAACTTGAGGAGTACTAGTGTTAATTCTTCTTTGAATGTCTGATAGAATTCTGGGCTAAAACCATCTGGTCCTGGGCTTTTATTGGTTGGAAGGCATTTAATGGCTTCTTCTATTTTCTTGGGTGTTATAGGTATGATTAAATTGTTTACCTGATACTGAGTCAACTTTGGTAGGTGGTATTTATCAAGAATATTATGTATTTCTTTTTTAATTTTCCAATTTTATGGCATATTGTTTTTTAAAGTATATCCTAATAATTCTTTGAATTTCCTTGGGGTCTGTTGTTGGTTGTGATATGTGTGTATCTGTGTGTTTGTGTGTGTGTGTGTGTGTGTGTGTGTGTTTGAGTGTATGTCTCTCTTCTATTGTTTATGATTGTGTGAGATTATTTATTTCTTGTGTTTCCCTATCTTCTGTAGGGCTTTGTAGCTAGATATTGTTTGAATTTGGGTTTATTGTGAAATATTTTGTTTTCTCCTTCTATGGTTAATGAAAAGATTTGCCGGTTATAATAACCTGGGCTGGCATCTCTCTTCCCTTAGAGTCTGTTGTTGTGGTATGTTTAGTTGTGGATAATATCTTAGTTAAGATTCGTCTCTTACTTGTTTACACCTCTGTGCCATCCCCAGCTTCCACCCTCCACAGGAGGTTCCTGTTATTTGTTGATTGAGGGTCTGTGTGAAAACAGGAAGAAAACACCTGGGGAGAGGGGTGGAGCAAGGAGGGAGTAGGGGAGGAGGTGGAGCAGAGTAGGGCAAGCGGGAGAGGAGACAGACAGCAGGGAACAAGGAAGAAGAAGCTAGCAAGCAGGAGGAGAATGAAGAGAAGAGCATGGGGTGAGGAAGCCATTGGAGTGAGCTCTCTGCCTAGCTGCCCGGGTATTAGAATTCCCTGAGATTTGAAATGGATTGTGATTAATAAAGAGCATTGGAAAACTTCAACGTCTGGACTCTCCGTTAAGCTCAATAACTTTATTTTAACAGTTTGTAGTAGTTCTGTCCAAGTCAATCTGACTTTTAAGGTTTCCATTGAGAAATCTGGCGTAATTGTAATAGGTTTGCCTTTGTATGTTACTTGTTTATCTCTTGCATTTACATTGTATTATTTCTTTGTTTTGTATGTTTAGTATATTGAATATTATGTGGTAGAGGAAATTATTTTCTATTCCTGTCTATTTGATGTTCTAAAAGCTTCTTGTACCAATAGGCATCTTTTTCTTTAGGTTTGGAACATTTTCTTCAATGATTTTGTTGAAAATATTTTCTGTGTCTTTGAGCTGGGAATCTTCTAATTCCTCTGTTCCTCTTATTCTTAGGTTTGACCTTTTTGCAATCTCCCAAATTTCCTGGATGTTTTGTGTAAGGAGTTTTTTGAATTTAATATCTTACTTTACCAATGTATCTATTTCATCTGTAGTAGCTTCAACTCCTGAGATACTCTCTTCCATCAATATATTCTGTTGCTATAGCTTGCCTCTGTAGTTCCTAATCACTTTTCTAAGTGTTTCATTTTGAAAATTTCCTCATTTTGTGTTTTCTTCATGACTTCTATTTCCATTTTTAGGTCTTAAACAGTTTTGTTTGTTTCCTTCAATTGTTTGTTTTTTTCTTGGCTTTCTTCAGGGATTTGTTAATTTATTCAAATTGTTTGTTAATGTTTTCCTGTGTTTCTTTGATGAGTTTACTCAATTCCTGCAATTATTTGTCTTTTCATTGATTACTTTGATGTTCATTTTTCTCATTAAGGACCTCTATTATCTTCATAAAGTTGGTTGTGAGGTCTTTTTCTTCTTCTCCTGTGTCATGGTATTCAAAGCTTTCTGGAAAAAGACAGTTGGGCTATGGTGGTGCCATATTGCCCTAGTGGTTGTTGATTGTGTTCTTAAACTGTCTTTTAGGTATCTGTGGTTGGGGGTGATTATTGGTTTAGGTGCCGATTCCTGAGTTTTCAGTATTTCTTTATGAGAGTCTAGTATCTTGAATTCTGTTTCTTCTCTGGTCCTCTGGTCAGTGTTGCTTGGGAAAGGGCTGGGATTTCCAATGGAGTTGGTGGGTGAGGTTTGGGAGGGTTTGGGCTCTTGGTTCCGAAGAGTTTCTCCTTTGGAGTTCTGGAGGCTGGCTTGGCTTTTAGAGTTGTGAAAGCTTTGGTGGCCTCTGGTTGAAGCAGGGAGCCTTCACAGGAGTTGAGGAACTGTGCAAGTTGGCAATGTGGAGGAGAGGGAGTGTTCAAAGAGTGTGAGGGAATTCTGTGGTAGGGAGAGGAGCTTACCTGTAGTTGTGGCAGCTAGGATGGTGTCTGGTCCAAGCAAGGAGCATCTACTTATGTTAGGAGATGGGGCAAAATGGCAATGCAGAGGAAAGGGAGGTTTGGAGACAGGAAGGGGTCAATATGAAAGTGTGGGGATTCTGTGATAGGAAGAGTTGCCTACATTGATTTGTGGTACCTGGGGTAGCCACTGATACAAGAAAGAGACCTTGCTGGAGTTAAGTTGAGTTCAGGGAGGGAAAATTATAATCAAAATACATTGTATAATTTTTTTTCAATACAAAATGAAGCTTTGTTCTATATTTAAGAAAAAAGAAAAATTAGCGCTGGAAAAAATGGCTCATTTGTTAAGAAAGCTTGCTGTTCTGGATGCCCTTTCCTAGCTTCTGTAACACATGTCATGTTACACACACACACACACACACACACACACACACACAGACTCACACAATGCTCTACCTTACAAGTCAGAAAAAGATGACTAAAATTAAATTTTAACTTTTAAAATATGTTTTTAGGAGAATACAAATTTATAGAATTATTTCATTGAATTGCTAAAATAGTGTGGGATTTTCAAGCACTATTAAATTTAAATATTTAAAAATATGTGTTTATTGTTTTCCTTAGCCCATGTTAAATACTATTAAGTAATAAATAGTTAATATTTTTAAACTTGCTTCTCTGTTCAAATGAACAGTAAGATATACAAAGAAAAAGACTTTCTGTACATATTTAATCATAATATTACAATGTTTTAAGGTTTTCTCAATATTTGTCCTTTTATAGATGATCATAGAATTTTTATCATGAAACCACAATAACTACTGGAAAACTTCTGACATAGATTTCTGTCTCTAGTCATGTAGGAGCTTTCTCTGTCTTGTTTTAAATAAACTTGATCTGATTCACTTACTATTGGTGTATTTGTTAGCAACTATAACTATGTTACTATTTTAAGATGCAAAAATACTTCTATAATATACAGTTATAGAAAATATTCTTAATCATTTTATAGGTAAATGTTCTCATGTGACAAATATCCTCCTGGTTGATTAAAGAATACTTTGTATAGAGAGCAGATGCATATAATTGCTGAACAAGGGAAAATATTGTCCTATGAGAATGTCCATTAATAAAGCCATAATCAGGGTCAATACATGCTGCCTCATTTTTTTTTGCAATCATTCATTTGTGGTATGAATATGAGCTCCTCATGAAATGGAGGGTAATCTAGTGCTGACATACATAGGAAACATGAAAAGTGCATTTCTTTAGTGTGTGCTCTTGTGATTTCCTTGTCACCACCTTTTCACATGCCTCTGTAATCTCTGTGTGTTATCCTTATATCAGTATGGTTACTGCCAATTGGGCATTTATGACTTCAGAGTATTCTAACTACTCAAAACACACTTTAGCCTTTAATATTATGAATAACATTTCAGATATTTTGTTACATAGAGAAAACTAAATTCCCACTATGCCCTGTTAATGAAGAATAAAGATTCAGATTAAGTTCATTATATTATATTGTAAATTCATTATATTAAGGAACATATTTACATCAGTAACTCATGCATTTACCAATTATCAATTTATGTCTTTTACTTCTTTTAGACCCCAAATTATTATTTGCAATCCAATTTCTGTTAAATGAAAGTAGGTCCCATGATTCCAGAGGTGGAGAAAAGACACAAGAAAGAGCTTAAACTTATCCTTCCTGTGATCGTTGCTCAAAATATTTAATTATGCTGGCTCACGTGGTGAGATCACTTTTATTCAATCTGTTTATTCAAATCCTAATATCTCTGAAGTCTCTTTGAAAGTCCCTTTGTACATAAAGCCAGAAATAATAGAAAGAGTAATTTTTCAGTTTCCTGGCTAGTTTTTATGTCAACTTGACACAAGATAGAATTATTAGAGCAGAGGGAGCCTCAACTGAGAAAATGCCTCTATAAGATTAGGCTGTAAGCAAGCCTGTGTGAAACTTTTTAATTAGTGATTGATGTGGGAATGCCAAGCCATTGTGGTACCCCTGGACTGGTGGTCCTGGTTCCATAACAAAGTGTACTGAACAAGCCAGTGAGCAACACTCTTTCATGGCTTCTGTATTGCCTCCTTCCTCAAGCTTTTTGCCTTGCTTGAGTTTCTGTTCTGACCTTCTTCAATGATAAAAAATGATATAAAAGCATAAGCCAGGTAAACCCTTTCCTCCCACACATGCTTCATGTCATGGTTTTCCATATAACAATGGTTACCCTAACTACAACAACATCATTTAGAATCCTGAGCCATTTTGACCACTAGATAATGTTTACCTCACACATCTTTCAATTTGCCTTTATATGCATATTATTAAACCCAGTTAGTCTCCAAATAACAATCAAACATGATATTATGTCTACCTAATAAGTTAAGACTATCTATTCTACATAAAAATTAATTATTTTTAGAAGAGTTAGTCCCTAAAATGATGTTTCCCCGATACAGTCTATCCTCAAAAACTATGATGAAAAATTTAAAAACTTAAATACTGAAATAAAGCTTCTTGACATATAAACAAGAGAACAGAAAGCTGAGCTATTTGCCCGATATGTCATTGTGCGATTACTGAGGGGCTTTGTTTCCAGAGTTCTCATAGACAATAAAATCTATGGATGCTAAGTCCATAAACGGTATATTATTAGCATGCTGACTATGTGTGGCTTTTCATACTGTCTGATACTGATAGTCCCTGTAGATTCCTTTTATTTAATACAATGTAAATGCTATACTGATATTTGCTATGTAATATTATTTATGAAAGATGACAAGAAAAATATTTGTACATGCTCTATATAGCCATAATTATTCTAGTTTTATAAATATGATACATGTGTTTTGTGGATACAGGATTAATGACAATATAAATAAAAAATACTGAAGATAACTAAATGACAACTTGCCACGTGGTCATGATTATTCCTTATAACTTCCTTTTTCTGTTTTCTGCCATCAAGAAGTACATAAATATTTCTTAAACCATATTCTCCTCCATTTCCCATAACTTCAATAACCACTTTCTCTACCCTCCCAGTTTTGATTTTTCTTTTTCCCCCTATATCCATTTTGTTTTTTGATCTTCTGAAGGGATCTAACTTTCATGGCAGAATGGTCTCGGTCATCCAGTCTTTCCTGATTGGCCTCTTGCTTTCTAAAGACCTTAATGATAGAATCTAATGACACTAGGATAAGTGCTAAGGCAAATGCTGAATTCTGAGCATAGATCCTTTTTTTCATGATTATGAAATGTTATTCAAATTGCTTTTCATTCTCATATCATTTATCCCAGCTAACACTTCCTTTTTAGTGCTGTTGACGCAGGGGCATGAGGAGCAAAAGGACTAAGAGATAATTTTACTTTCTCATTCAGCAAAGTCATTGTTGACTCTCTTGGGGGAAACATTTATTCACCTGGAGCAAAGAACTGCAGATGTGCAGACCATAAGAGTTTAAAGAAGAAAGTAAAATGTTGGTGCATTAATAAGACAAGTGGTGAATGTTGATCCTCATACATAGTTGTTGATTCAAGAATGTGGGGATCCTGGCTATCAAAGGAAGAGTAGCATGCATTGGAGTTTGCTGTAAAGTCATAGCCTTTTAGAGCACAGCGTTTAAACCTTGAAAGAAATTGCTACCTACATCACACGATAACTGAGGCTTCAAAAGGGATTCAAAAAGCAAACTGCTCTAGAATGTTACATTCAATATCTAAGAAGAGTGAATTCCATAAACAAGAGTCTACTTTGGCTGTGAAATGAGTAAAGTTTTCGGAAACAATGCTACAGGGAATACTGTGATGTTGAACAAAGAACTTTGTAAAGTACACAGATATTTTACACTGGACAGAAGCATTGTGTGTAGAGGAAGCAAATCTATACACATCACAGTTATCTACTCCAGTAAAGACAAAATGCTACTCTTCTATGATAGAAGTGGTCCCGTGTAATCAATCTGACCACAAGTAAGCTGGATAATCACTCCAGGGAATGTACCATATTGAGGGCTCAGTTGGTCTCTACTGCTGACAGATCAGGCAAACAGGAGTATAGCCAAGTAGTCTAGCAGAACTAGAATGCTGCTATGTATATGCTATGTCTATGCTGCTGAGTATATGCAGACCCTTAGACATGGCTACCATAGCAATTCTGTCCTCTATCCTATTGGGTGATGACAGATTAGCTTGAGATAGCTGATTGATATAAACCAAATAGATCTTCTATCTACTTTATTTTCAAAATCTGGCTTTGGTGAGTTCTTCCCATAGCATGTACTTTCTCGTGTCTCTTCTCTAAAGTTCTTTCTAATCCGTGTCCTACTAGTGGTCCTTTCAAGATCCAATTCACCCAGTAAATTATAAGTATAGCTTATGAATCTATGTATAATGACATGTTTTGTTATTTGTCTTTTAAGCAAAATGGAAAATCGGATTCACAGCATGTGAATCACAGATTCTACCTACTGGAAGATTTCCCTTCACAACCATCACCTATGGTTTTTTCAGGAGACAGTAGTGACATAGCTGTTTACTTCCTGGATATGAATGCTCATATTGAAGTTAAAACCATAAACCATTGTCCATTAATCCTTTATCAGTTACCTGACCATATAAGATGTCCAGATAGGCAGCCATTAAAAAATGAAGGCAGTATAGTAGAAATGAAGACCACAAATATTTGAACTTACTTGTGCCTTCAGAATCTGCTCATCTGAACTGCACTTACATCAGTTCTGTTTGATGGTGTGGTGTTGCTCATCCTACAATTTGTGGTTAGAGAATATGACAGCACTCAGTTTATGATTGACAGATCATTTCTCATAGTAGGTTTTTGGTATGCAGTTTAGCATTTTATTTCTACAAAAGTCCAATAGCAGATAAAGATCTGTCTTTCCAAAAGAGGATAACTATTTGCAGATAACAGCAGGTTTAAATAAATATTCTAAATCTTGGAATACAGTTCACATATGGAGGCATTAAGTCACTAAACAGCAGCTACATTTTTATCTGCTAGTAGCATTTTGATATTAAACAATACTTTCAAAACTATTGAATGTTCTGGATCAGATGGCTAAGTGGCAGAGACACTTGTGCAGGAAGTATTCTATCTAAGATAAAAAGAAGCATCTAGGATTCCCACACAATCAAGAACAAGGTGTAGGGCTTTTGAAATTATTTGTGTCCTGGAAGCAGTCCCTTATTTAGGTTTCTCTGGGTCTCCATAAAGAGATGAGCTTTGAGGTACTCAGGAACAAAACAAGGCTCTTTAGCAGGTCCAGAGTCTTGTGTAAGGTAGAAAACCCTGAATTTAAGCTGGATATTTTATTGGATATAATGCCATTCTCTGATATCTGGAGTAGATGCTGTGATTCACTTGCCAGGTCCAATCAACTAAATGCTATTCATATAATGAGTCAGTCTCTGTGTACTAAATTATGACACAATATTAGAATGTTGATATATCTATGAGGAGGAATAGTGAGATATATTTATAAGCTGATCAGCTGAAGAGAATAAGCTTCTGGTGGGCTTCAAGAGACGTATTGAGTAAAAGGGATTTTTCTGGATCAGTTGCTGCCTAACAAACACCATGGGGGCATGTTAATTTGCTCAACCAAGGGAAACACATCTGGTAAAACACCTGCCCGTGGAATCACCACTCAGTTCCTAATCTACTTTGATTCTCCAATATTCATCTTTTTCTGCATAGGGCAAATAAGGTTGAAAGAGGCTGTGCTGGGAATTGCCACTGTAACATCTTTAAAGCTATTTATGATGATACTCCTCTCCACAATACCTCCAGGACTTTTGTATTGCTTTTGATTTACTATTTTCCTAGATTGACACAGTCTAATTGCTTCCATATTGTCTCTTCTGCATAATAATTCTCACTCTACAGATCATGGAATCAATATTAGGATTCTGTCAGCTGCTAAATACATCTCTTTCAGTGATTCATTCTAGAACTGGGGAAATAGCCACAGGATAAAGTTAGGGAAAACTCAAACCACTGTGAGTGGAACTGTGCTAACGTTCCATTGATCTTCTCTTCACCGTAAGCTCTTTCTCTGATGGCAGGGCTGCAGAAATGTTTTTAGTTTCTTCGAATTGATGCTTGTTCATTACCAGTGTAATTTCTTACCTTTTCCTATTCCCAATACACAGTTGGCTTGATAAAGGTAATAGATATCTTTTGAAAAATCTAATATAAGGATAAACAGCATAAATTTTCAGCAGTGTTCACAGGTCCTTTTGGCTATTATCCATTTCATTCAGTAGGTTCTGTATGTGTAAATTGGCTAAAGCTGTGAAGTTGGCAAGTATTTGTCCCCTTGGGATTTATGAGTAATGTTAGAATACTGTCCATTTGTCTCAGAGCTTTTCATCGATAGGTCAAGTAAAGATTTAGTAGATTTCCCATTGACTTTACTTCCAAGAACACAAAGACTAACTTGTTAATAGCATAGATTTATGTAGAGGGTGCAGATTAGTCCTTTGATCCTCTGGCCCTTTATCATAAATTACTCCCTTGGGGATTGGCTACTTCCATTTGGATGTTGCCACTCTGGTCTCCAGTTCTCCCATTGTATTTAAGTTTTCCGATTGAATTCCATGTTTTTCACTGTTAGATCTGGTCTACAGGTAAAAGTTAACTCTTCAAAAATACTTGTGTTACCTCCAAATTTTTCTGAAATATTCGTGACAGGTCCATTTTATGGACCATCACACAATGGGTAAACAAGTTTAAACTTTTTTCAGATCAATTTTTGTGCATGCATATTTAGTCAGCATGTATGTAAACAGGTGCAAAGTAGGTGTACCTTGTGTTTGTGGACTTCAGAAGAGGGCATGAAATTTCTTGGAGCTTCAGTTATGGTTAGTTTGAGGCATTGTGTAAGTTCTGGGAAGTAAATTAAGTCTTTTACAAAAGCAACAAGTACTTTTAACCACGGAGTCAACTCTCCAGCCTCTGGTAATAAGGTTTAAATGACCAAATTACCAGTATATTTTAATATTCTAATCACTCTAAGCTCTCAGTCTTTGAATCTTTTCTTTCATGGGAAACACTGGACATTTTCAGCCTGCTCATTGTGAGCACTCCTTTGATTTGTGTTTTAACTAACCAAACAATCAAACTTTAAGAACTTTATTTAATTGTGTCTGCTGAATAATCAGTGCAGCATCTGCTTCATAGTCCCATAATGTTGATTGTAATGAGGACAGGAGTACTCAACATACAATGCATACATGTATGGCAATAATCTTACATAGTCATATCACATACAGTAAATAAATACAATTAACATTTAAAACACCAACAGAAGCAATTCAAACCTTTTCAACCCTCCCCCTTCCATGCCTTTACCAATACAGGATGCAAAGGTAGAAAATTAAGGGGTCATGGTAAAGATATGGTTTACTTGTCTGGTCAAAAGTGTCAAGAAAATTTAGACACCAGTGACAAAGGCAAATTGTTCACAGAAACAATATAGGTTTTTCTAAAGGCATCTCACGTAACAGCAGTGGAGACAATAATACCACCTGTGCTTGTTTAAAGCCCAAATTGTCCAGAACTTGAGTTTCATTAGCACTTCCCTTTCATTCTTATATCTAGGAAATGTTCATCATAAAAATACCTTATTATTTCATTTTCAGAAGGAAATTATTTATCTTTTAAACATTGTTGTAGGTTCCCCTGTCTAACAATGTTTAGTTAGACAACCTTGGGTACGTGCACAGCCATTGTTAGAAGAAGAAGGAGGAGGAGGAGAAGGACGACGAGGAGGAGGAGGGAGGAGAAGAAGGCAGAAGAGGAAGAAGGAGGAAGGAGAAGAAGGCAGAAGAGGTAGAAGGAGAAGAAGGAGAAGAAGAAGAAGAAGAGGAGGAGGAGGAAGAAGAAGATGAAGAAGAGGGGAAAAGAAGATCTTAAGACCCAAGTCTACTTTAATAAAACATATTCCCATATTTTAATATGTCTTATTTCTACTGAAACCCTCATTCTCTTATTTCTCATAGCATGCTTAATGTCCTTTGAATATGTATTATGGTTTCTTACCTTGTGTTTTTTTGTGATCTCTGTATGTGCAAATATGTATGTCTTTGAATCTTTGTGTTTTCTGTGATTTTTCTTTAGCTCTTTTTTGTTCCTTTGTCCTATTCTGTTTTTTTTTTTTATCTTGTTGGATTTTTTAGATGGCTGTTTGTATTTAATGAGAGAGAGGAATGTGTATGAATTTGGATGGGAGGAAAAATGGGGAGGTCCTAAGAGGAGCTGGGAGAAGGAAAACCATAATCATAATATATTGTATGAAAAATATCTATTTTCAGTAAAATGTTCCTGTCTTTGTACTTAGTACTTATTCCTCTAGAGTAAAGCCATTCTGGTTGAGAGAATGTCCTTCCCAGGGAATGAGATTCTTCAGACTGTTGCAGGTGGCAGTGTGATGCTGTAAACCCATCCCTTCTGTCATCAATACTACCATCTATTTCCCCAATGATTTACTGGATTTCTGCTCTAACTTTCTGGGACTGACAGGGAGGTGAATCTTGTTATAAGGTTAGGACCCAATAGGTACAGAAGTTCATTCTTAGGAGGATAAAATGACAATTCAAGGGCAGTTATTAAATTTTTTTCTTGGAAATGAAGGATTAATAATTGCATATAGCAATGCAAAGTCTAAGCCACTGTGATTGCAAAGGCTACATTTGCTAGTGGTGGACACACTCTCTCTAGAAGAGTGAGTAGTTTGCTTCTGCTGAGAAGGGGAGTTCACATTCAATGCAGTTGGCAAAACAACTTCTACTGGGATTAAGGAGAGTTTTCTACTAGGAAACAGAACTCAGAGTCTAAGGAATTACCCTAGCTTTAGGAGGGTCTTTCCATATCTCCCTCTCAATTTAGAGGAACCTATTCTCTACTAGCTTAAAAGTCCACATTCTATGTGGTGGAGAGTCCAACTTGTACCATACCTAAGTTTTCTGATTGTTTTTTGACAGTTGTCCCCAGCTCTCTTCCTCAGGCCACACTTAGAAGCTGATAACCATGAATACAACTCTGATTCTGAATTCTCAAATCACTGAGGTCATCTTTCTTTTCACCACATTATGCAGCAACCAAGATAATCAGTGTAAGTCATTCTGTTCCTGAGTTTCCTCTAAAATATTTTAGACTGTTAAATTCAGAGTTGCTTCATTATTAACTTCTTTCAGCTTATCAAATAGAAAAATTCAGGGCATATATACTACATATTTTTGTATGTGGTTTACACTGTGGCTTATCAATATTTGTTTCCTTTATGTAGAAAAATAATCATAGATTTTGCATTGAGTCAAATTGAGAACTATTATTAGCAGTCCAATTCAAGAGACTCTAAATCTGATTCTAAAACTCAACGAGAGGGAGAACCAAAGACTTATTTCAGGAATTGGCTCTTATGATTACAGAGATGGTGGAACCCTGTGCTTTATTGTCTTGCTGTGAACTAAAGAACCAGAGAACTCAATGATTAGCAATTTGCTGAGTCCAGTGGACTGAGAAGTGAAAGATCTGATAGTGTAACTGAAACTGAAGCCTTGAGAAATGGAGGAGAAACTGATGTAACATTCTGCCCTGTAGTCTAAATCCTCAAACCATTATCTGTGATGTTATAGGGCAAGTGAAGACGGATTAACTCAGAAGGAGATTTTCTTTGTCTTTGCCTTTTTGTCCTACTCAGACACTCAATGAACAGGGTGATGTCCATACACATTAGTGAAGGCCACCTTCTTTATTCAGAGTACTGATTCAAATCAGAATCTTGGAGAAAAACTTTTTCAGATTATTATAGGCAGACATTAATCTTCCTCAGATTATATTTTCATTTCAAAACACAAAATTTAGCATTGAATAACTGTGCACACATTTTGAGCTATATTTTGATAATCAAATGCATAAGTACAAAATGTAATGATCAAACCAAGGCAAGTCAAATAGCATTCCTCTCACCTTAAAGATTTATCATTTCTTTATTTTGGAACTGGTGAACTTTTCTCTATATACAAAATGTTTAAAGAGAATTATAAACCACAGTCTCTGTTTCATGTTGCAGAACATTAGAGCTTATTGATACATGTTATTCAACTTTCATCTAGCCTGATACCCACACATTTTCTACCTTTGTGAGACCAAAATCCAACACTTTGCTTGTATAAAATCAAGTTCCTTAGCTTTAATATGGAAATTATAGCCATTTTCTTTGCAATGAATGTACTGTCAGAAACAGAGATGAACACATTTATGTCATTCCACATATAATATCAGAATGTGTTGAACAACAATGAATTTACAAGGTACTATTGTTTTGTTTACAATAATGTGCCATAATACTAATTTCACTGATAGTTGATAAAAACAAACACATGTTCTTTTACTCCAATCTTAATTACTAATATTGACTTTCAGATTATACATTCCACCTCCTCTCTCTCTCTCTCTCTCTCTGTGTGTGTGTGTGTGTGTGTGTGTGTGTTGAAGAATGTCTATCAAGAATTAAAGAGGTCATAGTAGAGTTCAAGGAGTTTTAAACAGGTCAAAGAGGGAAAAATAAAAATCTTATGGGGAAGCAAATGAGACTGGGTGTCAAGTAACCAAACCTGAAAGTGATGTGCTCAAAGCGCCCCTGCCAAGCCTCAGAGTTCAGAGTTCAGCTGTAATACAAGGTGCATAGTCATGGAGGCTCTAGAGCCAAAAGAAATGACAAAGCTCAGATGGATGTATGGGTGGATGATGGAGAGTAGTGCGTCCAAACAAATGATTAGATGTATGAAACATCATTACAGGTGGGTAAATTAGCAGAGAGAATTGAGCTGAAAATGAAGGATGGTACTACCATCCACTCCCACCACACACACACTGTGTGGTCAGATGATAAGTTGTTGGGACAGTCTCCACTGCAGTGTTAGTTGTCTTTCTCGTTATGGAAAAACAAATGCTGCCTCATATGTGTTCTCATATCTATAATTAATCATTAATATAACGAAGATATCCTTTATGTTTTTAAAATTCTGAATTAGAACATAATATTAAAATCAAGCAAATACTTAGAACAATTTTCAGTAATTTATTTATTTATTCATTTATTAATGTAATCATTCAACAGTTACATACCAATTAAATGAAGGTAGTTAGAATTAAAAAAATGACAGTGCCAACAGAACTTTCTAATAACAAAGGTTAAGAGTACCTGCATGTACTTGAGG
Source organism: Cricetomys ansorgei (assembly GCA_026225945.1). NCBI lineage: Eukaryota > Metazoa > Chordata > Mammalia > Rodentia > Nesomyidae > Cricetomys > Cricetomys ansorgei. Next base: position 14,402,117 of record JAMJFZ010002812.1, read on the forward strand.
CTTAAAGTCAAAGGACTAAATGAGATGAGCAAGGAATACAGTGTCAGTTCTGCTGAGGCTCAGGGCTTACACTCTGAGATACACCAATACTGAATATACAGGAGATCTGGAGACAGAATCACCATGGAAATGTATAACAAGTTCATAACAAAATTAAATATGTATATTGGTGAATTCAAATAAAAAAGATAACGCTCAACTGTCTTATTTTCAGTCCATAAATATAAGGAATAGGTTAAGTATTTGGACTTTGCTATTTGATTTGATAAAATGAAGAATATTTTCACACTAGTAAGTTTTAGTTTTGTGGAATGGAAAGACATTAAGATTTCAATTATTTCAAGAGAGAATTAAGACAGGAAGAAGCATATATATATATATATATATATATATATATATATATATATATAGAGAGAGAGAGAGAGAGAGATGTGCAATATATGCAAAATGTATATTGTAGGTGTGTGTGTGTGTGTGTGTGTACATGTGTGTAAGTGGACGCATGCATACCCATACCATGAAATCAGGGTGGAGGTCAGAGGACAGCCTCAGGAATTGGTGATCTCTATCCACTATAGTCTATGGAGATTTAACACAGGTCATCATGCTTGAATGGAAAACAGCTTTTCCCATTGAATCGTCTCATTGACCCATGACATATCTCTTAAAAAGTTGTTTTCTCTGAAAATTTGTAGACATATGAAGGAGTTTACATATAAAGGCATATATAAACCTAAAGTTATTTTAGATCAATTCTCTGTGTAGATCAATTCCTGTAGGATGGAAATTATTTAGAATGGTTGATCCATTAGGCAAATTATAATTTAGACAAGTGAAGTTTATTGATAAAAGAACTAGTGGAGGAATCATGAAAACTTTGTAATAGTGCAAGAGTTCAGCACAGGAAAATAGGGAGGATCACTGGACATTTGGAATGTTCCAGTAGTAGAAAGTATCAGAAATTATGGGATGACCAGAGTACTCATTTACTATCATTAAAACATAAAGAATTATGGCTAAGACTTTAATATTTGGAGTAAATTAAAGGTCCCAGTTTATAGCATAGAAATAAAAATCCATAAACAGGTAAGGATTAAAAAGGAGATGATACTTTTTTAAATGAAAATTCAATAAATGAATATATATGTATATATACATACATTTATGCATATATACATTTATGTGTATATTATATATACATAATACACATCATAATATACATTTATATATGTAAATATAAATATATATGTAAATATATGTATTTATGTGATATATATGTATGTATGTATGTATATATATCATAACCAAAATCTTCAGTAGTTTAACAGGTGGAATAGAAAATCAGAACCAGGAAATAGAAACAATGATAAGTAAAACTAACCTAATGAGATTATAATTATTATCTTTTTCTTGAGATAGGCTCTCACTATAGTGCCCCAAGCTGACTTTGAACTCAGGATCCTCCTACATGAGGCTCCTGATTACTAGGATTACAGACATGCCCAACTAATAAGATTATTTGGAATTCTTTGGTACATTATGTGAATAGCTTGATAATAGTGAAAATAATAGTCAACTTGTACGTCTGTAGTTGTATATGAAGTGACTAAGAAAAAGCATAAATACATACATTAAAGCATCACAAAGCTAAATAAATAGGAACAAAATAACTCATTGTGAAATAAGCTGTTCTAAGAACCAATAAGGGAAGGGGAAGAGAGAAAGGAGAGAGAACTTCTAAACAAAAATGGGTAGGGCTTCTCTTTGTCTTGTGTTTTCCAGTGCATTTTCAACCTAGAATACTGTTCTGCTTAGTAAATCCAAGACCCTAAGATAGATCTCTCTGGTGACAGACCCAGTTCTGTGTATATACTGCAATCAATGTCCAGAATCCTTATACATCTAATTTTGAAATCTCAAAGTGAGTGGAAATTTATGAAATGGATATTTTCTTCAGTGGAATAAGTCTATGGTACACAAAACCCCATTTTAGGCACTATGAAGTTTGTTTATTTTTTCCCTGTAGATTTCATTTGTACCTATGACAGATGAAAATAGGCCAGGAGCACTGACCACTCCTGCATTTCTCTTTGAAGTCACTCTTCTATAATTTATCACGGCATCTCTGATCTAAGACATCTCTTCTAGTCTGAAGTGATTTTCAGTTTAACTGGACATACAGCCTTCAGAAGAGCTCTATTTATTTCAGACTGATTCCTGTCCCAGAATAAATAAATAAGTGTGAGGTGATCATTACTTCTCTACATTCGGATTTCATGTGTTCTGTGTTTCTTGGCTTGAGATGTGCGCACAAAGTTAGTATCATCAGTGTTTATGTTTTTCACCTATACTTACATATGAATGACTAAATAATGAACGAAATATTCCTAGTTTGATCTCCACTGATTTTGTTTTTCATGAATTATTCTAAGATGGTCTTGAGTATTCTGGAAACACCGTATCAGTTCAACATTGTAACTGCTATTTACTTAATAAGAAAGAGATATAAACACTTCCATGTAGGTATTGATACAAGACCTGTACAATATTTGGTGTGTTATGAGAACATCACAGTGTATGATTTCAAATGTAACAAATTCTATTATTTATTATTTCTGTCTTACTTATTTGTTTCTATATTGCTTAAGATAAAACTTAGAGTCTTCTGCTTACTAGGTGAAACCTTTACGTCAGACTGATAACCCAGCCTTCATGTGAGACTCATAATGTTTATATTTGTGTAAGTGTATGCCACATGTGAGCAGGTACCAAAAGGAGCCAAAAAGGGTGTCGTATTCCCTGGGACAGGACCTATAGGCAGTTGTGAGCTGCAGCTATGAGCTGCCTCATATGAGTGCTGGGAACTAACCTCTGGTCCTCTACAAGAGCAGTAAGTACTCTTAATGACTGAATATTCTCAATAGCCCTAAATTAAACTTTTGTATCTTTAACTTGTTTCAGATTGTATACCAGAATCTGTAGGAAAATTTTATTTCTCACCTGCTAACAAATATACAAGTACTATGCTAACAGGTTTAATTCTATAAAGATATAAATTGTAAATAAATTGCTAAAGCTTTAAAAATTTTAAAATATTTTTGATTAAAATGTAATTAAATCACTTTACCCACTCCTTTTCCTCCATCTGGTCTTTCTCAAGTCACCTCCTTCCAAATCCTTCTATCCTGCTGTCTCAAACAGATAATCTCTTCTTCCCAAATTATTAATGTTACATGTATATATGCACAAATATATTAACATAGCCTGCTTAATCATTTTGTCGTTTGTGAATATATGGTTTCAGCACTGTTCACTTATTATTGGACAATAAGTTAGGAGGCTCATTCCGAGGAGAAGCTAATTCTCCCTCTCTCAGCAGTCATCAGAACTCTGTAGGTCCCTGTCCAGAGCTGTGACTCTATGAGATTCCCTCTTCCATGTTAGCATGTCTGTTGATACTGCCATTGTTATATCTTGTTATGCAGTCACTTCTTTGAGATACTGTTTCACACCAGATTTCCTGATTCTCTGGATTCTGTAATCCTTCTCCCTCCCATATTTCCATATATTTCTTGAGTGGGATAGAGAGACAGTCCAGTGATTAAGAGCACTTGTTCTTGAAGAGAGCCCTGGTTTAGCATGGGCATGGCAACTCACAATGGTCTGTAACTTTAGTTTTACAGTGATATGTATCTCATTCAATTTATAATTATTAAAATTTGTTGCACAAAAATTAAAAATCTACACAAAAATTTTGACCAACATTACTGTGAGATTTCTTTAGATTTTTTGAAATTCCTTACCTCTTTTCTAGGTGACATTTGTACAGCTTAAAAATTTCAAAAGAATATCCACACCTAAAATGCATGAATATGACTACTCATGTCAGCAGTTTGCAAGAACTATATTATCAAATCATCTGGGAAACAGAATAATAATGGCTGTTTATCATGAGAAACATCTCATCTAGCATTACTGATATGATTTACAGATATGAGATATCTATAAATATCTGTGAGATATAATTTACAGAATCAGTTAAATGAACAATTAATAAGAATGCCAAAAAATATTCAGAAATATATTAAAAGTAGAAGAATAATTTACATATGTGTAAGGTTCTTATCTTTGATGATACTTTCCCTTTCCAGATGACATTTTTGTTCAATTTTTCACATTTGACATTGTTCATGTTCGATATATCTTAAAAGACTTGCCAAAATGGTCAATGATGTGATATGAAATCATTATTTTTGCTTTTGAATGGAATTTTTAAATACTGATCTCCAAGTTGTTGAACTAATACGTTCATAAACACCAAGTAGCTGCTTTCTTGACTTTTTCTTGAATGACATAATTTAGTTTGAAGACTTTTGGGATCTACCAATTCATTTTTGCTTTCTTGCTCTTCAGGTATACAAAGAAATTCTCAAATCTGATATGCTCACACATTCTAGTTTTCAGTTAAAATAAAGCAAAATCATGGGAAATAAAGAACACCCATACATCCAAAACAAACAAACACAACAAAAGACCAGCAGTTTATTTTGACAGCTGCCTTTGCTGTTTATAACCTTGTTAACCAGAGACTTTGAGAATAAATGTTAAAGAGTGTATGATTGAAATGCATTGAAAATGTATCTTTCAATCTGGAAACCAGCTAATAAGTGAGTGCTTACTACAACTTTTATTTCATGACATTTTTAGAAAACAAAGATACTTTATTTGGTAGCATAACTAATAATAATGGTAAAAAATAACTAATAATAATGGTAAAAAATAATGCTATACTAATAACATGGATTCAATCAATTATCTGAAATTTCTTTTAGATCTATTTGTCTATTTTATATCTATTTTATATGTCTGAGTATGTATGTAAGTGCACACATTCAGTTTTCTTTTAACTTGTTTGTATAACTACTGAATGCTATTAGAAAGTTTTTGTCTCTTTAATGCTATATAGCCTTTTCCTAGATATTTATGGAAACAGAAATTTTTAGACATTAGTGTCAATAATATTTCATTGGACTTGTTATATGAAAATTCAAAACTAAAACCAATACTTTTGATTTTTGGAAAAGTCTCTGTATGTACCTGTGCTCACTTTAGTTGTGTTTACACCAGTAGTGTACACTACATTGGCAACGGGCATTTTTAAGAGACAGTCTCTATCTCCTGTGGTCTCCATTCTCCTTTCTCTGGTGATTAGTGTTACTGAGTATTTCCCGTAGACTTGGTTTCCGTTGAGTATATCTGATTTTCAACTGGGTTACTTATTGTTTTGCTAAAGTAGACTTTCTTACATATTTTGAATGTTAACTCCTCACCATACATATTACATGAGGAATATAAGAGGACACTCTTTTCTCCCACTTCATAAACTATCTGTATATTTTATTCTTCTTTTGTTGTACAATACTTTCCTTTTGATGCAGTACTATTGGTCTGTATTTTTTATTTGTTTTGTGGTTTGTACTTTGAGTGTTTTATCAAGAAACATTGCAGCTATCTTCTAATCTCAATCAAAGCATAATCTCAAGATAAAACAAAACAAAATCCCTGTCAATGGCAAATGTTAAGAATTTCCACCAAGTTGAAGTAACAGCAGCTCTCAGGATGCTGGTGGAAGAGGATTAGAAATTCCAGGTCACCCTGGCTTACACAGTAAAACTAGAGACCAGATTGGGTTATGAGGTAGGTCTTGGGTTATAAACTAAAGTAAATAAAGGAAGGAAGAAAGGAAGGAAGGAAGGAAGGAAGGAAGGAAGGAAGGAAGGAAGAAAGGAAGGAATTCTTGCTTTTCTATCTATATTCTTTCTATAGTTTCATCATTTCAAGTTCATGTTTACATCTCTAATACATTTGATTAAAATTTTTGTAGAATTTAAACCAAAAGTATTCTCACAGCCTTATTTCTGGGTATCTCTCTTAATAAGTGAAATTAGTGTGTTAAAAATATAAGCATATCACTACATTCCTCGCCACAGTGTATAAAGCATCAAAGAAATCAAACCCACTTCACTGTCTATCACTAGAGGAATCAGTAAAGAAAATATGATACAATACATAATTAATAAATTTCAGCTTTAAAAAGCAAAAGTGAAAGAAATACTGTCAATTTCAATAAAATAGGTGAACCTGGAAGATGTTATCATATAATTCATGCACAAAAAGCCAAATGACATGAATATTCATAGAGGGACTCTAAAATAAGTCACACTCACAGAAAGCTAAAGAATAGTAGTTGTCAAGATCTAAAGCAGGAGGAGGGGTATAAAAGAGATGCTGGTAAAACGGTAAAGTATTTTAGTGCTATGGATCAATAATTTCCAGAGCTTCACCTCTTAGTATGGTGACCGTAGTTAGCATTGCATTGTAATCTTGGGCACCAGTAAGAAGGTAGGCTTAATGGCTTCATCACCAAAATGTATTGTTTGATTTCATAATTTTACAATGGATACTTCATGTAGGGTACTATTCAGAGTAAAACTTTCAACAATTATGTATCTTCACAAAACAGGAAAAGGAAAAACTCGTATTTTACATGCATATACTACAAAGTAAAATAAAATTCATCATTGATCAACTATGTATTAGGATATATATACATATTTTCTGTCTAATACCACAAAATGTAAAAGCAAACTAATAAACACGAACACACACAGTAGAGAAAAGTGGGAGAACATGTTAACTCTCCCATTTGAAGATTAAAATATGAAATCTACCTTTAGTTCACAGGTTAATGAAGCGAGATTCAAACGCTGTAAATTATTTGCTAAATTTAGAAGGGATAAGTTTCAGAATCTTCCCTATTTCTTCCTTTGTTTCTATTTTTCTTGCTTCTATGCTTGCCTTCACACACACACACACACAGACACACACACACATGTGTGTGTTACATGTGGAGTTTAAAGAAACAAAGGACAGTCTCTTTATCTTTATAGTTTTGTTAAAAATAGAGTGCATATTTGTGGATGTCTAATACAAAAGTTATGAAAACGGGGGCTGGAGAGATGGTTTACTCAGTGAAGTACTTTCACTATAAACATAAGGACCTCAGTTCAGTCTCAGGATCCCTTGAAAAACCAGGTCAATTTGTATAATCTTCCCTAGGAAAGACTTTTTCTGACTTTCCTCATCACTTAGTTTGTAGTCCTTTGTAAAGAGTTGAGGTTTCCTGGGCTTTTTCCATTCTGTGTTAGCATATTTAATGTTAATATGCTTATTCAGCTCATGTTTAATCAGGAAACATGGGTCATGGATTTGAAAGACCAAGCAGGGATCTATGGATGGCCGTGTGGAGTTAGGAAGAGAAGGGAGATATGATGTAAATTTTTTATAATCTCAAAAATGCATAATAACATAAAACAAAAGTCATCAGTCAAGTTTTTAAGGTAACCCAGATCATTAGCAATAGCCTAATGTTTATAGGAAAATGGGACCTCACACTGAAACACTCCAAAAGAAGAAGTAAACTGTTCTGGCAATAGTCTTTTTTATTATTAACTTGTGGTGTTTAATGCAGCTATAGTTGCCCCATCAAAGTGTAATTCATGTTAAGACTCGCATTCACACACACACACACACACACATTTTTACATGCATCTACTTGTATGTGTGTATACATGTGAATAAGAGGTAGAGAGTTTTAAAATGAGTGACAATATAAAGGGACAACAGTACCCCCACTAAACACCACAAGTTAATACATAAAAAGTCCCATGTCATATAGCTGTAGATGTGTGCTTTTATTTTATTATTATTAATCTCACTGGTTCAAGGCAAAAGACAGTTTATTCTTTGGTAATTCAATTCCCAGTCCTAGAGGGTTTCAGCATCCATACAATCTAATCTTAAGCCTAGATCTATAAGGCTTCAGCCTCCATACAATCTAATCTGGAAACATAAGCCTAGCATGTTTCAGCCTCAGAGACTTATTGCAGACTGAGCTCAGTCTTACTAGCTGTCCTCTGAACTACCTCGTTTCACTCTGAGCTGTACTGTGAACAATGTACTGTAAATCATACTAAAATAGATAATTCTGCTTATTCTGGACTGACTGTGTTCCTCTTGGCTTCTTCTTCTGTCTGTGAACTTACTGCCTAACTCTTCAACTCCCTTACTGATCTTCTGAACTTAACTCTCTTCTGTGTGAACTGAATTCCCTGTGAATTGAGAGCCTCCTCTTATATCCTGAGAGTTGGGCATGTCTCACTCTGACTGAATCTCAGACTTCACTCTGATTCAATCTGACTTCACTCTGATTCAATGTCAGATTTCACTCTGATTCATTCTCAGAGCTTGGAATTAAATACTTCACTACCAGTACTTTCAGAACATTTCATCAGGATCACGCAGGCCTCTAAATCTCATCTCTTCATACAGGTATGTGGATGTGATCCCTTCCTAGCTATCACACAGGTCTTTCAGTGTGATCCTTTGTTAGAATTAAATGTTCCTACACAGTACCAGTGTAGAGGAATATCCCTGTGTGAAACCTAGGGGCTACATTGCAGGGATCTACAATCAGAGTCCTGTGTGGTCTGGGTTTTGGGATGTAGGCACATATTTAATTCAGTTTTCAGAAAGCAGTGGTAGAAAACACCTTTAATTCCAGTATTCAGAAAGCAATGGTGGTCCATGCCTTTAATCCCTAGAAAAAACAGTGGAAGCAAAAACAGGAAGCAAAACTCAGAAGGAGTCAGCGTCACAGAGTAAGTGATGTCTGAGATGAGTCAGAGTGAATGGCAGACAAAGGTACTAATAAAAGGAAGAGTTAGCAGAGTAAGGTCATACCCAACTATCATGAGAAAATGCTGGCTCTTAGCTCAGTAAAAGAGAGTTACATAGGAGTCAGAGTCAGTTTAGAAGCAGGGTGGAGATTCATTTGCGGAATAGTTATATAGTTAGTTGAAGGGTTAGTTAACATAAGAGTTTTCGAAGCTGAGTCTGGAGTGAGTTACATGCAGTTACAGAGGCAGTGAAGAAGTGAGAGCTCAGTGAGAGACACAGAGATACAGCAGAGCTCAGCAGAAGAAGCCCAGAACACAGAGTGAGTTGAATCAGAAGAGACAGAGTTCAGAAAGAATTAGAGTGGTTCAGTCAGCAGTAGATCTCTCGGAAGACTATGGCTGAAGCCTTCTTGGTCCGGGCTAGCAGGATAAATATTCTAGATTGTATGAAGGCTGAAACCTTCAAGTTCAAGGATTAAGGGCTCCAGGACTCCTGGCAAGAACCAGTAATTTAATTAGACAAAAGATAAAATGGCCTCTGTCCTGAACCAACTTCTACATCTGCGTGAATCTACATTCACATCAACATCAACTTCTACAACTACACTACATCTAGCAACCAGAATACACACACACACACACACACACACACACACACACACACACACATATTCATATGTGTGTACAACTTCTGTAGCACGAGGTTTCCATATGACTTTTTCTAATGGTACTTAATGTATTTATTTCTCTTTATATTCCATATTCTTACTTGACTAATTCCATTTTAGCAATGCCTATTCCATGTTTTAACCCCTTATACATATATGAGAGTGTTTTGTCTAGTCTTCTTTGAAAGCTTCTCCTCATGGCCCCTTAGTAATTTCCTGACATTTATGAATATTCTGAATGAAATACACACAAACATACACACACACACACACACACACACACACACACACACACACACACACTATATCTGAGTGGGGGAAAAAGTGTGATCATTGTCTTTCTGGTTCTGTGTTACCTCGATCAGATTGATCATTTTGCAAATCTTTAGTGGACTATTGAGCTATATCATGGGTACTTTAGTGTACAGCTGTCTGTTTTATTTTTAAGAATGAAGGCTGGTATTTCCTTCCTCACCATTTTGGCAATATTATGAAATACAGATTTTTTTTTACTCTATACATTTTCTTTTAAATGTTTGAATATGAAATTAAGTTATTTTTATGAATGCATTCAAACAGCCCAAATTTACCTAGAAATTGTAACACAATATGTCATAACATATAGCAATGAAAGGCATAATACACAGATAACAGAAATGATATAATCATCTGGGGGGGTCACAGTTTTAGTTATTAGATTATTTCAAATCTTCTCCAACTTCATTCTGAAATTTTCAAAGCTCAATACTTTACTTCTTTTTTCTCAAACTCAATTTAAAGGTCATTTATTAACTGCATTTTTAAGCAGAAAGCTTCAACTGCATATTTTCCTGTCTCACAGGATCATATATCCATATTTGCTAGTGATATGTCTTTCAAGGTATGTAAAGAATCACAAAGTGTTATGTGTCAAAGCCAGAATGAATTTCCCGTCTATCACCCCCTGCTACAGAGTCATAAATGAATAAACATTTTCCTCTCTTCATTTTTTTGTTTGGAGCGAATGAGAATATTCAGGATGCAGTTCATTGATCAGTGGTGCAACTGTAGACTGAATTTATTCACCAATACTCTACAGAGGTTTAATTAGCTATGTCCAGAAAGTCAGATATTAAATACATATTTATCAATGTACTTTTTTGAATTTTTAAATATTGCTTTCAAATATATACATTTTTACTTATTCTTACTTTCAGTGGTAAGATAACTAAAGACAAATGTTTATCCAGTGTAAAATATCCGTATAAAGTATAATAATCTTTTCTATACATTAATAATGTATAAAGGAATGAAAATTCATGCTATGGGATAAAAACACCCAACCAAAACATGTAAACTGGATTTGTAAAAGTATTTCTGTGTATTGAGTGATATATATATCTCTCTATAACTATGGGTCTTTAATTTTTAAAGTCTAGCAAACTTAAAACTGACTATACTTAGTCTAGAAATTAGAGCTTTATTTTATAATACAATTAAATTTCTTGGTTTGGATTTATCTTATGCACATTTGTACAAATACATAGATTGAAATTATGCTAAGATTTGAAAATACTCCCTTAACATTTTCTGATTTTCCCAACTAAAATGCTTGTTTAGCGTTTTCAGAATTACTTCTGTCCTGAAGACTAGATGATGACATCATTAAAATCGGGAGGACAACAGAAAACTTGCATGAGTGAAACCTTATAGAGGTATCTTATGAAAAGTGGTCAAATGACCTCCATATTCAGTTTTCAGCTCACAAGTATGTTAAGATGAGAAATGGATTATCTTATCTTAACATACTTGTGAGCTGATTCTATAAATAATTGTCTTTAAGCTTTGGGTGAAGTAAAATCTGTTAAAAAGAGAAAATGATAACTTTTTCATCATTTTGTTTTTCATATATGATTGTAATTAGAAAGGTGTTTTGGAGTATTCAAGGAGTTTGAAAAAATAGCATTCATAACAACTTAATTAAAATTGATCTAAGCTGTACTTTACTTGAGTGAGATGGATCATAATGAATCTAGATTTAGAGGCAAAATAGATTGGAATCAACAAGGAAAAATTAAATTAATACAGCAGAAAAATAAAAGAGAAAAAATAAACATTACTCAGCAAGCAAGATGTAGAGGATAATGAATAGTCTCCAAAAGGCAATCTGCAAAGTAAGCAAAGTAAGCTAAGTTGTTTTAGAGAAATATTAATTCCTTTCGTCAACATTTATCAACGCCTGATGAAGTGAACAAAATCTGAGCCCTTTAGGATAGAGCAGAGATAAGTAAAGAGGCATGGGAAATTATTAGGTGATTCCAAAATGGTATAAAACAGAAAGTAAAAGGATATGAGCGGGACAATGTGAAATCATTTTGTTTTTCTCCTGCCACTAACAAGAAGAGCATGAGGGGAAGCCTTGATGGACTCAGAATGACACTTAGTTCAGGGAAGAGTTGGGGAGCCTTGAAACTCGTCTACTCCCCTCACTGGCCTCCATCAAATGGGGACTTGCTTATTGTAAGTCTAACATGCATTTTAAATTATCATACTAGGTATAAATGATATTTTATTGGAACATCTATTTTTACTAAATCAATTGTAGCTGCCAGATAACAACACACTGTAAGTTTAAAGTATAATTCGGTAATCACCAAAGCTGGCCATCATACAGTATCCTATGAGAAAAGACAGGCAGACAGGAAAATAAACAAATTATCAAAGGAACTAAAATCTGTGAATCTTATATCTCCATATAATGATAATGGTCATTAAAATAAAATGATAAAATATGAAATCCAATCCAAAACTAAAAAAGAAAAACTATGTAAATAAGGGAAACTCTAAAATATTTCATGGATTAGGTGCATGAAAAAATTTCTAAAGTAATCCAGTTTGATCAAGGAATCATATTTTAACAGGTTGGCTAATTTTAAAAAGCAAATATTCTGCAAAATAAAGTTTGCTTTGTAAACATACATATTCAGTGAAGTATTTGAGTGTTTGGATGTGAACACTTTTATGAATTTCAGGGCTGGATCCATGGTTCAGCAGATCACATATTTGCTGTGCAAGCCTGAGACATCAAAGCTGGATTCCTCAGACCCATATAAATACCCAATGGTTGTGACAGTCCATTTGTAATAGCAGAGTGCAGAATGTGGAGACCTTGATTGCCAAGCAAGCTGGCTAGATAGACTAGAAGTAATAACCAATTCTGGTTTCAGTTGAGACCCTGCCTCAGTTAATAAGATGGAGAACAATAAAGGAAGATTCCTGATGTCAACTTTCTGCCTCCACATGCACACATGCACACATGTAAATACACACACACACACGCACACACACACATTCATACCTAAACATATGCACACATGCTTACCCACACATCAGTGAGCACACACATCCATACCACGCATATACACATATACACATATACACATGCAAAAGTGATTTTATCCCATACTTATATTAACACTAATATTACATTTTTAAAATCACAAAATAGGTATATTGAGTCAATAAATATTCAATAAAATTTTAAAATTCCATTTTAAATTAATGGTGTTATCTATCATCTTTTATTCTTTCTTTCTTTGAAACTATCTATCATCTACCAATCTATCATCTATCTACTTATAAATCCACCTATCTATCATTTATATATCTACCTACCTATCTTCTATTTATTATCTCTTTCCTGAATTTTTTTTTGAGACAGGGTTTCTCTGTTGTAACTCTGGCTTTCCTGGAACTCACTCTGTAGATCAGGTTTGCCTTGGACTCTCAGAGATCTGCCTGCCTCTGCCTCCTAAGTTTTGGGATTAAAGATGTGCATCACCACCACTCAGCTCTTTCCTGCAATTTATCGTAGGTTTGTCTCACATTTGTGCCTTTTCTTCGTAACTAGTTTTACATCAATCTTCTATATCTCACTGCAATCAAATTGTCTCTTTCCTACATTTTCCACCATTTTATGAATTTCTTACAGAAATACTATAGACTATATAAACTCATAAGTCTATAGGAAAATCAAGAAAAAGAAAGTAAACATTTTTATGGAAAATCAATGCATATAAATATAATTTTCATAACCCTTCATTGTCCTACTATTATCTCTACCTGAAATAGTCTCTTTTGTATATCCTCATTGCCATTTAACCATCCTAATAGAGCATAATTACAATAGAGTAGACCTACAATAAACATGTGACTAAATGGGTTGAATTGGATTTCATAACTTTGGATGTTCCATTAATCATCTAGTGATGCCATTCTGAGATATCATTGGCACCAATAAAGACACTTATTTTCTCACAGTACTAGGGACTAGAAGTCCAAGATCAAGTTTCTAGGCACTCATGTTTACATGAGGCATTATTTTTGGCTTGTAGGTATATGTTTTCTGTTTATACCCTCCTTATGTCTATCCTTGTTGAATGTGTGTTGGATGTAGCCATTTTTATCTATCTATAATCTATCTATCTATCATCTATCTATCTATCTCCAATCTATCTAATCATCTATGTGTATGTATATATATAATATATATAAATATGTAAATATATATATATATCATATATCCATCCATTCATTTATTTGATGCAAGGTCTTATGTAGCCCATGCTAGCCTTTAATTGGCCATATATCAAAGATGACTGTGAATGTCTCATTTTATTGCTTCTGCTTCCCAAGTGCTGAATGAATGACACCAAGTCCGAGTGCTGACTCTTTCCTGGTGAATTTGATGGGATATTTGCAACTGTCTTCCTTCAAACACTCAGAGTATAGCCATCAGTGTCTTAAGATTCGTGTGCCACTTTCAGTGACATCTGCTTAACCTGACATTGTAAGTACTGGGGCCTATGTCTCTCACTTGGGCACTTTCTACTCTTCAAAATTCTTCAGAAAAACCTCCTAGCACAAGCACGAACACAAATGACTGAGTGAGAAATGTCAGTTTCTCCAAATGTATCTACTATATTCCTACCACTAAAGGAGAAAGGTTGGCCCTAATAGTTTCTGAAGTTTTTGAAACATCTGAGCTGAAACAGTCACTACCAGTTGCTCCTTTGCATATGTGACCTGTCCCCAGGAGTTCCCTCTAGATTCTCTGCAAACCAGGCATCAGCACACAGGAGAAAGGATTCTTATTCTAAAACTCACCATATTTGCCTAAAATGACTTGTTGCTAAAACGGAAGGTTAAGGATTGATTTGAATATGTACTCTCTTAGCAATGAAGTAGGGATGTAGGGTAAAAGTTCAGTAAAAACTTTATATTACAAAGTGAACAAGCTTCCTGACTACTGTCTTTGAAAAGTCTAGAGGAATATTTAATCCTTTAGTCTGGCAACATGGCTGCTCTAGGGTAAAAGGAATGTTACTATACACCTTTAATCTCAGTATTCAGAAGGCAGTCATAGTATATGCCTTTACTCCCAACATCAGTGTTCTAAAAGGAAGCAGTCAGTTCAGAAATAGGTCAATGCTCTCAGTTCATGGTTACAGAATGAGCACATGCCTTTATTCCCAACTCTGAGATTGAATCAGAATGAAGAACCAGAAGATTGAAGTCTGAGATTGAATCACAGTGAGGATGTGCCCAACTCTCAGGATATAAAAAGCAGACTCTCATCGCAGAGAGTCAGGCAGTATGAAAAAAGGAGTCTGGGGCAGTTTGAGTCAGTCAGAGAGAGAAACCAGTGAGATAAGACAAACAGTTCAGCAGAAGGTGAGTAAGTCAGTTTGAAGCCAAGCAGAGTTTCAGAGTTCAGTCAGAGGAGTTGAGGGAGTCAGCCAGAGAGTCAGAAAAGTTGAGTCAGAAACAGTCAGATGCCTCAAAAGGTGCATTTGAAACATCAGTATGGAGAAGAGTTTGAGCTTGAACCATGAGTTAGTTGAATCAGCCAACCAGAGGAGTCAGTTGAGTTCAGTATAGCGCTGATTTCAGAAGAAACTAGTCAGAGAGAGTCAGTCAGCAGTAAGTCTTGAAGGCTGACAGGTTCTATTAGATTGTATGGAGGCTGAAACACTCCAGGAATAGGACCAGGGATTCAGTTGACAAATATAAACTGCCTTTTCCCCTGAATCTACATCTACAGAAAAGGAAATACCCATTTGCAGCTGTTATTTAGCTTTGATACTCCAATCATATAATTGATATTTAATACGATACCTGAGTCATGAGGCATCAGGTTGTAGAACTCAAACTTTATATAAACTTGAATTATATATATATATATATATATATATATATATATATATATATATATATATATATATATATATATATATATATATATAATTTTTTTCTTCTATGAATGTATAATCCCTGATAAGTTGTTATCTTCAATATAAAATTGAAGCTCAGTTTGTATAGCCAGGTAAACATTAGATTTTAATGTTCATTACATTAGCTGAGAATGTAACCTAACTACTTTGTGACTCTAAAAATTGCCTTTATGAAAACCTCACTTCACTTATTCTATGGTGGGTGCATGTGGGAAATATCTGTTAACATATATTCCAGTGAACATGGCACTCTGCCTTCATTTTCCTTTATTTTATTCAGTGAAAATCTTTGTGCGTTCAATGGAGACATTAAGAAAAACTTATTACATTAAATGACAAGATGATTTTTTAGATTTTAATGTGACAGAATAACCTGTTTAAAAATGAACTCTGTAGTTCTTTTATCATAGAACCTCCATTTGAATTTGGATAGTTCTGAATTTGTCTCCTTGAATATGGTGATCCCTTTATTTATTGGGAAAGAAAGCAAGGGTAAAATTTTTGGAAGTATTTTATCCAACAGAGTTATTGGCAGATGCTATAGGAAAACAACATTAAAAGGTAAAGTTGCTTAAGCATTCTTCTACCCATTCCAATATTTTGAATAGTCTTAATTCTCAGAGACAATGAGCACCTGCAACATCTTACTGAGACACTCAAAGGATTATGGTTCTTTAACAACTTGTGAGCTTCTTAAATCTCTCTACAATTGGCTGATTCTGATGAAGACAGCATTCTAGACATTCACAGCATTATATTCTTGCTGGCATAGCCTGGAGATATTTGGAGATACCACCATAATACTAGTACCCTTGGGACAGGTTAGAAGGATAATATACATGATCTTATTTTAATTTCAATGTAATCACAGAAATACTTCTATACAGTTTCAAATGGTAACCATGAGCCAAATGTGGTTTTGTGCCTGGTGCAATTGAGTTTAAAATTTCATATATTTTCCCTTATACTTATATTGGTAATTGAGCAAAAGACAACAGTTTTATAGGAAAGCATGCTTTATTTTATGAAGTGCTATTATAATGAAATCATATAGAAATAAAGGAATATACATTTTCAAGGCAATTAAATAGAGCTGGAAATCTCTATTTTGATTTATAAGACTATAGGAACAAATCATAGGCAGGAAATAGCAATGGGTAAGCTCAATATGAAAATCTAAAAGAACACATTGATTTCTTAGAAAATTAAGCATACTGGCCCACAAAATTTCCTGAAGCTAAAAGGGGGAATGAAGTCAGTAGACTTTATAACAGCAGTTTTCTACCTGTGGTTTGTGACCCCTTTGGGGTTTGAAGGACCCTTTCACAGACGTTGCCTAAGGCCATCTACATATCAGATATTTTCATCATGATTTGTAACAATAGCAAAATTACAGTTATGAAGTAGCAATGAAAATAATTTCCACATAAAATCTACAACATGTAGAACTGTATTAAATGGTTGTTGCATTAGGAAGGTTGAGAACCACTGCATTATAATATATGGATGTTTAATGGTTCAACAACATCAGTACTTATAAAAATGTTATAAAATACTGTGAAGTGATTTATATCCCAAGATCTGAAAATTTAAAGGATGCAAGTTAACTGAATGTGAGGTTTTGAATTTATTGTCAAGTATGAGGGAGTGCGTTCTCTCTTTGAGTTGTCCATATAAGGCCTTGCTACACAAATTAAGAGAGTGAAAGTATAGGAAAATGAAGTAGTGTTTCTCACTTGTCATGTGGAACTGAGGCTAATAGTCAAGACTCTATTTTAGAGATTATAATTGTGTTTCTCTTCAACATCACAAACTTAATAAAGTATTTATGTGAATAATGAAACCTAATATAGCCTGTAGCTTATTCTATTTTCTTGAGGACATTATAAAAAGTCAGTGAAATGAAGTTTTTAATTTCTATGTGTGTTACAGATAATTAAACATTTTAACGAGAAGTTCTATTGACAGTTAATTTTATTTGATATTTAAATAATTACCAATGAGGTAGGTTTAGGATTTGCCAAGAACTCAGAGTGTTATATTTAGAATTATGGGCATAAATATCCTTATGAATTATTCTTCTACTTACTGTTCTATATTTACATTAAATGTAAGTTAATAAAGCTTTAGTCATGAGCATAGAAAGTTTACAAAAAGACATAATTATGTGCAAAATATTCTTGAGGTTTTAATATTTACTTAATTTTTCCATTTGGGAAAGGGCCCTTCACTGTTTGATTAATGTACACTTCTACTAAATACCTTATTTGTCTCAAAATAATTACCTGGAGTTATTCACTGAATTCACTTGAATAAAACTCATTATTTTATTTACCCTTACCTACTAGTCACTTTTCTTTTATCGTGCCTACATAGTGATGTTATTTCTCTCTGTGTATATGTTTTACAAATTAATTTGTAAAGTCAATGAAGGAAATGGATACTGGTGTACTTTTTAATGCAATTAAAAGTTCAAAACTAAATATTCATGGAAAAATGGAGAAAAAATATTATAGGTAAAGTTATTTAAGCATTAGACATAGATTAAAAATTAAATCATGTGTTATATGAAATGGTGCATACTGTTCTTCTTCACCATGAGATAATATATTTCAATAAGATTATAAATAAGTTTGACTTGAGCAATATTCTGGAAAAAGCACTGCTTGTCTTATTTCTCTTCAGTAGTCAAAGATTCTGGGAGCCAATTTACATCACTTGTTGGATTTTTCTATAGAATTCTAAAATGAAAAATTGAAAAAATATAGAAACCTTTAAAATAGTTTTGTAGTTTGATATGTGTGTGTATTCATATACTTAAGTATATACAATATCATTTTAGTACTAAGAATACAACAGACACTGATGAACCTTCACCCAGAGCATTGATGGCATATTGTACTTTTCATTCACTCATCCCTATATACCTTGCTTTTCCTCATATGTAGCTACTTTCCTGAAAGTTGAGACTACTTACTTGTTTGTTTTTAATTTTAAAATTTTTGAGACCTTCATACAAGACTATTATACAAGTATCAATTCCACCTATTCCTCTTCCACATGAAACTCCTCCAATGTCCTCTTGTTCCCTCTAAAACTCACGACAGCTGGTTTTTTAAAAAATATTACTGTCATATGTAATGTACGTATGAGTGTGTGTGTGTGTGTGTGTGTGTGTGTGTGTGTGTGTGTGTCTGTGTTTCTCTGTGTGTGTAGGCAGCCTAATGTGTCCTTTTAGTCTTCCTACATGTATTTATTTAAGGTTGACCTCTTAGGATTGGGTCATGGGTTTAATCTCTGGAGAAGTTTCACTTTCTCTCAGCAACCATTAACTCCTGTAGCTCTTCATCTAAGGCTAGGACCTCGTGATACTTTCTTCATCCAGGACTTATCTGGGAGACCTTTATTATTATTACTATTATTATTATTATTACTATATTATTTACATATCATGGATACAACTTCCCTTTTTATATTTAGGAGATAGCAACGCATGGCAGATATCCTGGCCATCTGGCTTGTATAATCTTTCTGCTTCTCCTTCTTCAATGTTCCCTGAGTTTTAGGTGTGGATATTGTGCTGTAAACACATCAATTGGGGCTGGGTACTACATTATGAATTGATCTCTACATTTTGGTTGTTTATGGGTTTCTGTGATGGTCTTTGTCTACTGTAAAGAGAAGCTTTGTTGATGAGGTGTGAGAGCTGCATACACTTATTCATGAGTATAAAGACAGGCGATTAGAATGTAGTTAGAAAAAGCACTGGTTTAGGAGAGTGGCAGTGGTAGATTCTTCCCTGGGGCCCATGGCCTCACTAGTTAATGATAGTTGGCAAGATTTACAGTACTAGGCATGAATCCTCTTGTTTTCAGCTGGCTCTGAGTCCAGTTAGACTTGTATATAAAGTCATACTTGCTTATGTTGACCTTTTTATGATCTTTCTAGAATTTCAAATATTTGATCTAGCCTAACCCCCTGCATCCTTACCTTTGTGAGGAAGTTGAAATGAAGCCACTTTTCTTCTTCAACCTACTTTCACAGAATCTATTTATAGTGTATAAATAAGAGTGTTCAAAAGATTTTGCTGTACATATTTCACACATATGTACCCACAAAATATAGTTGTTAATGACATGACAAGTTGCTAAATGTGTAATAATGTTAAATAACCTTATTGAATTTTTTTGGCATTCTTTGAACCTGTCATTTCTTTAAAACATATTCTATGAGGAAGAAAACTCTGGGACTGCAACAGTTTTTTTTTTTTTTTTCAGGATGCTACTTAGTAATGCTCAGGTCATCACTTCTATTCTTACAGCCATGTGTGAAATTTTAAGAGAGAGAGAGAACACATAGAACAGCTTTGAAGAAATTAACTTTTAGAATTCTTCCACAATATTCGCATGGCATTCAACAGTTATTTCTCACACATTTTTGCTAGAGCATTCAATAAATTTGTCCTTACAATTTTCCTCCATCCCTTGGCTTTTATTAGATAAGAATATCTATTAGGGTGATTAAATATTCTGTGGGCCTATGTATAATTTCCAATTAGTAAAAAAATACAAATATTCATTTTGAATATTGGAGATGATTTTTAATGATACTAAAAGGCCCTGGGTGATATTAGCTGTGTTATAGAAATATGTTGATAAAGATAATGAGTAATAAAATATTTATAGAAAAACAATTGACTGAATTTCAAATGAAGGAGAAACACTCCAACTGAATATGTCAATACATTTTCACCTTAAAATATTATATTCTGCATGCAAGAAAACAACTCTTAAAGTACAGTTCACTGTGACCAAAGTATTAAATTATGTTGTTTATAGCATTTAACAGAAATGTAAACAAGAAAATAACATGGTAATGAACAAAAATACTCTTTGGGTGAAGAAAATCGAAGAGAATAACAATTATAAAACAAGACACAAATATTTGAAACTATTTTTCTTTCAAGACAGGGTTTTTCTGTTGTAACTCTGGTTGTCCTGGAACTCACTCTGTAGACCAGGCTGGCCTTAAACTCACAGAGGTCCATCTGTCTCTTACTCCTGAGTGCTGGGATTAAAGGCATGAGCCACTACCACTCAGCAAACTATTTGGACATAAGACAACCTGCCAAAAATGAGGTGCTTTTTGATTTATAATTTTTGAAGAAAGGTCTTACAGAGTCATGACAAGACCCTAATTTACTCTGTAGCACAAGCTAGACTTGAACTCATGTTGATAGTCCTCCCTCATCCTCACAAGTGTTCAGATTACAAGTATTAACCACATAGCCTAGCTTAAAATTAAGCTATATCCATTTTTTTAATTTCAATTTCACTAATATTGTCCTGAAGGAATGGTACAACCTCTGTGGCTCAAAATACATGGGCATATTTTTGTAGTTATTTCTTAGTAGTGGTCTAAACACTTAGACTACACCACTTAACAAAATCTTTGTCTGCATTAGTGTGTGCATTGCCCTTTCTGATCCTTTCATGCTCTGCTTTCAGCAGTGTCCATACAAAAGGACCTTTTCCTTGAATTTCTGAGGAACTGTCCCATCTTTGCTATTAATTAACCTTTCTTCCTCTGAACTGGTTACACATTCTCTGTGAACACTTGTCTTTCTTTGTTCTGTGTGTGCTGTCTGTGAATTTGGGAGAGGAGGCAAAGCTCTCTCAGCAAAAGGGTACTGAATCATTTTACAGTCAACCCTTTGGTTCATGATCTCTCAGTGGTCAGTGTGAGGTAATAATTGTGTTCATATGTCACTACAGAGTACTCTCAAGGGCCTGATCCCAATTCCTTATTCCCTTACAGAATCCTTTAATGCTATTTTCAGTCCTTTCTCCATTTAAGGTTTCAATTAAACAACTGCAAAATGTAATTCTCAGGGGAGAACTTTTATTTTTAAAAAAGTGGAGAAGAAAAAGGTACATTGCTGGCTCTGTATCCAGAGATTCAGTATCCAAACTACAGAGGTCTTCCTCTTCTTTCCTCATACATTCCAGATAAAAGAAGAAATAACACGACAGCCCAAAGAGTCCCATCTGCCTTTATATTACAGGTTTTTGTTGCTATTTTTTCAATCAGAGGACCTGCAATTTGACACTTATTCATTTCATGCCAGGAAAAGCTTAACATAACTGTTTTCCTTTGTCTAAACATTACACTGTGTTCTGCTTAATTTCTTTTAAACATCAATTATATTGTTTAAATATAGGCACATCTTAAAAGTTAATTCTATGTCAGGAGAGGAAAGCAAATCTTTCAAGACTAGTTCAACTAAAAGTCATAAAAATCAAAGATCTCATTGACATTAGGTCAACTTAACAGTGTGGCAGAGTTATGTGAGCTAAACTCTTAACCTCTAAACCAGTCTCTCCTGATGCTGGCAACTGGTGAGGTAACCTTGTGAGAAGCAGAAGGAGTCAAAGACATTGCATGCATTCTTCAGTGGAAGTCAGAGAAGACGGTGAAAGGAGAATAAGTCACTGCAAGTCTGTGATGGCAGACGCCGCTCATTCAAATAAGGACCCAACAGCAGACACTAGGAATTACCATGGTTTAGCCTGAATTTTTGCCAGTCTGGTATCATTTTACTATATGAGAAGTCACAAGCAGTATCCACATTTCTCAGAGGAAAAAGGTACTGTGTTCTTTCACTCTCAATATTCAGTTTTGTCCAGCAAGCTGAGTTAGTAAGAAATAAGCGCATTTTACCACACAGTGGAAGATAGGCCATGATTTATGTAATTGTTTTGGCCTGAATCAATTGGTCATGGTTAGTATAATAGCTACATTTCTGTGGCTGTGATCAAATATACTGACAATAGAGGTGGTGTTGGTTTATATTTTACGTGTATAGAGTCGATCATAATGGGGAACACACAGCATCTGAAGCAGGAGGCTGCTTCCCACATTGTGGTCACAGTAAGGAAGATGGGAGTAATGCCTGTGCTCAGTTTACATGCTTTTTCTTTTTATTTCCTTTTTTAAAATAATTTCTCCCTTTCCTTTCCTCTGTGCAAACTCTTCCATATAGCCCTCCTTGCTCTTTTTTCCAATTCATTACCACTTTGTATACATAGTTGTTTCATATATATATATATATATATATATCATATATATATATCAAAACACACACACACACATATATATATACATATACATATATATATATATATATATATATATATATATATATATATATATGGTGGCATATTTAAACTTATTCTCAAATATTATAAAGCTACATGCACTTTTATACTGTAATAAGAATTGTCAACAGCTTCTATTTCTCACAGCCAGAATCACTGCCAGAAGGTCACCGTCCTTAGCTGTTGGAATCAGCTTTCTAGGTGTGGATTCAGAAATGCAGAAAGCATGCTAGTTTGGAGCACCAGCAATTATCTACCCAATGGCCCTTGAACTGCACATTTGTTGTTCTAATGTTGACTCTGCTAACTGAGATATTTGTGTTGAAAACATCCAATTATATTAAGGCTAATGGAGAAACTTTGCAGGGTCCTCCCTCAGCCTAGATACTGGTCAGAGAAGATCGTGCTAGGGGATTTGACTGGCCTGTAAAAGGGCATCATGTCAGCCATCTGAAGTTGGGGTTTGGTGCACTGTGGAAATTATATTCATTAACCTTTAAGGTCTGTATATTGGTAGGTGGTGTTTTCAATCAGTAAACTACCTAAACACCATGTACTCAAGTCAGAACCATGAGAAGTAGGTCAGAGTCATGTGAAGCTACACTCTCTGCCTAAGCTGTCCAAGGTTTCCATCTGAGAAAGTTGTCTTTGCCTTTTATGAAACCTATTATTATTATAATATATTATATGTAATATAATATATTATATTATTATTATGTTATATATTATATTAATATATAAATATTAATATTTCCTTTACATATATATTCTTAAATATAACCTGCTCAGTGGGTATAATGTCATTATTGTGCATATTTTTAGGGCTGACTTTTAGTTTGGGCCACTAATTGGGGTGTTCTTCCATGTTAAAACTATTTCTCCTGCTCTCAGTATTCCTTATTTGCCTGTAGTTCTTAGGAGTCTTCCAGGTTTCAAAAGTAAACTGGAATGCTGTGCATCTCACTTCCTGGATTAGGAGCTTTATTCTGTGTTTTCCAAGACTGAAGATAAGTATTTTTGGATTAGACATACCATTCCATGGAAACCAATTGAATGACACTATGCTACATAGTTTTATTCCTTCATAGAATCTTGTGTGTGTGTGTGTGTGTGTGTGTGTGTGTGTGAGAGAGAGAGAGAGAGAGAGAGAGAGAGAGAGATATGATAGATAGATATATAGATGATAGAGAGATAGATAGATATAGATAAATAGCAGTACATACCTTTCAAGCTCTTTCCTATTGTACTAGTGCAAAGGGAAAAGTTTTCCTTTAATTGTGGGAACTTATTTGTTTAGTTATCCCCTCATATTGTCCTGAACTACTTTATTTACAACTGCTTGGACTTTTGGTTCTAAATTCACACACACTTTTTTCCTTACCCAAATATTTTCTTTTCCACACATTTTGCTTATGTTTGTGCTCTAAATCCTCACTATGAACCTGGATAAAAACAGTAAGGAATAACCATAGCACAGCCTGAATGTTATTCTATCTTGAAATTGCCTCCATGAAGCAAAATATTCCTTTACTTTTTAAAATTAACCTTCTTCAAATTTCTTATGAGAAATCACAGTGGACAGAAGTAAAACAAACAAACAAAGAAAAGCCAGTCAACCAGAGTGCTACATTCATGATAATATATTCAGAAATTAAGAGAACTCAAAGACAACCTAAAATGAAGTTAATATTAATCAGAAACTTTATAAAACAAAACATTAAAGTTTCAAACAAACATATTAAATGTACCACCATTTGTTTTCAGGTAAAATAAAATTATTTCTCTTATGATAGATAAACCTAACTCACTCTGTACTGTTAACTACTGTGAAGGACATAGAGGAAATGCAGTGCTCATTGACTCTTAATACACATAAATATGAACTGACACAATGGGTAACTACCTGTCTCTGTCTACTAAATTAGCATATATGCTCATATCACAGCTCATGAAATCAACTGCTACTTGATACCCCAAAACTATTGACTATATTGTGTTTATTCTGAGAATTTCCCAAAGGAAAAAAGTCCCAATACTTACCCAAAGGGAGTTACATAAAAGTTGTTACATTCAAGAAACATTTACATCCATTAAAATGAATGAGCTCATGATAAACAAAATAACATTTTTCAATCTCATTTTTGATAAAAATAAATGGAGTACAAAAGCTGATATATTCTATCAAGGTATTTATATGAATTTGCATAATTAGCTGAATTAGCAGAATCTGTTACTGATGATTAGAAAGCTTTGAACAATTAGTAGCTTCTGAGGTCATGATTTGAAAGGAAATTAGAAAAAACTTCTGTCATCTCAAAAAATATCCGACTGAGGGTATATTCTTATTTTTCAGATTTCAGAATCCATGGTATTCTTCCCTGTGTCCTGTTTCTTTTCCAAAATACATAGTGCCATGTAGAGCTAATTTTACATTTCAATAATTCTTAAAACTGAGAAAAATATTTTTATTAATAATATTAAAATTTATACTGGTATAGAGACAAAAATTCAATATAATTCACCAAATATCCTTCATAAAGTATTACTTCAAATACAAGACATTTTCCATATAAAATTTGCAATGTCCTTGTTCACATTGAATACCAAAAAAACAGTAAGATTTTCTTCCATTAACACTTTATGGGCTCAATAGCAATATTGATGACTATTTGAAAAATGGTTTCTTTTTATTAAAACATAAGTTATTAAAAGAATCTATATATTCTACCTACAAACATATTTTAAAATGGAAAATATTACAGTTAGAGAAATAAAGCATTACAATAGTAATAAGACAATACATAATTAGACAATGCATTAGTGCTGAATCATGATTATTGCTTGTTTGCTATCTACTTCTAACTCATAGTACCAGTGTTTTCCTATATGAATAAGAGAAATTTAGTATCATTAGGTAGACATGCCCTCTATTGTTGGACTGCTTCACTGTGTAGCGGTTGAGTGGATGCCGCAGAACAAAACTTCCACAATAAGCTCAGTAGCCTCTCCTCTCAAACTATGCATATATGCATAATTTGCAGTCCCAAGTGTAAGTCACCAAGCTAAGAACATTATGCTATACTTGACATCTTCAATTTTACAATTCACTTCCAACCATGCTGTATCTTTGGATAAAACATATGCAGATGTCTTCTTATATCAGGTTACCATGTCTTGTATCTATGTTTTCATCACCTTCTAAAATCATCTCAAATGTCTGCAATTCACCATGCCTCTTTTTCTATTCTATGAAAAAAATGTACATATATGTATATATATGTGTGTATATATAAACATCTATATATATATTCTCATTTATCTGGTTGACTTATGATTATGCATTTAATTTTCCCAGTTTTTTATTATATATTCCCTGTGTCTAGTCCCTGCTCATGGAACTAGATCCTACTCATGGCTTGTCATGGAAACAAGATAGTATACACAAGGATTTGCTGCTATGATATGAGCAACTAGACTAGTAATTCCTTTCTGAAAATATACCATGGACTGGAATTATAATAAGTATCTGGGTCAGCGAGATGGCTTGTAGAAAAACACTTATCTTCAGGCCTGGATAGTTGAACTCTGGCTCTGGAGTCTTCATGGTAGGAAATCACGTGTGAATCTTAAGGGTTGTCCTCTGACCCTCCTCACCCACACACAAACACACACATGCACACAGTAAATAAACGATAAGTAATAAATAAATAAGTACTAATTGAAAAGGTATATAAGGAACACACACCTAACAAGATACTTTTCTGTTTGGAAATCATGCAAGTTTGCTTTTCTCATGGCTATAAAAAGAACGGAAAAAAATGCTTTGTTCCAATTCTAAATCAAATCCGACATTTATGACTAAAGGTGACAAAAGTTCCCAGATTTCTGCTCTGAAATATAATAAGAGTGTAAGAACGCTCTCTCATGCTGTTGGTGAGGTGAAACAGTTGAATTCACAAAGACAGTCTCCATCAAATGGAAGACACTTTGTCAGTCTCCTCGTGAACTGTGGCTGCCGCTGGTTGTAAGAAGATCAGTGGTATCCTTGAAGAAGTCAGGATCAACAAAGCAATATTAGATTTGGAGGTGCACATATTAGGTAGAGGGACATTTTACTTTTTCATGTGTTTTTAAATTAACCCAAAAGGTGGAAGTGCTATCAAACCAATGAAGCACAAGAACTTCAATCTGACCACTGTGCATTTACTGACAGGTTTTATGCTGATCTTAGTAGTGTACTTGATCTTAGAGTAAAGGCCCATGTGTTTCACTTCTTTCAAGAATAAATACATGCAAAGAAAAGGAAAACATAAAATGTTTTCCTTTGACAATATGGCAGCCACTGTGATCTTCCCATGACTGCTGACTCTTCCCCAGGCTGCACAGGTGAGTGTTGCTGAACAGGGAAACAGTCAAGCACACCTGCCAGGTTTGTGATAATAAGACACAAAAGAGATTGCATATTAGGGTATCCAGAAAGAGGTGAATGAGCATTTGGCCACTTATTTGATAGCAGAGCAGTCTGTGAGTGATGTAGACCTGTAAGTCATAACCTTTGATAGTGAGAGGAGAGCCTCAGCTTCAGCAAGGTGCATATTGTCTTGGACAAAGAAACACTGGGGACATATGGCTATTGTGCCACATATAATATGTATATATATGGATTTTAATTGGTTATTCAATACCAAGTGGTCAGCATGGAGATCCATACATATGAAAAACATTAAATAGATTCAGAAGGTTGTATTTACATATATATTTGTGACAAATATATATATACATATAAAACAATAAAATGATAGTAATTGAAGAAAATGGGGCTGTGCATTTTTGTGCAAGAGGGACATGAAAGGGTTTGGATGGTGTAGATGGAAGAAAGAAAGATTTAATTCTGTTTTAACTTTAAAAGATTGTCAAAAATGCTTTCACTTTGAAACTGAATGACCTATATACTAGTATGTAAGGTTGGTCATGTCTTTTCTGATTTTAATTTTGAAAACATTGATTTGAGCAGGTATTTAATATGAATTATATAAAGAATTTTGGTGGTAAAACGCATTTTCGAAATTACTATATATCTTATGAGTGAAAGCATTGAATGTGCAAATATATCTAGGAATCTGATGATGTGAGCAGATTGTACACATTGCTTACATATGTCACTTTTAAATGAATTACTGCAAGATAAATTATTTTGTAAAATTAATTATACATAAATCAGATATTGTAAAATATTGTCATACACATATTTTTATTTATAAGTCTTTCTAATATACTATTTCTAAAAATAACATTCTCCCCATATTACCTCATTTCACTTTATTCTATGTGTATTGGTGTTTTGCCTGCAAGTTTGTTGGTACACATGTGTGGCTGACCCCACAGAGGCCAGAATAAGGTGTAGGATGCCCTAGAACTGGAATTCCAGATGGCTGTAATCTGCTATATGGATACTGTGATTAAAACACAGGTCATTCGAAGATCAGCATGTGTTGTTAACCACTGAGCCAGCTCCCCTGCTGTCCTGCTTTCTTAGTAAATATTGTTCATATGTGCATAGTTTTCTAATCTTACTAAGCATTCACTGAGCCTGGGGAGATTAAAGGCAATCATTGAAGTGGCAGACATATAAACAAAGAGGGAGAACATAAGAAGAGATAAAAGGAATTATTCTAAAAAAATCATTTTTTTCTGGTCTTCTTGATACTTTATAGTTCCATTTCATTATAATATAAATGACTACAAGAATGTCAACCTAAAGTACATCTTGGCCTCCAAAGCCCTGATGGATAGATGTAGCAGCTATTTGGGGATTTCATATGCCAATGAACTGTCATATTCCACATACTAGTCCTTAGACACTTGACTTTTAGTAAAATTTAAAACATTTCAAAAAAGTGCAAAAGAATTTCAAAGCACCATGAAACTTCAATATAGGTTACCATAAATGGATTCTCTCTCATCAATACCTTTCTATCCTCCTATTCTGAGTCACTATGTTGGATTATTAATTCACTGGTTATATTGTCAGTTAGTCTCCTTTCATGCTAAGGAAAGTTCAGCAGTCAGTCTTAATTGATATCATATTGGGATAGATTTGTTTAAATATTCAGCCTGATATTCCATATGCCTAATTTATTATAATAAACTGAATAAGTGACATTTCTAAAAATTCAATTTTTATTGTAAATGTAATTTTCGGGTATAAAACCATTTCCCACAAGCAGGTTAATTGTTTAAACTGAAGCATTGTACCTTGTTCCTCTAAACTTCTATAAATATAAATTAGGTTAGATCATTTCATATTATACTAAACATTCATCTGTGGAGAACTAATGGGGTCCTTGTTCCAAAACCAGTTTTCTGCCCTACTTAAAGTTCACAGAGTGGATAAGCAATGGGCACAGAACAGAAAATCAGACAATGTTTCATTTCCAAACTCATATTGGGAATATATAGATGAGGTAGCAACAAAATTAAACTGGGTCTGTATATTAATTGTACAGTTGATTAGTGAAATGCTTAAGGCAAGCCAACATCCTTTTGTCTTCTAGAGGAGAATATCAGATCGGGCATTACACATACATTGGAAAGAAAGAGAGACATTGAGAAAAAGAAAGACATGCACATATTCAGAAACACACAGAGAAATAGAGGCTTGGAGAGATAGAGATAGATAGATAGATAGATAGATAGATAGATAGATAGATAGATAGATAGATGATAGATAGATAGATAGATAGATAGATAGATAGATAGATAGATAGAGATGCATGTATAGAGAGACAGAGAGAGATGAAGAGTGATAGAGAATGTGAATGCTATTCTTGGTTGATGACATCTTAAATTAACTATAATTCCCAAATGGAGGGCACACAGTGAAAGATTTTTCCTTAATTTTAAGTAGGAAGATCCAGCTTTAACCTCTAATATGGTGATGAGGTGGAAAGACACCCTTTTAATCTGGTCACATCTTCTGGAAGCCTATATAAAGGAAGTGGAAGAAGAAACTTCGCTCTTTGCCTGCTTGCTTCCACCTTGCTAGCAAGTCCATTTCTGTACTGGCATTAGAGCCCACTTCTTCAGGATTCTAGTGTATACTGAAGACCAGCTGAGACATCCAACCTCATGGACTGAACAACTACTGGATTCTTGGACTTTCTGTTCACAGCCATTGTTGGATTAGCTGGACTGTAGCCCATAAGACATTCTAATAAATCCCCTTTATATCTATCTTTATCTGTATATATATTCATTCTATAAATTGTGTTACTATAGAAAACATTGACTAATAGAGTAAAATAAACTAAAGCTTAAACATAAGCAGCAAGAACAGCAAAACCACCATTTCTTCTGGTCTAAATCTGCTTGATTTGTTCTTCTGCTGTGAAATCTGTATCTATTCAGATTAGAATATTTCCATGGCTTGGTTTCCAAGTAGCTTTCTTTGTATGGCCAACCAAATATTAGTATTCTACAGCTGTGAATTAAGCCAGACTTAAGCTCAAAACACGATTTTCCTGGCTCTCTCATGCGTGGCATATGGGTATTTAGCAAAGTCGAAAATTTCTTGATTCATAGGAAATGTGAGAATGTTTAAGTCAGCAACCTGATTTCAGAAACTTGAACTCATGATGGAATTTAATTTTTAGTCTTGTTCTTGATACTTTATAAATTACCCAGCCACCTGAAGTTATAGAAAGAGTCTCTTGAGTAGAGGGGGGATTTTCTTTTTAATTCTGTGTTCAGTTATCTGTCAGTATGTTCACAGAACTGGGATCTTGGGGAAAATTAATTTTTTATATCCAAAGAACCATGTGGGTAAGTTGCAATTAATACTATAAATGTGCACAAAAATAATAGTTTACAGCACACACGCTCTTTTGAAATTAAATAGTCTGTACTAATAAACATCTCTGTAATGTGATAATTTAAACAGTTCTTTTTATTACCAATTATAACAAATGCTTTTCTGAATATCACCATGAATGAAGTGTTTTTGCATGTCATTACAGTGGATCATACGTTTTAATCAAGGTTGGATCATTAGTTATAAGTAAAATTTCTTCAAATTTGTCAATCCCCAACCTATAATCTTCGTTCCCTGATGCCTGTCTTAAAGAATGACCTACTTATTATCCTGCATTATAGGAACCATAGTTTAATAATATCTTCTGGTCTCATAAATCAATAAGTAGGATGTATAAATAAACCTAGAGATAAACATTGTTGGCATAGAAAAAGGAAATATTGTAAAGACATCTTTTAAATTATAAGATTGTTTCCATAAGAAATACTATTACATAATGACCATATAAGCAATTCAATGTGAATTTGTGCAATTTTTGTTTGACTTCTATTGTTTGATGTGACAAAGAGCAAAGAAGTATATAATGTATAATGCTACAACTTTTCATGTAATACTAGTATGTTT
Source organism: Cricetomys ansorgei (assembly GCA_026225945.1). Lineage (NCBI taxonomy): Eukaryota > Metazoa > Chordata > Mammalia > Rodentia > Nesomyidae > Cricetomys > Cricetomys ansorgei. Next base: position 14,433,386 of record JAMJFZ010002812.1, read on the forward strand.
CTGACAAGTGTTTAGTATTCCACCCAGTTAATATTTGGTAAGCATGTACACATTTCCTAATTGTTGTGCTGATGAACCCTTTGGTCTTTGCAATACTCTATAAGGAAGCCTTATTATCTTCTCCAGCTCACATTTAATGAAGAAAACAAATATTGGAAAGTAGTTTCAGTGTGCCAGTTAGAATGCAGTCTTGGCAGCCCAGCCCCACAGATGTCCGTTGTAACCTTTCCATCATGTTGTTCCTCATATAAAGTAGAGGCAAGTTAGGGTTCATTAAAGCATGCTTCTTCACACTGTCACACAAACACTAATAAATATGAGTGTGTTTTGAATATTTTGTTGTTTGATTTTGATTTATGGGAGATTACAAAGCTTGGTGATATATTGCGATGTTTGGAATAACAACTAGGTAAGTGTTTTTCTCAAAACCAGTGAGATGATTTAATTTCTAGAAGGATCTAATTCACTTGATTAAGAAAATTCCAAGTAGGAAATTAGCACCAAACACTAGCAAATTTTTGAAGTGAAAGATTATTCACTTATGGATACATGATATGTATGAGTGAACTGACAAATGCTTAATCCTAGACAAGTGGAGTGAACTAATTAATTTATCCCTCAATGATTTACTGAGTTTCTACCAATATCTTATACTTGCCTAGTGTTAAGTATGCTCTATTGCACAAAGCAAGTTCTCTGACTTCATATATTTTACAGATTAGCAATTAGAAAGACATTCATGTACATGGAACAGCCAAACAAAACCACGATAAACATAGAAGTTACAAAGCAGTGTAACTATAGAAAATATAAAGAAAGCATACTAAGAAGAAGTGTGAAATCTTAAATAGCTGCTGCTGATGGACCAATGTTGCTTTTTAAATAGATTGTTCATGCTTGAAGTTTTGTTTGAAAAAAAAAAAAGTATGAAATTGACTGGAATAAAGTACTCAAAAAAAAAAAAAAAAAGAAAGAAAGAAAGAAAAGCAACAACAACAACAAAACAAAACAGTAAAATCAATAAAGAACTCGAGTCCCAGTGTGGTGACTCACTCCTATTAGCCAGCTCTTAGGAGGCTGAAGCAGGAGGATAAGGAGTTCAAGGCTAGACTGGATTACACAGCAAAGTCTACACCATTGTGAGGTACATGGAACTTTTGCTCAAAAACTAAAACAAACAATAAAACAAAAAAAAAAAAACCCAAAATCTTTTAGATTAGATAGGACTTACATGGTCATGGCATAAAGATTGATTATATAATTTATAAATGCATCAGGATCGACTATATATATATATATATATATATATATATATATATAAATAGACACTGTTTTGAAAGATGACGACAATAGAAAATTAAACGCATACCAAGTAGTCTTTAGCACTAGACATGGATTTCAACCCTGCAAAACTGGTCCTGGTGTCAAAATATACGAGTGGGAGAAAGGAATGAGAACTAGCAGATGTGAAGTGGCTAGGTCTTGTGCTTTAGCTTGAACAATAGGGAGGATTTCTTCTCTGAGTGAAATGAGCACTTCCTGAACAATTTTGAACAAAACGGTGGAGTGCTTTGGCTGATGCTTTTTTGAGAACATTGGCAAAAGTGGAAGGAAAAAGGAAAAAAGGCATTATCACCAGTTCTTTGAATTGGATAGCAGTGTTTTTTTTATTTTTTGTTTTTTAAACTGTTGTATTTTACCTGGAATTAATTCATTTTAGCTTACATGGTTAAACATGAATATGTATGCAGTCATGTGTTAGGTACTTGTTTGTCTCTGTGAATAAAATGACTGCCAGAAACAACTTCATTGAACAAAGGTTTATTTTGGCTCAAAGTCAGAGAAAACTTTAATCCTCCATAGTCGGGAAGGCATTCTGGAATCCACAGCAGAATAAGCATATAGTCAGGGCTCCTCACACTGGAGCAGAAGAAAAAGTAGAGAACTCAGGTCTAAGCCAGTATTAAGTACAATCCTCAAAGGCCCTTCCCTTAGGGACCTATTTCAGTATGTCAGGACCTATCTCCTAAAAGCACCAAAGCGTTCCAAACAGTGCTACAGACTAGAATCTCTAAGGACATTTTACATTCAAATGAAAACAGATGATGTGAACATATACTGAAAGGATATGTTCAAAAAAAGGCAACTATTTGTCTTTCTGGAAGTTGGTTATGAAGAACAAGGATAGAGCTGATTACAATAAAAATCAGAATATATATGGATATATTCAAGAATAAATGGCATTATACTTAATATAAATTTGTAGAAATGGAAATTCCTTGCATTATTGGATTTTATTCAGTGGTCAGTATTCATTGAGAGCATCTAATGAATAAGAACATGTGAGTTATTATTTAAAACAATCACAAACCACAGATAAACATCTGTGAATAATTCTGGAGATTCCTTCATTTGAAACAAAATAGAATCACAATCTGCAGTAATCGGTTCATAAGAATGACAAGCAGAAACTCAAGCTCTGGAATTAGTGAAGTCCACATGCCATCCACAACATCTACCAGGTATCATAGTTCCAGCTGAGAAAATAAACTGAAATTGAGAGGCAGTGCCTAGCAGCAATAAACAAGTCATAATCAGAAGACTGTCAGAAGAAAGGGGGATCAGTCTGAGCTTCATGAATTCTAGAACTAAAGAGTCTAAAGTTCATACATAGAATGGTATCCTTCAAAGTATAGGAAATTCAAGATATGTTAGAACTGATCAGAGAAGAGATACACAGGCTGAGACTGAGAAGTTAAAAAAAGAGAGAGAGAGAGAGAGAGATCTCATAAGGCATGTGCATATAGGCTGTATCATTTGGGTGGATTGGATTGCTGTTCTATTGATATGAAGAGACACTGTGACAAAAGAAGTTTGTAAAAGAAAGCATGTAACTGGGAGCCTTGTTTCCAGTTTCAAAAGTTTAGTTCATGATCATCACGGCAGGAAGCATGGGAGCTGTCAGGCAGCGCTGGCACTGGATCTAGAGCTGAGAGCTCACATCTTATCCACAAGATAGAGACAGAGAGAGGGAGAAAAAGAGGGAGAGGGGAATGGAGAGAAAAAGGGGGAAAGGAAGGAAGGGAAAGAGAGAAAGAGAAAGAGAGGGGGAGAGACTTGGTGGGTGGGCTTGGGATTGGCTTGAAATCTCACTACCTACCCCCTGTTATTCATCAAAGCCACATCTCCTAATCCTTCCTAAAAAAGTTCTACAAACTAGGGACCAAGTATTCAAATATATGTGCCTGGGGGAGCCATCTTCAAATTGCCACAATTGGCCAATAATTATCTCCCAAAACAACAGAAATAGCAATATCACTTACAAATGACTGAGATTAAATTTCAGAGGAATAATTACAAAAGAGGCATGCTCCTTAATGTAATGGGAAATGGGAATATCTATTTAAAATGCTTGTGCAAAGAAAATGAAGACAATACTTTATGTTTAGTTAAAATATGCCAAGATATTAATGAGTGCCAGATAATAACTAAAGATCACTTCCCATTAGTGCTTCTTTAACATTGAAGTAGGAGAAACTTTTCCAATTATGAATACTGAAGTTGTGCATACATTTAAATAGCTACTAATATTGTAATGCAGTAACACCATTTTCTTAGCAAATATTATAGTTTTAAGGATTATTACAATGAATTAAATGCTGCAATACTTCACTACTTAATTTTTAGAAAATTCTATTAGTTTGTTGAGAATCACATAACACCTATTTTTATTATATTCACCCCTTTCCTCAACTCTTCTTAGAACCATGTCTGCCCCATACCGTTCTACCTTCTAAGCTTTGTACCCTTTCGTTCATTTGCTTCTGCTTTTATTTTTGTGTTTTACCCTTCAAGAACAATTTTTGTTGCATTGTTGTGTATGGAGTCTTCCACGTGAGCGTGTTCAACTTACTAGGGTAAACCCTCTTGGATAAAACAGTTTCTTTCTCTTTCTGTAGCTAGCAATTGCCAATAGCTTCAAGGCTGGGATTGAAATCCATGTCTAGCTCGCAGTTCCATGCTGAAATTTCGTTTGGCTGGAGCTTGCCCAGTGTGTGTGAGGATACACCGGTTTGTATATGTAGCCAGTTTGTATATGCAGTGATCCCTGAGCCTTTGGAGGCAGAGATGTAGTCTCTCATTCTTTGCTCCTTGGCTAGTTTGGGGTCTGTTGATCATCCATTTTCTGCAAATAGAAGCTTTTCAGACGAAGCTTGAGAGACGTATTAACCTACTGATGTAGTGATAAGTTAAGTATTAATGAAAAGTATTAGATATCTTCCAAAAATGTAGGATGCTGACTATTTCTTTTTATGATCTCCCCCTACTCTCTGTTATGTGGTTATGTGTGTTTCATGAATCATGAATAAAGGTCAAAGAACAATCTTGAGTGCCTATTCCCATGTTTCAGCTTGTTTTAACAGCCTTTTTTTTATACTCCTGAGTATGACAAAGGTACCACAGTCCTGCCCTGGCAAGTCAGGGTTCTGAGGTGTGACGTCAGTGGGTGAGGGGGATGTACTTATATATGGGAACATACTTTTCTCTTTGTTCATAAATGGAACCAGACTTTTCTCTTTATTTAGGCTTTTTTCTTCTCCTTTCTCTTTCCACACAATTCAAGCCTTTCCCTCTCTGTACCATTTTTATCTCTTATTTAAACTTACTCTCTACTGTATGTTTCCTTTAAGATCACATACAACTCTTGCACACATACATATACCTCTTGAGAAGGCAAACTTCAACAACATTATTCTTTTCATTTCCCATAATCACACACTCATTCACACATTCATGCAACTTATGGGTGAAGTAAAGTTTCAACTCACACATACCTCACAAACACCTACATGTTGTAAGCTTTAACACACATACACCTTACACGTCCATTTTGTAAACTATTTTGTGGATGAAGCCTTGTGGATGATGCCTTGTGGATTCAACACTTCAACGCAAATGCACCTATATATCCTTTGAACAAAAACCGTTAATCGGGTTATCAAGAAAATACCCACATGTAACAAAGCATCTCTCATATGTTCTGTTCCCATAGTTATATTGTACAACAAAGCGATGACTTTTCTATTACAGATCAACAGAGTTTATGAAAACCAAATATTTTCTCTTAGCCAATTTCCTTGTTAGACTGTAGTTTTTGGTAACCAAACAATCCTCAATCATACTATCATTTTTTTATTAAAGTTTAATCAAAAGATCACAAGTAAGAGAATTTTCACTTCTTTATATAAAAAAAGAAAATATATCTGTTCCATTGTCTTTATGTTCTCAAGGTTCATCAGCAAATTCATAATAACTATAAAACAAGGAAAATCAAATTTGATCAAACTTAACATTGGGCACTGAAACTCACCTGTTGTCTTTTAATCATAGATCTGACTTCTCAAAACTGCATTTCCTTTGTATTTGCTTCCTGATCTAGCAAGTTCTCAGCAACTAAGAATACATTTTGCTTTCCCCAGGTAACTTTCTCCATAGCAGCTAATAAAACGTACTGGTAGTCATTTTTAACTATATATATCTCTTAAGTTATTCTTTCTGGAGTTTCATTTGAACCAATTTAACTGAGTGGCATCATCTTTTTAGAACATCACCACTTTGTTCAGCTGAAGTGGTAATTCAGGAGACAATCATCCAGAGGCAAATGGTGGGGTGTACTCCTCAAGCCCCAATACTGGGCATCTTCTGTCATGGCTCCTGACACAAAGGTATCCTACCTGCAAGCTTCTAAGCACGTTACTGTCACTTTATTCCATCAAATGAAAGGAGTGCCAGAATTAAAGGTAGAGATCTGACTTCCGATCTTCCTGCATGCACTGCCAGAACTTCACCTACTGATCCTCATCTCCAAATCAAAAGTAGGTATTTTTCAATGAGCATGTAACTCACCGAGAGAGAATTTTATTTCTTTTGAAACTCATTGCTTTGCTCTGGTGACTTATTATAGCTAATAATGTATTGAATATATTATTAACATAACTAAAATATAAGAGATGAAATACATGTTAGGCTGCTATGATTAGGTAGAAGAGCATGGTGTTTATACCACTGGCAGACAAGGGGAGAAATCACATTTCAGCCTAATTGGAAAAAATATTAAAATGTTTCAGTGTCATAAATAACATTAAATAAATGGATGCATCTAACAGGAGTCAAAGTATTACAGATAGGAATTCTCGAAAATCATCTAGAAAAACCTTGGTGACAGAATTGGGTTAGCTAGAAAGTGAGTGTACTTTGGGCAATGACAGGGAGAAGTTAAATTTTGCATATCCTGAGTCTGAGATAACAAGTCAAGCCACTAAGTGGTGAGAATTTTGCACATGCCAGTTGCACATTTGTTGTTCAGGAGTAGAGATATGAATGCGGAATTTTTCCTCAAGGAATAAAGACAAACAAACAAACAAAAAGCTCTAAGAATGAACTTACAGCTTCAGAACGAGGACATGAAAAAAATGGAGTCAATTTCTAAGATTAACCACCTCCCCATGTTTTATCATCGGCTATAACCTTTTTCTAGGAGTGGAGAATTGATGGGGGAAATCTTAATATTTCAGGACATGGATGCAATGTGTCTTTATCTCATATGACTATGTGTTTACATAAGTCATTCTTAAACAAATGAGATTTTCATGAAGGTTGCTGCAGGCATGTCCTATAAAAGCTGAGCTGTCAATTACATTTTATCTTTTCAGCTAGTAATGAAGTTATTGTGGGATAGATTTCAGGACTCTGTGTGTTCTGGAGGAAAAAAATTGAGTCAGTGTCTGAAAAGTAATTTGTCTTTAAACATAGAACTAAAAAATGCAGTTATACTTTTCTATTGCAGCATTGTATCCAGTTTATAAGAAAAATAAGGACACAGCCTAAGGCTGTGTCAAACCAATGTCAAAACAGATTGATAAATTCACTATGAAAGCAGTCAAGTTCTGTAGTTACTTGAAATATTTTAAGAGAATTTATGAGTCCAAATATACATATTAATAATCAATTTATCTTATTAATTTTCCCTGAAATATTAAATGTTGGATTATTGAAATGTTGTGATGAATTGGTTCTGTGCTTGATTTTCTATGACTTTAAATGTACGGAAAATAGATGACAATCCATTTTCTAAATCTGTGAGCTACTGTAGTGTAGTTATGATAAATCATTACAAGTTGAAAATCTTCTATAAATGTTAACACAAAGCAACTACTCAGATGACACTGTGAAGGAAGATAATCCATGATCATTTATAGGGTATAAGGCATTAGGTAGATTCTCTTTATTTTTTTAAAAGGGTCTTACTTTGTTACTCAGACTGAATTTAAACTCGTATATCTCAGGCTATCATAAAACTTGCTATGTGGCCCAGGCTGACTTAGAATTTATCATTCTCTTACCAAGTATCTGTAATGCTGGGACAGGCATAAATCACCATGTCCAGTATATGCAGTTTCTAAAACCTCCTTTCTAGGGTTAAAGTGAAAGTTAATTTAAGTGCTACTGAAGTTTAGCATGCTTATTTGTAAATAGTATTATATCAGGTCAAGTTATAGAAATGAGAAAAGGAAAATAAAATAAGATATTTAACACCTTAATTTCAGTTCCACTAATTCATTTTCTTTTTTTATTACATGATAACATAAACCAAAATATTCAAAGAACAAGAGAGAACATTTGTTACACTATTAGGGAATTTGAGAAAATTTAACTAACTTTCCTCCAAAAGAGTAGCATTCATAGAAAATAAATACATTGTTTTCTATCATCTATCTATATATTAATCTATCTATATATCTATCTATCATCTATCTATCCACCCATCAATATATCTAGTCCTCATTTATCTATCATTATTTACTAGAAGTCATCTATTATTTTCCCATGTATGTAATTTATCATTTCTCCAAATTTTAAAGTTTCTGAAAACTTGAGTACAAAATCCCTTTCCCTTTACTTCCAAATTATTTTTCTTATGAATGAGATTAATGATTGATTAATATAACTCAAGAAATAAAATACTTTGTTGTACTTCTGTAGCCCCAGACCTTATGTAATTGGCATAGATAATATTAAGTCCATAAGCATAATTTTATCATATATATTGATTCCACTGATTTCATGAACCCTGAGGTTACAAGAGAGTGGTAAATGGGTACAAAGAGTACAAAGAATTGTTTTTGTGTTTTGGGGTTTTTTTGTTTGCTTGTTTGCTTTTTTTTTTTGGGAGGGTGGATGGGGCACAAGGTTTTTCTGTGGTGACTCTGGAACTTCCTTTGTAGACTAGACTGGCCAGGAACTCACAGAGATCTGCCTGCCTCAGCCTGGGATGAAAGGTGTGCACCACAATCGCCCTGCTTGTTTTTTGTTGTTGTTGTTTGTTTTGTTTTGTTTTGTTTTGTTGTTTTTTGTTCTTGTTTTCATTTCAAATACGAGGGATGTTTGTTAAGGGGTAGCTGGAAAAGAACTATGAAAAAGTATACAGAAATAGATATGGTTTACAAAAACAATTTTCCAGTTGCTTTTTTAGTCATTTCTTTTTTAATAGTGTTCATTGACTAGAATTAACATTTGTGCATCATTTTGCAATGAGGATGAATATCAGACAATAATAGGTACAAAGGTTTATGTTTAAAAACAAAGAGAGTTTCATAAGTAGTTAGCAAAAAGAGGGAGAAATGTGAAGAATCTGATACAGAAGGCAAAAAGTTCTTGAGCCCACAGATAAGTACTGAGGAAGCAAGTTAAGTTAAACATACAGGCATCCTTCAAAGGAAGAAGGCATTTAACCTGTCTTCCTTCTGGAATGCCAGGAATGAATATGATTTACAGCCTGGTAATCCTTTGCTACCTGTTGAGCCAGACTCTGCCCATATACCCCAGAATATTATGTTTGTTTATTCCATGCTTGGCCCCTACCCCCAAAACCTTGAGGATCACCTCTAGGCCATAAAATTTCCCCTTTTGAGTGTTGTTACTTGTGCTTTAGTACAGCCTGAGTGGCTTTTGTGTTATCTTAGGGCCATGCCAAATTCTGACACCCCCACCCCACACACACACAGGCATTGTGTGTATCACAGTCATTCTTCCTAATCCTTTATCTTGAGCACTGTTTCTAAGTCAACAGAAGCCATATTACTAATGAAGCCATATGTATGTTGTAAAGAGCTTCAATGTAAACATATCTATGTAATACTTATGGGACTGAATTGTTATGCGAAAATCTTTTTTCAAAAGCTCCAACCCCAGATGAAGAGTTGCAGGCAATTATTGTTTGCTGAGAGAGAAAGAAACAGTTTTCACCAGGAAGGAGGGCTCTGATATGTTATTTAATCCCAAAAAATTAGCCCTAATCAAATATGTGCAATACTAAATGAACTTACTAAGTCATAAATAAGGAGAATAAGAAGCCACAAATTTGAGAAGAGGATGTATGTATTGGGGGATGGAGTTGAAAAGGGGAAAGGAAAAATTATGAAAATACTTTATTCATATATGAAATTCTCAAAAAATAACTTTAAAAAGAGTGTTTAAGTACTTCTATTTTGATGATAAGACTTGTTATATTTTGAAGACCGTGAGACATTCATGCTATAGATTGCAGAACTACTAAATTCCAATGCACAATTTGAAAAAGCATAGTGTTTGATTGAAAGGAATTAAAAGTGAAGTCTGAAAGTAAATAAATTAGATTATCACAAAATCATAAATTATACAAGTACAAAATGACTCAGAAAAATCTAAACTGATGAAAATGTGAGATGTCAAAAAACAAAATTGTTCTTTATAAGAATATGGCGGTTTGATTAAGATTGGCCTACATAAGCTCCTATATTTGAATGCTTAGTCCCTAGGGAGTGGAACTGTTGGATAGGGTTAGAAGGATTAGGAGGCATGGCCTTGTTAGAAGTGCATCACTGAGGATGGGCTTTGAAGTTTTAAAAGGTTGTGCCAAGTCCAGTCTCTTTTAATGTATGTGGATTGAGATGTATCTTTCAACCACTTCTCCAGCACCAAGGCTGCCTGCTGCCATGCTCTCCGCTGTCATGTTCCCTGCCATGATGAACATGATCTAAGCCTCTGAAACAGTAAGCACCCCACAACCCCAATTAAATACTTATTTTCTGAGTTGCCTTGGTTATGGTTTCTCTTCGTAGCAATAGAACAGTGACTAGGAAAAAGATTAAGAAGGAAAAAAAAAAGGCACGCGCAAAAAATGTTGAGCTTTGTGGCAGACTTCTGTAGTCTAGAACTCCGTGAGTAGAGGCAGGACGGTGAGGGGTACAGTGCCAGCTTCTCTACACAGAGCTTGAGTATAACCTTGCTTATTATATTGTGTCGTAAAACAAGCACAGACTGAAAAAAATGAATAAGTAAATAAGGGAGAGGCAGTGAGAAAGAGAAAATACATGAAACATTTAACAAATTTAGTGTTCGTTACATAAGTTGTTATCATGGAAAATTAATAAATATAATAGACATAATAAAGAGTATTTATGAATGCTAGATTGCATCACAGTTGTAGTGAAATGTTTCCCCTTAAATGTGGCATCTAGACAAGTACAGCTTCCTCAGCTTTGCCATGGATGGGATTGTTAATGCTTAGGCCTTGGCACAGTAGAGTTTCATTACTAGAAATTCACTTGTAAAAGTGTTCATGTTTTTCAAATGTGACTGCTTTGTGGAACGTGGTGCAGAAGTAAAACAAAATGTAAAATACATGTAAAATCTCCTGAAAGTCATAGTAAGTTAGTGTGATTGAATGTTAGGAAGTGCTATATGACTGTCTTATCAGCAAACAGAATAAAAACTCATTTTAAAATAGTATCAAAATAGAGATAATATTCAGGAAGACATGAAACAGATTACAAACTTTATATACAATAAACAACTACAAGTTGAAAAAAACTAAGGAGGACTGTCTGAATGGAGAGCCCTACATATTTGGCATTGGTTACATCTCATACCAGAAACTATCAGGTTTATACAAATTTCTGTATGCACTCAGCAAGATATTTTGTGATGGCAGTTTTATTAAGATATAATCTACATAAAATTGAATATGCCATTGAAAGTATAGAATACTGTTCCTCATAGTATATTCACAGAATTGTAAAACCATATTAACAATGTAATTACTGAAAATTTTCTTATCACGTCACTGCTACAACTGTTCCTCAGATACCCCTGCCAACTAACACCTTTTTCCAGGATTTTTCCCTATTTTTTTTTCCTATACATTTTTACCTATTCTGTACATTTCATAAAGTAGAACCTACAAAATGTGGTCCTTTGTAAAGATCTCTAGCTCAAGACATCATTAAAGCTCACAGGCATTAAGGAATGTTTAAGAGTTTATTAATTTTCACTGCTACAGGATATCCCATTTTTGGTTTAACTCCATTTTGAAGATAACAGTTATTGTGGTGTTTTCATTTTTAAGGTATTATAAATAGCACTGCTATGAACATCCATGCACAACATTTTGTGAAAATATACCTTTTTATTTTTCTTAAATAATATCTAGAATTGAAATTGAAATCACTGGACATGTGACAACTCTGTGTTTAACATGAGTTAATCTACCATGCCATTTTCCAATCTAAATCTGATACTGTAAATCCCAAGATTTTAACATTCCAACATCCTAAAGTTATGGACTCAGAAGCCATGTTTGTGCAAGCTGAGAGGAAATGCAGTATTTAAACACAGAATTATCTTATTTTAGGAGAGGAAGAGAATGAAAATATTATATTAGTGAAAGGCATGATCACTTAACAGAAAATATTATTCGAAGGTGTATTTTCATATTTGAATAAACACTTAAATTGCTTTATTCACTAAGAGATAAAATTAATTTACTCCTAACATAAATACATAAGAATCAGTGAATATTTAATCACAAAGTAAAATATAAATTTATAACCTTATTTATATTTAAAATAATTGTTTTATATATGGCCAAACATCAAGCAATGGAGATGTGTTTGAGAGAAAAACAAGCTAGAATATTGAAAACTTGAAGGTCTTGCAAGATAGAAACTTTCTGGAAGTGACAATTTCTATTTTCAGTTCATTTTGTAAATGGTTTTATAATCAGGAGACCTGTTGGTTTGAGCCAAAGGAACAAGTTTATTCATGCACTAAAAATTATTTCTGAACTACTGCATGCTTCTTTCCCTACCATCTCTATTAGAGATAATTACTATAATTCATGTGTTACTAGGAATCCTATGAGCCTGCAAACAACATTGCAATTATAGTGTCAATTTTCAGAAAAAATAAAAAAAAAAACTTTATGAAATCTGACAGCCTCCTACAATTTGATATGTGGTTCAAATTTTGATTGTTTTTACCACAGCCTCAATAGAGAGTCAATTTATTATAGAGATGTGGCTAGCTCATTAATTAAAGACATCTTTTCTCAGGTTAAAGTTTTATATGCATGATCAGTGAGTACCTAGTGAGTATTAAAGATGTCAAGATTATAGTTGCTGAGACTGAGTTGAACCTGTAGATTTCTCTAGATAGCATAACCATTTTAATCGCATTTAAGTTTAGCTGATCTATGAGCATGAGAGGTCTTTCCTTCATTTAGTGTTCATTTTTCATTTTCTTTCTTCAATGTTTAAAAATTGTAGAGACTTCTCCCTCCTTGGATAGCTGGATATTTTTTTTTTGAAGCTGTTGTTAATGGGAGTATGTTCCATATTGAATCCTGGTCACATTTTCTGTAGGAGAATAAGAAAAGTGCTGTATGTTCAGTTTGAATTCTTTTTCAAACTGAACAGAATAGCAGAAAACTGTAATTTCTGCTATTATACTGAAAGTGTCCGGTGTAAGAATTTGTGTGTGGCACTCTTTTGTGTCTCTTATGTAAAGGATCATAATACCAGGAAATAGCAATATTTTAATGTGCTTTTAATTTATATTTTAATTTATTTTATCTTATTGTGATAGCTAAGACCTTGAGGCCTACAATGCATAACGATGGAAGAGACCTTGCCCTATTTATTTCTCTTTTAAGAGGAAATACTGTAAGTTTTCCCCATTTAATATTACATTCACTATGAGTTTGTCATTTAAAGCCTTCATTATGTAGATGTATAATCTGTCTATTTTCAATTTTTTTCCAGAGATTTTTATTGTGAATGGATGTTGAACTTTGTCAATGGTGTCTTGTGTAATTTATATCATAGAGTGATTAATGTAATGTATTGCACTTATTGAAGTCTTTGCATTAAATAATTCTTTTGGTGGAAAGAAGCATAGTTGAACACAGTATATGATATGTGTAATATGTAATGAAATTCAGGTTGCAAGAATTTTCTGGAACAGTTGTACACACATATTCTTCAAAAATTTTTTTTCCAAAAATTTTTTTCAAAAAATTTTTTTTTTCTTCCAAAAAATTGACCAGCAATTTTGTATTTTGTGTCCTCTTCTGGTTTTGGTATCAGGGAAGCATCTGGCTTCAAAAACAGAATTTGTAGTATTCCCTTTCATTCTAGCTATAAAGTAGGTCTTAGTTATTTAAAAGTCTGATAGAATTAAAAAATAAATCCATTTGCACCTAGAATTTTTGGGGTGTGCGTGGATTTACCGTTTTCTTCAGCCTCACTACTTGTTACAGACTGGTTTCCTTTGTTTGTAGTTTCTTAATTAAATTTTAAACATCAGATGTCTAGAAACATATCACTTTCTTCTGGATTTTCCAATCTATTGGAATATACGTTTTCATGGTTTACATAAATGATCCCTTAAATATAATTGGTGCATTGGAACATCTTTCTTTTTCATCTTTTATCTTATAAATGTGGGTCCTCTCTGTTTTCTTCTGGAAATTTTGGCCAAGGTTTTGTCAATCTTTATTTTTCAAAGAATCAACTCTGAGTTTGATTCATTATTCAAGTTGTTCTCTTCATTTTCATTTCATTATTTTTTGCACTGATTCTTTTTATTTCTACTTACTGATTAGGTGTTTGTTTAATACTTGTCTTTTTAAAGATCTTTGATATTTCTCTAATTTTTTTTTTTTTTTTTACAAATTTTACTTAAATTTATTTCTGTGTACCTGTGAGTGTCTGCTTGTCTGTATTTGCACTAACTACATACATGCAGGATCCTAGAAAGACCAAAAAAGGCAGATTCCCTAAAACTGGTGTGCAGGTGGTTGTGAATTATCCTACATGTGTAGGAACTCTGCTCTGCTGCAAGAGCTGACAGCTGATCTTAATTACTGAGCCACGTTTTGAACCTTTCTCTGATATTTTGTTACCTTAGACATTCATAACTATATAGTTCCCTCAAATCAAGATCCAGTACATTCCATAAATTCTAGTACGTCAGACTTTTATAATATTCAGTCCTATAAATTTCTAAGCTTTCTTCTTCGTCTTCCTCTTCTTTTTTCTTAATTGCCACATTCTTCATTTAATCATGTTGTTTAATCTCACAAGTCCTTTTCTCCCTGTAATTTCAATTGTCTTTTATTTACAGTTTAATCCATTGAGGTAAGATCCAACACAAGTTATTCAGATTTTTTTGAATTTGTTAATACTATCTTTGGCACTAGCAAATAGTCTTCTATAACTTTCCATTCATCATTGCCTGTTTAATGAAGTAGAGTCCATTGATATACATATATGTAGAATTATAACCTCTTTAGAGTTGTTCCCTTAGATTATGGAAAATGACCATCTTTAATTTTTTTTTGTAATTTAATTATAAATCTGATTCTCTCAGTATAGCAATATGCAGATGTTTTCTAGTTCCATTTGCTCACAATGCCTTTTACCATCCTTTAACTAAACTTAAGTTGTGTTGCCTTTGCAAGTAAAATATACTTCTTAGGGGCAACAATGATTTCATATTTCTTAATTGAATCTGTTAGTATGCCTTCTGCTTATGGAACTGAGACCATTAACATTCAGAGATGCCATTGAAAATGTGGGTTCATCACTGTCAGTTTGTTCTTTATACATTATTTAGTACATTTCTATTCCTTGCTTGCTTATTTGTTACTGTAGAATGGTTTCTGTGACCTCATGGATATGCTTACTTTCTTTACCTATGTAGAGTGTTTGCACATATCTTCTGTTGTGCTGCCTTACTTATCGTGAATTCTTTTCCTTAGGAAAGATATGCCTTTATTTTCCCATTATGAAACACAGTTTTGCTGGATAGAGTAATCTAGATTGGTTGTCAATACTTGACAACTGGTGTTTCAATACTTGAAATTCACCATCTGTCTTAGTTTAGGTTTAATTGCTGTGAAAAGATACCATGACAATGGCAACTCTTGTAAAGGAAAGGGTTGTCTTACAGTTCATAGGTTGAACCCATTTTCATCATGGTGGGAAGCATGGTGGCATGCAAGCAGACATGGTGCTGGAGAAGAACTAAGAGTTCTACATCTGGATCTGAAGACAGAAGGAAGATAGCATGAGCCTTGGATCTGGCTTGAAGTTCTGAAATCTAAAAGCATACTCCCAATGACATTCTTCCTCCAATAAGGTCACATATATTCATACAAAGCCACACATCCTAATATTCCTACTCCTTGTGGGCCTATGGGGTCCATTTTCATTCAAACCACCACACCATCTTACGATCTTCCGGATTTTGAATTTCTATTGAGAAAGTTGTTACTCTGATGGCTCCATTTTCATGTGTTGCTTGGTGCATTTCTCTTTTAAATTTAAATATTCTTTATTTGTTGTGCTTCATTAATGTTCTCAAAACACAGTTTTGGGTGGCGCATGTGTGGTATTGTGTGGTTGGAATCAATTTGCAGAAAGGTAAAACCTTCTTGACTCTTGATAACAGTGCAAACTAGTATAAATACCACAGACATCAATCAGGAAGTTTCTCAAAACCTATAAACAGGACTACCATATGTCCAGAACTATGGGCATATACCCAATGGATTCTATAAGACAATTTTATGTGTATGCTCATTTTTGCTTAATTCACAATAGCTGGGAAATTGAATAAATCAAAATGTCTGTGAGCAAATGGGTAGGAAATTGTAGAACATATGCATATTGAAATATTACTGAGATGTAAATAAAAATTTAATCTTGTAATTGTTGTATTCATTCAGGAGTCTATTCATGCTCATGGTGATTTCATTGAATATCATTTAATCATTCACTTGAATTTTTTCAAATTCCATTTCATTCACTCTTTTTTGATTCCGTTACTGTGGAATTGGTAATTTTCAGAAGAGTCTTGTTTGCTTGGATTTTGTGTTTGGCATAAATCTGCAAGTGATCTTTCATATCTGGATAGAACAGTCAAATATTTTTACTATATATATATATATATATACATATATATATATATATATATATATACATATATATATTTAACTGAAATATTTGCTATGTTTAAGCGGGACTATATTCTAGACGGATTGAGATGTTATTCCTACCTATTGTTGGGCAAGTTGCTTAGTAGCTAAAACCTTAGCTGATGCTTGGATTATTGTGCATGATCTCCCAGAACTCACTAAGATTAGAATATTGAATACATAAGTGATCTCAATAAGTATATATTGAATATATAAGCTGACAGACAGGCTTGTTATAAAAATATAGCAATAATCAATTTAAAAGCATTATGCCATCCACTTTAACAAAGAAAGGAGGATGTCATAGTAAGTATTAATACATTAGTTATTAAGGGAGGAGTAGGAGAGCAAAAAAGGTGAGTGAGATAAATGAGCAAATTAGAAACAATTGAGGAACAAGTAAATAGAAGTAGAGAATAATACAGTGAAATCAAGATATAATACAAAGTTAGGCTGAAAGGGGGAAAAGAAAAAGATAACTATATGTAAATCAATCCCAGTAGTTTTGAGACTATAGAAGAGAGATCTTCAACTCAAGGACAATTTATGCCCTTTGGGAGAAAATATCTCAAAAAACAAAAGGAGAGAAAAGATAAAAAGATACATGTGATATCAAGGGGAAAATGGAGAAGGGGGTCTAACTGGAGAAAGTGACTTCAACACAGAAGGAGAAGGAGGGAGGGATAAAAAAACAACACAAATGGTGCTTGATAAAGTCTCAAAGAACCAGAGTATTTTATAACGATCTAAATTTAAATATATATTGTTATATTATTATATATTATATTATATAAATATTTATATATGTGTGTATATATGTGCACACACACACACACACACACACACACTATGCCAGTTGTGCTGAAAATGCTCTCCAGAAGAACCATAGACTGTCTAACCAAAACCCCGGTACCAAGTCCAAGGAACTAGGGAATCTATAACTCACAAAACAACACAGGACATTATTCCTGTCCTTGGTTTCTTCTTAGAGGTTAAAGGTAAGTCCATATCTTAGTCACTCTTTGGTTTATGGAAGAGATACAGTGGCCAAGGCAATTCTTATGAAAGAAAGCATTTAATTGGGGACTTTCAGTTTCAGAGGCTTAGTCCATTATCACGATGACCCACAGCTTGGAGTCAGGTGGTGGAGTAGTAACTGAAGCAGAGAGAGAGAGTCTCGGCCTGGTATGGGATTTTGAATGTCCACCTCCACTGGCACATTTCCAACAAGGCTATACCATATAATACTTTTAAATAGTGCCTCTCTCTAGTGGCCAAGCATTCAAATATATTAGGCTGTTAGGCAATTCTTAATCAAAGTACCATGGTCTCTACTGTTGAAGACAACACACATTTCAGACATAGGGCACAGAAGTTTAAAGCTGGTTGTAACCTGAAAACTTCCTTTCTGTCATCTATCTTTCATAGTACCAGAAGATGTTATTCAAACTACCAAGGAAGAAAAACAATCAATAGTTTCACACAGTTGTGACATGTATGAAATACAACAATAACCATTATGGAAAGATATTCCTATAGGTATGATAGTAGCACTCTTATCTTGGTGTCTAACAAGTACTGTCTGATTGGACTAAAGTCCACCTCAACAAGAAGGAAAGCATGCCATGTACTTGTAAACCAGTCAACTGCCCAGAGCTAGTGATGTCATGGATCTCAGAGGAGATCCTACTACTACAAATTAACTAGACCAGCACAATTTCTAATTGCATTCTAAAACTTACCTTTATACACAAATGAATGTAGTTCTTGTCTTCCATCCAAGATTTTCTTTGCAGCAAACAAAGATTATTACAGATATTATTAATTATTACAAAGATTATTACTGTAACTAGTCATAATGCAAAGATCAATGAGTCACATGAAGCTCAGTCATCCTGGATACATTTATAACACAACTCCTTCACCTAAGACTCAGAGAAAGAGCAGGTAAAATACTGTAGGATTCAGAGGACCAGGTAGGCTGTTGTGAGATTGTATTTCCTAGGAATGTCAGGGAAGCTACACCAATGATACATCAACAATACAGTTGCCTCAACAAGACCTGAAGAATGGAAACACCAGTAGATATGTAACATGGAAAGGAGAAATTTCCCTGGGTCCCACCTATACACAATGAATTATACTCAATCAGGGAAAGTAGGACATGGGAAAATTGCCTTCTCAGGGATGAATCCCCTGTTTGGTTATCCAATATCAAATGGCCAGTCCTGAAATCAAGCAGCATTGTCTTACTTATAGTTTCTATTACTGTAATAAAACACCATGAACAAGGTAATTTACAGAAGGAAGAATTGATTCAAGACTCCTTTTATAGAAGGTTAGAACCCACATTGGCATAATGGAAGTAACATGAGACAGGTTATAGGAGCTGCTGCAGCTACCTTATACCTCAGAGTGGAAGCAAAGAAATGCAATGAGGATTCAGGTGGTGGGAGTAAAAATAGAATAGTGAGGGACAAAGCAGCAAGGAAGTCTTGAAACTGAAATTAGATTTTAAACAGAGATGTTTTCTACTTACTACAAACAGATTTTCTGTATATGCTCTTTTGTCTGAGAATGAAGATGTGGTGTCTCTGTATTATCCTTTCCCAAATGCAGGTGCAGGTTTTGTCTCTTGTCTCTACATTGTTTTGTTTTTCTTTCTCATGCTATTTATGTGAACATCACCCTATAATGCCTCCTCTACTGATCTTCATGTTTTTCCAGGAATCAGTGAGAGCTGCTCGTTTCCTCTGTGGTGGTTGTAAATAGAATTGTATTAGATATGCCTTCATTCTAAGACACTTGTCACTGTTCAGACGTCTTCTGGACTATTAATGTTTTTCAGTCCATCCTATGGCTCAGACTAAATTTCTACCACTCAGTTGTTCTGACTCAAAGATTTTTCTCCATGGGTAGACACAGCAGGCAGCTGTATGTGCCCCAGAATAAGGGATTATTTTGTGATGATGACGACAACGATGATGATGATGTTGACGATGATGACGATGATTTGTAACTTGATTGTGCCATTCCTTAGCATGACCTTTGTAGGTGGTAAGGTTGTGCCACAATGTGAAAATATCAGAAAATTCTGATAGGTAGTCTGTTTAGAGTCAGAGATAGTCCACTAATGCTTGAGCTGGGATTTTAGAGTGGGTTGAGTAGGCAAGAGTCTTCACCTCTTGAAGCTACCTAGCAGCTGAATCATAAGAAATATTTTAAATGGCTGTGTGAGGATGCCACAGTCAAATGCCAAGAAGAAATAATTTCTCTCTTGCCTATGTGGAATGTCAGCACCTGCTCGGTGACAGAACAAACGTCAGTTGTGTTTTCAAATCTTTTTTTTTTTTTTTTTCCTTTTCTTCTCCTCTTTTATTTATTTGGTCTCTACCCCTCCCTGTGCCAACATGCACACTTGCCAATGGACTGCTTTCCCTTTTCCTCTCCGCTTCCACTGTCTCCATGTCAGTCTGTCCTATACACATTGAAGTACAATTTACATTTTGCAGGACAATCTCCTTGTCCTAGGCATCAGCTCCAACTCTCTGCAGTTCTACTCACTCTGCACTGAGAATGGGCTTGGGAGCTCTGGGATAGAATCTGGACTGTTTTCCCTTCTGTTTTTCTGTCCAAACTTCCATTTCATATTTTGTTGCTGAAACTAGTATATTCCTGGCATCACTATTGCCCATCTCATGGGAGAACTTCTCTCCAATTTTATGAGTTTATTCCACAGAGTGTTTAGCAGTTGGCATATTGATATTGCCTGCTATCCTTGAACTAAATTTACTGATTTTAATCAATTTTATTGACTTTTTTCTCAAAATCTTTCTAACATTGGTTTATTTTTGTTTCTACTGGATCTGCTATCTTTTTTTGAAAGTTTTCTTTTAATCAGATATTAGCATTATAAAATATCCTCAAGTAATCACAGAGTTTTGTTTGCTTTTGTGGCTTCAGACATTATTTTATTGTTGCTATTGGATAAATTCATTCTTTTACCAAAATGTCTAGAAATGTTCGGTGCATTATTAAAGGACTTATTCAAAATTTGAACATATTACTGAACATATTACTGAACATATTACTAGAAAACTTGTCTCTTTTATGTTATTGCTTAGTGTAATCTCTCTACTTCTAAATTACAAGCACATGGTGATGTACTGTATGGTTCTCTGAGAAGGAAACTTCTTTTATCCAATAATATTTAGTATACATAGACAAAATACTTACACTTGTTTGACAGTAATGTACTTGAACTAATATCTATGATCTTTTGTGCATTCTTTTTCTATTCCTATTTTCATGATAGTCTTGCCTTAGAACCTTTTGCTCACTTCCTGATGAGCTCTTCACTTACATCTTCCTGGCTTTTACTGTTGAGATTGGAAGGCCCATCTTGTTTTGTAGATTAAAATGCCTGCAATTAATTGGCAACTTGATTAGCCAGATTATTTTATTAAAAGGTTGTTCAATATCTGTCCTAGAAACTCATTTCTTCTCTGTGAAATGTTTTAATCTTTTATTTTAAATGTGTATGTGTGTATAGTATCTGCAACTGTCTCTGTGTGTTTGTGAGTGCCCACATGTGTGGGAGGCAGAATTGTTTGTGTGAGTGTGAATGAATGTGTCTTTCTTCCTCAACTACAGCCCTCTGTAGGATCTTTCACATGAACCCAGAATTCACCAATTATGCTAGTCTACCTACACAATTTCTTCTGGAGATTCCAGAAGTCAAACTCCTGGATGCTGGAATTACAGGCTGGCTGCTATACCTGCTCAAAATTTATGGCATTTGCATGAGCACTGGGGTTCCAAACTTTAGTACTCATGCTTACCCACGAAGCTATATCCCCAGCCAACCCAACACCTTCTGTGGAAAGTTTTAAGATATAGTTTCATTTCTTGGTCCCATTCACAGCCCCCAAACCCTCAGCTGCCACCTTTCTTTGTAGAGTGGTTCAACAGGGGTTCATACAAGTTTCTGTTTCATAAGCCCACTAAATAAATGCACATTCTCAAGCAATGACAAGAAAGAAACAAGGGACTTCTGAGTCACTCTCTCCTTAGCAACTTTACCACATCATTTACTTTCATTCTTACATAAGAAAATTGTCACCTTAGACCTCGATGCATTTTTCTTTTTGAAGGTAAACTGTCTCTTTATGAATTATTCTTTCTGTAGAGTGAATGTATATAGACTTAATTACTCCTGCTTTTCAGTCTTTGATCATAATCTGTGAAAGAGGAAAAACAGACTACATGAAATTGGTGTTATATTGCAAGGGAAATTTAAAAACAATATAATATTCTCCCCTTAGACTGAACACACAACCTGTTTTTTGTTTTTTGTTTTCTATTTTAAATCACTAGGGAATGCTTGGCTGATTTCTTTCATCACTCCAGGTTCCATTCTTTTCTGTAATTTTAATGTGAGACAGGTGAGACTGTAGAGATGGAAAATGACAGCCTCAGGAATGAAAAGATACCCAAAATCTCAACCCCATTATGAAAAATTTAAGTGATACAGAGATGAGTTAGAATTTAAAGAGCACAAGTAATAAAATTTGGCACAGCATTATTTCAGGTGTAACACTGGTTGAGTCAGGATTAATAGGAAGTATCTGGTGCTAAACTGGGAGGCAAGCAAATTTGCCAAGTAACAAAGAAAAGTGTGTACACTCAAGTCAAATTATATTTATGTTTGTTTTCCACCTTGTCTGCCTCTGCTTTAAAGTACTTTAAAATGTTTGGATCTCTGTGAAAGTATTTTATGAGACATTGATAGCAACAGTGGACTGGATTTTGTACTGTGAAACACATTCCTCACCTAGAATAATTGTTGAATTTATATTCTTATTTTGGTGGATTTTTTGCCGCCTATTCTTAGTAACTACAGACAAATGATAAACCTCAACGTATTCCTACAATCTTAATAAGCTATAATTCCTTTGATAATATTTATTTTTAATTAATAGTATTCATTCTTTAATTCCTTTCAATTCAGATGTGAATAAACAGCTACAGAAAGGCTCATGGTAACCGAGGAAGATTCAGATTTATCACAATTCACACAGAGCATAGTCAGCGGAAAGATTATCTCGTTTATGACTGAAACATAAATGATAGGATTAGCTATGATCAAGTCCTAGTTACTAAAGATTTTTCCAGTTTGTGTAAAATATAAGAATAAATAAATGTGTGGGGACATGGTTTTAGACAACCTTTACTGTCAACCTGGCATTATTGAAAATAACGCAGGAGTTGGCTTGGGCATGTTTCTGAGGGTTTTTCTAGAGTGGATTAACTGAGAGGGAAAAACCAATCTTCAGAGCAGTTGGAGAGCAGAGAGCAGTAGGCCTACAGCAAAGCGGTCTCACTTCTACATCTTCACGTCTTCTTGACTGACAGCATCCCGGCTGCTGCCCTTCTCCCCTGATCTTTTACTACAGCTTCATTGGCTTTTACTCAATGGACAATCCACCAGCATCTCATGAGGCAATCTTCAAGGACTTCAGTGCAATACTGGGGGTCCCATGATATATCCTTTTGTAGACCAAGTTTCTTCCAGCTTCTCAGTTAGTCTGGTGTGCAAACAGATATTGCTGGACTATTTATCAATTATGCGGCTGCCAATCCAATAAATCCCATCCATACACAGTCTATCAGTTTAGTTCTTCTAAAGAACCTTGCTTAGAGATTAATCTGTATTGCTCAGACTGCGTGTGCCATGTTAAAATTCAGCATCATTTAAATTCTCTGTTATTCTTTTAAGAGAATTGTCTGATATATTTTAAAAAAATGCTTTAGCCATGAAGCGTGACAAAGAAAAAGAACTTCACTCTCAAGGAACTAGGTATGAGGAAGTAACGAATAAGTGTGCACATTTTATTTTTAAAATGGTGAAAGATAATATGAAAGCAGGGTGGAGGGCAGACAACTCAAGCTTGATTCTGTGTGAGTCCTACCGAGCCTGCAACATACAACAGCATGATGGAGTATGGTTTCCTAGGTTGGGAAAACTGTACTTATTTTAGGGATAAAATGGTTTAAATGTTAGCAAAATAATTAAGGTACTCTCATTTTCTACTTCTTTTCATTTGATTTCATATTTTCTGCTCTTAAGGCATTCAGGAATATGTAAATTAGGCTAGCAGTTTCACAGGGCATAAAAGCAGTGCATGAAAGTCTTCTCTATCTCTCTTTGGTCACAGTGAATCTATTCTGTACGTAGCATGCAAATATTTGCAGTATCTTGTACCAAAAAATGTTACTTAAAAAAGAAAGAATGATGACTAATTCATTATTCACACTTTGTTTTCCCATTCAGTGATACAGAAAGTTTGAGAGGAATATAAAAAAGTTAGTTAAAGTGTGCTGTACTTACGACAGGTGTGAGAATGCACTCTCTAATAATGCTGGATTGATAAACCAGCAGATTAAATATCTTAAAGGTAAATTCTCATCATGTATGCTTTTCTTTCCAAACAAAGCTAATTAAATTTCAACAACTCTCATAACTTGATTAGATTATAAATCTTATGTTCAGTTTTGCTGAACAACTTTTGTGGATCAATTTTCTAGAAAGTAATTGAAACAATAGACATAATTTGGATACTATCCTTATTTCCAGGAGTATGTATATTTTAAAAACATATTACATATTAAAATCATAAATTTTTTACTTACAAGGTAATAGAAAAAACAGCATAAGTGTCATTGTTATATAAGTCAAGATATTAAGCTACATCTAACTTTTCAAACTAGGACAATAAAGGTTAATGTCTTTCTATTGTATTAAATTCTGCTTTGGAACATTAACTATTATTTCATTTAATACATATTCAAAGCCTAAAAGGAAAATATTTTCAAAAGAATGCCTATTGAAGTGTGGTTATCTGTTGTCTTACCCATTTAGTGCTTCTGTAATACAATATGGAATAGTAGATCATTTACTTTGAAGAGGAATTTATTTGGCTCACAAATCTTTAGTATAGGAAGCCCAGTAACATGACATTAGTATCTGGCGATGACCAATAAAGTGCTACTCTCATGATGAAGAACAGAAGAACAATTAGAAAGAGAGCAAGAGCATGAAAGATTTGTCTCAATTCTATAATAGCACACTCCCTAAAACCTAAACCACTTTAGTGAGAACAGAAGAAATCTATTCATACGAAAATGGAGGTGCTTCTGAATGAGATTTGCAAGCATCGGATACTAGATATAAATAAAAAAAATCTCTTAGAAAAGAAAGCTTTATTTTTAATGGATTAATTACCCTTGACTTTCCTGCTTACTGTTTCAGAAAGTTCACTAAGGACATGACAACATTATCTCATTTCGAATGTGTAAAATCTTCTTTCCTTCACTGGTGCAGCCAGTAAAGACAGAGTTATAATCAAACAAACACATCTTGCCTCCTGATTTAATCGCCAAGGATTAGGCCCTACTTTCCAAAATGAAAATGGTAAATGGTTCTGAAGGCATGAAGTCCCTAACTCATGAATTTTAGGGATGCATTCCAATTATAGCAGTTGTCAATTGGGTATTAGGAAAGGGAATTATGTTGACGTGCATTCGGAGACACTGTTAGAAACTGGGTTGAAGGTAGGTACAGAATATAATTAAGAAGAAATACCATTCATTCATGACAGGACAGAATAATTAAGGGGGCCAAACATTTGCCATGTGTATGCTGAACTGATGACATAAGATCAGAGTCCAGAGCTGGTAGAATAGTTCCACGGGTTCTTTTGCCTTCTTTTCTTGTGGACATTCTTTTCATGTTGCTCTCGAACACGACAGAGTTTTTTATAAATTGCAAATATCTTCAAATGCTGGCCTCTAGTATATCATTGAAAGAAAAGGAAACTCAATTTGTGTATTAAATGATAGCTAAAATTAGTTGTTCTTTATCCACGTGATTTTCTATTTCTCTGCTCACATTAAATTTTAACTGGTTCTATATCTAAAAAAAAGAGAGAGATATAATTTGAAATGAAAGTGCTTTTAAATTCCACATGCATAGTGATGTTACCTAACTGCCACTTACCAAGGTCAGTGCATGCTGGAAGTTCTTAAACTTTATTGTGCATGAGCATCCCCTGGGAGCTGTTACAAATACCTGACTCTGGTTCCTCACCCATAATTACTCTCGGAGATCACAGAAGTAGAGGAATCTGCTTTGGCTTAAGTTTCACAGGGAATCCTTATTCAGGTTATTGGGAAACTACACACTGGCTGGTTAATAAGATCACTCCAATTTGTGCATTTAGCTGAATCCACTCATTTAGTTAGTCTCACAAGAAGCAAAAAATAAAATCTTAACTATGAATCATCTTGTGAGTTCATTTAAAGATTTTTGCTTTAAAACTTTGTGCTCTGCTATTGTGATCCCAGTAAGTCACAGTCACTTCTTCCGTCTATTTTTTAGCTAACATCTGCGTGAATATCGTCTTCCCACACTAACAGCCAGGATGCCAGCCAGTCACAGAACGACCACGTTTGGAATGCTATTCTTATATAATTGCTGCCTGTGGAAGCAGATACCGCTGCGCATGATACTCGTTCGTTAGTTACCAGTTAGACTAGAGCTTGCGGCTTCAAACAAGAAACTCTTCATTTTCTTCAGTTAGACAGATCCTCCACTGCTCTCGGTAAGTAGGAGGCAGGTTTCAGTCTCCGAATCAGAAAATCAGGTGAGCACACCCACCCAGGGTACATTCATTTGATAGCAGCAGGTCACCTCCTCCTCTCCCTGCATCTCAGCTCCAAGGGACAGCCAGCTGCAAAGCAAATGTAGTGCAGGCCCCTTGCCTAGAAGAACCGATTTCTACCAAGTGGGAAATTGATGAGGATTGTGTGATTCCAGTCAATTTCACTCACAATGGGTAAGAAGTGCTTGTGCACATGCTGTTGTGGCCCATCCAGAGCAGCTGCAGCCATTTACCTGAGTCAAGACTAGATGAGGGAACAGAAACAGAAAGCACAGGAAATAGGCAAGCATATGTACAAGGGAATTTATATCCTAAATCTTCACAACAAAAAATTATTTGCTTTCCACAGATTAAGTTATTTAAGATAACACATGTGTGTCTAGTTGTATATAAGTGTTGGAGCTCCCAAAGGTATCATGGTTCATAGTGTTCCAAAGGATACAGGATTTATTTTTGATAGACTACACATGAAAACACACATTTACTTTTGTTTGTTTTAAATCTGCTTTCCAGACTGAGACATGGCTCAGTGTTTAGAGTGCCTGTCTAGTATTCATGAAGCCATGAGATATATCCTCAGAAACACAAAATCTGGAAACAATGGTACACACATCAAATTTCAGTACTTGGAGGTAAATGTAGGAGGATCAGACGTTCGAAGTCATCCTGGACTAGATAACAAGCTTGACATCAGCCTAGCTGGTCTCAAAACAAATAAAAGTGCAAATGAGTAAATTTGTTTCAAATGGAAGGCTACTAACAGCCCTGTGAGTTTATATAAAGGCTGGGTGGAGTCAAATGTTACTCTAAAAAGCACTTCCAGGTGTTTGCAGATGAAAATGAAGAACCTGAAAATTCTACCTTGAGTTTAGGACAAGAAAGACATGAAATTATTAAGTACAGCATCTGAAATTCTACTTTTGCTACTGCCCCTGTACACAGAGCTAGCCAGTTAGCCAAGGTCTGTAGAAGTGTCTCAGTTCTCAGCATTTTCTTCATATATTCTACCTCTGCAACCCTGAATTGTTTTTATCTATCATCTGTCTATCTATCTATCTATCTATCTATCTATCTATCTATCTATCTATCTATCATCTATCTATCTAGATATATGTGATATATGATACACACACACACACACACACACACACACACACACACACACACACACGCAGATATACCTTCAAGATAATTTCCATAGCACTTGTCAGAGTTGATATTCTAAAAATGAGTGAGGGTTTTCCTTTCCCTACATCTTATAGGACATTGTGGTTGTTTTTCTTAATAATAGCAATCTGACTGGAGAAACATGAGATCTGAAGGCATGCTTTTGTTTCAATTTCCTTAAAATCTAAGGATATTGAACACATTTTCAAATATTTATTGTCCATTTGTTCTATATTTTTCCCCCTTGGGGAGCTATTTTTCTCCAGAGAACTTATTTAACATAAAAAAGATAATAAACTATATTCAGAAAGACAATACTATTTCTATGATATACAGAATCGAGACAAACTCTCTCTCTCTCTCTGTGTATGTATGAGTTTGCATATGTGTATGGTTGTGTCTGTTGATGATTAAACTAAAACAAGGAACAAAGGAATTAAGAGAGCTTAAGAAGGCAAGGACTAATAGAGGGGAGGGAGTAGTATACATGCGATATGAAAATGGAAAAATTGTACATGCTTCACATGTACAGGAGGAATCCTGGGAATCTGTGACACTATCCTGATTTCTCATCCATTTAGGCAAGATTATTGCCTTGTTCTTTGGCTCTTCTTTTTCTAAGGTTTGAATACTGATGTTTATGGCATTATTTATTTAAATATTTCTTAACAGTAAGGCTCACAGTTTACAATAAGTACTATTCTATGGCTCTTTAATATGCCATAGGTAACCACTATCTGTCTATAAAATATTAAACTTCATCAGTGTTTTTCCTATTTTTGACACATTTTAAATATCTTCTATTCTCTCCTGTCATAGTCTATGTCGTAACTAAAACAAAATAGCATAAACTGTATGGCTTACCCAGTTTTTTGTTTGTTTTTTGTTTTTAGAGACAGGGTTTCTGTGTTGTAACTCTGGCTGTCCTAGAACTCACTCTGTGGACCAGGCTGGCCTGAAACTCACAGAGATCCACCACTACCGTCTGTTTCTAAAGAAGAATTATTGCTCAAATTTCTGAGGATCAGAATGTCTAAGATTGTGACACTGGGGATTCAGTGTCTAGTGAGTTCCTGTCTCCTTGTAGACTGTCTCTTTGAATCCACCAATCAATAAAGGGCTAGCGACCATTCTGAGCATCATTTGCAAAGGTGCTAGCCAGATTCATGAGCATATGATCAGAAGACCTCACCATCTCCCTTTCTAACATGGTCACGTTGGGGATCAATATTTCAGAACATTCATTTTTGGAGAATATAGACATTCACTCTAGTGTAAGTACTTGATTTTTTTCCTTTACTCTTTCTGGAACAATCAATACTATCGATATTCTCTCTAAGTCTAAATACCTAAAAATCAACTTGGATGTCTCTCTTTCTTTAAAACACTGCATCTAACCAAACCACTGTTCCAATGTCTCTTCAACACTTTCTTGACTTCCCAATATTCCTTATCCCATTTCAATTATTGTTAAGCATTCACAATTTTTCACATCTTTATCCACAAAGCTGAATCCAAATTTCTTACCATTTTCCTTACTGTTTGTAAGACCGTCACTGTTGGTTTACTGTTTCCTGCCTGCACCTCTTTGTTCTCATAAACACTCACCTCCCATTATTCTTCAAGAACAGCACATATCATCCTATTTTACTGAAATATTTAATTTTCCTTATTATGGCAAACATGCATTTCCAAATGAATAGCTTTCCTTCCTTAATTCCATTCACTACTCACCTCTAGAGAATTGTTTTTGAATCTTAAGCTAGACAGAGTCTTGTTTCATGATTAAACTGAACTAACACAGATAGCATCATGAAAAATTTCACAAGGAACTCAAAGTGCTCTGCAGAAATATCATATTTATCACTAAATATGTCTGTAGGAGAGAAGCAAATGTCATCATTAGCATTTGTAAGGCAAAGCAACTAAAAAAAATCTGCCTTGCTTTCTCTAGCCCCTCAGTAGGATTTTAAAAAAATCTAGGAATTTGTAAGGACGATTTTTGTGGAGCAGAAATGGGGCGTATAAGGCACTGATGTTGAAATACATGCTTTAATTTTTGAGACAGAGTCTCCTTCCATAACTTAAGTTTGACTCAAACCTAATTATAAACAAATTATAGAGACATGCAACTACATAATTGTTTAGAAAAATTTCAAGTATTTAGCAAACTCAGAAAACACTGAATTGTTTCTCTATTTTTTGACAGAGATAGGGCTATATATCTCCTGGAAAAATTAAACAGTACTAGTCTGTGTTCACTAAAAGCCTCATCCACTCAGGGGCAAACACATTATACCTGTTCATTCACTTGAGGACGACAATAAGATAACTAGCATTCAGAATATTTTGACAACCGCTAAGTCAATAATATCATTTTATTAAATATATTTCAAGGAGACAGCAAAAGCTTTTTATATAAAATTAAGTTTGATAATGTAATTTTTTACTATATTCTACAAATACACCCTGTGCTAAAAATGAAATTATTTTACATTCTCTAAGGAAGGCTTCCAGATTCAAATCTGACATAGAATGAATGTGGAAACTTGCATCACTATGGTTGAAAGAAAAAGATGTGAGCTGGAGAGATGGCTCATCAGTTTAAGGCAGTAACTCTTTATCCAAGAGTCCAGGCTCTGACTTTCCAGCACATGCATGGAGGCTGCCAAGCACGTCTAACTCCAGTTCTGTGTCATACAATGAACTTTCCTGTCCTCTGTGGGCACTGTGCACACACAGGATGCACAGACATATATGCAGGCTCACACCCTTACATATAAAATAAAAACAAACAGAAAACTTCAAAAAATAATAATGGAAAACTTAAAGTCATTGAGCCTTTATGAACCCAGTAGAGGCCAATGCAAAATCTGTAATGATATCTTCAACCATTGACAAGGTGGAAATACTTGGTCAATGCCATTGACTCAATAAACTAGTGAGAAAACCAAGAGAAGTGTTTGCAAGAACTATTTCAATTTGCTTATGGAGTTTAGTTTGCAAATGAGGAAATCCTGGACAATATGTCAAACATGATTTTTTTTGTGGGTTTAACCTCCATAGTGCTTCCATCATCACATCATGAAAGAACCCCTTTAACATAATAATTATTAATCCAAAGACTAGAGGATTCTTCCTCACTTTCACACTTTTCTACTGTAACAAAAAAAAAAAAAAAAATCACTGACATCACAGATTGTGGTTGAAGAAACTACAAGACACAGTCTCTTTAAGGAGGAATACTTAGGATATCTTCAAACCAAAGGTGTGAAAGGGAGGTTAAAGTGATGTAACACCTGGAACTATATCAAACTTTAAATGAGAACTACTCCTAGTTAGTGTAACATAGACATTTACAATGAAGGCGTTATATAAAGCATTAGATTATATACCAAAATAAAGTGTGTGTTTGTGCGCGTGTGTGTTTATGTGTACATTGTACGCATAAAATGACACTGGTATACATGGATGAATATGTTTAACAACAGACAAATCTATGATTAATAAATAATATTTTATAGATTTATTTCATTAAAAGAGCGAGAAAGGCACAAATTTGACTTCTAAATAGTTAATCGTTCAGACATTAAAGTAAAGAAAAATGGGAGACAGTCTCATCCTCTACATTGGATGCACACATTTAAAGTTTGTAATATTGGTATGTTGGGATGAAAATAGTCCTCCATTTCTGTAACATTTCAAAGACTCATTGCATCAAGTAAAGAGAAAAATAAGTTTAAAAAAGACAAATCAAAACAGAAATATTCTACAAAATGAGTTCTCTTAGAACCCAACATCATTGGAAACAAAAAAGCAAGTGTGTTAAACTGTCTGAATAAGCTACCTGTATTTGTTGTTAGCTTTGTCACAAAGAGGAACATCAACAACAAAAAATTAATTTTTTTTGAAGTGTTCAACACATCAGGAGGCTGTAACATTCTAGATTTGAATGTGTTCAATTTTTCCTCCACAAGAGTGTACATGAAAATCAGTTGCATGCTTTTCACCTGGGCTCAGGGTTTATGAGTCATAGTCCTGTACCTTGGCTTCCCAAAGCATCAGCTTGCCTCAGACTTCACCTTCCCAAAGTGTTATATTTGCTGTCTGACTTCAAATTTCTCCTTTTTTACAGGGCACTAGATACATTGGATTAGAGCCTGCCTGATTGCCTCAGAAAACATTCTAAGAGGAAAATAAATACAGATTATATGGTGTAGGGGATCAGGCAGAATCATATGTGTAGGGAGAGCACAACTGTACCTAATCAAGAAAACTAATGACACTTAACGAAATCAATTGGATATACTTGGTAAGATTCTTCAGCCTAAGGTTAATGTCCTCCAAAGACTGGAAGAAAATATTAAGATTCTAATCTTTGGTTAATAATAGTCAATACTATTTTGTCAGTTGCAACAAGTAAAATAAGTATATGTAAGATGTTAATGTACTAACTAGTTTTATATCAACTTGACATAAGCTAAAGTCATCAGTGAGGACAGAGCTTCAATTGACAAAATTCCTCCACAGACCCACATATAAGCATTTTTCTAATTAGTAATCAATGGAGGAGGCCGAGGAACTGTGGATAGTACCATCCCTGGGCTGGTGGTCCTGGGTTCTTTAAGAAAGCAGACTGAACAAGCCATCAAGAGCAAGCCAGTAAGCAGAATCTCTCCACGGTCTCTGCATCAGCTCCTGTGTCCAGGTTCCTACCCAGTTCTCTCTGAGCGTGCAAGATGGTTTAACTTACACAAATCAATCAGTGTACCACATTAACAGAAGTGAAAAAATTATGATCATTTTAATAGAGGCAGATAAGCACTTTTATAAATTCAGGTGTCTTTTCAGGACAAAAATGACTTTGAGCAAATTGCTTGCAGAATTATGTCAAGCACAAAGCCCTAACATCTTAATAATACTGACAATGTCGAAATCTTGTTTTAGTATTAAGAAAGATCAGAAATGCCCATTCTAGCTATCATATTTAACAAGTGCTTGAAATCTTATCCAGATCAATTATCTAGAAAAAAATCATAAAAGATATTTAAAAAGACAATGGAGTAAAATTTTTATTTAACAATGAACAAAAGTTTTTATTTAATTTTGTGTATGGGTATTTTTACCACATGCTATGTACCACATGCCAATCTGGTACCCTTGAAATTTCTGAGAGAGCCTCTGATCTCCTGGTACTGGAATTACAAATGACTAAATTTCATAAAGAATGATGAAGATTTGACTATTTAAGCAAGCTTGAGTAAGAAGAAATATTGATGTTATATGTCCTCAGACATCGAGTAATATCACAAGCTACAACAATCCAAGCATCATGGTTCTAGCTTTACAAAAGACAAAGACAAATGGAACAGAATAGAATGCCCCCCCAATAAAAGGTCCAAACACAGAGTTGATTAATCTATATCACAGGCAAACAGAGGAGGCAATTCTGTAACATTGAAATGATTGTTTAGATATAGTGCCTAAGCAAAATAGGCAATTGAAAATGAACATAAGGCACTACATCAAATTAATTTTTTGCACAGCTAAGTTTTTTGAAACAATCAAGTAAAAGAAAGAGGTTATATGGAATGGGATAGGATATTTCAAGTCATATAACCCATAATCAGATAATATCCAAAATAAGTAAGGAGCATATACATTCAGTAGCTAATATCAATAATAATAACCCAATTAAAATGTACAAAGGGACTAAATAGCATTTTATGAGAAAGCATACAAGTGGAGAACAGGTACAGGTACAGAAGACTATGTTCAGCCTATTTTACCTTCAGACAAATGGAAGCCAGAACCACAATGAGTGACAACCTCACTCTTGTCTGCACAACTATTTCTAGAATTAAGGGATAATGAACGCTGGTGAGGAATGGGGAAGAAGCAGCAGATGGACTCTGATGGCTGACATGAAAGCCTCTACTTTTGTAGGAAACACTATGGATTTCCAGAAGTATTTTAAATAGAATTAGCGTATGATTCAAAAATATCATACCTGGCTATTAAATTCAAAACAATAGCCATCATGTAGAAGATACATTTGTTCTCCTGTTCGTTGCAGCATTACACATAATAGCTGAGAAATGAAAAACACCTTGCAGCTTAAAGAACAAAAAGTTGCTAAAAGTGTGTGTGTGTGTGCGTATGTGTGCTAAAACTGTTACACACACACACACACACACACACACACACAGAGCTTGAATGTGTGTATGTATGTATGTATATATGTATATATATGTATATATATGTATATAAATATGTACACCATATATATATATATATATATATATATATATATATATATATATATATATATATAATGTATAAAAGTTAAGGGGATCTTGTGATTTCCTACAATCAAGCTGAACTTGAAGGGTATAATAAATAAAATAATCCACAGGGAGATAAAAAGCAAAGATGAAATTAAAAAGTTCAGCTCTGAGACACAGTGTTTAAGGTAATTGTTACAATGTAGCAGGCTTAAGTGGGCAGATGTTGATTGAAAAACAAAAATTTCCTATAGGATAGAAACAGAAAGTTCTATATGCCATGCAGAGAAGAATGTCTGTATTTAGTAGTAAATCTAAACAAAAATTGTGAAGAGGGGATAGAGATGCCTTGGGGCTTAAGAGCACTTGCTGCTCTTTCATAGAAGCTGAGTTCAGTTCCCAGAACTCAAATCAGTAGGCTCACAATTGCTACTCACTCTAGTTGTAGGGGATCTGGTGACTTCTTTAAGCCTCAATGGGCACTTGTACACATTTGGTATATGCAGACTCACACCATACACACACACACACACACTCTCTCTCTCTCTCTCTCTCTCACACACACACACACACACA
Organism: Cricetomys ansorgei; assembly: GCA_026225945.1. NCBI lineage: Eukaryota > Metazoa > Chordata > Mammalia > Rodentia > Nesomyidae > Cricetomys > Cricetomys ansorgei. The sequence goes on from JAMJFZ010002812.1 coordinate 14,467,492, forward strand.
CACACACACGTTCCATGTGCATACACACATCAACTAAATGAGTCAAAAAGTGAGAGTAGATCTTAAGTGTTCTCAGCTGAACAAAAGAGTTAAATTTTGAAAACGACAATGACCTTGATTAACTTAATCCTTTGACACTGTATAATAGAAAATTATAATGTATAGCTTAAATATATACTGTTGGTATTGTTTATTACACTTCAATAGAATTGGAAAACAACTAAATGGAGGGGGAGAAGACAAAGAATATGCAATTTCTCAAATACTGCAGAAAATTAAAAAATTGGGAAATGTTAATCTATGAATATTTTTAAATACATTTTGTAGCAGTAATACTATGTGAAAACCTCTTTGAAACATCTGTGAGGCTGACATTTTTTTTTCCTTCATAGTGTCAGGTGCTAATATAAACAACGCTGACATATTTCAAGTTCCAACTTGATTTTGTATGTTAATACTCTAATACATCATTGTACAGTGTATCCATCTCATCCATGTTAATTTAACTTAATTCTGGCTTCTTTAGTTTGATATGATAAATAATTTTTTCTCAGTTTTCTTATTTAGTCAATGTTAGTACCTTAGAGAGAACAGAAATGTTTATTTCATTATTGGTAAAACACTCTTCTCTGTCTTGTAGCATTTACAGCACACACAAATTCAAACACATATACCCACACTCCAATAATGGATTGTGAAAACTGATAAAAGATGCAGAGAAGCCAGAAGTAAAACAAAGCAGCATTGTCATATGTCAAAACAAACGAACAAACAGAAAACTCAGATATTTCTAGGTCAGGATTTGTTCATGTCCCAAGCCACTGTAACTTTGATGTAAAACAGCTTCACAGTTCAGTAATTACAAACAACATTCCCAACCAGACGTGGACATTCAATCACTTTAATTCACATCATAGTAATGAGATAATGTAGAATTTTCCACTTATTGATTTAAAAAAAAAGTGGTGAGGGAATTTTAAATCAATGACCCCCAGCTAGATAATAAAACTGGAATAGAATTACGCTTTCCATTTCAATTAATAGATAAACATAACTGATTTGCAGAAGTAAGAAATATACTAGATGCACTCTGGTTTTTGTGGTGCTTTTCGAACCCAGGGCTTTGTACATAGTAGATAAGTGATCTCTACTACAGAGTTCCATCAAATGTCTTCGCATAGTCATGAAATAAGCACTTTATTCAAAAGTTGATGAGATGCACTGTCACCCTTTCAAGTATGCGGTATGTAATATGTAAATATCTCTTGGGATGAAGGGATTACTAAAGAAAATCAATATAATCACAATTTACAACCATTTAAAATTATTTTGCTCATGAAATCAGTCATTTCTACATATGCTGAGTGGTTAATTAGAATATTTTATTTTATACTTTGTATAAATTTTATAGTATTTTAGGAAGGGCTATCAATTGACTCAGATCTAATTATACAATGTTGTCCATTCTGCTAATTGCTTTACTTTTCAATTCTTTTTGAAATATTTATCTTATGTATAATGTGTGTATGTGTATGTGTGTGTGTGTGTGTGTGTGTGCATATATTTGTGTGTCTGAATGTATGTAAACACAGTAGAAGCATGCCGGTCTGAAAATGGGTGTTCCTCTGGAAGGAGTTACAGGAGGTTGTAAAATACCATGTGAATGCTAAGAACCAAGCCCGGGTTCTCTGCAAGAGCAGTGAATGCTCTTAGCTGCTGAACCATCTCTCCAGCCCCAACAATTAATTTTCTAAATTCAACATAGCTTTAGTTGGTTTACTGAAATTTTTATCAAAGTATAAACACAGCATTATGTATGACTTATGCTTTAAAAAACACAAACATCAGTACCAAAGAGTCTTAAAAAGTTCATAATTATCTCATTTCAAACAGTGGGATAAAGGGATGACATGGTGTCTCCAACTCACACTGGAAAACAATAGGTGGGTTTTTATTTCCTTAAATTAGAAACAGCAGGACTGTTTTCTAAGAGTCTCGAAATTCATAATGTGCTGTCCACATGTCATGACTTCTGAATTTTCTTTATCAGTTATAAAGTCGATCAGATGGAACTATTGAATAGAAACAGTTGGTTAAGCTGTGTACAGCATATCAACAACCAGTTGTTCGATTTCACATAAGAGCACTGATCTAAGGTGGAGCACAAATTTTAAGATTATGACTTTATTTTATGAGTATAGGAAGTAATTTGTTTCAATGGCATAATGTATTTCCAAGGCCCATGACATACATAATTTGATTAATTTTTTCAAATCATTAGTACTATGTATTTGTATATTTTTTCTATTTTGTTCGTATTAATCAAAAAATAAAATAAAATTTACATATTTCTAGGTAGCAAATAATCTATTGTCAGAGAACATAGTATTTGAAAAGAAATACAAACCTCATTCACATTAAGGATTTGGTGTAATTATTTTAATCAAATATTAGTTATGAATCGACAATTCAATAGGGATTTGTTAGTGCTGGTATACAGCATCTATGGATTAAACCATATTGATTAGTTCAAAAGATACAACACTTATTTCTCTCATAATCAGAGTAGATAAATCATTTTGGAAATAGAAATCTTAAATAATGAAGTCAACTAGGTTTTCTTGTTTGGATTTTGCCAATGCTTTCTCAGTTGAAGTTTGCAAAGTACAACTGCCTTCAAGGTATAGCCCAGGATGATTGGAGAGGCATTCAGCAAGATTGATTTGGTTTCATAAGATTGTTATTCTAAAATTATTTAATCACTTTCTCATTTAATAAAATTCATTCATTTGGTCATAAGTTGTAATGAACCAGAAGTATATAGGCAGTAACTTTGTGCTATGAACCAAGTAAATCAAGGGACATTCTATTGCTGGGATGATGAAGGTAAGATATCCGGGCAACAACTCCCTTTGTCATAAGTGGACTTTTTAATGATTCTAAACATAGTCTGACTATTTATTTTGTGTTGCTGATTCATAAAACTTTCATGACATTCTTGTTCATGCTTATTAATTTTTATTACATAGTATATTAAATTTATTTGGTTTGAACTTTGTGTATTTTCAATTCTTGGAAATTCTGTGCACATGTATATGCTTATGCATATTTATATATGCAAACACACATATATTACTGTTTTTGACAACAGGACAACAAACCATTCTTTCAATATGCTAATATTTTCCATAAATTTTCAATTCATATAAATCAAACTTTTAAGGCTATAAACCAGTTTCAGTAAAGTTGAGGAAAATTCATTCTGGTGCATCACAATGTTATCCATCATTACTATGGCTGAAGTTTGCAAAAGGTAAGTGGTATACACAAGGAACAAACATGGCTATGATCTCAAAGAAAGTGTGAGACTAAAGTTATAAGGAAGGGAGAGCCTAGTGGGTAAAGCCTAAGAGAACTACCTTTGACTTTCATAGACACGCCATGCAGTTTAGAGATCTAAAAATTTTCATGGCATCCTGTTATCAATCAAGGCTATGATCATATAGGTTAAGTGTACTTGTGTTATTTATACTTGTTGTATTTACTATCCATTATAAAGCATATACAAATAGAACTTAGAGATATAAAGAGTAAATGGTACACCAAATATTTATTTTATATGTATTCAAAGGTCTTATGCTTTCTAATTAAAAAATTTGTGTTTATTTCCTCAATATACTCATCTTTAAGATCTTACTGATAACAGGCAACTCAAAATTAAGAAATTATATTTTTAAATACAATTATATTCAGAGTATAACTCAGGATTTGAATTAAAGGATGGCAATCTATTTTTATGTGTTCTTGAAAATTCTAGAATTCATGAAACAAAAGTCTTCCAAAGTAGAAATGCAAATTAAAAATTTGACTGACAATGGTTCTGTGTGTGAATCACTACAAAATCAGTTCTATTCAGGGTAAGATAAGAAATCACAACTATCGACCTTCCTCAGCTCCAGAATCTACTTCTATAAGATAATGAATGGCTAAAACCCTGCTTTTTCTCCTCCAACACTAAAATTTCTAAACAGTTTTAAGTATGAGAAGGTATTTTCTCTAACAGGTTTTGTGCTCAGGTGCATTTTTTCCCCTTACTCAGTATAAAGTGCAATTGATATCTTTATTTGTGATGGTTACCTTTCACCTATAATTTCTAAACCATTTAACCTTTTGAATTGCCACATCAAATGAGAATATTTAGGTTTATATACTTGGTGTTATTTTTATATGCCAGTCATTGTAGTATTTTTTAAGTAAGTGAAAATAAAATACAAAAATCCACTTAATGAAATGTGAAGACATTTTGAGGGTACTGTCAATTTTATATATCCTAAAATATACCTTTTCTTACCATAATTTAGTTAGGTAAAGAATAAATTATGAACATGTGAAACTGATATGACACCTTTTATTTTTTTCTTATAATGTTTACAAAGTCAATGTAAACTGAAGTGCTGCTGTCTTGCTCTTCCTTCAGTTGTTAGACAAATTGCACAGAAGCAGCTTTCAAATGTCTCAAAAACCAACTGCAGGAAGCAAAAGTTTCTAGTTGCTCAGTAAAGATTTGAATACCACATTAGGTTGAATATTGTCAGAAAATCAATTTTAGATGCAATATTTATATAATAGTTCCACACTACCACACATTTCATTTTCAGTTTACATCTAAAAGTGGTCAGCTACAGCCCAAAAACATTACATGGCAAATTCTATTTATAAAACGAGGTTGTCAATTTAGCCCTGCTAAAGACAATTCAAAAAGAGCTTTCCTTCAAATGACAATTTTAAAACGTCTAGGTAAAAGTTACATGCTGAGAGTCCTAACGCCTTGATGAATACAAAATAATGTATCTATGAAATCATGATTAAAGGAAAAACAGTGGGCAAGGTGCTTTTGTACCTCACACTGCAAAAGTATACACACAGGACAAGATAAGTTCTTAGTTAAGATGGGAATACATTAAATTTGTAGGTAAAAATACAAGAAAAGTGAGCAGATAGGTAAATATATGTTGTATTAGAGAACATTGAGCATGTATGCAGACATCAGTTAAGGATCCCCTGGAATTTGGAACAGACAGCCATTTACCATGCATAAGAGATTTGCACAGCTTTATAAAACAAATCTGAGTGTAAATTTCTGAGTACTGGAGAAACTAAATTTTCCAAATGGAGGAGCTACTGTTCCACGCCACACAGAGTTGACAAAGTTTGCTAATGAGACTCAGGTATCAATATGACACAGTGTGATGATCCACATTTGCATAATTTTAAGAGCACAGCATTGTTATAATTTTTCTATTATTATTATGAATATTAATATTTTACCAATAATTTATAATGTAAACTTTAGCAAGATAAAGATAGATGATAGATAGATAGGTAGATAGATAGATGATGGATAGATAGAGTTATAAAGGTTTTCAGGAATCCAGTAAGAGTTTTGGAAAGAACTACATATTAATAATGGTGGACCTGTATATGAATCTCTGACTATTAAAGAATTGAATACATACTCTATTCTTATCTCCCTAATTCTAAAAAAGAATTTCTGCATGCTGTGCCTTAAATTTGAAATATTGTATTAAACTGCTAGCTGAAATAAATTCCAAGATAATTATAGCAGGCTGATAATGGTATGCAGATGGGTCAACACAGAAAGGTATCTCATAAAGCAATTTCTATTTACATTACATAGTAGTTTTAATTTATACTGCTCCATATATAGCAAAGGAGAATATACTGCTACTGATTTCAATTTTAACACAGAGACATAAGGATATCAAGACTGATAATACAGTTGAAATGCATGCTGAAAATCCTAGTTGCCTGTTGGACTGATGCTACAGTAAGTAGTTCCCAACAAAGCTCCCATTCTCTGGCACCTTGACTACATTAGCCATTTATCAGCCATCAGAACAGTGACTTTACTGACTTCTGTCCCCCTGCATCTGTTCCAGGGGATGTCATGCGCAGCAAATTGACGATTTAAAACACCCATCTTGGAAAGGTGTTTGGGTTACAAGCCTTCCTTTTAAACTAGTAATTGAAAAACAATCTGTCTGGCCACACAGAAATGGTTCGACTGCATATTTGTTTATTTACAGAACAGATTCTATTATTAAAGTTCTTCGTTTTATAGATTTTTCTTACAAAATAGTCACATGAATTATTTTATCTTTATGAATGAAATCAAAGAAGAAATATAGCATATTTATCAAGATGACCACAGAGTTTAAGGATGTCTTCATTTTGCCTTAGAGACTAGGAAGGTAAGCAGGCATACAATGTTCTGCTATATTTCTATTAACTTTTACTAGAAATATTCAAATTAGAAAGTTTCAAATTTCTGTCTTATACAGAGATTCTGTTTCTAATAATGGCATGGAAATTGGAAAAGTATACGCTAACTTTTTTCTTTTTGCTTCATGAAATTCTCAGTATTCATTTCTATAACAAGTATCACTTCAGAAACACACCTTTTACTCTTTCAAATAGACTATTGATTTTCTCATGGTCTTATCTCTCAATCAAAGCCTAACATAAAAATGTGTTTGTTGACTTGAGCCTTGATGTAAAATTTAGTTTAACTCTTTTTTCTAGTACTATGTTTGTCAGAACCAAAGCAATTTTCCTGTCGCTGAAACCAGTAAACTACTAAAGGCTTTGTTCACCAGACTATAAGATTATTGCTTACTTCATCTTGAATGTCTGAGTCAGCAAATGTTTACATATATATATATATATATATATATATATATATATATATATATATATATAATATACATACATAAACATAATATATATTACATATATGTGATCATTAATATTTGATCGTATATATATGATATATATGTGTGTGTGTATATATATATATATATATATATATATATATATATATATATAGTCAAGGAAACACATTGAAGTCCACAGAGTTGAACCAGATTCTTTTGTCATGATAGTTCTTGTACAACTCATGAAACTCAGACTCTGAAGCAATCACAGAAAAAACAAACTTACACGGACTGTTTTGTTGTGCACATCCCATAGGAAGCAAAAATCTCTGGGCTAATATCCTAGAGAGCTATGCATTTCTTAGTAATTTGCATGTGCTTAATAGAAATCATAACAAGGTACTTGTAATTTGAATGGAGTAATTTTTATCTGTGAGGTACTTGAATAAGATATTCTCATTCCATTATTTATAGTTCAGATGCTGTAGAGTTTAGGTGGCACTGTTAGTTAAGGGAAAAAAGTGAAGTGAAGTGAGCCTTTCCCCAGATTTCTCAATGAACTTAGACTTTATTAATTTACCAAGTTCCACTGACGTTTTTACAAGGATGGTTGTGTTATAAATGTTATTTCCTGAAACATTTGTTTGTGTTTTGTTACTATTTTTCAAGAGCAAAAGCAGATGTGTTACCAATTTTAAAATAATAAACACGTAAGACAGGAAAGGTTTATTGGATACTTAATTATTCTTTTATTTGTGTTTTATAATCAATCTACCATTATAGTCACTAAAATATCAGAGATTAGTTGAAAAAAAGAAAAGGATAGAGAAATGCCTTTCTGTGCTATCATTCGGCTTTTGTTTTCTTATCTTCCTTTAGTTCATTGAGATACAGACATCTCATGTTTCACAAATAATTCTTTCTTGCCAGGTGATCTTTTGGTACTATTTATTGCCCCTCAGAGAATATTGCTTTCTTATCCTTATAAATTCCACTCCAGAATTTTAGTTATAAGAAAGAATTATGGATCATCCTTGGAGTTCTAATGGGTTTTATGTTTAGACTGCTGCTAGCAAGCTTTTGATTGGGCTACCAAAATTTAACAGTTGGTAATCCCACTCATTTCTCGCCAGCGGGAGCCATTAGCCTTAATGAAGCAGCCATGCTCACATGCTTGAGTCAGATTGGCAATCAGCTTCCTGGTAATTGGATTAGTAGAACAGTGTGAGTTTTAAGTTTCTTTGTCAATTTGCATATTCATACAAGTTCTGCTTCACTCTGATTTATAACTCTTGTATGTATATTTACATGGCTGGTCTCCCAATTTACAAGTGAATGGCCATCCCAAAGAGAATTTGATTGATTTGCACTAGCTCACATTTTTGTGAATGTTTAAAATTCATAATGTAAAGATATGGATAAATATGATTTCTTGTTTTCATGCACTTATGAAAATAAGCTGTATTTTGTATGCAAATACAACTTATTATATAGACATTTAATTCTGCAATAAATCAGAATGTTCTTTCACAGTATAATTTTTGAATATGCATATTCTATAAAATCTTGTTTCTGTGTATAACCATGGATATTGAAAAGCAGTTTCTAAATGCTTCTGTAATAAATGATCAATACAGTAATTTAGAACTTAGACTTCTAACACTTGTAAGACTTAGATAGTTGCCAGCACATTTTTGATTGAAATGGTGATTTGAATAAGAATGGTCCCCATAGGCTCATATGGTTGACTTCTTGAACCCAGTTACTGAAATTGTTTGGGAAGGATTAGGAAGTATAACTTTGTTGGAGTAGGTATGTTCTTGGGGGAACTGTGTTGTTATGAGATGGTTTTGATGCTTCAAAATCATAGTCAAGGACCAGACTCTCTCTTTCCCTGTCTGTTCCCAGTAAATCAGAATGTAAAGTTCTCCACTACTACTCCAGTACCATGCCTGTCTTCTTTCTATGATGATAATAATGGATTGACATTCTAAACATGTAAGCAAACCCCTAATTCAATGTTTTCTTTTAAAACAGTTGCTTTGGTCATGGTGTCTCTTCACATCAATAGGACAGTGACTAAGACAACTAGTCTACCCAAATTAGTTAGAGACACCTTATCTGTCTTCTGACTTCTAACTTCACAAATTCATCTTCAGTTTTCATTCTTTTTACTTGATAGGAGATGCAGCAATTAAATATGGTGAGGAAAAGCGTTCTAGACTAGACATCCCTTAACCTCTTCTGAAAGTTTTAATTTCCTTCTCAGATAAAGAGACATGATAAGCACTCATGAGAATGAGGCAGAGGCAAGTGGATCTCTGTGAGTTCAAGGCTAGCCTAATTTACAGAGTCAGTTCCAGGACAGCCAGAGTTATAACAGAGAACACTGTCTCGAAAAAACAAGGAAAGGAGAGAGAGAGAGAGAGAGAGGATAAACTTCTGCACATTATTAATTAAGTCAGTTTCTATATATGTAAGACTATTTTATGCTGTGTATAGTATATATTTGCTATATATTATTAAGAAAATATCCTTAAAGTTAGCATTTTTGAAGAAATTACTCATTATTTCAGGAGATTTTATTTTTATTTTATGGTATTAAACTTATAGGAATTTAAACTCCATATTTCTGCTCTAGGATTTTTCCTGAGGTTTCGAACAAAATTTCAAATCTGTTTGTTGTCACCTGAAAATTTACTCACTCACAAGGTCATGCCCATTTCCACTTGGGACTCTTAATTCATTTGAGTATGTCCAGAATCATGTCTATAATGTGGCAGTAAACTCCATAGTGAGTAGTCTGCAGGAGGGACCTGCAAAGACAAACAGACTGTTTAGGACAGTATCCATGACACACTTATTATTTCTCTTTTATTCTGTTCTTTAGAAACTGAAAGTAAAGTACAGTTCAAATTTAAGAGCAGGGGACTGTTGTGGAAGTTTATTTTTAGTTACGTTTAAAGTAATTGTTTTTGTGCCCTGTTGGAAAAAGGAGTGTATAGACCTTGGCATTTCATATTGTCTGCAGGTATCAGATTTCTGTGGGAGATGTTTGATTGCTTATGATCTGCACCTGAGGAGTTCTGAATAAAATCACCTGAGCTCAGATGCTGGGGGTTCCACTGTCTATTGTTGAGTATGGTGCTGGCCAGGACAGTGGTTCCCTTTGCTGAGGTCTGGCAGAGTTTACACTTATAAAATATGCCTCCTTGTCTTCCTTGCTGAACAAGCAGCAGCATAACTATTACAAGTAGGGCCTGCAACATAGAACTCAAAAGTCATGCTAATCCAATATGGAGACAAGGAAGAAGAAAAAGAAACTCCAGACCTCATACAAAGTATATCTGAGAAGAGTAATACTAGCAGACAGCATCATTGGGACCCATAGTGGGGGACAGCTGACACAGGAGGGTCCCTTTGTCTATCCATCTATTTAATTTGCTGTCATTGAGTTTAAGTGTGCTGCACAGAAAGAAAGAAGAGAATTAAAAGGAAATAAACATAATTTTATTGTCACTAAAAGTCAACATATGTATAACTATATCAAATGTACTTTCCACTGCTGTGTTTTTGCAGGGAACAGGATGAAGGATTTGAAGATAAAAAGTATAAATAAGGAAATGAATGAATAATTATAAAGTAAACACAAGAACACAAGTCATCTGATCAGGTGGCTTAATTTTCAGCATATATTACAATCAGAAGAAGAAGAAATATGAAATAGATGTTGAAAAGCATTGACTACCTTTTGAGAACAGTTATCAAGCTAGATTAACTTAGAAATTCAAGAGCACCAAGGCAACCGGGATGTTAAGATCCAGCATAAGAAAAAGAACAGAAAGGAAATTAGATCTGTGTTCTCTGTACTTCCCATGCCATGACCTCTAATGAATTGAAAAACAAATCAGCTGAACTATGATGATCTTTGAGCAGCATCTTAAATCAGAGACAGAAAATCGGTAATTTGTGGTTTTGTCAAGCAGAGGGGCCCTGGTAGATACCCATGGGCAAAGCAAGAAAGGTCTGTATATGTTTTCTAAGTACAAGGAATATAGCTCTCCAATACGGTATGAAAAATATAAAGTAAAATAAGAGTGGAGGACAATGTTTTTTCATTGTGGCCTACTGATGAGAATAATGGAGTTATTTTCAATAAAATTTTAATTATTTTCTCTTTTATCAAAACTAATCACACATGTGTATTAAACTTTTCAAATGTTTGTAACATAAATCTTATGTTACAATATTCTAAAATACTAGACAAGCATCCACTTCAGTCTAGCATAATCAAAACTTTGGAATTTCTGAAGCTGACCTGGATTCTCTTTATATTTTTCTTTTGACACATCATTACCTTGCAATTAAATCACCTTGAATGAAGGAGAGTTGAAAATTCTTCAGTGGCTCTTAGATTTAGAAATTTGGAAAATTTGATGCTAGGAATGAACTTTTCTGATTGGCTTGTAATGCAAGCTTGAATCATCAGGTAGAAATTCTTTGACTATGTGTCAAGAAATAAAACACACTACTCACACAGAAAGTACGCAAGTGGTTCAATAGGGGGCTCATCTTCTCTAGGATATAAATTATCTTGACAATTATCAAAATGACATTCCATTTTGGTAAATTGTGTATAGAGGCAGGTTTGCTTTAATGCCCTTATGGCACTTCATTAAGAGACACGATGAATTTCTTGACAAAATTTACCGAAGACCCAATTAATGATTGGAAATATTAATTAGGAAGGGTTTTACACAGACGTACTTATTTCACCTTTGTTATCCAAAAAAAATCACATCGATATTAAGCAGTGATAACCTTCAGAGCAATGGCAAAACATACCAACATATTACATAGCTGGTTTAGTTAAAGTAAACACAGCTTCTGACAACTCAAAGCCATCATGTAGTAAATGGGACAAACACAGAGACTCACACCTAAACAATATGCAAAGAGTAAGAGACTATAGGGCTCAGGGAACACCACATAAGAGGAGATAGAAAGAATGACAGAGACAGGAGCAGGGAGGATACCAAGGAATCATGACCTTCTAGACAAAACAGAACTGGAACACATATGAACTCACTGACACCGAGGCCTGCCGGCATGGTTCTTCATGAGATAGGGTCCTCGAACTGAAAGTAGAAGTGGATTCAAGCTCCCATTCTTGTCCCAGAAGGTATCCCCATTTGATTGAATGCCACTTTCAAATGAAAACTAGTTTTCTCTAAGAGATTCCCATTGAGAAAACAAACCACTCTTAAGGTTAGGTCTCATGCACAACAGTAGATGATCAACACAAAACAGACTCAATGGTATTTTTGGAAGTTCTTTGTCTCATAAAGTTAAGTCGGGGTATTTTTTTTTAAACTTACAAGTCTTCTGCTTATATACTATTACTTCAGTTTGGGATTTTTATTGGATTCTTATGTGTGTGACTGTGTGTGTCTATGTGTCTATATGTGTTTTTTGTGCTATTTCTTTGGCTGATATTTTTTGTCACATTCTAATTTGTTAACCAGAGACAGAAAGAATGTTGATCTGAACGGGAGGGGAAAAGTAGAGCAGCTGGGAGGGGGAACAAAGGGGAGAGAAAATATAAGAAAAATATGAAGTACAAAAAATCCATTTACAATAAAAGAAAAAAAAACCAAAGTAAGTGCAGCTCCCTGACTACAATTATTTTAACAACACATGATGGATAAAAGTTCCAGCAGGTGAATAATAAACTTAATAACCATGTATTTTCTAAAAGCTTGATACTGTACATAAAACTCTATCTTCTCCAGCCATATTTTTTCCCTGTGCTTTACAATATTTCTTAGCAGATTCTATATCAAATTTTCAAGTTTTACTGAATTGTTTCCTTGTTCCTTTGACCATATTTTTTGTAGTTATTCAATAAAGAATTTTACATAGTATAATGATGCAATATTCTGAAAATACCACTTACATTCTAAGAAATCAGAACTTATGCTGGAACTCACAAAAGTTAATAATATACCTTAAGTTGTAAGACTTAAGACTTCTATCCTACTGTATACCCAACTGCTTGTTTAACTTGCCTTCAAGAACAAACTATCAATATTACTTGCTTTGGATTCCCCATGTAATCTGCTTTTACAGCCGAAGCTAATGTATAGCCATAATCTTACAATATGTACTCTTTTATGCCCCTGACCCCAAGAAATGCATGTGTAACATTTGCTGAAAGCAGCAAATACAGAGGTTGAATACAACTTCCTGATATCTACTATAAAGTTTGAAAGTGACCATTTACAGATATTTGCTGATTACCAATGAAGTTTCTTATTTAGGTCAGTTGACATCAGGTGGAGCTAACAACTTCATCCCTTGTAAAAATCTGTTAAAGATTCCTGCACAGTATCCATTTCTTTCCCATGTGATACTTTCTCTGCTGTTCAATAGATACAAAGCAAAGTGTTTTATTAGGGACAAACACCATTCACAGACACATATAGCACCTATCACTTATAAACATCACTCACTCACTGCTCATACAATAGACAAACACATATGGGGCACACACACAAAAACACGCACATACATGCACATGACCCAGGGACAAACAGATTCATAAGACACCCTCCAAGCATTACCAAATTCAGATTCATACAGCAGACAGAGGACAAAAGATACAGGGATCATGAAATAGAGAATTCAAACTTGGAGTAGTTCTTGGTTAAATGACTCCAAGGTGAAGTTCTTTAAATTCTTTCCTTAACTACAACACAGACACTATTGATAATTTGAGACTTAACCACTAATATGTTATAATCTGTCCAGTATAGGTTAATACTTCATTATACTGAGATCAGCCAATGACTCTTACTGATAAATCTATTTTTAAAATGTTTAAAATATTTGCCTTTTAAACCATTAATATCACTCCTCATGGTCTTACTATTTGTGTCCCCCCAAATCCAAGCAGTTTATTGAAATCATATTGATTGTGCTGTTACAACATAGCATGGCTTGCTTCATTAATCATTAATAAATTACTCCCCCTGCTTTGCAATTAGCAAGTTAGAAATGGGTATTGGCTGTGGGTTTATTTTCCTCTTTTTATGCAAATAATTTTACACTTGCGACTTATTTTTATTATTACCTTTTCTGAGAACTTGGAATATTGTGATGGCTATTCTAAATGTTTGAGAATTGTATCCTTTATTGTAGCATAGGTATATTTTAATTTAACAATAAACAATAGTTAATTTGTGAAGAAAATTATCTCAATCCAAGTATTTCTTAGAAGTTAATAGCTGTAGTCAAATACTCTTCTTTTTCCCCCTTTTTGGTGATGACTACACATTGGTAAATACAAAAAGATAAAATTTTGTGTTATAGCAATACATATAATACTCACAACACTGTTATAGCTTAATCACCAATATTTGTAATGGCAAATATGATAGCACGATATTTGTCTCTAAATCTGTTTTTGCATCACAACAGCAGCTGTAGCAATAACTAAATGAGCATTTGCAGTATGCCAATAAAAGTTTATGCAACAACATTGACATTTTAATTTTATACAATTTTTGCCTCATGCAAATTCTTCTTATTTTGTTTTTCAGTCTTCTAGTTGGAAACTGTTCTAACTTCATCTCCTACAAATTAAATTGTTGTCACAACTTAGTGGTGCAATTAAACATACATCAAAAATATTCAAGAAATATTATAACTATACTAATTGTGTACATAAATTTTTGGTCATGATTAACCTATTAATATAATACAACAGCATATTTAGAATTTATATTTTATTTGGTATCATGATAATCTAGAGTTTTAAAGTATATAGGAATATATAGGTAGGTTACAAGCAAATGCTTTAATTTTACACAAGAAAGGTAAACATGTTTGCCTTTTATGGGGGCTTTGGCATCCATCTCTCAGACTTGTAGGGATGGAAACACATAGTCAAAATAGTTTAAATGTATATTAAAGGGTTGAGGGAGATACGTTACAAGTACAAAACTTGCAAACGGTGTTATGAATTGGTAAGTGAATTCAAAGCCTACTAATATTTAATATGAATATATGTATAGACCTTGTTTCAGAAATTCTTCTGCTAATAATGTTCAATTTTCTTTCACTTGGGCAATAATGAACAAGAGCACAGAGGGTTCTGAAACACCAAGGGGAAGTCATTGGAGGCCAGTTGCAAAATTTTTAAAGAAGTTTAAAAGGATTTTTGAAATATAAGTTATGGAAGATGGGGATATCTAGGAGATCTATCGCTGGGTGAGATGGAGTATAAAGTAGAGATGGGTAATAATCATTCAGTTGGGGCATAAAGAGAATATGTGCTCTGTTTTAAATGGGTCTAGTTAAGGGCTATGGCTTTCACAAATGCAAGTGTTTGGGATGCTGTTGAGGATGTCTTACAGTGCACACAGTCACAATAAGTCCAAAACAGCCTTGACTCAGTAACAGACTGTCATCTGAAGACTGGTTAGATGATTCTGGAAAAAGTATGACTATGGAGAAAGCTAATGCCAAAATGTTATTGACAACAAAATTTAATGAGTTAAATTATGCTGTCCATGAGGATATTTTGTTTTGTTACTTTAGGGCACAATGATTCTAAATGTATTAATCCTGACAAACCAAAATCTATCAGTGCTTTCTGTGGGAAAACAATTCAATTCAATGTAACTTTATTGAGAATTACAAATTTAGAAATGATTCTTCAATTGTAGAGTACATACTCCTCCCCCATTTGTGTATTTGGTTTCTAGAATGAAGGTAAAATTTAAATATGTATTTACAATTCATTCATTAGAAAAGGAAATGAAAATACAGCTGTTGGCATTTAAGTGGCATTCACAAACAGAATAGAGCTATGACTTACAGGAAATTTCTCTTTGTATAGGTTGGAGCCTTTTTAAAGGTGATGAGTGTCCATTAAAAATAATGGATTTCATCAAAAGTCTGTTGTTTTGGTCTCCAAAATCATCCCGGCTTTAGTTGTGGAATACGTTCCTGACTCATAGCCAGTTGTTAGAATCAGCCATGTTTTAATGTTTAAATGTTTTTAATGTTTTAATGATTTTAAAGACTAACAAAGCCCCATGTGGCTTATTAATATATCATGACAGTAATCCTTTTCAAAATTTGGTAAACTACTTTGGGCTAGTCAGTAGGCATATAGATGTAGTCTTTATGAAATAAGTCAAGAAGTACAAAAGAATTGACTGAAAAACATTAATCCCTTACAAACTTCAGAGAACTCTCTGTATTGGAAAAATAAAGGACATTCAAAGCTCTCAAGAGCTCTCAATGACAGTTTTTATGATCTTTACAGAAAGACTTTTATTTTCAAAGCCAAAGACAAGCTATTTTCTATGCTATCTCTCTCTCTATCTATCTCTCTCTCTCACACACACACACACACACACACCACACACACACACACCATTTTTAGCAACAAAGATAAACTTACATTAGACTGTCCAAATAAAAAAATTGACCTCATTAATCCTGTGATTTCACTAATACTGTGCCTAAAGAGGGTCAATTCACAGCATAACATATATTTACATTTAAGTAACAAGTTATTAAAATAGCCATGTATTAAGTTAATTCAAGGCATTGACATTATAAAAACAATTATATGAAATTAAAATGAATTGAATCGGTAATTTTTCAATAAATATCTTAGAACTTGTTTGAAGATTTAATACTAATAACAAATCTTCATGAATTGTAAGATACTTAAACCAAATAAAATTATATTTTAGTTAGTGATAGAATGGTGAAGATATAAACTATTTAGTCAGTCAATCATTTGAACAAATGTTCAGTATCTTCTCTTCTTACAGAAATAGCGTAGACTCATTTTTTTACTTTTTTGAGATTATAATATAATAACATAGTTTCCACCTTCACTATCCTCCCTCCAAACCCTGCCATATACCCTTCTTGCTATCTTTCATGGATGTTTTTTCATTCATTTTTTATATGTGTTCAACCTGCTCTGTCCATATTATGCTTGTTTGTATGTTTGTATTCAGTGCTTACCATTTGGTAGTGGATAATCAATTGTTGTGTCTTTCCCTGGGGAAAGCTATTTCTCTGACTCTCAGCATACCACAGTTGCTTGTAGTTATTTGGGTAGGGTTAATGCCCTGGGATTTCTTTCCAGAACATGTCAGCATGTTTATTGTTGTTGTCTTTGTTCAACTCATGTTTAGGCAGTTATATTGGTAAGATTTTAGAGTTGTAATTTCTGACATTCTTAAGAGACAATATTTAGAGCAAACTTCCTGTATCTCTGGCTCTTATAATCCTTCTTCCCCTTTTCCCACAATGTTCCCTGGAACTTATGTAAGGGAACTGTAGAGTTTTCACTGAAACTAGGCTTCACAACTCTGTGTTATGATCAGTCATAAGTTTCTGTGATGGTCCCCACCTGGTATAGAAAAAAGTTTCCTTATGAAGAGTGAGGAATACACTTATCTGTAGATACAAGAAAAAATATGAAATTCAACATTTGGCTGCTAATTCAATAAAGTTTGATGGAATACAGAATGCTAGAGCATCAAGAATATGTTCAAGCAGACTATTGCTTGTTAGTGTCTAATGCATCCAAGTCTCTTGTACAGAAATAAGAGCTATTGCATATTTAATGCAAACTTTATTTGGTGATAATAAATAAGTTTTATTCGGTCTATCATTATATTATAGTTTAATTAAGTTACCCAAGAATAATTGCATATATATATATATATGAAAGAAGATGGAGAAATAATTAATATTTAGTATCACTTGAAATTTGCCAGATGTTTAAAATTCAATTTACTAATTCTGTGATCCTTTTTCACAAACTATGAAATTAGAAATCATTACTATTCAGGAAAAATTTTAGGCTCACTCACTCAATAATTGCCAGGCTTCATTTTAATAGAAAAAAAAATTACGCCACATTCTAACCATGACACTGCACTACAGTTTGGGACACACTAATCATAAACCAAACTGAAGCAACGTTCATCATGCCTTTGGTAAAAGAACCGTAACCAACATTATTCATTGACAAACAGGGTCACAGTACATCCTATATATGAATAAAACTTTAAAAGAATTGCAGAAAATGTCGTTTATTTTGTAATTTGTCCAACAGTTGGAAGTGGGGGAAGAAACAAGCAGTAAATCTGGGGACACTAGACAAAATCTTTCAGAATGCAGCTAGTGTAGAAACAATTGGATTCTGTACTCTGTCGCACTGTAGAAAAACAACGGAGCTTGAGACAAACACAAGCTTGATAGAAGAACAGAGGAAACTATGCTTAAACAGAAAACTTTCCTTTTCCTGCCTTCCCACGTCAACAGAGATGCCTTTGCTCCACTTGCAGAGATCACCAGTCTTTTTAAACCTCTTACCATTTTGAAGCACATTTAAAATTGGTTTACTGGAATTATTTAAACTAACCAACACTTAGAAGAGTCAAATCATTTTACATTTTCCATGTGAGTAAAGTGACCTGAGAAATTAATTTTCTTCTCCCAGTGAATTCCATGAGTGCTGGTATTCACAACTGAATTAAATGAAACACTTTAGTAAGAAAACACTTCTGAAAAGAAATTTCAAATTTGGCATTTGTTTACCTGTTGATGGATTCTAATGCATAAGTTTCTTCTGTGGATCTTTATAGGTCAAATGTGTTAGAGTTCTCCATGATATCATGAAATATTTTTTATAGTTCTATAAATCCAGAAATTTTTTAAAAAAATTTATTTAGTTATTTGCAGTGCTCAGAATAATACAAGGAACGATGTGGTGTATATGTTTTATAGGAGTTTGGACTAAGTTAATCTGGAAGAGACAATATTTTTTATGTGTAATATCTACTTGCTTTATTGAAAGTAGGATTTTTCTCACATAGTATATCCTAATTATGGTATTCCCCTTTCTTTTATCCCAAGTTCCATCCTTCCTTCCCACCCATCTGAATCCACTGCCTTTCTCTCTCTCCTTAGAAAATAAGCAGGCTTCTATGGGATAATTATAATATAAAATGATGTCATGATATAATACAATAAATTATAATAAGACAAAACAAAAACTAACACATTGGAGTTGGTAAAAAAAAAAATCAGAAAGAAAAGAGCCGAAGAAAAGGCACAAGAATCAGAGACCCACTCAGTTGGACACTTAGAAATCCCATAAAGACACTGAACTGGAAGCTGCAATATATACACAGAGAAGCTGGTGCTGATCTCTGCAGGTCTTGTGCATACTTTTTCAGTCTCTGTGAGATCATATGATCTCTGATCATGTATACTTAGAGGATCTTGCTTCCTTGGTGTTCTCCATCCCCTCTGACTCTTATAGTCTTTCCACTTCCACTTTCACAGGGTTTCCTCAGCCCTGAGCAGAGGAAATTTGATTGAGAGCTCCTATTTAGAACTGAGTATTCCATGGACTCACATATTCTGCATAATGCTCTGGTTGTGGGACCTTGTATGTGTTCCCTTGTACTGCAAAAGGAAGAAGCTTCTCTAATAATGACTGAATAAGGCACTGAACAATAAGAATGTTGTTAGGAGTCATTTTTATTGCTACTGTGTTTGATTTTCTTTGTTTGGATAATAGCATTTAGTTTTCACCTAGGTTCCCTGAGATGTCTAGTCCCAGGCTCTTGGTCACTCAAATAGTGTAGGATATAAGTTTTATCTAGTGGAGTGGGCCTTAAATCAAATCAGATATTGGTTGGTTACTCCCACAGCTTCCTGCCACCATTGTCATATCACAGCAATCTACATACAAGCTTACCAAATTTTATCTAGAGTTGTAACTTTGATCATGTATTTCTTGGTTGTTGGATTTGGTGTTATCTTTCCACTATCAAATAAGAATATAGACTCAAGAACAACATAATTTACATATCTTAGAAAACCAAAGTATATGTATTAGTTAATTTTCTCTTGCTGTGATAAAGCATTATGAGCAAAGCAAGTTATGCAAGAGTTTATTTGGGCTTATGGTTCCAAAGGATTAGAATCCACAGTGATGGAGAATCCAGAAAGCTGCATACACAGCAGCTTGAAGTACAAGCTGAGAGCTCACATCTTGATCCACAAGCCCAGAGAAAGTAGAGACAGCACGTTGCAAGTAAGAACAGGCCTTAAGCTCTGAAAACCTACCCCAAATGGTGAACTTCCTCAAGGTATGTCACACTTAGAAACCATTTCAAACACCAACTGGGGACCAAGTCTTCAAATGCTTGAGATTATCTGGGACGTTTCTCATTCAAACCACCAGAGTATTTATTTTTGTTTATCTTAATATCATGGCACAAAATGTAAATTCCCGCTAGAATCATAATTTGTAAAATCAGCAACAAACTAATACTAAGACTGACACTAAGAGGAATCCTTTTAGAATGATATGGGTACAGATACCTTCATCAGACATGATGCATGTTAAACATCTTACAATGTTGTTGGAAAGGAGAGAATCCAACTTGATTGCATGTTATGAACAGAACTTTTAGCTGAAGTGTAAGGAATTCATTGAGAGCAATTTGACCCAGTCATTCTTTTCAGTCATATTTTTTCAAACACTTTTGAGTACTTTTTAAAAAATTAAATTTATATTTTCTTCTCTTATACAATACATTCCAACCCTGTACTACCCTCCCACCATTCCACCCACCTATGCTGTCTTCCAGTCCCACTCTCCTTCCCTTCAGAAAAAGAGCAGTTCTTCCAGGGTTACCAATTGAACAGGGCATAACAAGATGGAACAAGGCCTGCAGGAAGCCTCTACATCAAGGCTCAACTGAGGAGCTCAGCAGGAGGAAAAGGGTCCAATGGTGGGTAAAATGATCTAAGACCCCACACACTCATTCTTTTAGAAGCTCTACAAGAACAGCAAGCTAGACAGCCTTGACTTAGCACAGACCCACACAGGCTAACGCTTCAGTCTCTGTGAGCCCCTAAGAATCCTAGTCAGTTGACTCCATGGGGCTTATTCTCCTGGTGTCCTAAACCCATCTGGTCCACACAGTCCCTCCTCCCCCCTCTTCCTCAGAGTTCTGGAAAGAAATGAAAGACTTTCCAGAGTTGAATACTTCTTAGTTCCACAAAAAAGATGCGTTCCCATTATTAATTTCTTACTCTGCTTGGAGAGCGGCACATTCATTCTATGGAAGTTCTTATAAAACAGCTTTGTACTTCTCTATCTTGTTTTCGGTAAATTCTAAAATAACTTTTTTCTTTTCTTTCCTTTAGTTCATAACAATTTGTGATTGTAGCTTTAAAAAATTATCTGCTGGGATTTAGTCATTTCCCATGAGCATTCCCAATATGTGCTATGAGCAAAATTATAAGACTCAACAGCATCTTTACAGAGTTCGGGCTGGTCCACTTTAAGCAATGAATTTTTGGAACTCCGTTTGTTCTAAGGAAACCAATGTATTGATTTTTTTTTTTTTTTTAGAATATAAACATTGGGCTTGTCACTTTATGGTTCATATATTAGCAGTGAATCAGGGTTAAGAATTTGTGATTAATTTACACCTGGGTGGTCTGTGCTTGATTTCTGGCCTGTACAGTGAAACTGTGACTTATTAGAGATTTAGCTTTCTCATATGTGTTACAAAATTCCTCCTTGGGAAGAAGACAGATCTCAGAAATTCTTTCTATGTTCCTAACTCATATGGAAACTATCACAACGGTGATCTTTTCAGTATTGCATAGTAGTCTATGTCATGTAAAATTCATATGAACATTATGAAATCTTAGGAGGTGTAGTAAGATCAGGAACTTAGTACAGTACCTGTAATAAGAACTTAGAAAAGAGATAAAAGACAGTTGTGTAGTCAACTCAAAATTAACTATAACGTCAGTCCAGTTGAACATATATTCAGCTTATTTTACCTTTAGGTTTTAACTGTAAATGTCATGGGAATCCAAGTGAAGCATGACAGCACCAGTGGAAGGCAGAAGTTATTTAATCTTCCCACTTTAGAAATCCAGAGTTGATCATTGAGCAGGCAATAAAGTTTTGTGGAGTGAATAGATAACACCCCTCATAATGTTCAGGTGTTTTTTAATATAAAATAATCTGTGTTTGTTCCCTTCATAACTGTGGTGAATTAGTCTGTTAATCAATTTTCAAGCCTTAATCTTCATATCTGAAGCATGGGGATTTTCCTTCCCATATTCAATGCCCTGAAATATAAAAGGCTCAGCGAATTCAGAGCTCTAATACACAGAAACAAAGAAGATATCAAGTGGAGAATTTGTATACATATTAATGATGGCATCAGTACTAAAATTTTCTGTGGGTTACCTGTTCAGATGCCACCACTAGTGAAATATTAATTTATAGATGATGCACATTTAGAGGACATAGCTTAATCTTGCCTCCATTTAATATACTATTACATTTAACCACAACTCAGTTTTAAGAAAATGACCAATAACAACATAAATTTGGACTCACTCTTTTAAAAACGTTAATCTTATTTGGTTATGCAAGTTATTCTTACAGAATTTAGATGCACCTATGCAGTTTGGTATTTCGTTTCCTTCCTTCCTTCCTTTCTTTCTTTCTTTTTTTTTTTCTTTCTTTCTTTCTTTCTTTCTTACTTTATTCCTCTCTTTTTCCTGTTTGTCTTTTTCTTTCTTTCTTTCTTTCTTTCTTTCTTTCTTTCTTTCTTTCTTTCTTTCTTTCTTTCTTTCTTTCTTTCTTTCTTTCTTTATTCTCCTTCTATCTTTGTCTTTTGGAAAGTCTAGCTGGAATTTGAATGGGCAAGTACAAACATTTGCTTCTTTGATTTCAATGCATGTGAATCATATTTAGCATCAATATTGTCTTAACTGGTACAAATATATCTTCTGACTATGTGAATATACTGGTAATAAACAAACTAGTAGCTGTACCAATTTTAAAAACTGGTTAATTAAATACTAATTTGAAACTGGAGATGACATGATAATCATATCTCACAACTACCATTAAAACAAAACAACTACTTACAGGAAGAAGACTACAATGAAAATCTCCAAACTAGATTGAAATTATAACTTTTGACTTACATTATTTTTTCTAGGAGTCCCACATTCTATTAAAACTGAATTTGTATTACTTGTCATTAACAATGAGCTATGAGAAAAAATTGAAACAATGACTATAAAACTATGTCATATAATAGAAAATGCATTGCGGACATGGGCCATTAAAATTACCATAAATATAAAAAAGAATGTAATCATTTCACATTATTCTGGTTCTTTTTAAATCTTTCAAACATTTAAGAGAGGAAGACATTAAATGTACTGCTGGTAAATTCATTTACCAAGTGTGAAATTAAGAGTGACCATGTTTATATTATATAAAAATGGAAGTTATATTCCATTTCATGACTTTCCAGAATCGTAGGTAAATGTCAGTGAAATATGGTGAGGGATTCATATGTTTTTAATGGTAATGTCCTTCAAGTCTGACAGTAAATGAAGGTCTATCTGAAATTACTGTTCTCTGATATCATTGCTAGTTAATCTTGCAATGGACATAAAGCTAATCTTTGGAGGAGAAGTCTGTTTTCTCCAGAGTTATGGAATGTCCATGTGTTAGCCCCAGAGAAGTCATGACACAATAATTCACATTTGTTACTTTTATGTATAAGTATATGACAAGAATCAAACATCAATAACTAAGAAAGAGCCACAAATTCTATTCACAGAACACACTAGTAATGCCAAACAGGAAAGATAAATAAAAAATTCCACAGTGAATATCATGCTTAGGTTTTATTTTTACACGTCTAATTAAAGCCCGGAATCGCTGAGGTAGTCATATTTATTGGCAAAGATAATGATACACCTCCAATAAACTGGACTATAGTTATACTCTTCAAAGTTTCATTATGGAATGCAAGTATTATCATTAACTTTCTTTACCTTGTATGGGCAATGATACACACAATATTGAAGGTCTATGAGAGTCCATTTTTTGTGATGTTTGTTTTTTTAATAGCTAACGTACTATCGCCTACTTTTTATCTAGTTTGTACCATTTCCCTTTTTATAATGAGATGCATACACAGCAGGATCCAGGTAAGAAAATTCAGTAGCATGGCATTAAAGAAGACACATTATAAGCATTATCTAGTTACTAATTACACTCTAACACAACCTTCATCTGTGATGATTAATGTACTTTTAGTGAAAGAAAAAAAAAATGAGTCTTCCTGCATATGAACTTGATTTGGCTAAGAGTGCAGGTAGTCTTTCCATTTATATGAGAAAGCGACTACTAAAAGTGTGACGTACTTAATAAACACATATGAATTATCTTAGCTGTCAGTCAAAATAGGCTCAAGCTATGGTCTCCTTGTGTTTCATTATTGATTAATGTGACTAATAATTTCTTAATATTTGTCTTTTTCACACTGTGACTACATACAGCTGGAGTCTCATTTGTAAGAAAAGTTCATCTAGATACCACTTTTGCGTACTGCTTCATACACTTTATACTGCAATTAGTACGTCATTGTAATAGAGAATGTTCTAAAATGATATATATTTTGATCTTAAAAAAAGGAAAGAATCATGATGATGCTGAATGTGTAGACACTGCATGATCAATAAGGTTAAAATCAAATGCCTATTATTTCCCATGTAATTTCACTAATTGTCACAGTTATTTATTTATTGCTGGGAACATCTCATTCAAACCAACACATAAATTATAATTAGTTTGCAATTCAAATTATAGACATACATATAGATATATATGACATAAGAAAACATTATACATTAAACATTATATATATTTGTATATAATATGCATAATGTTTAATGTAATATAACATAATATAATGTGTATATACATATATGTTGTATATATGTGTGTGTGTGTGTGTGTGTGTGTGTGTGTATGCATACAATAACCATGGGAACAAAATACAAATTCATTGTTTCTTTCTTTTTCACCAAAGTTGAATAATTAGCTACCACTCCCACAAAATGATGTCTCTCTAGGGTTAGATGCCAAGGATCCAGTGTCTTACCTTTTCTTGAAAATTAAGTATATATGGAAAGATAATTTTAGAGCAATTAAGACTTAGGAAGATTCTGGAAGTGTTGGGAACATAATGGTTTCTTGAAGAAAATCTTGAGTTTATTGTGTTCTTTATTGCATCATTTCCTCTAGTGTTTGATCCAATCTGGTATTATTTTTTTTGTCATGGCCCCAGGAACAATAAACTGTAAATATACAATATAGTCTAAGTGGGTAGTTGGCTGTATCATCCAGGTTTGTGTAAATACAGTCTGTTTCTGCGATGACAAAACTGTCAATGCACTACCATGCCCTGCCTTTATCATAAAGGGAGGCATGATTGATGCCATTGTTAGTTCATTACACGTGAAGAATCTGAATGAAATTTGTTTCTTTTCCTCTGCTATCAGGATTGTTTTTGTGTTTCTCTTTCCTTGTAGACATTTTTATACAGTCACATTAGAGGAAATTGTATGCTTTTAAAAAATGTGTTACTTAGTGCTATTTTCAAAGTACTAATCTCATCTAAGACTTCAGATGCTTATGATGACTTCATATTGTTTGTCTTAGTTAAGGTTTCTATTGTTGTAATAAAACATCATGGCCAAATTGACTTTGGAGGGTAAGGCTTATTTCATGTTACAGCTTGTAGTCACCATCCATAGATGTCAGGGAAAGAACTCTAATACAGTGGCAGGAAAAGATGCAAAGGCCATGGAGAAGTGTTTCTTACTATCTTATCATGGCTTGCTCATCCTACTTACAGCATACAGTATCACCTTACTAAGGGTTGTATCTTCCTCAGGGTGCTATGGCCAGCCACATCAATCATTAAAAAATGTGCAGCACAGACATGTATATCCACAGATTTAATAATTGCATTTTCTCAATTAAGAGTTCATCTTTCTAAATGTTCTATCTTGACATAAAATTAACCAGAACAATTAACCCTTTGTGAATTTGACACACAAATGAGATTTTGTTAAACCATAACCATTTCTTTCTTGTTCATACCTCAAATCTCATATTAATATTATCACAAAATAAAACAATAACTTTAAAAGTACCACAATCTTTAAAAATCTTAACATTTTAAAAGTTCAATCTCTTTAAAATATCCAAATAGTTCAAAGTTATTCTAAAATACATAAGCCCCTCTAAAATATTCCAGTCTCTCTAAAATTTCAAGAATGCAAACTACTGCAGTCCCACTTCAAATAGAAATGGAGAATCCTCACAAAACTAAAAATCAATCTACCATATTGACCAGCTATACTACTACTATTTAGCCTTGTTTATTGTTGCCTTACTCATAACAGTTTGGGAATGGCAATAGTAGCCGGAAAGTTTCAACAAAAAATAGATAAGAGAAATGTGGTACATATACATAACAGAATACTAAGCTGTAAGAAAAATGAAATCATGAAATTTTCAGATAAATAGATGGACATAGAATGAGTTATATGGAATGAAGTAACCTAGATCCAGAAAGACAAACTCCTCAAGGCCACTCATCTGAGGTTCTGAACTCCAAATCTTTAAATAGGAGTACTTAACATGGAAAAGTCCCAGAAAGCAGGAAACTATAAAGAGACCATAAGGTAAGGGGGTATCTAAGAGGTAAATATTAGGATATATAAATGGAAATAGGGAAAATGGTAGGCTTTATTAGTTTAATTAGGAATAGTGAGGGAGATTAGTTTGAAATAAGGAAGGAGATGGCTCAACTAATAAGATATTTCAAAAATCTATGGGGGATCATATTACTATCTATATACCTAAAAATCACATATAATATATAAAAATGTGTTTATAAATATACATAGAGTTTAAATAAAGTTATGCCACTTGAGCTGACAATGCTCCCCAAGCCATATGTTGTCAAAAACCTTAGTACCAGGCACAAGAAACTTCTTTTCGTGTATTTGGCAAGGGTTGTCAGTGACTATCTAAATATTATAGGTTATTGATGTTGCCCTTGGTAGTCTCTGACAACGTGAAGGTAATTCCTGGTTGCTGAAGACATCACACATAGTACATGAGACTTCGATGATTTGATCTGGGTAAGACCTGAAAGGCTTCTTCCCGTGGTCTAACTGCCAAAGTAGAGAAAGTACTATGCACGGGTTTAAAATTTTTTTTCTCCTCTCATACACCATATAGCATATATCCTGCCACCCTCCTCCCCTCTTTCTATTATCTATCCTCTCCAATATCCCCAGATTTACCCCCATCACCACCCACTAACGTCTCAGCTTCTCCTCAGAAAAGAGTCGTCTTCCCAGAGTTACAGAACAATCCGGCATGGCATAGCAGAATGGAATGAGGCCAGGCGCCAATCCCTACATCAAAGGTGGGCCAGGCAGCCCTGCAGGAGAAAAAGAGTCTCAAAAGTCAGTAACTTTGGCTCAGACAGGTACCTCACTCAGTCCTCACCAAAGAGGATGCCCTCAGCAGCTGAGAGAAGCATCTGGAGAGGCCAGGGCCAAACATCCTACAGAGATGGAGGAACCACATGGAAGAGGGAGAGAAGGAATGGTGGAAGGCAGATGGACTGAGGAAACCAGCCCCACAATATCAACTCACCAGCGCTCCTAGGGCCCCACAGAGACTGAAGCCATAGACACGGAAGCTGTAGCATCCTCTAAATACATCACTAGGCAAGCTATTAAGGAAGAGAAGTAATTTATAATTCTACACAGCTGTGATACTTACCAGTGAAAATAATTACCAGAGTGAGAAGAGAATGGTAAAGGTTTAGTAATGGGCACTCATATGCTGGTGGTAACCAATAGCTATATAGTTGGACTTAAGTCCCACTTAACAGGAGGGAAATCATACCTGGTACTAGAAACCTTGCCTACTATCTGGGGTTAGTAAGGTCATGGATCTTAGAAAAGAACCTACTACAACCACTTGGCTGAACCACATATTCCTAACTACATTCTAGATCTTATTCTTATACCCCCAATCAAATAAGCGTTTCTTTATCGCTAATGCAAACCATTACAGTACACCACAGCTAGACACAATGTAGCCATCAATGGATCCTGGGATCCCAGCTCCAGTTTATACTTCTTTAGGACAGCTCCTGCATCTAAGAATCAGAGAACATGGAGGAAGAGGTTTTGGAAAGATTGTAAATCAAGAACACTGTAAAACTGCTGTTGACCTGGCCCGCAGGTGCAGGTCAATCA
Organism: Cricetomys ansorgei; assembly: GCA_026225945.1. NCBI lineage: Eukaryota > Metazoa > Chordata > Mammalia > Rodentia > Nesomyidae > Cricetomys > Cricetomys ansorgei. The sequence continues at coordinate 14,495,466 of JAMJFZ010002812.1, forward strand.
ATCAACTGGGGATCCTGGAAGAGAGAGTGTGAGGATTTCTGGGGACAAGAGACGCAAAAAGACTGGGACAAGGCAAAGTTCTCTGATCAAGTCCGTTTATTCAGTGTTTTTACATGGCATTTATAGGCCAAGGAGGGAGGAACTAGCTAGGGGCAAAACAGGATATCTAGGGGCAAAAAACAAAAATAGGATGTTTTTGCATTTGGACAAAAACAGGATACCCCATACCTGGAGGAAGTAGTTTAGGGTAAATACTAAAAGGAAAAAAATAACTTTGAGAAAAACAAATCTAAGAGAGAAAAACAGGTCTGAGAGAAAAAAACAGGTCTTGTGGCCAGTGGTGGAAAACTATTCACTGCCTAAGCAGTTTAACATCGTGGCATTGATAGAGGCAGGAAAAGGCTTGGGGAGATCAGCTCCCCACAGCTATAAATCTATCTTCCCTTATAATGGCTGTCTAAAGAAGACCTGAACACTAGCAACATCTTAAGTGTCCAATTCCTAGACAAAGAAATACAAGCAACTAATAACTGCTATGAGAGGGAAATTTAACATCTCCCAAGGATGAGCCCCATAACTGGTTATTCAATAGAAAGTGTTCATTCTCGAAAGCATATACACAAACAGCAAAAAGGACTCAGCAGGCTATATTTACATATGCGTATTTCTCTATATAAATATATATAACAATCAATAATCAAAGGCAAAAAGACTATCAATTTATAATGGGTGGAATATGGTGGGCGATGAAAGGAAGAAAGTAAAAGTTATGAAATCATATATTTACTAAAATTTATTTAGTAGTTTTAAAGTACAAAATAAAAAGCTATCTAAAAGTAATTTGGTACACATGGAGGTGATGCCACCAATTGTTTCTTTTCTTTTTCTTTCTATTCAAGTTTTTGCCTTTTATATAAAAATATGATATGGAGTATTTTAGTAAATTACGTTTTTTAAAAAATTAGAAAAATCAACTCTAGTGCAAAAAAATCCAAATTATACAATTACAACAGAAAATTCATGTCATTTTGATGTCCAACTGTTAAAGCTGTGGAGATCTTTGTAAACGTGCACCGTTCTTTCCCTCAGCAAACCACCACTCTTGTGCAATACTGTCCAAAGTCCTACTTATTTGTCTTTAGTCTCTTCGCATATATCAAAACTCATCAGATTTCTCTTCTCTTCTAAACTGGATAATATTTTGAAGTAATTGATCAATTACTTAGTACCAGTTAATTCTCCTGAAGCTAGTAGTTATTCTTTGTTTGATACTATATTTGGGGTAAAATACTACAAGATGATATTTATTACTTGTAATTATTTTGTGTGAGACATGTACAGTATACTTAATAAGAAACATTGTTTGTTTACTAATAGTTGGAAGCTTGTGGAATGTGCTCCAGAAGAAATTGACCCTAACCATTGAAAACTGTAAGACTATGGCTAATGTATTTTTGATATAATTAAAATGGACCCAATAGTAAACAGAACGAAAAAAATAAAAACATATCATCACCAGACGCAAAAAAGTGACTTGCAGCAGGAAGCAAAAAACTGAGCAAATATTTTAGGCATTTTATTTTTCCTTTTAGAAATGTAAATAAGCCTAGATACATCTCTTACACAAAAAATGTCCTAGCAACAATTGCATAGAGCTGTCTTACTTGTAATAACTCTTTAAATGCATCATGTAAATTGTGAAGGAAACCCACCAGAATGTCTTGCAGTTTTAAAAGTAATCTTGATGGGGAATAGCATAATGGAAAGTGCAATCAAATAAGGATGGAGATTTTTTTTTAACCTAAGATCCATATTCAATTCAGAATTGCACTGTAAGGATGGCATATGTGGAGAAATGAGGTCATCTTCTGTTTCATAGTTAAGGTTGGTTACAACCCACAAAAACACTAAAAATCTCTCATTGCACATCTGCATTTAGTTCTAAGTTTGTCTAGCAAGGAAATATTTTTATGTAGCTAGGAGTCATGGCTCCTAGTTTGAGAGAGCATTCGGGTGGTTGATGTGGAAGGACTTCCCTGAATTAAAATCCAGCCTGATGTATAGAAGGAGACAATGACTCAAAAAATTCTCATAATCAAAATAAAATTTGTTCTGGTACTGGTAATTAAACACAGAGTCTTTCACATGCTGGACAAAGCTCAACTACTGAGCTATATACTCCTGTTCTTAAACTAAGTCCTTTCTTTTAATGGTAGAATAACTTCAAATGTTACTGTGTAAACACCATATAAGTGTGGTACCATTTAGTAATTAATTATAAAGTGTTTCCGTAGTAAAAAGCACCCTTATAGCTGATACAAAGTTATCATTTATTATTTTTGCGTCTCCTTCCTAGGCTCTGTCCATTAGGAAGGAATTGGCATTAGCTCTCGCAAAATAATTGGATTAGTTTGTGGCTGTGTCAGCTATAACATGTCTAATAAGACATACCAAGCAAGTCACTGTGAAAGTGCAAAATATCCCTGCCAAAACTTGGTATCATGTAAACATACTGCAAATTTATGGGGCAGGAGATCCTGTTTGGAAACTGAGAAGCAGGTAAACTATGTGCGCACACTTTCCTCCAAATTTATTCCCGATGGCATCACCTAAAGAGTGAGAAGCAAAGTTTGAGGTGATATACATGAACTATTATTTTATATTCCTTTCTAAATGGATGGAGAAAGTAGAATAACTATCCTCCTCAAATGTCCCCTAGTGAAGTATACAGTGGTTAGAAGAGAGAATTTGAGAGGAGTAGACACATGTCGATCTGTGCTAAAGAAAATGATTTTTATTGCATAGATTTCCCACTTTCTCTAAAGCATTCCTTTAGATCTTAAGGATCTAGAGGTAAACCATAGCTCTGATCTTATAATGATGACCAACAGGTAATTCAGTAATGGAACACACACACACACACACACACACACACACACACACACCCTTTAGTGATCAGAGTCTTGTAGAAGTAAATTTTGATTGTGAGAATGAGAAGATGGCTGGTACAAACACCCGGGCATGAGTGAGTCATAGGACACTCAATACTAATTAGGGACTAGAAGGTTTCTTTTATTCTCTGGCAGAATGTATTCTTACTTCCTTTCAGCTTCTGGCTTTCCTTGCAGTTTTTTACAGCTTTATTACCTACTATGTGCTCCTTATTTCCAAGCTATAATATTTCACTTTAAGTTCCCATGCCTTCCACATGCTCTCCGAGGCCATCAGTGCACAGTCGCTGACTGCAAAAATACCTGTCATCTTTTTGTTCCCCCCTACCATAGTTCTGATTTTTTTGAAGCACATTTTGGGTCAAACTATATAATTGATACTTGGTTATGTCTCTTGTCATTTCATGTATATTATTTCTTAGTGGATTTAAATTCAAAGAGGTGGTTAAAATTGGGGCAATGTTTTTCTCTGTTTGAGTTCTAAGAAAATGTTTGAAACTATTTGTGGTGTTTGGGATCCAATATTTCAAGTATTAAAAAGAAATTGAGTAAGGCAAAGAACTATTGCTTTGAATGTGTTGCCTGAAAAGCTCTAGTCACCTTAGTAGCATAGTGCACACCTAGAAAAAATTCCAGTATTTCAATTGTCTTCATCTATAGAAGCAAACCATTTTATCCAGTGATTAACAGAAAAGTGAAAGGAAAGAAATATGTCGCTTGGGCTAGCAAATTTAGACATGATCAAAAACTTGGAGAATGTAGTAAAGATAGATAAATCTTCTAGAAAGATTCTATTGTAATGATTATAGCTTAAATGGAAACAATTACAATCATTCGTTAAAGAACAAATAGGAAAATAAGAATCTTTGAGTGCATAGTAATAACAAAGATATATACGAAAATAGGGATGGACAGCTTTCTCTTTCAAAATTACCCTAAAATCCTCTAAATAATTTATTACATCAACTCCATATGCACAGAATCAAATGTTGATGAGCAATAAAACATTCAAGCATCTCAAAAATAGAACTCTGTTTCTATCTTTCATAGAAGCTTTCATACATTTCAGTAACTCCATCCTGTGATGTTGCCTATGCAGATATCTCCTCCGCACTTTTTTTTTTAAATTTTGGGGCAATTAGGACTCTAATATTTCTTTGTACTTTATTATAACTTTTTATTAGTTCATTGAGACTTTCTTACATGTTTGGATTATATTTACTTCATTTGTCCCACCTCATCCCAGATCCACCCCACTTCCTACTGCTATGAGAGAGAAGTGAACATACTCTCAACCCAGATATAAAACTTACGAGAGAACAAAGTGCAGATAGCACTATATTTCAACTTGGTGAACCAGTGAGATTTATGGGAATATGGGTTCCAGGTAACAGGAGCTGAGGTGACTCAAAGACAGCAGCATCACCTGAGCATGGATGGCAGTTCTCGAGAGCTAGAAATCTGTACCACACAGCACAACCTACAGACTATTCAACAGGTTAGAGGATCCTTCCTGGTTGCTCAGTTGGTCTGAGTCTTTTCCAGGCAGCTTAGTTGCTATTTGTTTCTTCTTGGTATCCAGTTATTCTGTTTCTTTTGGGCTGTTTGGCTGAAATCTATTCTTTCCAGATGACTGGCCTTTGCTGAGAATCTTCTATGCAGCTTGGTTTAACTTAGAATGACACTCAGCAGTCTTCCCTGCTTATCCACTTGTGAAGAGGGAAAGTTCAAATGAATCTGGTCAGTTTAAGGGACTTCATGTAGCTACTTTGAGTTGTTTACTTCTTGTATTAATGGAGCTCCCCTGAAGTATGGAATGTTTCATCTCCTTCTAGAATATCCTGTTGTTTAGCCTCATTATAAAAATCTTATTTTAAATATACTACTGTTTTGCTTTCCTTTTACAACCTATGTCTTAAGGTGTTTCCCACTAGGATATAACATTTAATCTCAGAGGAAACTGCTATATACCTACCAAACCAATCTTTGGACATATTTCTTAATCAATCCAAACTAATTTTTACTGCTTAACTATTCTTGGATTTGTGATCATCTAATGGGACATGATATTAATACCAGGGGCTATACTCTTGTGAATAACTATCACAGCTGTGGTAGAATTACATGCACAACTACTATCTTCATTCTGGGATTTGGTTTAACATCAATTTCATGGGTTTTGTAAATGCTATCCCAATTTCTCTGAGTTCATATGTGTAACCACCCAGCTGTGTCCCAAAGACAGTGCTTTCTTGTAATCCTCCTGATTACAAGATCCTCTGACTCTTACACTCTTCACATCCCTTCTTCTGCAATTGTTTATGAGCCTTGGGAAGAAGAGATATGGTATGTATGGTATACATGTTCTATTTAGGTCTGAGCATTCTGAAGTCTCTTTTTTTTCTATCACTTTGCTGTTTAAGGGTCTCTATGTTAATCTTCTACTACATATAGAAACTTCTCAGACGAGGGTTGAGAAATGCATCAATCTATGGGTATAACCATAATCATTAGGAGCCAGTTTAATACTACGTCCACTTAGCAGATAATATTAACCTGGTCCACAAGTTCCTATGACCTAGGAAAGTTATCAGCCTCATAATGGTAACTGGCATGAGTTTCATCTTATGTAGAAGATTTAAAATCCAATCAGAAAATGGTTACTTACTCTCATAACATCTGTGCCACTATAACCCTAGATTCATTTCTTGCCAGGACAGTTATTATTGTAGCTTGCAGGGTTCACATCTGGTTATAAGTGATGATTACTATTCTGCTCCTGTAGTGTGCATATGGTCTATGAAAGCTAACTAGTAAGCGTGACAGTATCAGCCTAATTTTTCCATAGTCTATGACTTATATAATGTCTTATTCATTTAGAAATGGTTCATTGCAGTTTTTGATTTTGTGGGCAGGTGGCTTGCCTTATTTATTGTTGAATATTCCCCTTCTATATAATAGTTTCTGATTTGTTGTATCAATGAGCATATCACATCAAATGATTTGACCTTAAAGTCACCTGAAGGTTAACAGGTGTGTACTATGAGTAAATCCTTAAACCTTAAGTAATCAAAGTTAGTTAAACAACTGAACAACTGATTTGTTGTTCTGTCTCTGTCTTTGACTTCTCTCTACTTGAACTTATTTGGCATGAATGAGAAGTTAGGCCATTGCTTTTTGTTTATGTTTGTTTTTCTGTGGAGTTTGAATGAAGGTTGTATTTCTTTGTTTGGATTTTATCTAATTTTATGTTTTCTCTCCAATTTCTTTAGCTCAAAGTCTGTCACATATGTAGATAAAATAACACACCTCTATCTTCTTCTGTGAGTCCTGAAGAACTTAGCCAGTGTGACTTCTTTTTATTTTTTCAGAATTGTCTTGTGTATTTATTGTCAGTATGATGCTTGGTGTTTTAAATTCTACTTATAAGGAGAAACATAGGATAATATCTATACTCTTTATAAGCAGAAGATGAATGAAAGTCATATTTATTATTTTTCAAGCTCAGTAGATTCTTATGTATCTTTATGTGGTAAATAGTATAACATTCCTAATGACAGAAAAATTAAATATATATATATATATATACACACCCAGTTTTCTTGGTTATCTAAAAATTATCAAATATTTCCAAGGGCTCAGAAAAAAAATGCACTTAAAATTTAAATTTAAAGAAACGCAATACCCCATCGTATGAGGAAAGCAACATTTAACTCAGCATTGTTTCTTATTTCCCATGCTTTTATACAAATCCTATTTTTACCTCTCTATGTTGTCTCTTCTGAAATGAAAACTCCTACTCTCGACAACAAACAAACTGGAGTATGGAAAGGTGAATTACTCTATTGAATATTAACACATGCCTTTGCTTTTAAATTTCAATAATTATATAGAGAAGTTGCATTCTCCTACAACATCCCAGTGAATCTTGCACCATTCACCATTGAAAGATTAGTCCCCATGTTGAAGATCACTGTTACTTCGGATGAAGAACAGGTTGATAAAGTCCCTGTCTTGAAGATCACTGTTAGGTTTGGATGAAGAACAGGTCAATGAAGGAAAAGCAGAGTTAAATTAAAGGAGAAGAAGATGAGAGGAATGCCTTGGGGAGGGGAAAGGCTGTCAGTTGTTCTGCTGGGTTAGTTTGGAAATAAGTTGTAGTGATGGGCATTTTCAGTTTGCTTTGCCAAGCAAAGCAGAGAGAACTGTGCTCAGTAGACTGACAGCAGCAGAGACAATGGGAGAGCAATTGTCACACCTCTTTCTGATAAGTCAGTAGGTTAATTAAAGGCAATCAATTTAGTGACAAATAAGAGAGAATTGCCAGGATTGTTTCAACACAAGAGACAAAAGGCAATCTATTCAGGAGAAAGTCCTTTGTGCCAATTTAAGAAGAAATTGAAGGAGAGTGTTTCTGATTAGAAATACTGAGACAGAAAGAAATAACTAATAACATTTTAACACATTTTTTAACAGATTCATTTTGTTTTATGCTTTTTTATATTAAGATCTATCATTCTAATCCAAGTTTCTTCAACTTTAACATAAGCATATATCATGGTAACATCTTTTAGTGTCCATGCTGCGGTTTGGTTGTGAAATGCCCCCATAGGCTCAGGTGTTTGTCCTTAGCTGGTGACTTTATTTCAGAAAGTTGTATAACCTTTAGAATACGACAGCTCACTAGAGAAACTGTGTTACTGTGGATGGGGATTGAGATGTCATAGCCTGACTCCATGTCCTGTTCCCTCTCTAACTTCCCACGTGCAGATGCAGTGCCTCCAACTTTAGCTTTCTGCTTCTTCTGCCACTATAGTGTCCATGACTACTGCCATGCCAACTCCATTAGGATGGACTGTATCTGCTTTACCTGTAAGCCAAATAGAACCTTTCCCCTTAAACTGCTTTTGTCAAATGATTTTGTCACAGTGACAGGAAAAGAAATTAAGATGGAAATTGGTATGGGATTGTGAGGACATTGTACAATAAGTCCTACTGTGTGGTTCCTTTCCCTTTTCATCTGGTTTCTATGAGGCAAATGTTAGAAATTATTTGTAACTTTAGGCTAGTAAAGCCACAGAGTGACATAAGGAGAATTTAATGGACTATTCAGGTGGGGGTTTTGGAATATCGTAATGCATAGAAAAATATGGACTATGGAGGTGGTCATGACCTTCAAAGAGGAAGAAATAATCTGTTTTGAACTGGGATGAAAAGTGAACTGAGATGTGATGTCTGAACTCTACATCCAGTGAATGGTATTTATGGAGAACTAGAAAACTAATGAAATGAAAACATCCACAGACAGATGCAACATACTTTATTCACTCTAGTTGAAGGCACTCAGGTTGGCATTCAAACATAGAAATCAGCAAGCAGATACAGAGCTACATGCAAACTCCCATGTAGTTTCAATGTTACATAGCATCACACAAAATTGGCATTTTGCCAGTGGTTCATAACCATTAATTACATAACTTGAGATTTTATATATATATATATATATATATATATATATATATATATATATATATATATATCATGGTTCACTGAATAACCAAGGCTTATCATCTAAGCTCATTCTGATATCCATGTCAGTGCCATATTGTATGAATTTATTTGGACTTTACTGACTTTCATTCCCTTCATGGACTAGAGATTCTATCATATTCTGGCAAAAAAGTACTGGCTGCATTCTGTCAATGTCACTTGAGGGAAGAGGAATTAAAAAGTAATAAACTCATTTGTTTGGAAAAAGAAATTTCAAGTTAGATCAACATTAAATCCGTGTCGTGGTTTTTACTACCTACTCACATTCAAATCCACAGTAAAAGAAAATAATAAATTTAGCAAAAAGATATTAGTAATGAAAAGTTTAGAGTGGAAAGATGGTTGAGTATGCTTAAAGTTAAGAAAAAGGAACATCCAGATGATGGGATATCTGTAATTATTAAGAAGATTACCACAATTGAGTGAAACATCTGTACTAAGACAAGTAAGATTTCTTGAGGGCAAGAATTAACCCATGAATGTCTTCAACTTTTGAAAATGAAAATTTCTTTAAGAAGGAGAACCTAAGCTCAGAAGGCTAAAGGGTTTTCCTGCCCCTTGAAAGTTACAGCCTAAAGAAGACATTTATTGATGTCAGCACACAGAAACGGAAGTAACTGTGGTCCAGGAGGCCGGTTCCACCCAAAGGTTGCACAGGTACTGAACACTGGTTTGCAGGTATGAAAGGTGTCAGATTGAGGGAGTATTGGGACATGTACCACTGTTTAAAAATGCTGTTGAGGCCAAGCAGCATGTGGCAGGGTAGGAGTTCCTCCAAGGCAGTCCCGATAGGCCACTGAGTGAAGCTTTGATGATGAAGCTTAAGTTGCAGTGGCAATTACAGTATGGTACAGAAGCCAGAACCACAGGATTCCCACCGAAGAAATCTGCATACACCAAGTTGAGGCAGCTTTTTAAAAAAAGGCTATATGTACTACAGGCAACAACATATTGAAAGAAAAACCTATGTAAGTCAGGTGGGGTTGAGCTGTGTCATCATAATTCCCAGGTGATGGGTTTAGAGCTACAGGATGGATTCTTGCAATAACTTTATGTCTAAATTTTAGAATAAGAAGATGTGTTCTGTTGCATTGTATGCTGCACTACGTAATTTTATATTTTATTATATAACTATTACAGTAAAAAGATTACCTTTAGTTCCAGAATAGATTTTGGATGTTTGAAAAAGATTAGATTGTTAAAGACTGTGGGGAGTATTCAGAATAGAGCCCAAGCCCACTTCTTGCTCATTCTCTGTTCCAGACAAGGGGTATAAAATGGCCAGCCAGTTTCCTGTGACTGTTGGCATGTCAATGCTGTGTCATTGCTATATCTTTCTCACCATGATGCGCTCTATCCTTTTAGAACTGAGATACAAAACAAACCCTTTATCCCTAAAGTTTCTTTTGTCCAGGTTTTATTATAGGAAAAAAAGTACATTATGTTGTTTATTTCCTTCACATACCCCCAATGACAAAGTTTTCCAGTGTGGTAAATATTTGAAATATTTATGTTCTCTTTATATTTTATCCAGTGAGTTTTCTAGTAAACAAAATGATAATGAGGTTGTATTAGAAATGCCTAGACATTAATAAGGGCATGAAGTCTTATACTTTTATATTTTCTTTCATTTTAAAATCTCAAGTGACTTAAATATACACCATTAATCACTAATGCTTACTGGAAATATGTAGGTGGATGATTTGAACGTTATTATCAACAATTAAATATTACCTTGGAGATTAGTCTTATTTTTATGACATAAAGGAGAAACACTTTTTATCTTCAAAAGGCTCATAATGAATAAAAGAGGAAGACATTCAAATATGAACATATCCTCAAACACTCTCTCAATTGTCAATGGAGTAATTGCGCAAAATGAATCTGAAAGTCATAGCGAATAAAGTACTCTCTTTAGAACATATTTGATTTTTGTGAAAATATTTTCAGTAGTTTCAGGCCTGTTGGGTATGATTAAGTGCATTAACACAGTAATTTTACTTATTATCATGTCTGGAATACTTCCTGTCTTAGTTTGCTTCTCCATTGCTGTGATAAAACACTATGAACAAATAAAACTTGAGGAGGAAAGATTTTAATTCATCCTACAACTCCTAGATCACAATCCATTACTAAGGAAAGCCAGGGCATGAAACTGGGGGCAGAGACTGAAGCAGAGACCATGGAGGAGTGCTGCTTACAGGCTGGCTCTCTGTGACTTGAGTATCTGTCTTTCTTCAACAGCCCAGGTCTACATCCCCAGCGATAGCATGGATCCACCACAGGCTTTTTACTCATGCCTTAATTAGAAATTATAAATGCTTCATAGTCATGGTCACATGCCAATCTGACACACACAATTTCTAGGTTTCAGTTTTCTCTGCTCAAGTGACTCTACTTTGGGGACAGGTTGACTAAGAAACTTTCAATTTTGAAATGAACGATTTCTGAAAAGTTTATAAGAATTAAATCTTAATGAGAAAATAGCAGAAAGGTAGTGTAAGCATGTATCCTTTTGAAAGACTAGTATGACAGGATGGTTCCCATAAATGCGTGTTTAATTATTTCCAGGGAACAGTGTCTATCTGGAGACATTTTTTTTTTAATTTGGAAAATACTGGACCTAGAAAGCTGTAAGAAAATCTCTTTCTGTAGTAAGTTAAAAATATTAAAGCTTTGGCTGTGCATTGTGGCACATGCCTGTAATGTTATCACTCTGGAGGGTAGGAAAACAGTGTCTGAGGTCCAGGAAAGCTTGGACTAGAGAGTGCAATCTACTCCTCAAAAGTAAAATAGAAAAAATACAGTTTCAACTTTTTTAAGTGAAATGTGTGTGTGTGTGTGTGTGTGTGTGTGTGTGTGTGTGTGTGTGTACACATGTGTGTGTACCCCAAGGGAGGAAAAGTTATACCAAGAATATTTTTATTCAAATTAAATTAATCATGACAGCTGCTTATAAACTGTTTTTTAAGTAGCTCTTGAATGCTTCAAATTCACTTGTATTTGATAATGAATTATCCACTGATAATTTTTATCTATTTTTTAAAAATATGCTTTATATAAGGATGCAGCAAGTAGCATAAAAATTAACAAGTATTCTCTTTAGAGCAATCATATTCAAAGAATTTCAGAACTATACCTCTTGATTCATTCTGTATTTTCCATTCTTAACATTACCAAAGGTATGTGATTTATGTTGCCTGAAAATATGACCTCGATGTGTATTTGTAAATACAATATCTGTATACATAGCAAATACAGATATTACACAGAAATTCCAATTGCCTTCTGACTATACCCTTGAAATGTTATCCTGATCTATAAAATTCATTCTGCCATGTGGTTTAGTGGATATGGTTGCAGTCATATGAAATACTTTATTTCATTAAAGCATTAGTAAAATCAATATGAAAATTGGAGACAAGAGCCAAGCAACAATATCTTCTTATTCATTAAAGCAGGAAAAGGATCTAGGTATACCAAAGACAATGTAAAAACAAAGGTGAGATGAGACAGGAGAGGAAGGATATGAAAGAAACCCAAACCAATGGCTTTGATCTTAGAACTGAAAAACTGCATTCATTTTAGGCACAAATCACCAGCATTTATTGTCTCTGCCATTATTATAATTTATACAGAGAAACAAAATAATAAAGATGACTGTAGAGAAATAGAACAAAATATAGTACTAATAACATCCTCATATTTTGTAGCACACGAAGGTGAACACCAAGCTGAACAGCCATTTAACATTATCCTAACCTCAGGCCCACACGGGTGATGGAGGGCGGCGATAAATGACTCAGATTTTTATAACTGGTGATGACTTTTGCCATCTCACACTCTTCTCATAAATTGTAACTCTGTTAAAATTCTGAATAGTTAAAAAGGACAATTTGTCTAATTGGCATTGTGATGCACGCCAGCCCTTGCCCCTAAATGCTACACTAACTCAGAAAAATAATTATTAAAGTTAAAATACAGAGCTGATAGACTATACTGTTTCTAACTACCTAAGAGCTTATGTAATATGTTAACCAATTCAGTTTATGTAATGGATTACAAAATCTAGTAAACTCTCCAGTTATTTCATAGGTTCAAACCTGCTTTCTTTAGTCACTAAAAACCTGCTTTTGTTGTTTTTTAATATTTATTCAATCTCATTCATAGAAAAGACCACAACAGATGTCTTTATGATAGGAAATACCTTACAAATACTGTTCAGAATGGTAGACTAGCAATGAAAATGCCACAGAGGAGAGTCACCCAAAATAATAGGTTGGAACGCTGGGATTATACATCTTATAGAATGCTGATCTTTTGCTTTTCAAAATAAAAGTTTCTAGGTATTGGAGTTACACGTCTAAGATGTCTCAACTTTGTGGGAAATGCAAATAACACAATAGGTATTGTGGAGAAGAAACAGATTTTTAACCACATAGAGCAGGTGTGTGATACAGATTTTTTTTCTACTAATTGTACAGGCCTTAAGTTATCATTTAGGACATCCTTGTGTTCCTGGAGATAAAAGACAGATCACATTGATGAGACATGTGTTAGATAACATATGCATGCAAAGACACTATTTGTGACTTAAATTAGAGTACTCATTTGTGAGTCTAGCCTTAGTGATCAGGCAGCAGTTACATCCACTCTCTGGATCCAGACTGCTATAAAAAACATTTGCAGTTCTTCATCTGTTCGATTAGTTTATCAGAACCTTCCACTTGATAAAATATTATGCTTTAGATGTTATAACAATGACTCCCAGTATAAGATGGCTGGTGGGTGGTATAATTAGCTTGTCTAAAGCAGTTAGGACTGTTCATGCAAATTAAAAGTTTAATAAACATTAAGATTGATTACATGAAGCATTTGCAATCATAAATTTTAACTGTCCGTTGTTGATTATAGACTTTTATACTCAGAGTATTCATCATTCAAGAGGCTGGACCTGATGCCTATGTCTTATGAAGAAACAGATTGTCGCAGATTTCATTTTTGAAACCAGTATATCTGCAAAGAAAGCATCTTGTAGTTCTTCAGTGGAGCTATATATGTTCCTCTATCCAATGACTTTTCTTTTAGTTACTGTTCTCTTGCTGTGAAGAAATTACCAAAACCAAGGCAACTTTTAAAAGAAAGCATTTAATTAGGGGCTAGCTTACATTTTTAGAGGTTTAGTCCATTATTACCGTTGCAATATATGTGATGTCAGTTGGGCAGGCATGGTGTTGCACCAGCAGACAAGAGTGAGCTCTCATCTGCAGTGATGAGAGAGAGAGAGAGACAAAGAGAGAGAGAGAGAGAGGTAGCAGGGCATAAGTTTCTGAAATCTCAATGCTCACTCCCAGTGATCCACTTCTTCCAACAAGGCCACACCTCCTAATCCTTCCAAAACAGTCCCATTAACTGGGTACCAACCACTTAAATATATGAGTCTATGGGGGTCATTGTCATAGAAACACCATAGACATACATAGTTTTATTCTGAGATGTGACCTGTTATGTTGGTGAATCTTATGCAGTATGAATCATGAAATCATTATCATACTGGTCTCTTGCATCCTTGCAAAAACTTCATATAGATTGGTAGTACAGGTTTTGTCATATAGAAAGGAATTTTGCCACGTTAACTGTTTGCTCTGTTCTTCTCAGAGAGATGAGAAATCAGAAATGGAGTGGCAGTGACAATCACTTTTGTTGACCGATGTTATAAACAAATGAAGCTATTTTCATCAACTCCATATTTTCCTTGGGGATTAATTATTCATTTGGGAACTGAGTTTTAAGATGAGGAAATCTGCTGAAATTATCTTAATACAGGGATGTTTATTTAAGTCAATGCCATAATGTTTTTGCATCTGATATAGAAATATATCCATGTGGCAGAAAATATGTGGTTATATGGAGAAAAGAAAATGAGCATTTAAAAAAAACATATATTAGATAGTTGCAGAAATTGAAACTATAATCATTAAAGACATTAGTTACATTAAGGAGAATGCTCTCCTTTAGTATATGGAAAAGTGCCCTCAGTATGATACTTCACCTATCAAAGTCTACCTTATGAAAATGCAAACTCATTTCAATGAGGAGCCTGAAAGAAGAATGCTTCTGAAGGAATTCCTTGCTCAAAAAATACTGCCTATAGAAATATTTCCTCCATTCATTAATAATTCAGTAGAACTATAGCAGGAATTGACCATACTACATTTCAATATGGTAACCTCATCCAATGGTGCTGGTTTGAAGATAGGAGGGTGAGATGAAGTCTTGCTCCAAGCTCTAGAATATAGGTAAAGGCACTCATTGTGTGGAGATAGATTCACTGAAAGGAGTCATTGAAATTCAGTTCTCTTAAGCCATGAACGTAAAGCTGGTTTCAATGGAAATCCTAGATAGTTGGAGATGCCTGTACCTTAGGATATTCATCATCATGGAAAGTTATAAGAATAAAGTTTAATGGAATTAAGAGAGTGTTTTTTATGTTGGGCTTTTTAGAACTGATGAGGAAGGCAACCCACGTCCCTTGTAACCTAGATGAATGCATCAAAAAAATCCCTGGTGACATATATAGAACTGTAGGATTTGATGTTTGTGTTACTGGATTTTGCTTATGCTTTGGTGTGATTTTTATTTGTTATGCCTCCACTATTCTCTTTTGAAATGAGAATGTTTATTCTGGCCAATTGCATGTTGGATATACATATCCAACACACACACACACACAGGCACACACACACACACGCACACACAGGTTCATTTATATACCATGTGTATAAATGGTTATAATAATATAAACATGTTTATTTATATTTATTATATTATATATAAATATATAAATATATTTATAATATATTGTTTTATAATATAAAATGTTTATTATAATGTTTATAATAATATAAATATAATAAAATAAATGTTTATATAATGGTGACTTTCAAAGTTGGACTGAATCCATTTTGTAATATAGGATGGATATCTGAGGGCCAGGAATGTTTTGATTTAATCACAATGTTCTTCTGTGTCAAATTGACAAGCAGCAGAATGATGATAATTAATCTTTATTGTCATCATGCTTAGATTTAAAATTATATAGAAGACATACCTCTGGGTATGTCTGTGAAAATGTTTCTAGATATTTTTAATTGAGAAAAGACACATGCTGAATTTAGATAACACCATCCTATTAATTAGGATACTAGACTGAATGAAGAGAGATTCATCTGAGCACCAACATACTATTTCTCTTCTGTAGTGTGGCTTTCATGAGACCAGCTATTTTTTTCTCCAGCCATCATGCCTGCCCTGCCAGGATAGACTCTCTACCCCTTCAAACTGTAAGTGAACATATCAGGCATTTTGTCCCTACAATAATATCTGTCACTAAGGTGAAGATGCGATTTTTATTTCTTTTTGATGTATACTCTGTGCTCTTGGACTGACTGTCATTGTTCTACAATCTACATGGGAAAGATCTTAAAATTAATATACATAGAGTGTGTAGAATAAAATCCTTCTAATGTGTAATTTCCTTCTCTCTTTCACACATGGCATAGAGTAACTGAGAATACATTTCTTGCTGCTTGATTTCAAAGAACCTATTTTTCCTTTTCTTTCTTTCTTTTCTTCATTCATTCTTTCTTTTTTAATTTTTTAGTGACAGAGTTTCTCAATATCTTGCTTGCTGATGTGGAACTAACTTTGTAGACCAAGCTAGCCTCATTCTCACAGAAATTTACCTGCCTCTGCTTCCCAAGTTCTGGGATTAAAGGCGTATGCCACAGCTGCCTGCTTAAATAATCTAATTTCCATTACTTTAAATCTAACAAAAAGCTGGGTGTATTGGTGAACATTTGGAAAGTCAGCACTTAGGAGGTTAAGGCAAGATGGTTTGCTCTAAGTTCAATGTTAACTTCAAAGAAAGCATATCTAGTATGCAGTAATTTCTGATTAAAAGTAACATTTAATGAGAAATAAAATCATCAATAAAGCAAAGAGATCAGGAAAGTAAAACGTGCAATAACAGAAAACCAAATTTATAGTGAAACGCACAATATGGTGTAGATTGCAGTGAAAAACCTAAATACATCAGTTTTAGTGGAATTGATATGCTCTCAATTTGAAGGATTAATATTAGGATCAGAATAAAGAGAGATGTGTTTTTTTTTCTAAGTGCTTGCTTAAATTTTGTAACTTCAGCCTATTTTTTGGAATCCATTTCCCAAACTCAGATTACCCTGTATAATTTCAAGTGTGCCTCGTAAAGGTATCCAATGTTGCCACCCATTTACTATTTTGACAGTTTTAATGTTTTTATAGAGAGGTTAATTACTATTACAAAGGGAAATGAGCTGTAAAAAGTAAGGGTAACATATTATCAAATAAGACTTAGACATCACAGAAGTTCATGTGTTGGTCGCTATAATCACAAACTATGACCTGTGCTAACAAGGATGCAAAGGTATGTAGGGTTCTGATTTTTCAATGATCAGATACATCTACACACAGACATAAGCAGCTGAAGACTGCTATGAGAGCAGCCTAACACGAAATTATAAGCTTACTTAAAACATTATGAGATACCTTTATTGCAATTTTATTTTGTAATTGAATGCATGGTCTCAAGCCTGAGCCTTGTTTATGACAGTGTTGTATTACAGTGTCTAAAGGTTGGGCATGCCTGTAAGAGTCAATAGAAATAAGTCAACTTTTAAATACCAACGGATTATTTTCTTAAAACTTAGAATGTAAGCCAGACGTGGTAGCTTACACCTAAAATGCTTGAACTCAGGAGCTGAAACAGAAGAATTACAATTTCAAGTTTAGCTAAGGCTACACAGTAAAGCACTGTCTTAAACAAACCAACTAACTAATACATGAGCAGAAAGCAATTTGATATTTTATATTTAATATTGCACTAACATTTTGCATTACAAAACTATATAAATAAAACACTAATTTTGAAAGTTTGAATTTAATGTTATGTACTGAAAAGCACATAGATTTTAAACCTCATTCTGACAGATACAACTCAAATTCATGTGATTTATTATTAAAATATTAAGGGAGAAATGACATGCCCTCCCTAAATCCCCTGAGAACAAAGCTGCATCTCTAATTCATTTTCTGAAATCTAAACCTTTTGAATGTTAATGTGGTCAAAAAGAGTACAAGAAAATAGTATAGGAAACAGTTTCCTCTCACGGATAGATATATATATCCAGACCCCTACAGAAATGTTTAACAATGTATTAAAAGGTTAAATCATCAATGAAATATGTTTCTCTGTGGAATCCATGGATTGGATTGCCTGAGGAATTTGATCCATACACCTCAGCAATTACCATAAATCAGAGAAAATATGTAATGTCTCAGTAGATTGAAGAAATTCTTGCTAAGATCTAGAAAATAGAAACCTGCTGGAACCTTTAGCACTTGAAATTTTACCTGGAGCTACAAGGCTCAAAGCAGAATTTAGTAAGCAATCTTCCAGTCTATGTATAGATTAACTTAAACATGTCATGAAAATGAAGTTTGAGTCCCATGATCTGTTAATAAATAAATAAATAAATAAATAATAAACCTCTTCGGTGCATTTATTAATTATTCATCATAAACATGTGGTCATTTTAATTTAAATGCTAAATATTCAAAGGTAAAGAAGATACAAAATCTGTGCTTCGTCTATATTAACTACATCTTAAATGGACACTATTAGTGAAACATATGGGAACCACAAAGAATAGCATTCATTTAGAGCAGAAATCCCCATTTTCTAGGGCTTACTATCCCTAGATAAGACTCTAGGAATGAGCCATCATAATCTGAGAAAAACTTTAAAAACAGTACTTTTTGACGCATCTCTTGGAGTGTCATGCCCTTCCTCTCCCTAATCCGTATCTCCTGGCTTAATGGTACTCCACCTTCACCATATGCTCATAGAGCAGGATCTTACGATGCACACTGACAGTCCAGCATCTTTGCAGGCAAAGATCCCCCCAAAGGTGACCTCAGCAAGTAGAAAAATTATTTCAGAGCACTGTGATGGAAATTTTCAGATACCCCATGGAAAGCAAATATAAGCATGCTCACATGATAATCAATTTGGCCCTAAAAATAGTTAGACAAAATTATCTTCAATTTTGACTAAGAGGATCCCCTGCCTGAAATATGAGATATTGTAGAAGTATGAAAAGGATAGGAGGAGCCAAACATCCTTGCAATTGAACATGAGATTGAACAAAATGCATACTGAAAGAAGGTTCTGTCTGATCATTCTTCACATCTTAAGGAAGTGATTTTCATTTGCAATGCTCCAGCAATTATCATTCCATTACTCTGAACACTTCTATTCCAAGACAGTGTGTATGAGAAGAGACAAAAAAAACCACAGAGTATGGCACAGGGGCTGCAGAGATGGCTCAGCAGTTAAGAGTACTTGTTCTTGCAGAAGAAGTAGGCTTGGTTCCCAGAACCCTCATGATAACTCACAATTCTCTTTTATTCCAGTTCCGAGAGATCTGAAGACCTCTTCCAACCTCTACAGGCACCAAAAACACAGGTGGTGGACATATATACATGCAAGCAAAACATTTAAACACATCATACAATGAAATAAATAAATCTAAAATGAACTATTAAAAGAATGTATGGTACAAAGCCTACAAGAAAGGCTGTGGCTACAAACCTTTGCAACACTGGTCCAAGCTGCAGCTCCCAGCAGAAAGAGGAATTTTTGAAAATCGCCTTCATGGAAGTTTTTAAATCATTATTATTATACAATATACTGTTTATGGAATTTTCATATAACCTTTACTTATGCTAGTCGTAGGCCCAGTAAGAAGGAGAAATGTGTTATTTTTAAAGCACAGAACTATGTGAAGCCTGATAAGAGAATTTATTTTCATAAAATAGAAATACTATCAAAGATATATCCCTTAAGGCTATTATCTTGAAAAAATAAGCAGAAATGTCATAGAACAAAATTTAGAGTCTAGATGCCCATGAAAAGATATATAGAAGCTTAATGAACAAAATTGGGAAGAGTTCTGATTAGTGAAGAATTGGCAGATGGAGAGAATAGAATTTCTATTGGTAACTATTACAGAGTAAATAATAGCTATTATCACCTCAAGGGGATGTTTCACCACAGGAAAGGTGTCAAGTAGCAGAAGAATATCCAACCAAGCTAAGGAAGCTCACATGCCAATAACTTCCATTTTTCCTAGTGTAGAAATAGACAAAAAATACATATCTCACATGGGTACTTAATGGAATCATGTTATATATATTTACAGAAAAAGAAAGAGAGAAAAAAAGAACAAAGAAAAAGGAAGGAAGAAAGGAAGGGAGGGAGGGAAGAAGGAAGGGAAGGAGGAAGGAAGGAACAAAGGAAGGAAGGAAGGAAGGAAGGAAAGAAAGAAAGGAAACTTAGGTATACTAGTGAAACTTTCTTCTCTCTGGCCAGTGAAAACAATCCCTTAGCAGGAAGAAGCAGATGCTTTCCAGGAAGCCCTCTTGAGCTGCAGGGGAAGGTCTACACATCTCTTCTCACATTTCTTCTCCTTAGAACACACATAACAGTGAAGCTGGCACATGCTTAAGCAGAAGAGGAAAATACATGTACTAAGAACAAATAAAAATATGGAAAGCACAAGTCATAAGAGTGTTTAAACTATTCATTAGAAAATGTTTCCTGCACCTTGTTATGCAATGGTGAGGAACAGAAAGATCACATACATGTGATCTCCAGTCTCCAAAATGATCCAATTGAGAAGCATATTCAAATATAAAAGCTACATATAAATTAACAGTTGCCCAGATGGACAAACCTTTTAAATTTTAAAACATTTATGAAAAAATGTGAAATACTCTAAATAAGATATAGAAAACATTGATTTATAAGCCATAACAACCCACTGATTTTATTTTATTTAAATGTTTTATGTAGAAAACCAATATTAAATATAAACCAAATATTTTTCTGTGTCTGTATATAAATATAGTTTAAGTAATAAAAATTCATATAAGAATATTAATGTAACAAAGAACAGCGTAACAACTTAGACATAGTATAAAAACAGATAACATAAAAATAGGAAACTTAAATAGTTTTTCAGATGCCTTAATACCATTTAAAAATGAAAATATCTATTTGAACCTATTAACTTGAAAATTACTTAAGGAAAATTATGGTAAATTATGCTAATGAATAATTGGGAATTTGTCACATTCGATGTATCTATTCATTTTTCAGATTTTGTCAAAATAGGGTTCCTCTGTTGTAACTCTGGCTGTCCTGGAACTCACTCTGGAGACCAGGTTGGTTTCAACCTCACCGAGATTCACTTGCGCCTGCCTCCCGAGTGCTAGGATTAAAGCGCTTCACTCCACTGCCTGGAGTGTCTATTCTTTATACTTGACAATGGGACTTAGATGGATCTTAACTTTGTAATGCCAAGACTGCTCTACGGCAAGCAAGCATCTTTCACTATGGCAGAGTACTTTTTTTTTTTCCTGGAAAGTAACTCAGGGGTGGGGATGGGAGCTCAAGAGGGACTCTGAGGAAGACTGTCCTTTCAGTTAAGAGATTTATTAGAGAAGTTATTAATGCCACAGACAGATATACAGATTGACATGAGTAAAAAAAAGTGTTTCCAGAAAAATGTGTCCACCTGATGTCCATTCCTGTACCTAAGGGAGAAAGGGTGAGTGGAGTCCTACTGAGTGAGCAACTGGTTTCCCACAACTGCCTGCTCAGCTCTCCACGTGCATACAATGATATCAGCTTCTCCCCTCCACACACAAATGAACAAATAGACAAATATTGCAATTTAAAACATTACTTCATTTGTTAATAATTCTCTACTGCACTAATTTAAAAGTACATCAATGAAAAGAAATTAATCTCTAGTAGGAATATCCACTATAAATTATTTAAACTGTAGCAATCATCTTGTATTAATATTATTTAACTGGCATGCACACACAGGAAAAAATATGACTTTTTATTTTATTGATTCTTGTATAAATCAGTCTATGCCATAGGTTTAATTTTGCCTGAATCCATATTGTTCCAATACATTAGAAATAACATTTCTAAAATTTAGTAAATATGGGGTATATTTTTTATAATGCAAGTATTTCTGACTTATTTTAAAATACAAATTGCAGATTAAAAAATAGGGCTTATTTGACTTGGAGCCATTGCTGGAGGGAAAAGAATAAAACTTCAGCTTAACATTTATATCTGTAAAGAACTATTGACCTTCAGTTCATCCTATTAAATTTTTTAAAACAAATTTATTCAAATGAATGATTTTGGAAAGATTCTTTTTTTAATGCAATCCAAATTAAAATGCACTTATGTGTGAAAACATAAGGTCACATGAATTTCTGCTCCACTTATAATCCAGAATCATGAATAAAATCATGTTATTAAGTCATAATTATAACAGTTTTTAAATTGCTATTTTATTTGTGTCTGTGAGGCTTCAGCTCTTTTACAATCAGCGAAGACCATGTTGGCTATGTGTTTCAACTCATCTAATCAAATAATAGTTACTTAAAAGTTATTTGTATTCAAAATTTTTAAATTATATTTACAAAATTGCTTTAGGGCTTAATAGTAGGCTCCTATAAAATAAAATTAAAAAAAGTTAAATACTTTCTTCTGTCAAGAAGGTAGTACCAGGGCACAGTCACAATCAAATCAAATCAAAACCAAACTCCAACAGGCTAAAATACCCAATGTCCAATATCTGGAATTCACTCACAATCATCTGGCCTTATCCAATGTCTTGGGTCACTTCTCAAGTTCCATCCTCCACAAAACAAACAACTTGTCTTCTAGAATCAAGCTGGCTCCACTCCAATTCTACTGCTATTCCTCGCAGTTAACTCTTGGTATTGGTATCTTCAAAATGATGGGGTCTTATATTGCAACTGAGCTGTGCTTTAACCAGCTTTAGTCTCTTCATGATGCAAAACCTCAACTTTTCTCCATGATCTCTTTAATCCTGGGATCTACCACTACTATTCTGTTTTTACCTTCATCAAAGATCTCTTCTGACCTCTCATATTGGCAAGCCTCAGATGTTATCCATGACACTTTCATGCCTTCAAAACTATACCACTTAGGAGACTCTTACACATGACCAAATTTGGGTACAAGCACAAGGTAAAACCTTGGCCACCTTAGGAACACAGATTCTGTTTGCTGATTCTCATAAGACACTTCTCAGAGGATTTCATCTCAATGAAACTGGTTTCCTTTTAATCACCAAATTTATCAGTGCCATCTAACCAGCACCAGTTTCCCCAATGAAGCAAGGCTTTTACTTCAGTGGTTCTGGTATCTTATTAACCACAAATATTTATTCAGCTCCAGTTAACCAGAACCACAAATTCTTATTTCAAAATAGAAAACAACCCTGATAGACTCATTAAGGGACTCAAACTTACTTCTGAAACATCACAAACTATCTTCCATCATCTGCATTGCTCTCAACATTATCCTTGCTCTCAACAATATCATAGCTCACCAAGCTCTGAACACTCAATGACTTTTCTAAGCCAAAGTTCCAAAGTCCTTTCATAATCAACCCCAAAACCACATGATCAAGTCTTTCAGAATAGTATCCTACTCCTGGTGTCAATTGATGTCCTAGTTAGGGTTACTGTTGCTATGGTAAAGCATCACGAACAAAAGAAAATTATGAAAGTAATTGTTTATTTGTCTTATACTTCCATTGATGTTCAGCATGGAAGAATCAGGATAGAAACTCAAGTAGAGCAGGAACATGGATATAGGAGCTGGTGCAGAGGCCATAGAGGAATGTTGCTTATTGGCTTGCTCCTTTTGGTTTGATCAATCTACTCTCTTATAAAGTGAGGACCAGCAACCCAGGGATGGCATCACCACCACCATAGGTGGAGCCCTCCTGCATCAGTTGGTAAGTAAATGTTCAACAGCTTGACCTTACAGAGGATCTTTTCATAATTGAGGTTCCCTCCTCTCAAATGACTTTATCTTGTATCCAAGATGACATAAAACTATCCAGCACAAGCAAAATTAAAACGTTAAGGGGGTGAGAAGAAAGAAATTATCTGGATCTTTGTTGTGAATGATTAATTTCTGATGTCTATTGCGATCTCAGTCAGTTTAGCTGTGATTACCTGGAGGCAAGCTTCTGTTAGAGTGAGCTTGTTGGTAGAAGAGCTGAGCGGCTCATTAAGGACACACAGACTTTACCTATTTCCTATTTCCTGTGCTTTGCTCTCAAAGTAGTGCTGTCCCATCTCGGTATGATTTGGGCAAAGGTAGAGTAATCAGGAGATGGTTATCTTCCCAGAGAATTAAAAGCAACAGCTTTCAGGGAAATGAGAGGCAGAAAAAAGAGGGATAAGAATACAAATAAGAGCACAAAAGTCATGACCTATGAAAAGGTTGAAAAAAATAGATGATTAAAATTGCTGAAAAATGTAGAACTTCGTAAAATAGATACACAAACATATAACAAAGAGTTCATATGGAATTACCCAATAATTTGGTGGGGGTTCACCTACTAGATTCCACATGGAAACATGTAAAACACCCAGTACAAAGAATCCAGGAATGGATTACCTCTTTTGGAGCCCTTAGTCAGTAGGGTTGCTTAGACTCGCAAGCTGTGAGTTCTCAGTGCTAATAGATCAAATATGCTCTACCTCTTTTCACAAGGCTCAGAGATCATGGCTGATGAGAAGTAAGAAAGGATCTAAAACCCAGAGGTTGTGGATGAGCACTGAGGTGTTTTCTGGACACAGCAGGGCAGTTTCGTACATGAAACAACAGCAGCGTGACAGCATACGCAAGACTTGTGCAAGCTACAGCTAGACATACAAGCACGTGGAGAAATTTTGTGCCTATCCTTAGGTAAACAGCTATTGTTAATTGGTAACTGCTGGGAAAGAGTGTCAGTTACTGCCAGGGTGTGGCCCTTAAGGTAGGTCAAGCCCCGGTGGAAGGTCACAAATCCAAGAGTGTATAGGCACCACACATCTTACTTGATATTATTTACCAAAACCTACACAAATTAGGTTTGGTAGAGAACCTGGGTTGGATCTGGGAGGAGTTGGGAGTCACAGGTGATCAAAATGTATTGTGTGAAATTCTCAAAGAGCTAATAAAAATGAAAAAATTATAAAAAATTATAATAAAATAATTAGCTCTCAAAGAGCTAATAAAAATAAAAAATTATAGTGCACTATAGTATTTTGAGAATGACCCTATTCATATAATTCTTATTATAGTGAAGTGGCACGACTTCTATATTTTAAGATTCTTAATTCATTGTTACATTTCACTTTTATTTTGAACTTTATCATTGCTATGTACTTGTAAGAAAAACATATCACACCATGTTTTAACTGAAAAAAAACATATCTAGACAAATGTGTACAAACTATGTATCTCTCCTAAAAATGATGTCTCTGATAGAATAGTTTTGTGTAAGCACAGAAGAATAAAGCTTACCCTAAAATTACACTAATACTTTTACGGTTTCAAACATGCTTTCATAATTTATTTTATAATATGAGCCAGTAACAGGTGCTGAAGATCATGTGTTTCACCCCTCTCAAAGCCGTCTGTTTCTACTGGCAGATGTACAACATTTGGTAGATCATTATAAAAAAAAAATACATGCATCATAAAAGGGTGAATGTCATCCAAAATTGGTAGGACTATTGTCCATGGAAGGAGTTCCATAGAATGTTGAGTGTATTAGAAAACAAATTAAGAAGAACAACAATAGAATATTATACTGCATAAAAGCCGTCATGTGCTTATAAAGCCAATAAGCCTGTGTTAACAATAGCATGTATATTGAAAAATTGCTATGCCAGTGTACTTTGTGCTCCTTCTCTAAAAAAATGAACACTTAAGATAGTTAGTAAATGTTGAGCATGGCTATCCATTCTGCCTTGTATGTGCACATTGAGTCATACACACAGCTTATCTGTCTCTTAATGAATGAGTTTTAAAGGCTTAAAATAATCAAAACCAAAATGCATCATTATTTAATTTCCTAGTTTCATGTTACAAATCTGCAATGGCAGATGCATCCTTTACGGTGTTCATGAGGGAAGGCACCTGCAACCGTCTTGAGACGATTTTCTTTCCTCCATTAAGAGTTTTCCCTACTGTCAATTTCATAATGCCTTAAAATCTGTTTTCAACAAGATTTTCAGTTAGGTGGCATGCACTGAAAATGTGTGATTAGAGTCTTTCCCAAGGCCTCCCTTTCACTCCTGGATTCCAGCTCAGACAGAGATGAAAGCAGCTTTCCACCACTCTGATCCTTCTAGTTGGTGAATTTCCCCTAATTCACTTCCCGAAGAAGCTGGATTTTTCACAGAAGCTAGTGGCAGCATGCTGCCTGCAGACATAGCAAGGAGGGCTCCCTTCCTTTCTGACCACCAGAATTGTGTGTTCAAGGCTAAAAGTTATTTTAATAGCTTCTCTAGATTTTATATCTTCACAGTGTATGTTCTCAGAATCCTCCTTAATTTCCTTAAATATAAACCAAGCATTGAAAAATGAGTCATCTTCCTCCACTTTTTATGCCTGTGTCTAAACTGCTTAAATGCCTTAGCTGGGAACTTATTTCTGGTTATATTCAATGCATTTCTCTGATATTTTCCCACTCAGAAATGAGATTACAAAAAGGTAAGGTTCTAAAAACACGGTGCCACTCAGAATGAACTTACAATAAGCAAATGAAATGTTGGCTCAGCAATTATTTCACCCTTGAAGCCAGTGTGAGAAAAGTGAGACTCTAGGTTCTTAATGGGAATAAAATCATATAAAATTTAGCATTGAATATAACCAAAGTACAAATGTGTTCACTCTTGGGATATGCAGCATAAATGAGTGTTCCCCAAGGAGAAGAGCACATCACTCTCCTTCAGCTGTAGATCAGAGAGTGGAAACAAATATTGGACAAGTTGTCATTGCATAGAGCCAGGAGTAAGCCAAACATATAATTCTAGTTAGGATATATAGATTTTTTAAAAAGGTTAAATAAAACTATGGAAAAATGAAATCTGACTGTTATGCAGATAAAAGAGGAGTAGACCATTATTAAACATCTACTGAAATACTGAAAGTAATGCCATAAAATTGAACATATACTAGCCATAAAATGCCATGTTTTACATTCAATATTTAAAAGTAAATAAAATTTGAATTTTTAAACTAAAATGTAACCTGAAACTTACAAGAATTGTAGTCAGAAGTGTTGGGGCACTTTAATATAAGCAGCAAGCTATGAAGCAATGTAGTAATAAGTAAGGAAAAACTGATTAATAATATAGAAACATTTTCTTTATTATTTTTCTAGATATATATAAAATGTAGAAATCAAATTAAAAATAAATATTTTGACATGAAATAGTTTCAATTTTATATGAAAGAACAAACAGATGAAAAATAATAGAACAACTGAAAAATAAAGTGTATTACCAGGTATCAAAGCATTATATAAACTTACAATTATTAAACTTTTGGTATACCTGTAAAAATGATGAATGGGCTACATTAATGAAATTTAATAAAACTTACAATAATAAGTGTATTATTAAACTTCTTTTATTATATCTCTTTATCATTTCTAAATATTTTGAAAGTTTTCTGTAACTTGGTTTTATAAAAATCATATATAATGAAGTATTTTCTTGGAATACAATCATAAGCATGTTTCTAATATTAATCTAGGGTTCATTAAATAAATATTTAATATAAATGTTTAGATATACTCTTTCAATTAAATACTGTAGGGTCAGCTTTGTTTAAGTAACACATTTATCTGGAGCAATATTAAAATTAAAGCTTATTTTCCGGGCTGAGAGATTTTTTTTCCCACAGTGACACTGGATGCATTCTATGTGAAGAGAGCCAGAGTCAGTGCACATATGGGAATGTTGATGAGAGATGAGGGCACAGATATTCTTATGTCCAGGAATACACAGCCCCAGGATTCAGTCTCAACATGCATTTTGCTACCTGTGATTTCATAGAATCGGTCATGGCAACATTTGTGTACTGTAGGCTATAAGCTCCATCACTATTTTGACACAATAAGTGTAACATTTATTCTTGTTCCTTTACTTTGCACATCACATACCTTATTGTTCAGAACACTCTGTGAAGTATCTTCACTTTAGCTTCAAATTTACGTATTTCCAAGTGTAGTCAGTTAGACTGCTTTCTGTCACTGTGGGATTAAAAACCAATATAAAATAAAGTAAAATAAAATGCAAACTCTGTAAACCTCTTATCTTGAAATCTTGATATCAGAACAATTTGAAAACATTTCTCCTATTTTTGTAACAAAAACATAATGTGAATAAAAAGATAATTGGCCAATGCGTCTATGATGGTTCTGTTATCATCTTGGCAGGATCTGAATAATCAAAGAGACAAGCCTATCTGCAAGACCATTCAACTTTCCATATTAAATTAACAAAGTTGGGAGAGTTTGAAATTTTCCTACACTTGGAATGAAACTTCAGGCTTAATTGTCATATTGGTGTTAGCTTGATTATCCCAGAGAAATTGGCTTTTCGTTGGCTTAATATTTCTTGCATCAGTTTAGTTTTAGGACAACAGAAAAGCTAATGCCACAGTGACTTATATGTGACAGAAGTTTATTTTTATACTCATATGTTCATATGCAGGGTCCAAAACTGACATCACTCTCCACTGTCAGAGAGCCAGGCTCCATGCTGTCAGTCTACTGAGTTGGTTTTAAATGACACCAGATGCTTCTACTTCCACACTCTGCAGTTGAGTAGCTAAGGGAAAGCAACAGGGAAGACAAAGACCATAGCCTTATACCTTCTGAGGTTTCCTAGTCTTAACCAGACCATGCTTTTTTTTTATTAACCTAACTTAGTTATTGTCTATATGTGTAGAACCTAACTAATAATCATGGTTTGAAAGTAAACATTGTAAGTTCCCATTACCACAGATGATTAATAATGTAGGCACTGTGGGTGTATGCAGTATTCCACATGCACTAACTCTACTGTGGTGGTTTAGGCCCCTAGGAGTCCCTCTAGAAATACAGGTATGTGTCAAAATGCATTTGTCATTCATTCAGAAATAGTCAGATTTGTACACAGAAAGCTAAAATTATTTAATTATATAGAGGGAAACAAAGTAAAGTCTGCATTCTGTATGTGTATTACTATTGATTAGAATATAGATTTCCTTCCGGACAGCAAACTATGGCTCTGTTCCTGAGATGTATGCTTTGAGGAGAAACATCACAACATCGATAATGACTATTCATTTTTATTTGATTTTTAAAATTAAAACATATTTATTTTTACTTTTTTGTGTATATGTGCATATATGTGTGTGTATGTTTTGGTATGTTTTGTGTGTCTAAATGTGTCTGTGTGTATGTGTATGTGTATGTATGTTTATGTGTATATGTGTGTATCAGTATATATATGAGTATGTGTGTGTATATGTATAAATGTTTATGTGTATAGGTGTGTATCAGTATATATATGAGTGTGTGTGTGTGTGTGTGTGTGTGTGTGTGTGTGTGAGTGTGTGTGTGTGTTGTGTTTATATTGTTACTTGAGAATTGAGGAGACCATTGGATTCTCTGGAGTTAGGCTTTAGAGTTGTTTTAAGCTGTCCAGCATGAATGCTAAGATTAAATGTCAGTCTTCT
Source organism: Cricetomys ansorgei (assembly GCA_026225945.1). Classification (NCBI taxonomy): domain Eukaryota; kingdom Metazoa; phylum Chordata; class Mammalia; order Rodentia; family Nesomyidae; genus Cricetomys; species Cricetomys ansorgei. The sequence continues at coordinate 14,524,701 of JAMJFZ010002812.1, forward strand.
AAAAGAGTAACAAGTGCTCATAAATGTTGAGATATCTCTACAGAACATTTTCTGCTCATGTTTAAACCATGACATAGAATTTTCTCGTGGAGTAGAACTAACTTCACAATACAGTGACACTGACATTGGAGGTTATGCTAGACCAATTGGCAACAAAATTAAGCAAGATTAGTCCATATTGTATTTCAGAACAGTTTAATGCAAGCATCCTCCAAACAATGAAAATGAATGAATGTCCTTCTATCTCAACTAATAGGAAATATTCCTGATTTTTTAAGAATTGAAGTTAAATTATTTCTTAAAATTTAAATAAAGCTCCAAACATATCTAGTCATATAAACACCTTTTACTTTCCCCAAAATATCTAATTCATGCTTTCTTAAACTTCATTCATATAACTGAACTAAAACTCTGTAAAGAATGTGATCCAGCACCCTTTCATGAGGTAGTCTAAACCTACCCCTAGCACCTGTACCTCATGCTCTGCTCTCTCCCTTGTTTCAGTGAACAAAGTCCACACAGATCAAATGCACTCATTATTACTCTGTTGAATAAAAGCCCCCAACTACCTCTAATTATGGAAAGTCTAGTCATCCATTGTTTTCCTTTTGATAGTTTCTGTAGTCCATTAGATTTTGATTTTGATATTTTAGTTTATAGAATTAAATTAATTTTCAATGTTTTTAAGACATAAATTATAAATATGTTCATATATATTATGCATTCATGGCTACATTTACTGTGTATATAAGGTATGTGTGTGCTAGTAGTAGTTATATATATACATATATATGTATATATATGTGTGTGTGTGTATGTGTGTGTGTGTGTGTGTAAATATACAGGACAAAGTTAATAGATGTCTTACACTATTGCATTCTATTTCAAATTTTTCTTTTTCATTTTTTCCATTTTATTGAGAATAGTTTTTTTTCTCACCTAGTATATCCTGATCATGGTTTCACCTCCTTCAGTACCTCTCCTTCCATTCAGATCTACTCCATTCTGTACTCTGTCTCTCCTTAGAAAACAAATGATTTCTAAAGGATGATAATGAAATAAAATAAAGTAAACAAAATAAAATATATTAAGATAAAAAAATTGACACATCAAAATTGGACAAAAAAAAAACAAACTGAATACACCAAGAGAATACACTAGAAACAGAGACCCATCCATTCACATATTCAGCAATCATATGAGAAGACTAAACTGGAAGTTATAGCATATACACAGAGGACTCATAGGATAAAAGGAGAGAAGAACAAAATCAAAGAAAGAGTAATAGGATGAACTTAAAAATTTAATAAAACAACAAAGAACAAAATCAAAAGGCCCTGACATGACATTATGAGACAAAGTATCTCCAAAGATACCATTGGGATTATTTTCTTTTGTCCATCTACTGCTGGGTATGCAGCCTACCCTGAAGGTTAGTTTATTTCCCCAGTGATAGTCCCTTGAAAGAAACTCAATTTTCATTTGGAAAAGTCTATCAATTGGAGATTTCTTCTGAGTTAGTAATGGGTGCACGTGTCCATTTCTACTTTTCACTCTACGACTCTAACTAGTGCAGACACTTGCAGGCCCTGTGCATGCTGCCTCAGTCTACGATTTCATAAGAGCTTTACACATGTTGTTTTAGAGGGCCTTGTATTCTTGTCCTCCATCCCCTCTAGCTCTTAAACTCGGTTTGTGGAGACCAATCTATAATTTTGGCAATAGCCTGGGTTGTTTAGGGGTTCCCATGAAACAACTTGGACCAATAACTCAATTAAATATAACCCAATCCAGGTACTGGAAGCTTCATTTGGTGACAAGAAGTGGCTGATAGGGAATCTTCTCCCTACCTCCAGCCCCCATTATCTGGCAATTTCATTTTGTGTATTTATCTGGGTCTTCGATTTGATTCCATTGATCGTTCTGTGTGCCAATTGCACATCCACATTGTTTATATTTCTATAGCTTTATAATACAACTTGCAATTGGTAATGGAGACACCTCCAGAAATTTTCTTATTATTCAAGATTGTTCTAGATATCCTGTTTTTTGTTTGTCAGTTTGTTTGTATGTTTTTTGTTTTTTTGTTTTGTTTGTTTTTGTTTGTGTTGTTTTGTTTTGTTTGGGAGATGGGGATTTTTTTGGTATGTATGTTTCTATATGAAGTTGAAAGTTTTCAATATCTGAAGAACAGCATTGGATTTTTGGACATTACACTGACTCTATAGATTGCTTTTGGTAGAATCATTTTTATTCTATTAATCCTACCAATCCATTAGCATAAGAGATCTCTCCTTATTCTAACATCTTATCCAGTGTCTTCTTCAATATCTTAAAGTTTTTGTCATAAAAGTCTTTCAGTAGCTTGGTTAGAGTTACCCTAAGAATACATATATACATGTACATATACATATACATACATATGCACTTACACACACACACACACACACACACATATAATTTGAGGCTATTGTGAAAGGTGTTTTTCCTTGATTTCTAAGTCCATTTGCAATTTGTATTATAGGTTGACTGCTGATTTGTGTGAGTTAATTTTATATACAGTTAATTTACTGAAAGGGTTTATCAGTTGTAGGAGTTTCCTAGTAGAATTTTTGGGTCACCTATGTATATTACCATACTGTCTGTAAATAAAGATAATTTGACTTCTTCCTTTCCAATAAATATTCCCCTGTTCTCCTTCAGTTGTCTTATTGATCTAGTTAAAACTTCTAGTACTATATTTAATAGGTGAAGAGAGTGGACAACTTTGTCTTGTTTGGATTTTAGTGGAATTGCTTAGAGTTTCTCTCAATTTAAGTTGATGGCAGCTATAGGCTTGCTGTTTTTATGTTGAGATTTGTCCTTTGTATCTCTAAACTCTCCAGGACTTGTATCAAGAAGGATAGTTGGATTTTGTTAAAGGTCTTTTCTTCATCTAATGAGATGATTGTATATTTGTTTTTCTGTTTATATGGCCAAATACATACATCAGTTTACATATATTGATTCAATCCTGAGTCTGTGATGAGGTCTGTTTGATTATGGTGATTTTTTTCAATGGCTTTACGGATTCAGTTTACAAATATTTTATTGAGAATTTTTGTATCTATACTCATAAGGGAAATTGGTCTGTAATTCTCTCTCTTTGCTGGATCTGAGTATGTGATTTGAGTTTCAGGGTAACTGTGGCCTTGTAAAAACAAATTGGGGAATTTTCCTTCTGTTTCTTTTTTGTGGAATAATTTTAAAAGTAGCAGCATTAACTATTTTTTTAAGTTGTGATAAATTCTGTGCTATAACCATATGGCCTAAGCTTTCTTGCTTGGGAGATTTTAAACACTGCTTCTATTTTACTAGGGGTTATAGTTCTGTTTAAAATGCTTATTTTATCTTGATTTAACTTTGGTAGGTGATATGTATCAAGAAAGTTATCCATGTCTCTTAGGTTTTCAATTTCGGTGTACAGGTTTTTGAGCCGTGTCTTTATGATTCTTGGGATTTCCTCACTGTCTATTGTGTCTCCCTTTTCATTTCTAATGTTACTAATATTATACTAATATCTGTATTCTATCTCCAGCTTTTAGTTAATATTAGCGTTTTCCAATCTTATTGATATTCTCAAAAAATACTCTTTGTTTCATTTATTATTTGTATTTTTTAATTCTATTGATTTAGCCCTGAGATTGAATACTTCTTGTCATCTACTCCTTTTACAAGTGATGTATTATTCTTATTCTGGGGCTTCCAGGGGTGCTGCTAAGTTAGTAATATGAGATGTCTCCGATAATTTTATCTAGGCATTTAGGGCAATATGATCTTCCATCTTAAAACCACGTTGATTTTGTCCCATAAGTTGGTATCTTGTGTATTCATTTCTATTAAGTTCTATAAAGTCTTCAGTTTCTTTATAAATTTCGGTCTTTACCCAGTTATTCAGTAGAGAGTTGCTCAGTTTCCACGAGTTTATAAGTTTTCTGTTGATTTTGTTGCGGCTGATGTCCAGCTTTAATCCGTGACTGTCAGATAGCGTGCAGGGGGCTATTTCCATTTTCTTGTATCAGCTGAAACTTGCTCTGTGTCTGAGTACGTGTTCAAATTTGGAGAATATTCCATGTGGTGCAGAGAAGGTACATTCTTTTAGAGTTTTAGTGACATGTCCCAAAAGTCTCTGTCCATTGGTTTATAATATCAGTCAGCTCCAGAATTTCTGTTTTGTTTTTGTCTCGATCAGCTGTATATTGGTGAGAGTGGTGTATTGAAGTCTCCTACTGTCGGTGTATGAGATCAAATGTGATTAAGCTTTTGTAGTGTGTAGTTTATGAACTTGGGTGTTGTAGAAGTTTATTTTTAGTTATATATAAAATATTTGTTTTATGCATTGTTGGGTGAGTGGCTCCCATGGTCTTGGCATTTTGTATAGTTTGCAGGTATTGGATTTATGTGTAAGATATTTGATTGCTGATGAACTTCATGTGTTATCAGTAGAACACCTGAGGAGTTTTGGTTCAATAAAAACACCTGAGCACAGATGCTCTGGGTTCCACTGTCCAGTATAAAACTTGCCCTTTGTTGAGGCCCAGCAGGGTTTGCTCCTGTGAAAATGCCTCCCTGTTGTCCTTGCTGAGCTAAGTGGCACCTGTAACATGGGACATGACATCATGCCAGCTAATACAACATGGAGACATGGATGAAGAAAAATAAGTTCTAGACCTTGCATAGTCTTTAATGTTTTGTTTTCTGAAAACCTATCCACGTACTGATGAGGTGAGGTGGTCTGCTATGGTGTTGAGAACTCTACCCAAGAGGGAACCTATCCTACTGACAAGGTTACCAGTTGTTTTTCCGAGCCAGAGAAGTGATCCAAGCCCTTTGGAGGAGACCAAAAGATCATGAGTGAATTCCAGATAATTGGACATTGATAATGTTTTTCTGCTGCCAAAAGACTTTGTGAAAAGCTTGATGTTTGGTTTCATTTGTTCCTGTGCTTTAGCAAGCCTTGTATTTGTTCCTTTTGTAAGTGAATTTGCTTGTGTAGTGTTAAATTGTGTTGTAGAGATAAGGCTGTTTTTTGTCTTTATATAGAAAAGAGAATTGTTGTAGAAGTTTATTTTTTAGTTATGTATAGAATAATTGTTTTATGCATTTTTGGGTGAGGGTTTCCCAAGGTCTTGGTGTTTTGCATTGTTTGCAGGTGTTGTTTTTATGTGGGGGATATTTGATTGCTGATGATATGCATGTGCCATGAGTAAACATCTGAGAAGTTCTGGATCAATAAAAAACACCTGAGCTCAGATGCTTGCAATTCTACTGTCTAATATGGCACTGACCATGATAGTGGTTCACTTTGCTGTGGTCTGATAGGGATTACATCTATGAAAATGCTGCCATGTTTCCTCACTGAGCTCTAATACATGTTCAACTATACTTGAGTGTCCTTGTGTTTGGTTAATCAATGTTACGAATTGCAAGGTCCTCTTCATAAATTTTTTTCCCATGATGAGTGTGTAATGTCCTTCACTATCTTTTCTGATTAATTTCATTTGAAGTCTATTTTGTCAGATATTAAAATGGCCACACCCACTTGTTTCTTAGGTTCATTTGCTTGAAATATTTTTTTCCATCCTTTTACCTAGAGAGGATGCTTATCCTTTACGCTATGGTACGTTTCTTGGATGCATCAGAGAGATGACTCCTGTTTTCAAACCCATTCTATTAGCTTGTGTCTTTTTACCGGGGAATTGAGACAACTGACAGAGAGAGATACCAAGAACAGTATTTGTTGATTCCTTTTATGTTGTGGTATGTGTGTCTGTGTGTGTGTGTGTGTGTATGTGTGTGTGTGTGTGCATGTGCATGTGCGTGTGTGTGTATTCCCTTCTTTTGATTTGCTAGTTTGAGATTAATTTTTCCTTGTTGTTTCTTCGGTCTGGTTAACTTCTCTAGGTGGGAGGGTTTTCTTCTAGTGTCTTTTGTAGGGCTGAATTTGAAAATAGATATTTCTTAAATTTGGTTTTATCATGGAACATCTTATTTTTTCCATCTATGGTGATTGAAAGTTTTGCTGTGCATATCAATCTTGGCTGGTGTTTGTGGTCACTTGGAGTTTGTAGAATATTTGTTCATACCTTTCTGGCTTTTAGAGTTTTCTTTGAAAAGTCAGGTGTAATTCTAATAGGTCTGCATTTATGTGTATTTGGTATTTTTCCAAAACATGGCTAAACATTTTTTTCTTTGTTCTATACATTTAGTGTTTTGATTATTATGTGCTGAAAGAAATTTCTTTTCTGGCCCAGCCTATTTGGTGCTCTCTATTCTCCACGTAACCTTAATTGGTATCCTTTTCTTTGGTTAGGGAAACTTTCTTCTGTGATTTTCTTGAAAATACTTTCTGTGCCTATAACCTTACTCTTTTCCTTTTACTGTTTGATTTGGTCTTTTTATAGTGTTCCAGATTTTCTAGACGTTTTGTGTCAAGATTTATTATAGAGTTAACATTTTTTATGGAGATATTCATTTCTTCTAGTATGTGTTCAGTGGCTAAAATTCTCTCATCCAAATTTTGTGTTCTGTTGGTGAGGATTGCCTATGTGGTTCCTGAGCTCCTAAAATTTTCATTTCCAGATTTCCCTCAGTTTGGTTTTCTGTATTGATTTTACTTGCACTTTCAGGTCTTGAAATGCTTTATTCATTTCTTTCCAATGTTGTGTTTTCATTGATTTCTCTAAGGGATTCATTCATTTCCTCCTTAAGAACCTCTATCATATCTATAAAGGCTGCTTTAAGGTATTTGTCTTGTGCTTCAACCTGTTGCAATGCTCAGGGCTCACCTTGATAGAGATGCTGGACTCTAATGGAGACATATGTCCTTGCTGTTATCAATTGTGTTTTTATGCTGACTCTAGGGTTTGGGAAGTTTGTAACTTTAGGTGCTAATATCTGGTCTTAGATTTGCTGTTGGGTGTTTTGTTGTTTTTGCTTTGTCATTGCTCCTTGTTTTCTGTTGTCCTTTCTTGTTCTTAGGAGAATATGTTGGCTGTGTGTTGCCTAGTTGGAAATTCTTCTGAGATTCTGATAGGTTTGGCCACTAGGCGTTCTAGATAAAATGTGCTTCTTGGTATTGGGAACTGAAATTCTGAAATGGAGATGAGATAGGAGAGGGGAGCTGATGGAGTCCATAGGAGGGAAGAAAACGTATTCTACCAGGATCTGGCTTTGTCCCCTGGGAATGGTGGCAGCCAGAAGGAGAGGCTGCAGCAGGTATTCTGCTTCAGAGCTGAGGATGAAACTGAGTATTGAATATGGAGGAGAAGAGAGAGTGAAGATCTGAAGCTTGCCTACCTTCTTCACTGGCCTACTTGTTTCTCTGATAGGCTTCACTGGTGATCTGTTACAGTGTTGGGGGTAAGATGGGGGATTGGAATTGGAGAAGAGGAGGGAGATGTGAAGATTCACAGTTAGGCTATTGATTCCCTGACCAGAGTCTTCTGAGGGTTTCCTGGGAATGCTTGTTGGAGTTGGAGGCTATGCCAGAGTAATGAATGAGGTGAAAAAATATTGGCTATGTGATTCACTGAAGATGAGTGGAGTTGCTGCAGGTGCTGTGCTACAGACCTTTGGATGAAACTGGTGGGTTTGATTTGAAGGAAAGGAGGAAGAGGTGAAAGTCTGCATTTAGCTTACCTGCTTCCCTGGCCAGAGTGGCTTTCTGTTCCTAGGAAATGCCTGATGGAGATGGGGGCTGGAATAAAGCAATAAATTGGAGAAAGAAAGTTTGGAGGCAGCTATCAGTTTGATCCAGTGGAGAGAAGGTCCAGCATGGGATATGTGCTGCAACAGGTAGTCAGCTATAGATCTGGGGATAACGTTGGGGAATTGAATTTGGATGAGCAGTAGAAGGAAGGGGTGAAGATCTGCAGTTAGCCTACCTGCTTCTTTGGTTGGAGTGGCCTGAGGGTTCCCAGGAAATTCCTGCTGAGGTTGAGTATTGAAGGAAGGTTGGAGGATGTCTATGTGATTCACTGGAGATGGGGAAAGAGAAGAGGGAAGGTTGCAGCAGGTGGCCTGCTACAGTGTTGGGAATGAGATTGGAAGATTAGACTTGAAGGAAAAGAGAGAAAGGATAGAGAAGTGAAGATTTTCTGTTAGCCTACCAGCTTCGACTTCTGGAGTTCATATTTTTTAAGGTGTTGTATAAAATTTGTGAGCTACAAAACAAAGAAAGTCACAAATCAAGGCATATGCAAGTATGTTAGTAGGGATCCTAGGTAGGTGGGTTACAACAAAGCAGGGCAAACAGTCACAGGCTTCAGACATTATCTAACATCATTCTTAAGTTTGGATTAGTAGAAGCTGGTGGTCCGCTAAGAATATATTAGGAAAGTTTGAGAATCACAAAGATGTTAGGTCAGACATAGGTGTAGGTGTTGGATGGCTTTCAAATAAGCTAAAAAGTAGCCAGGAGAATATATCTCTGGCCTTTTACATTTTAACGTCCCATAATCAGTATCTTAAGTCACTAGTTTTGTGGGATCATTAACATAGCTCTTGCTTCTCTTTTGTGGTGTGTATGTAGGAGCAGTTTATAATTCCTCCTTTTGATAGATCATCACATTTTGTGCATGTGGAGGCCAAATGTGTTTTTACATTAAGACAGGTATCCTAGTAAATCCACATCTATATTGGCTGTCCAGCAAACTCTTGGTGATCTTCCTGGCTACCTTATTTCCCATGCTAGCATGAGAGATATTTCCTGTTTTTTGATGACCTGCAGCTTTACAAGGATTCTTTTGTTCTAAGCTGAGGTCCTCATATTTGCAAGGGAGATACTTTACACACAGATCCTCCTCCTCAGCCACATGACTACATTTCTTTACAGTTTTTTCAACAGACAAAATTTTCTACATTATTTGTCTGTTTTTTACTAACTGAAATAATCTGAGTAGATTAGTTAATATGATGTACAACTCTTTGTTTTTCACATAATAGAAAAACAATTTCAATTTTCATAATTCCATAAGTGCTATTTATAATGAAAATTTCATTGATAATGAGCATATCTATAAGTTGGCACATTTTAGGTCCTAGCTGACCCTGGGAAGGGGCTACTTCTGCAGCCTATTTTTCTCTTTTCCTTACATGTACTTTCTCACTTTGTCTCCCTTTTTATCTCCTGTCTCACTTCTTCCCTCTGTTCCTTTCTCTCTCATTTCTTTTCTCTCCTTTTACATTTTCTTCTTAATAGTAGATTCTTTCTTTTCTCTGAAATTCCAGGTTAGTGACAGTAACATCATAGCTTTCAAGTTTATTCTAGTGTGACAGTTTGGATGAGAATATCCCCATGGGCTCATGTATTTGAATGCTTCATCCCAAATTGCGGAAACTATTTGGGATTAGATGGTGAGGCTTGATTGTAGGAAGTCTGTCACTGCGGAGATGGGTGTTTCATAATTTTGAGCTCATACTAGAATTACTAAAATATCTGGACTTTCCAGTATCCATAATCAGGTCAACCAGGTCTTTTTTTTTAGTACCTATATATAATGTATATACATATAGATAGATGACAGACAGATAGACAGCCAGATAGATCAGTACGTTGTTTGATAGAAAGACACACACACACACACACACACACACACACACACACAACTAGTTTTACTTATTCAGATATCCAGATATCTTCAACTAATATAGCAAAGCACATCAATGGATTATAAGATTACAGCTTCTTAATTAAGCCTTCCTAATGGATACTAGTGTATATACTCATGGAAATTCAATCCAGTCAGTATATGTACTCATAGAAATTCAGATGATTTTACTATCATCTCCATCTTAGAGATCAACCAGTAAGATTACCAGTAAGTGTGTACTGGTAGCTAGACTCCTTCCATAATGAGAAGAAGTATAATTAACAACTTATGCTTCAGAAAATTCCAGTTAAATCAAATGGAAACTGTGGTGTGGGACATACTGCAATTCCCACTGTTTGACAAAGTTCCAGGGGGCCCTACCTGGTGCTGTAGCCATCTTGCCACCTGTTTGCTTTCATTTTCAGTAATTACCTTGTGTATAGTAATTATCTTGTGTATAGTTGGGAGTTTCCTGATTTAAACCTACCAAAGAGTCTGCCTTACGAACTAAAAGATATAACTCCATTAAGAACACTGGTATTGATGTAGGATCTTCATCTTAAATGCATCTTCCAAATTACAACCATCCAAGTGAACAGGCCTATGTGTTGACTGCAGGAAGAGGGACATAGATTCCCCCTGGCCTTAAGCAGAAGTGTATATAGATGAGATAAGAATGGTATGGAAGAATGAAAAGAGAGTTAAGTATATGGATTTGATTTTCTGGGAGTGTGTAGAAGAAGCTGGCCCTAACTGTAGGACTAAAGAACAGAAAAACACTATATTTAGACAAATAAATAATACTTTGGGAAATTCTGTAAAAAGTGTACTTTTGGTTCTGCTATAGAGACATTATCTAAGCATCTAATAATCACATGTACCACTTACAAAGACATAGGCCTTAAAAATAGTATGCTTCTGTGGTTTTAATGTTTACCAGACTCTGAAAACTTCTTCTGTAAACTATTACTTCCTAATTTATTGGTAAATGCTGTCCTCATGAGAATTTAGATTAACCTTTCTGGATTAACCTTTTCCCCTAGATGCTCAAAAGGGAAGATGAAATGGTTTCAGGGGGCTGTACCTGATCAGATCATGTCTTGAAATCATTAATAGTTTTTGTGCTGCTTAGTCTGATGCTTAGCAAATAAGGATATACAGCCATGACTAAGAGGCTCTCAGGGTGTTGAGAGAGAGACTATCTGATCACCATAAAATGTGTGTCTATCTCCTTCACTTTCTCTGATTCTACACATCCTCTTTGGGACATGAACCTCATTGGAGCTGGACTCCAGCACAAATGTTTTTCAACTGAGGCTAAATGATATTTCTTAATTTTTCTTATTTTGGATAGTTTCTTTATTGTTGTTATTCTAAGTGAATATCTTTAATGAATAATTTTAAAATAATCACTTTTTAGACCTGGTCTCTAAGACTATGAGGGGAGCAAGTCCATAGTTGTACGTATAACAAGTTAAATGCCAAAGAGGACACCATCATCAGTATTAGGTATAGTAATGATGACCCCAAGCCCCATTAGATACTGAGAATGGTGATTTTCTCACCAGCGATTATCTGAGTTGTCCTTACCATACCTTACCGTATCACCTTAGGTGATGGTTGTAGTTTGTTTTCTACGACTGTTATAAATGCAATGATAAAAAAGCAACTTGGGAGAAAAGATTTATTTTGTTTAACATTTTCTTGTCATAATCTATCACTGAATGAAGTCTGCTCTGGAACTCAAAACCAGAACCTGGGTAGGGTGTTGGAGCAGAAGCCATAGAGTAAAGCATCTTACTAGCTTATTCTCTCTTCTCTTCCTCCTGTCTTTCTTATATACCTCCTGTCTAGTGATGGTACCACAGTGGACTGGCCTCTTCCGCATCAATCAAGAATATATATGTCTCAATCCTTCAGTTGAGGTTTCCTCTTCCAAGCAGGCACTAGGTCATGTTGAGTTAACATTAAAAACTAATGAGCATAGTAGGATAAGTCTAGACCAATTAACAAGAATTTAGGAAAACAACATTATGAGGAGCATGGCATTACATTGCTTTTCCTGCAGACAGAAAATTGCAGGCTTGAATCTTCTTTTACTTCATAATGTTAATTACAATTATTTTAATTTTTTCTTTGTTAATTTCAATGTGTACTTTTCTAAGGACATATTCTGATTTTATGTTTACTTAAATAATGAAATACTTGGCATCATGTATGAAAACAATAGCAATAGTGTTAATGTTTTTACTCTTTGTTCTGAGAGGTGTTACTCTTATTTCTAGAAGATTGTTTGCTCATAGGTAGAGTATTCCCACGTAAAAAACAAATACTCAAAAACTATGTATAAAATAGCAAATAGTAAATAACAACATTAATTTCAGGGATTTATAATATCCATATCAGAAGCACTATTGTTGATGAAGAAACTATTAGCCATAGGCTAAGAAATGGAAACTTTTGACAAATTCCAAATAATATACTTAGGGACACATAAAACTTTGTACCTTCCTCAATTTTACATGAGTTTATAGGAAAAGAACATATAGCTATTTTAGCTATTTGCCATTAAAGTTGACTAAGAATACTGTAGTAACAAAACAGTTGAGCACAGATCCCAGGAGATAAAAGGCATGCTAGGGAAAATTGAAGAAAAACATGTCATCATAACTTTGTTGCACTACTTTTGATCAATAGATCAAGAGGAAGGGCTAACAAAGCCTCAACATTCCCTTTATGAAAACCACATTAAACAGGCTTTTGTAAAGACATTCCCTCTAACAAAGAATAAATAAGTATAGCTATAGACATAGTGAATGTTGAGGTCCAAAGAAAATTACCAAATATCTAAACTAGTCATTGAAGGGTCTGAAAAGACTATTGAAAGTGGATGATTGTGTTGAAAAAAAAAATAGTAATTTGTGGTTTGTGATGGCAGCGAATAGCTGATGACTGCAATTCCATGAAGACTTTGTGGAGCAGCCGCAAACCATAAACACAATCAAAAGCTGTATAGGAAGTGGCATGACAGATTTATTTCAACAATGCAAGTAGGTTCTAAGTATACGGTTTGTTGTTTGTCACAGCAGGGGAATGGAGATGAAGACAGCTCTGCCAAGCCTCACTCATTATAGTGATGGCCACTCTGTTGAGATTAATCTAAACACCATTTTTTAACGGATCCTATTCTTACAGTAAAGGGTTTGCTATTGCTATGTATTTCCTGGAGCCAAGAACTATTGTTTTTTGGTGCTTTGTTTTTTGTTTTGTTTTCTGTTTTTGTTGTTGTTGTAGTTTAGTAATTACAACTACAAATTAGTATGTTTGACAAATTATATACAATCAGATGAATAATAGCATTTTGTTATAAAAATACACTTATGTATATTGTAGTTATAAAAAATAAATTTCTAGTATTTTTATGTAATTCATGAATATATATGTGTAAATATTTTGTAAGTTATTTATGTAGCTAGCTGTATGTGTATCATGGTTTCCTGTGAAGAGTATCATCTCATACCAATTTTCCAATGACATTTCCTATTTCCCCACTATAAGATTTAAAACCAGGAAACATAATCCCAAGTGATCTAGGATGACTGGTACTCACAAAGGAAATTATAAGTATGAAGCCAGATAAATCTCCTGTCTTTAACTTCCTGGCATTTTAGGTATTTGAAAAGTAAAATGTAAGAAAAGATATAAAAACAATGTCCCAATGATGCCAGTTGTGAAAAGCTAGTCTGAATATTTTGATAGCAAAAGGGTAGTGTATAGTAAGTGTGATAAAGTTAAAGGAAGAGACTAATTGTAGACATAGATTCAGGGCAAAAGGCAGTTTATTATTTGCTAATTCAATCCCTGTACCTCGAGGGTTTCAGCCTCTATGCAATCTAACCTTAAGCCTAGAATGTTTCAGCCTCTGAGACTTACTGCTCACTTACTGCTCACTCGACTAAATTTTTTTCTGAATTCAGAGCTGTACTGAAGTAAACTGACTGTATTGGTTGGCCAATTCAACTCATTCGCTGTTCTGGCTCATATTCTTCTCCAAGCTGACGGTTCAAACTGACCTTCTTAGGCAATTGACTGTTACTGACTGAACTCTTCTGACTCTGGCTAACTCAGACTGACTTCTGCAACTTCTCTGACTGAACTGCTCTGCTTGACTTCAAACTGACTGCCTGTTAGCTGACTCTTTCTCCCAGACTCACTCATTCTGCTGAACTGCCTCTGTATCTTATTTGACTGATTCTCTAGTTAGAGGATCTCTAACTGAAGGCCTACTTTTATATCATGAGAGTTAGGCTTGTCCTCACTTTGATTCACTCTGCTAACTCTTCCTCTGATTTGTCACGTTTTCTGTTCTTCACTCTGATTCATATCAGTTGTCACTTCCTGTCTGACACTGACTCCTTCTGAGCTCTGCCTCCTGTTTCTGCTTCCTCTGATGCTTCTACTTGCTTCTGTCTTGTGGATTAAAGACATGGGCTACCATTGCTTTCTGAGTTGGGATTAAAGTTGTATGCTGGGTTGCCTTAAGAAAAGAAATCCCTTTCACTTAGCATTAGCATAAACAGAGGACAGGATTAGTGATAATAACATTCTTTTTGCATTCCATCTGGATCACACAGGTCTCTCAATGTGATCCCTTCCCAGAATAGCCATGTTTCTGGTTTAAAGATTGAATATTCCTCTACAACTAATAATAATTCCACTTGATAACTCAATATCTCAAGTCTGCCTTCATAAGTATAATGATGAAATAGTTAGTTAAAACAAGAGACTTCTGATGGACACCTCTGACCACATTGTTCTATCCAAAATATGGTACTTAAATCTTTTAAGCCTAAATTTCTTCATCTATAATTTAAGGAAGATGGAAAATTTTAAGCTTCCTTTAGTCTGAAGTCTTGGAATCCAAGCAGTAAGACTGACATATATTACTTGCCTTTCTTCTCAGACATGTACATCCTGTCACTCTTTCATTGACTGGCTAACCAAACAGTTAAGAAATAGAAGATAACTGGGCTTTTCCCTTTGGCACAGTATTATTTGCTATTTGATTACTAGTTAGATTCTGTATTGAAGTGTATCGTATCACAGTTTTCTTTCTGAGGAAAGGGGATCAGTTAACAGTAGAACTATTTCTATCACAAAATCATCTACAAAAGAATTCGCTATATGCGTATTGTGGTGGATTGAATAAAAATGGCCCCAATAGCTTATATATGTGAATTCTTGGTCATCTGGAAGAGGATGAAAGGAATTAGAGGTGTGGCTTTGTTGGAGGGTGTATGTAAATGGTGGTAAGCTTTGAGGTTTCCAAAGCCCATGCCTGGCCCACTCTCTTCTTGCTGTCTGACGATCCACATGTAGAACTCCCAGGTACTTCTCCAGCACCATGTCTTCCTGCATGTCATCATGTTTTCTGGTATTACAATAATGGAGTAAACCTCTGAAACTATAAGCAAACTCTAATTACGTTTTCTATTTTGTTTTGGTTTTTATAAGAGTTTTCATGGTCATGATATTTCTTCATAGCACTAGAACACTGACTAAGCCATGTGTTCTCAAGGAGAGACATTAAACTAACTCATTTCTTTCTTCAGACTTTCTAAAAGACTTTACACTTTCTTAGTGATCACTTAAAAAGGAAAATGAAGCTTGTAGTTTTATATCCCTTGTGGCATATATAGGGAGCAAAGAGGTTCTCAGTGATGGAAAATTTAAATGGTTTTATACAGCAGTAATTATGTGCAATTATCTCTCTAGTGACTATGTCTATGGAGTTTCGATATGCAGACATGTTCATCCCAGGAGCTGTAGAGTTCCATGACTTGCCCTGGAAACCGATGCACTTACTTACTAGATTATGATCCTATGGAAACACTAATTACAAACTTTACAAAAGAAATAATATGTCTAATATCCCAGAGTTGTTTGATGCTTTAGTGTGATTGTATGGATAAAATGCTGAGAGCATTACTTAACATACTGACTGCCCAATAAATATTTGCTTTGAAATATGATTAATATGAATCACAAACAGTTGGGTAGAATTCAGAAATAAGTTAGTGAGTAGCCATTTGGCACTACTGAGCAATTTTAATATCTAATCCAGTTTTATCTACTAAGCCATGCATTTGTACATGTACATGTGTATGTATATATATACACACACACACACATTTGTATATATGTATTATGTAATTTAGGTCTGGGATCAACTATATCATATTGTAACTCTATTAAGTATGATATGTATAATGAAGTAACTATTTTAACTGGAGGTACATATTAAACAACCATTTAATATGTACAAAAGACAGGACATATATCACTATTACTAATATCTTTAATTTCAGTAGACAAAATAACAAATAGAATGTAATTATTTTAACTAAAAGTATTGCGACTTTCATAAGAAAAGATAAAAATTTTTCTTTTAATTTCAATATTTTGTTTTAACTATGTTAACAAAAATAGTTCACACATTTCTAGGATGCAAGTTATATGTAACAGTAATGATTAATTAAAGAGGCCATGAAATTGAGAAGAAGTGGGAGGGTAAAAGGAGAATTGGTTAGCAGAAAGATAGAAGTAGAAATAATGTAAATACAGCAATCATGCATGAAATTCTCAAAAAAGTTTAAATTAAAAATATATTTTTACCTATCCATGAGACCCTTTTGCTCCTGCTGGGATGCCTCATTCAGTCTTGGTATAGGGGATCTTAGCCAGTCTTGTTCCATCTGTTTCTGAAATGTGGGAGGTGGACCAGGGGAAGAGGGGTGATGTGGGGGGAGTCTGAAGTCTGGATGTATTGTATAAGAGAAAATAAAATACAATTAAATTAAAGTTTTTCATATATGTATTTTTCCTATCTTTTAGAAAAAATGAAATAATCTATTAGAATATAGATAGAAGGCTTATAGATAAAACTTAGTGGTAGAATATGTGCTGCGTGCACATGATGCTCTAGTTAGAGTTCCAGTACCTCAAATACAATTAGGCCTTAATATATGTAAATACGCATATATGTCTTTAGTATGTAAAATGAAATTATGCCTCGTGGAGTGATAATGTTCCTCAGAACAAGCTAACAATAATACAGCTACCATGCATGACAAAATTCTATTTGAGTGAGTTGGCAAGTCAGGGTGGTCTAGGTCACTCGCAAAAGAAGAGTCAATTCATGTTGTCCTTGGTCGATTCTCAGTGGTTAACTGTTAAGTCCCTATTGCTAGAGACACAGCACCCTTCAGACACAGGACTCAGAAGATTTAAGCTGGATATAACCTGAAAATATCTTTCCTGAGGTCTAGCTTTTCTACTATCAGAAGCTACTATGAAGGCTACCAAGGAAGGGAAACAATCAATGTGACACCAATGAACTATCACAAAGTGCAACATAGAAAGTTATTACTCAAGGTGCAATAGTGGTACTCGTATCTTGAAGAAGTGATAAGAAGGAAGGAGTCCAAAACCAAATTCTTTGCTTATGGTTGTGGAACTGAACAGTATTCCTGTAAACTGTATGCTGCTCTTAAAAGTAAACAACAATAATAGAATTTGATCTATGAGTGAAAGAGGAATAGGCCACTTATCTCAACATAATTAACATGATAAAAAGGTTCAGTTGAAACATTAAACAGAAAATATGTTCTTAATTAACCACTTCATTCCAAGGGAAGCAATCACCCTTCACAGTTCAGGATATAGACAGAGCTACTATATTATAATATATATACATATATATAATATGAATCTATATAATATATAATATGTAACATAATATAATATAATAGTATAGTATAGGATATTTGTAATAGTATACAAATATATATAATACAATAATATGTTTTATAATATATTATTTTAATATGTTGTTTTCAACAACAAATTTTCAGTGCATACATAAAAATTAATCATAGTTTTTGCAAAGAAATGGAATATGTTGAGAAAAATAACCCCGGACTCACTGAAGTTTTTGAAATAACATCTCATGTGTGGTCAACTTTGTAATGAAAATCAGAGATAATAAAGATAAAGAAATAAAGATAAATACATACAAACAAGAGAATCACCAAACAGATAAATTCCAAAAGAAGGAACTAAATGTAAATTGTAGAACTTTAAAGTGCAGTAACTAAAATGAAAATTTCACAATTGGGTTTCAACATCAGATTTTCACAGTACAAAAATCAAAGCTGGCTAAATGGCTCAGCGTGCAAGGGTACATATTACTCAAGCCATGTAGCCTGATCTCAATTTCCAGAATACATATGGTGGCAGGAAAAAACCAAATCTCAAAAGTTGTCTTCTGACATATATACAAATTCTCTGACTCTTTAGTGCCAACATCCATATGTTGGCAAACATACAGACACACACAAAATAAATAAAGGCTTAAAATTATTTATTAATGTAAAATTTGAATGGTTGAAATTAAGGAGAGACAAGGAAACAAGAACAAAAACAAAACAGCAGAACCCAAGTGATATTTTGAAGGATATTGAGCTGTGGTTAGAAGTTTGATACATGAAAACTGGAAGCAGAACAAAGAGTAATATTTAAAATATAGTCAGGAATTATGCTAATTTATTAAAGTGAAAGTAGTAGTTATTTATCCAGCTTAAGGTCCATGATCTCTCTAGTCACAGGAAGCTGGCAACATTTTTCCAGTAATAGACATGATTTCCCTCCTGTTGAGTAGGCCTCAAGTTCAAGTAGACAGCTGTTGGTTATCAACATTTGAGTGGCACTTATTGCACTTTTATGGATATTTGCCATGCTGTTCAATAATAACCAAGGCAAAAGAGGCTCTCAACTTCAGAGTATGGCAGGGGTACATGGGAAGCGGTGGATAGAGGGCTTACCTGAGAGGGGCTGAGAAGGAGGAAATTGATGTAATGTTGTTTATTTTAAATAAGAGGAAAGGAGCAGAAAGATTACTATGAAATCCTAGCTGAGTTCTCCCACACAAAAACATGTGAAACATGAAACTCAAAATACAAGATGCTCGGTGAAAATTCAAAGAGACTATGCTCGTTCCCAGCTGTCAAACTGCTAAAGACAAAGAATCTTCAAAGCTGCGTCTGGTAAATACTCATTAGGTACATAAGTCATCCCAGTGAAGCTAAGGGGTGATTTCTCACCAGAAGTTTTGATAGCCAGAAAGTAAGATAAACAATATTAAGGCCCAAACAATAAAAGAAGCACTATCATCCAAGAATTTGTGTATGGGAAAACTTTCATCCAGAACTGAGGGGTTCATTATGGCCTTCTTAAAAAAACAAATCTGAAGAGAGGTCCTTGCTACTTTAGCTGCCCTTTAAGAAGTAAAGAAGTGCATTCAGATTGAAATGACAATTCTTAACAGAAACTCATGTACACAGACAAACAAAATAAGAAACACTTGATTTACACTAACTTTGATATCTAGTTTGCTTGCATAGGAGTATTACACCAACTTCTGAAAACTAATAAAACTAATAAGAGCCAAAAATTTACATTTCCCAAGTAGATATAATTTTGTTGACACATATGTTTCTAGGAAAAATAAGTTCTTTTTCAAAAACATTTTGAACATTTTGGGGAAATTTTGCTCTGCAAAAATGTGGAAAGAATCACAACAAAATGTAAAAAAAAAACACTATCCATATACATAAAAGGGTCAGAATGTCTAAGAAGGATATGGAAAAAATGTGAAACACCTTTTGAAATCAGGAGGTTCTAATCCCACAGATCAATAAAAGTTCAACTTGATCATTATGATGAGGCCACATCTCCAAAAAACATAATTAAATAAATTTATATATATATATATATATATATATATAAAATCAGGACTTGCTATTTTCTCATTTAAAAAAAGTGTTGCCACTACAAGAAAAAATATCTCTGAGTCCAAAAAATGATAGTGGTTTTTCAAGTGCCAAGCAAAAAGGTGAACTAATATATATCTATGGATGTTATTTCTTTATATAATACCAATGTTTAAAAATTAATAGTCTGTTCAATTAATCATAATTATAAATATTTCCTGGTTAATAAAATATCTTAAAATAAAAATAACATAGTTTAAATAAATAATAATGGATTATTTATCTTTAAAATTTGTAAAATGGAAACTAGCACAGGTAGAAGAGAATTTATAGACTGAAAGTCTAAAGTCTCACAGCAAGAAAGATAAAAGAAAGCCCGGTGGTAGCATACACCTTTAATCCTAACACTAGGAAGGTGGAAGCAGGCAGATCTCTGTAAGTTCGAGGGCAGCATGGTCTATAGACTGAGTTCTAGGACAGTCAGAGTTACAACAGAGAAACCCTGTTTCAAAAAACCAAAAATAAATAAATTTAAAAATTTTAAATTAAAAAGATAAAAGAAATGCTATAGCTTTCATGTAAAAAATGATGTAAAAGTGAGCAAGTAAGCAGAGAGAAAAGGAATCCACTTAATGAATCCACTTAAATACAAGGAAATTCAGATCAGCAGAGATGGAGAGGCAATAAAAAAAAAATCTTAAAATTATAGTTAATAAAGTCCAATATTTTAGACTTGAATAAGCAATATTTTTATTTTTAGTTATTATTCTTTCTTTTATTTCCTAAAATTATAATTTAATTACATCATTTCCTCCCCTTTTCTCTTTCTAAACGCTCATATATCCCTCCTTGTTCTCTTTCAAATTCATGGCTTCTTTAAAATCAAATATTTATCCAGAAAAGAGAGCATAGCAATTTTCTTTAAGGATATATAGAAAGCAAAGATTAGCAATATCTACAGGAAATGGCTTAACTACAGGAGTAAAATCACTGAAAATATATAAAAGCTCACTCTTCAAGATACACACCAATGTTAAGATTTGGTTAGCAACGAAAAAATACTCTAAGCAATCCTAATTTGGAAAAATATAATTGAAGATAAACAGAAAACTTGAAAAAATGAATTGTCACAGAGCAAAGAAACAGGAAGTATGGAGTAAATTTCTTTCCAAAACTTTCAGAGTCTGAAGCAGAGCTACATCTGAGGTCTGCTCCCAAGCAGCAAAAGGTACAGGATGTACATTATGGTACAGCTCTTACTTTGCAATGTTGATAAATTACTGGCAATTGGGAGTGTCATAGCATGAGGGCAGGGAACACCTAAAGCGTGAGAGAAGTCTGTACTTTAGGATTTTATCTCCAGGAATCTCACCTGGCTCTCATGATGAAATATACATGGAAACCTACCTCTTGTTTTGGTTATAGGATCATAAAACTTACACTGTAAAAATGTTTTGTATTTAGGATAAGGACCATTCTGAAGTCTAATCTTTGCAATTCTTTAATATGTCACCACACATGGAAACGGGAGCTTGGTAAATATGAAACTAGTGGTCACGAAACACGTAGATTATTGTGCATTATGTACCCAGACAACATAATCATATATGTCTTTAAAACCTTTTTCTGGCTTAACTGCAGGAGAAAGGTCAGAGAGCTGCATCATTTCTTACTCTGAAGGTGGTGGAAGGAGATGAGTAGGAAATGAAAATTTGTAGAGAAGAATCCAAAACTGACAAAGAATTGGATTTCCCTCTTGGGTTTTCAGAAAGAGTCTTGTCAGCACTGGGATTGTAGTCCATTGTCCCTCTGACCTACAGAAGGTGGTAAGAAGTATATAATAAGCCATTAAGCGTGTAACAATTTGTACTTACCGCCAAATCTACTGCAACGTTTCCTTTGTGCAGCCTCGATCATCTTGAAAGAATCACTTGGGTTTGAGCAACGATTCTGCATGCATACACTGAGAACTGCAGGCTTGATCTGTAAAGATTCTAAAGTCGGAGCTTTGAAGTTCCAACCACAATTACTGTGGTCCTGTACGTATTATTTAGATGAAATGATGCAGTCCCTATGCTCAACAGCCCTGAATGTTTAGTGCAGATCGGAAAGGCCCATATGACATCTGTGACTACTACTGGGTGCAGTCCTCTTAGTTTATGGACATTACCAGCCTCTCTGAGAACATGAGAATGAGGCTAGAAACACAAATTAGAAATGAGTTATATTGCACCTGACAGAAGCTGAAGGTCAAGACAATCAAATGCTCTCACTCAAGCCATGGGTGAAGAAGACAGAGAATGGGAAAAAGGTGCCTGAAATATATCTGAGAAGTAAAGACTGTCTGGAGATTTCCCAGGTTTGGTAGCTGAGCTTTTTACTAGTGGGTAAAGTACATAGGCCTGGCAGTTTGAAGAACACACCAAGACCTGGCACTGACAAGACATAATTCTTTACAGGTTCACTTTGTCTGTACTGATGTTGAAAAGTTAGTCAATGTTCAACAGTAGGCAGTGCTGCTGCAAAGTTTTCAGTCACTGCTAATATAAAATCTCCTGGCTCAGAGAACAGGAGTGATGTGTTACACCTAATCATGCCCTCTGTATCTACGACATAGCACTTCCATTGTCTCATGCGTCTGTAGAAATGAATGAAAACTCAGAGATCATTAGGAAGGGCTCCATAATCTGCTATATCTGTGAGGCACAATGGTTGTTGAGCATTTAAAATATGCCTAGAAAAAAATTAAGATTATTGCAAATATATAATACAAAACCTGTAATAGGCTCAAAAGGAAGGAATGAAAATAATGAGTAAGGTTGACACAATTTTCAAATAGTTGTGTGTAGTTCTGGAGAGATGGCTCAGTAGTGCAAGTGCATGCTCCTCTTGCAAAGAACCTAAGTTCAGTTCCCAGCACTCAGGTCAGTGAATAAAATCTGCCTGTAACTGCAGTTCCAAGATCCATCCCTCCATCCCCAGGGTAACTAGTACCCTTTTATAGACTGTGCATGTGTGTGTGTGTGTGTGTGTGTGTGTGTATGTGTATATGTGTGTGTGTGCATATATATGTATATACATATATATATAGAGAGAGAGATAGAAGAGATAGATGATATAAATATATATATATACATATATATGTACTAAAAGTTAAATATATCTTTAAAATATAATACAAATTGTTACTTGTAATTAAATGTATTAGTACATGCTTGCAACTCTAGCACAGAGAAGACTGACACAGGAAAATCAGAAGCTCCAAACTAGCCTTATTATATAATGAGAGCCAATATTAAAAAATTAAAATGAAAAGATTATTTTTGTAATATTTTAATTATTTTTATTTTATGTACGTTGATGTTACACCTGCATGCATGTCTGTGAGGGTGTCAGATCCCCTAGAAGAATAGTTTCAGACAACTGTAAGCTGCCATATGGGCACTGGGAATTGAACCCAGGTCTTCTGGAAGAACAGCCAGTGCTCTTAACTACTGGGTCATTTCTCCAGCTCTATTTTAGTTTATTAATGCTGGATTTATTGATTTAAAGAGACTATATTATAGAAACTAATATTATTTATTTATTTATTTATTTTTGTTTTGTGAAACATAGTTTCTCTGTAACAACTCTGGATGTCCTGGAACTCACTTTGTAGACCAGGCTGGCCTCAAACTCACAGAGATCCACCTACCTCTGCCTCCTGAGTGCTGAGTTTAAAGACATGTGCTAGCCGATTGTAATATCACTTTTTAAATATATCTTCTAGAAAAAAAAATAGTCAATATGTTGTTGGTTGTTGTTCTATATTGCATTTATCTTAGTGTTGATTTTGATCAATACTAGTAAATATGTTTGTCTATTAAAAGCCAAGAAATCAATATTTTTGGATGTATATGACACTTTTTCCTCCTTATTTTTCTCTATCCTTAATTGTTCTCTACTTCTTAACTTTAGCAATATTAAAGGCATTCTTAACCTAGAGTTACAAACATAGGAAGAAAGCCATGTGGTATGCATAGCCCAAGGACTTAGATGGTCTTCTGAAGCTCTGTTCTATTCTGTGTTGTAAAGAAGAGTAAGTCAACAATCTGAGAGACACATTACTCACTCCTGACTGTATACCTGGCTTATATTGGGAAGAGGCCTGAAAGCCAAGTATTAGTCTCAAGTCATAATGTTACTTCTATAATGTAATATTTATTACTAAGGATGATGATCCATTTTGTATTTCTTCAGATCTACTCTGATAAAATAATTTATGTCATTTAGAGAATGGCTAAGTACATGCATATTTTAGCTAATTGGTGAACACATTACCAATCTTTCTTTTCATCAGTGGCTTGTGAAATGATTTTAACATCAATTTAATCTGGTACCACAAAGGACTGCTGCTCATTTAAATTCCTTACATTGTACTATCCATTTAGTTTTACTTTGCTAAATTAATTCTTCCCTGGAGTGTTGCCACTGACACAAGCTTCATCTGCTGTGTTCTTCAGACACATTCTTTTTGAAACTCTTTAAGTGTTCCTTTTCATACACCACTAGTATATGAAAAAATTTCCCTGTAATCTCAGGAAAGCCTAAGTATTCTAAACCATGTTGTATCCTCATATGGCAGCAGTGTTTTAAAACACTAACTGGAACAGTCAGTCTCCATCACAGATCTATACTACCAAGAACCTTTGGCCTCATCTCCAATTTCAGCATACAGGACATTTGAAATAGTTCCCTGGGGCTCCTTAGCAAACAGAATGTCTGCTCTTGTGTAATATCAATAAACACATTTCAGCTCTCTTAAACCAGTAAAACTGTCATGTATTTTTTTTGTTACTGACTCATGTGACTGAAAACAAAAATGTCCGTACAAAGTGAAACAAGCATTAAACAGAGTTGATCTATAAGGAAAGATTCAAAATGGATGACAAATAAAATTCAGCCATTTATAGAACTTTTAAATGAAGACAGGTTAGACATGGTTGTAATCGTCAGTTTACTTTTTTAAGTGTATGTGTATGTGTGCACACACGTGCGTATATTAGTGGGTGTCTCCTCCCACCTTTTGGAATGTAATCCTCTCTTTCCATGGTGAGAGTATTAGGGAACAATCCCAGGTCTTTAGAGATAACAGTAGATGCCTTTTCCCACTGAGTCATTTTGTGGAGTCTTCCTTGTAGCTTAAGTATGTAGATCATGTTTATGTTTATTAATAGTATCAAAACTTTGGCCCGCCATAGAGCCGTTTCAATATGGACAAATCTTTGCACACTGAATTTGAGCTGCAGTATGTAACTTGATAATCTCAAAAGTGCTTCTAGTTGTACAATTTCAATGCAGTCTGTTCTTAACTTTAAATATAGTTATATTCATTTATTTTATTTTATGTGTACTAGTGTTTAGCGTGCATGTGTCTGTGCATTATGTGTATACCTGGTGCCTGAGGGAGTCAAAAAAATCATTTGATCCTCTGAAACTGGAGTTATGGATGATTATGAGCTACCAGATAGATGCTTGGAATTGAACCCAGGCCCTTTGTAAGAACAGCAAGTGGTCTTAACCACTGAATCATTTTCTATCCCTCAACATGGTCTTTAATATTAGAGAAATTAATGACTGGTTGTTTATTTTAATCTTTATTAGAAATAATATAAAATTTTTTAAATTATTTTCAATAAACATTTTATAATTTATTTCCAAGTACATTATATATATATATATATATATATATATATATATATATATATACCCTTAAGTGACAAAACATTTAAGCATTAAGCATATTTTAAAAAATATAAGAATGTTCAAGTTTTAAAAAAAATAATCTTTCTCCTATAACAATGTTTTAGATTTAAGTAACAGTTTAAATGGACTTGGAATATTTTCACATTTAACTATATTATAGGAGATGTCTGAAGTGCTTACAAACATGTGAATATGAATTAAATTTGTTTCTAAAAGAATAAGTCTTGCCAAAAGGAAAACACAACCTGGTAATAGAAGCATGATGACAGCTTTTAAGAAATCAGGTACTAATAAGAAGAAAAAAATATTTATAAAAGTCAAGAAGAAAGCATTGGAGAATAAGCAGAAAATACTTCCTGAAATCTCCTGAGATGTGTGAGGAAGAATGTCATTCAGCTAGTTGACACTTAATGTGAATGAATATAAATACAGCCACCAAATAATTGCAAGTAACAAGCAACAAGGAAGGGAAAATTTTAAACCATTGCATCACTAAACATCAATTTGAAGGGAATCTCAGAATTTCTTACTATTATTCTTAGACATAAATGATCCTGGACTGTATTGGTTAATCATAGTTGTCAGCATAACAGGATTTATAATACCCAGAAGAAACCTCTCTGCATGCCTGTGAGGGATTACTGAGATTGGGTTAGTTGAGGCAGCGGAATCCATTCTATGTGTGGGCAGCATCATTTCTTCCGCTGAGGCCCTGGATGATGAAGAGGAGAAAGGGAAAAGAGCACTTTCTACTGAGTCCTGATTGCAAATGCAATGTGACCAGCTCTCTCCTGATCTTCTGTCATAGTCACAACTTCCCTGCCATGGTCCACTGTATCCCCTAGAATTATAGGACAAATAAAACTTTCCTTCTTCAAATTGCTTTTGTCAGAAATTTTGTCACAATACTGAGACAAGGGACTAATATAAGGATTTACTCCAAAATTTTCCAATTTCATGTTTGTTTTTCTGAAGGCTGAGGATTGACATGCTCAATAAATAATCCAAGATATTCTAATACCAATGTATTTGAAATCTATTGAGTTTAATAAAGAAGAAATGGATCTCAGGGTTTACTCAACACAAGCCAACACACAATTTTAAAACAATTAGAAAACTTGTCATATGAAATCTGAATGACATTATACATTGCATTAGTACAACTGACACCCACAAAAGGTTTTACTTACCTCTCTTCTAAAAAATTATTAATCTGAATTACAAGTCTGGATTAAAATCACATAGATGTATGTGATTAATATAATCAAAGTCAGATTTGCTCATGAAAGTAATAAACTAACTAAAAATAACATTTGATTTATGGCCGTTAGTACAATTAGAATTCATACTTTCTAGAAATTTCAAATTGTCACTATGTAACTTAAAAAGATGAATTTTACCCACATATAAAAACATGTAAAATTGTGTAACAAAAAAAATGAAAACCTGGAGTGTATGTCTGTCAACTTAAAATGGGTACATATTTTTTATAAATATGAATATTTGTTAATTAGTAGACCTTTCAAATATTTAAATAGTTCAGTGTGAAAAGTAAACAGACTTGTAACAGTTTCCTGTTGTTACTTCATAGACATAGTCATTTAAAATCACACAAGTTTTTCTCTTTAAGCTTGAAAATCAGAAGTCTTACTGGACTTGAGTTATAGTTTCTTTGGTTAAGAAGCTGCCTGCTTTGTGTAACGCCCCAGATAAAATCTCTAACATTACAAAAAGAAAATGAAAAGTTTCATTGGGCTAATACAAAAAGAGAGGCTAACCTTGTTTCTTTTGGAGGTTCAAAAGGTACAATATGTTTCCTTGGCTTTTTACACCTGATCTTAAATTCTTTGCTCATGACTATATCTTGACCTTCATCCAATACCATATCATTTCCTTCTCAGGATGATATCCCCTTCATCCCCTTCACAGTGGCCCTTATTATTATACATCAGGTCTACTTGGATAATGCAGAATAATTCACTGTTCGAGATCTATAATTTAGTCTCATTTACACACTACAAAGAAGCAAATATTTTGTGGACAGCCAGCCCTCCTGTATTGCACAATATATTTAGGGGGACAACAGTTTCAAAGCACAGCAGTAGAAATTGCAGGCAGAGTTCTGAAATGTAAAATGATTACAGGTGGTGCTAGTTACCTACAGCACACAGATGGAAAGAGGATCCCACAGTATTTCAGGTGCTGGCTACAGCCCTGGGGGCGGGGGCGGGGGTGGGGGGAATTGCCTATATCAAAGTTTTATCTTCGGGGACAGAGAACCTCAGGATGTTCCCTCTGTTTATGCTATGACGTAACACTGAAATATGAAACAAAAAAAGCAAAAGTTACCATCACAGTCAGCTCATAGGATGAGAACTGATGACTGAAATCTAGAGTAGAGGAGTGAATAGAAAGAGAAACTCCAGAAACCAAACTGCTGTGTCTGTATACCAGACTGCCCACCAAGCATCAGTGCCATTGGCTACAGGCGCCCTCCCCTACAAAACTCTCTACTTGGCAAGAAATAAAAGCAAAAGTGTCTTTGTTGGCTCTCAGCTGTTATCTATAAAACTTAATAGTAAGTGAAATTTGATTCGACATTATTAGGTAAAGTAACAACGTGCTTCTTGGCGTCTGCTATATTTCTTTCATATGCATCTGGAGATCAAGATTATTTTAAAGTGATTGGCATATGTACATGAGAAAGAAACTGGAAATGAGAGCAAGAAATAGCCAAGATTTCCTTACATATTATTCAGTTTCAAAAATATGTTCTTTGGTTATCTCTTTTAAGTATAATAGTTACCATGATTGTGTTCATCAATATTTAACAACAATGACAGCAAGGCAATTTTGAATAATGAGTACTATCCCTGATGACTATTTTTGGCAGTGTAATCTTGAGTGGCACATCAATTTGCTTTAAAAATCTATTTTAGGAAAACTTTAATGGCTAGGGATTTTAGATGTGATCAGATTATTTCTCTTTTCAACACATAGTTGTAATCTTAGAATAAAACAAATATTTCTAAAAAAATCATCGTATATATAAAATAAGTTTCTATATTTAAAGTGTACAGTTCAAAATAATATAGCTTATTAAAATATTACTACTAAACTTGTAAGAATAAGCCATGTAATATGTGTGAACATCTGAAATAGAAAGAGTACTCTTTAAGATTCATTTTTTATTTATATGAGATGTCTATAAGAGTTAATGTGTACCACTTACATACAACTGTCCACAGAGGCCAGAGGCAGCAGATCCTTGGGAACTGCAGTCAAAGCTAGTTGTGAGCTAATTGACACAGGTTCTGGGAACTGAACCCACATTCTCTGAAAGAGCAACAAGTCCTCATAAACACTGAGCCCTCTCTCCAGCCCAGGAATAGACACATTTCTAAACATCTATTGTTATCAAAACTGAAAGGATTTTTCAGTGTGCACTGATATGGATGCGAAATAGGCATGCTTTCACTCAAGCTTGCGAAAATACCGCATTAATGAACACATAATTGTCAGTCCTGTGGAAAATGTACTTAAATGTGTTATTTTTCTATGACCTTATAGGACTTTTATTCATTGTATATTGCTGGAAAGGACATATTCTGCCAAAGCTAGAGTTAACAAGGCAGAGAACACTGCCTAAAAATCTTCTTGTTAGTCAAAGCATTATTTTTTTACCCTGTTCAAGTCCAAAATAAATAAATAAGTAAGTAGCTCTCATTAAATTATTTCAGTGAATTTATAGACAGAAATAAGCCTCATCCTTTTATGTGTGTGTTCATGTGTGTGTTTGTGCATGCGTGTATTTGATTATATTCACATGTTTATGTCCACACGGTGACCAGAGTTCAAACATCAAGTAACTTGTTCTATTACTGTTCACCAGATCTTCTGTGACAAATTCTTTCACTGAAACTGGAACTCACCATGTCACGAGACGAATCGGCCCATGAGCCCCTGGGGTCATCCTATCTCCTCTAGGAACAGGGGTTACAGGCACATGCCACCACACACACTGTGTTACCCGAGGGCTAGAGAGCTGAACCCAGGTCTTCTTAATTGCAGAGCAAGCACTTTACCTACTGAGATATTTCAGAGTCATCAGCTTTCTCTGTGCGTATTTGTTTGTTTGTGGGTATGTGGAGGCCAGAATTCAATGCTAAGAATTTTCCTTCTTTTTGAGGCAAAGACTCTTTGAACTTGGAGCTATGTATACTGACTGGACAGTAAGCTCTAGACTTCTCCCTGTCTATATTTTTCCAGTGTTGGGATTACAGGCATGTATCATAGTGCCAAGCTTTTTATGTGTGTTTGGGAAGATCAAACTTAGCTCCTCATTTGGCAAGCACTTGACAGCTGAGTCATTTACTCAACTCCTGTCTCCTCTTTCATTATAAATTTCAGATGCTGTTTCTCAGTCAGTCATTCAGAAAATCACATGAAAGAAGAATGTGTATTTACGAAATATTATTTTGGTTTGCATTTTACTTGATAAGCATTGCTTTAATTTAATATTACTTTTTCAGTACAGATTATTACTAATGTAAATGTTAGGGAAGGGTAATTCAAGGAGAAATAATGTAAAGAAATTATTTGTTGGGGTAAGGGGTTCATGGCAGATCTAGAACAGGGAGGAACATTGACTGGAGTGGGCGAGTCTGAGCAAGGAAATAATATGTATGAAAATGTCACCATGAATTCGATTACCTTGTGTAATAAATAAGAACTGATTTTAAGAGGCTGTAAAACAAAAGATGACAGTTCTTTAAATAGCATGCCAAGTTCCAGTTCTTTATGTTTACAGTGTTTAACACTCATAAGTAGGTGAAATTCCTTTAAAATTCTAAAAATAAAATGAACAAGAATAAATGGTTACTGACAGTATTATTTTCTCTATCACCAATTAAGTTGTGTTTATATGCTGTAGCCCAATATGGGTATCAAGTCTGTGTGATCAGAATGATCAGATGACATTTGTAATTGAAACACAGCTACAAATGTAAGCTTTAATGAGTTGTCACTGACTTGTTATTTATAGTCCTAATAGTATGACTACATTAGCAATGTAGCATTATAAAATATACCAAGTTATTATAATCAAAATCATAGTAAAGATTCCAAAGATAGTAAATGTCTGAAAGTTTAGATTTGAAAGTATTTTAGTTTTAGGTAATATAGTTGAGGTTAACATTATTACTACTCTATTCTATTGCAGTTTTTTAAATTAAGAATACTGGGGCAACATTTGCCATGTAATCTGTTACAGAAGTTTATTTTTAGTTGTGTATAAAATAATTTTGTCTACTGTTGGGTGAGAGGATACCTAGGCCATGGTGTTTTGTATTGTTTGCAGGTGTTGGATTTATGTGGGGGATGTTTGATTGGTCACGATCTGCATGTGCTCTCAGTAGAACACCTGAAGAGTTCTGAATCAATGAAAACATGAGCTCAGATGCTCATGGTTCCAGTGTCTAGTATGGCACTGGCCATGATGGTGGTTCCTTCTGCTGAGGTCTGACAGGGCTTACATCTGAGAATATGCCTCATTGACTTGCTTGTTGAGCTACCATAGAAGTGTACTACTACAATAATGATTGAAATTTTTTGAAAAAAAAAATTGAAATTTTTTGTATTATCCTTTACTTGAAAATATAAAGACTATTGATCATATAGAGTATTATAATGTCATTTGGACAAACACAAAATGTACATTGTTGTTAAATGTGTCAGAACATATTTGGCGTGTCACACACTGTGGAATATGATTAATTTAGGAGTTTAATTTTTTTTGGAATCTTTTGATGGCCTGAAAATATATTTAAGTTTCAGGAAAGTCAATTTTCATCTTCATATTTCAAGTATACAGGGGAAAGATTGTTAAGAATTTAAAAATATTTTTTGAAAAACTGTAACTTCTAATAAAAATTTCTGAGGTAACTAATTTTATATTTCATGAAGTTGTACAGTAGTCAGTATTTCCGAAAGCTACACAAAAGTCATGCAGTTGTTCCCATGAAGTCTGCCTTCAAAATAGCATGCAATTAGATAACACCTTTATATAGGTGGTTAGAAGATATAGAGCAGTCCTTGAGTAGGTGGTTCTGCAAACTTACTACATGTTAGAAACCAAACAGATTCAGAACAACGGAATAAGGAATAAGAACTGCATTGCCTTTGCAGTTTATCCTGACAATCTTAAAGTTGATATGCTTAGTGTTGATTTCAATAGATTTGGGTTCACGCTTCATTTTCTAACACTGTGAGTCGATGAATTTACTTATCCGCCCAAGGCTCAAATTTACCACATGTAAAATATAATAATAGTTGATAGTTAACATGATTATTTATCATGATGAACATTTACACTATACTTAAGAAAGGGCATTGTGTGAGTCAGGGGTAGGTATGATTAAGTAAGTACTCTTGTCATTATTTGACACAGAGTTTCTGTTTATCTGGTGTCCTGACACTAACCATTAACTAAATTTCTATAGTTTATGCATAGGTGAAAGATAATGAGAGTGATAAGATAGTGAAGGAGAGATAGAGAGAGTGAAAGAGAGAGAGAAAGAGAGAGAGAAAATACTTATTCATCAATGCTATAGACAGTAGGTAGAGTCACAGAAGAAAACAACGGAATTCTACATAGTACTTGACAAAGTGTCATAATCATTCACTTTAAATTTATATAAGTTAATTTAAATTTATATAAAATTTGAACATATTCATGACGGAGTTCAAAGTCTAATAACTTTAGCAACCTCAAATGAGGAGACCAATGAGACATGACAATTGCCAGGAGAAGTCCAACACTGGATGGTGTAGAAAAACTAATGAAAAATAACCATTAAAAATAAACAGAACAAACACAGGAACAAATTCCTAGTGGAAAGAAAGGGGATCTTCCTATTTCCAGACTGTGATTTGACTGCTAGCTTTTGAAAGACCTTGGGTAACATGTAATTAAAGACTCTGAAACAGACCAATGGTGTATGTGAGGATTTTCATACATTAATGTCAGGGAATGCAGTGATGGGGAAATGAGAACTAAGGCAGAATTGGTCCCAGGGCTTACAAACATTGTATCATGGAGTTCGGAGTAGTTCACTTGGGAACACTGGAAGAGACAGACATTTGGTTTCAAAGAACATGGGCAGAGCTGACAGAAGGTGCACTAAATCAAAGTATCTTTGATACCCTTTGGTATCAGTTTGCTATTATGCCACAGGAAAGGTAAAATAGAGGATTGCGTTCATGAAAGGAGCATTTGCCTGTGGAGGAATGGAACATAATGTGGAAACTACATATGCCAATGAAAGTGCAGTTCCTTATACTATTTCAGTACATTTTATTACACTCATTAGCTATTTTGTTTATGGAAGTGCATGTCACAGTTCATGTGTAGAGGTCAGAGGGTAACCTTTGTGAGTCCATTTTTTCTTTCCATTATGTGGGTCCCTGGGATCTAACTCATATTACCAGACTCGTCAGTGTGTGCCTTTACTGAGCCTTCTCACTAGCCAACAAAAATCAATTTATTTATTTATTTATTTATTTATTTGTTTGTTTTATTTATTTATGACTCTTTTTTTGAGACAAGGTTTCTCTGTTGTAGCTCTGGCTGTCCTGGACCTCACTCTGTACACTAGGCTGGCTTCGAACCCAAAGAGATCTGCCTGCCTCTGCATCCCAAGTGCTAGGCTTAAAGGCATGTGCCACTACTGCCCATCTCAATGAAATCCTTTTAATTTTAAAATCCTTCACAAGTTTCTACCTCTTTCTGAGAACTTCAACTTAATTCATTATTTTACCTATTTGAAATGGTTCTGGCTTTAAGTTATATCTGTTCTATTTAACTCTCACCAAATGCACTGGGATTTTCTAGGGAAAAAGACATATAGAAGAACCTACATATTGTGAATGGGGATTTAATACAAAGGATTACAAATGATAGCTCCTGGGTATCTGGCAATGGTCATCTGTATGATGGATGACTGGGCAGCTTCTCAGTCCACAAAGGAGCATGTCTCAGCACTCCTAATGTGCAGCCAAATCTGGGAGATTGTTGGCGAGTATCTGCTCTTTAGATTGGAAGTCTGAATAGGCTAGATGCTGATGTCAGTGAAGGATGGAAACAGCAAGAGCAGCAACAAGATAGATGGACTCAACAACAAGAAGATAAGGCAGGTGAGCCAGGAAGACTGATGGTTTACTTAGAACTGCTTACATCAGAGGCACCCTATAGAGGGTGACACTCACTCTGGGAGAATGTCTTTTCCCTCTGTCCATCCTGGAAACAGCCTTACCAATTGTCTCAAAGGCACAAGTCTTAGATGATTCCAGGTTCTTTCAAGTTAACAATAAAAATTAACAAGCATGACAACTATAAACATCTCCCTTCCAGAGATAAAGATAGTTGAGGACTGGAGAGAAGGCTCAATGGCTAGGAGCACTGAATGCTTTTCCAGAGGTCCTGGGTTCAATTCCCATCAACCACTTGGTGGCTCACAACCATCTGTAATGGGATCAGATGCCCTCTGGTGGCTGGCATGTGTACATCTAGATAGAGCATTTGTAAATAAAATCAATGAATCCTTAAAAAATATAAACAAATGCAGTTTCAATGTTTTAAAAAAAAAGATATATGAATATTGACATATCACACAAAGCTTGGAATTGCTTTCTTATAGTTGCCTAACATTAAAAATATCAGAATAGTCATGTGTCATGTCATGTCAGAAATTCATCCTTAG
This sequence comes from Cricetomys ansorgei, assembly GCA_026225945.1. Classification (NCBI taxonomy): domain Eukaryota; kingdom Metazoa; phylum Chordata; class Mammalia; order Rodentia; family Nesomyidae; genus Cricetomys; species Cricetomys ansorgei. Next base: position 14,558,667 of record JAMJFZ010002812.1, read on the forward strand.
ATGAGTCTGTGCTTCTAGGAGAGGACTTAGCACAATGTAAGGTGGCTATGCTGTCATTATGTGACATAATCCCCTCAAATCCCTTTTGCATATGCAATCCATCATTGACTAAATTATAATTATTCAATGCCTGGCTTAATATATTGTTTACAAGTTGACTTATCACTGGAAGAGAGTCCATTTTTGTATTCCCAAAATAGCCTGTCACACAAAACACATAGTTGGTGGTACTGTATTAGGGTTTTAATTGCTGTGAAGAGATACATGACTAAGGCAACTCATAATAAAAGAGAGCATTTACTTGGGGCCTGCTTTCAGTTCCAGAGGATGGTTGTGGAAGTTTATTTTTAGTTGTGTTTAAAATAATTGTTTTTGTGTACTGTTGGAAAAAGGGATGCATAGGTCTTGGCGTTCTATATTGTCTGACGGTGTTGGAATTCTGTGGGGGATGTTTGATTGCTTATGATTTATACTTGAGGAGTTCTGAATCAATAAAAACACCTGAGCTGAGATGCTCTGGATTCCACAGGGAGTATGGCGCTGGCCATAACAGTGGTTCCCTCTGCAGAGGTCTGGCAGGGCTTCCACCTATGAAAAATGCCTCCCTATCTTCTTTAGTGAGATGCCACCACAGGCATACAACAACAGAGGATGCGCTATCATGGTGGGGAGCACTGAAGCATGAATTCAGGCAGACATGTTGCTGCAGAAGTAGCTGAGAGCTACAGCCTGATTTGCAGGCAGCAGGTGTGGGTGGGATGGAATCTGGGCTACAGTAAGCTTTTGAAACCTCAAAGAGCACCTTAGTGACACACTGCCTCCAACAAGGACATACCTACTCTATCAAGGCCACATTTTCTAATCCTTTTAATTTTTTTTTTTTTGGTTTGACTAGGTATGCAAATATATGAGCCTACAGGGAGCCATTCTCATACAAACCACCACAGAAACATAAATAATAGTCAATGGAATCCGTATTATGTCTGAGCTACTCCACTTGAGGCTTTAGAAAAAGCAAAGACTTATCATGCTGATGATGAAGTACTAGTACTCTTTCCAAACCTCATCTGGTCACAGAGTTGGACATCTCCATATGTGATTAATTTAAGCCGAAAATTTTCATCCTGCTCTTCAGGTCATAAAATTTGTAACTTCTACTGTTGTTTGACCTTTCCATATGGTTTTGTAAGTTGCACCATCAGTATCTAGCCAGAATCTATTCGTCTTTTGCAGCCTCTATCACTGCCCTTAAAGCTGCATCTCCCATCCAAGTTATATCACAGATATGTAGAATTTTCTTATGATGTGTATAATGTTTCTCATATTTCTTGTTTACATATGTTCAACGTATTTCCAACAAGACAGTAATTCTTCTCATGTTAAAGGGTCCTATTTGCTTCTCTGTTCATTTCAGTACTTTCTTATCTGAGTCAGAAGAAATGGAAGTCTCCAAAATAACCTGCAAGTGGATCCTGTCATTCCCCTGTGTCAACCTGGCTTTGTGTTTGGCTCATTTGATGTACACACTTGGATTCCTGACTATTCCTAGAGCATTCTAGATATTCTGATAGAGTAATCTATATAGCTTTTTGTTTTTCCCTCTGTCTGAAGTGCTAATTGCCAGATGATTCATGACTTGCTGACTCACCAGCTTCTTGTCTTGGTTAAATCTCACATTTTCAGTGAATCCTACCTAGAAAATCCCATACAAAACTACTGTTCTTTCACCACTCACAATAATTTATTCAGAGATTCACATTAACCAATATTATTTATATCAACCTGTTTTTGCTCCCAACCTTGGAAGACAAGCTCCAGAAAACAAGGAAACAATGAATTTGCCTTATTTAGAAAACCTTGTGGCACATAATCAACAACAATAATTTTTTTTAATTGAAAAAAAAAAGACTGAATATTTATTGAATTGAATTGTAAACTGGAATTGAATTGAAATGAATCAACAAAGATAAAGTACCCAGTTAATTGAAACTACATTTATATATATTCTAACATATCTTATTTCACTAATGTGACCCATTATATTATGGTACTTATCACTGTAATAAGACCCTTTTCTAAGCTAAGTAAGTGAATTGAATTTGTTTGGGAGCAAGAATTAAAAAAAAATGACATAAAGAACAAGCAGCTATACAAATCTAAGTAGCTCCAGGTTTTCAAATGACAGGATGTATCTTTTTGTGTGTGAACAAGAGTACTGAAATGATCCCAGCAGGAGGAAGGATTAGTGTGGATAAAGAAAAAGCTAAACTACATGACAGGCAGTCACTGATTTCAGGTTTATTGTTGAAGCCACCACATCAGGACCTCTTTTCTCACTTCCCCCTCCTCCCTAACTTCCTTGGTTTTCTGAACTCTCCCCTTTTACCCAGGGCTCCTCTCTAAGCAGACAGCCTTCCCCCCTGCCTGGAGAGTCTTCACTCTTTACAACACACGGTTTTTTTTCTTTCTCTACATCCTCCTTATTTTTTCTTTTGTATCTACTTTCTCTTCATCAAGTTTCATTTCTTTGTTGAGCCTGAACACTCACCTGTATGCTGCTTTTATATCCGCTTCCCAACACAACTAAGATTGATCTCTGGAAATTGTTTCTCTTTTTATGCCATATATACATTTTGAAATATTAAGTATGTATATCTTTGCAAAGTCAGCTAGTACAATATTTTATTACATGTATTTTTGTGTATTTGCGTGATCCCCAGACACGTGTGAGGGTTGGACAACAACATGGGAATGTTGGTTGTTTCCTTCTATCATGTGGGTGTGGGTTCTTGAAACTGAATTTGGGTCATCAAGCTTATGTATGCTTAAGTTCCCTTATGTATGCTCTTAGCTATCTCTCCAGACCAAGGAGACAACTCATGCTTTTCTCCTGTATTTCTCCTTGACCTAATTCACTAAGTTCCCTGTTTTATCTAGCCGATTGTCTGTTTTTCAATCAGAGTGAATGCCTCATACTTCAATACTAATACCTTTTGTTACATGTCACATTTAGTTTTCTGTCACCCAAATATGTTTTTATTACATAAAATCAAATAAATTAAATTATTTTAATTTATTAAATATATCATTATATTATAATAATATATATTTATAATATATTTATATTTTATTATTTATTTATATTATTTAAAATATACTTATAGTATATAAGTATATCATATTATTAAACATATTAGATAAATTAAAATATTTTATCTTTGACCATTAAGTTAACATAGGGAAAAAAACCCTATATTTTATACTAGGTGTTTTCAGTTTCTCAATATATATTATACATGTAAAGTAAATGAAGCACCAATCATTTAGCACTGATTACATATAATTTTAATGTAGATATTAATTTGAGTTTTAGATATATGGTGTCATATCAATGAATATCATATCAATTCTTTAGTTTCCTGTGCATTTAAATGGAATATAGGAAGAAAAAAAAAGGAAAAAAGAAGAGAGACAAGAAAGAAGAGAGGAGAAAGAAAGAAATGGAGAGAAGGTGTCAGGGAGTGAAGTGAAAGGAAAGGAAAGGAAAAGAGGGACATATAAATCAATATTAGGGCTGCAAAGACCAAGACTTACAGAATATTAGCATTTTATGCATTTGTCTTTTCTCCTGAAATCAACTTACACATTTCGCCTTTGCATCAGTTCTTTCTTTAATTATTTCTCCCTTTTAAAAAAATTATTTCCTAGGGGTAGGTAACAGCCCAATGGGTGGATTTTGAGGAGCTTTTATAAATCTTTATGAGGTGGGTGGAATATCAGTGAGGTAAATTGTAGTGATGAGTGTGGTCCACTAGACAGGATTTGGAATCACCTTAGCATGGGTCTCCGGACTTGGCTGTAAGATATTATTTTATGTTAATTGATGTAGGAAGGTCCATCTTAGAGTGAGATAATTCTCTAGGCAGAGATCCTAGACTATACAAAATGGAGAAAACAAAGTTGAACATTGGCTTTCATTCACTGTTTTCTGTTTTCCAACTGTGAATGGGATGTGACTGTCTGTTCCTCCTGCCTTGACTTCCTTTCTGTGATGGACTGACTGTACCTTTGACTGTTAGAATAAACCCCTTCTCCCTCAAAAAAAAAAAAACTTTTCTTATCTATGCATGGTAGAAATGATACAAGCATAGTGATTTTTAGAACAAAACTGTAAAGATCTACCAGAATTAGGCATGCACATATTATTATTCCCAAGGGTCTCACACTTAGATCTACCTGTTTATTTACCAATATATGACTGATATGACATTAATGATATTCAATTATATTACAGTGCTTTTGTAATAATAACACTGAATTGGGAAGAAGGAAGATGAGTCCTGTGTTCTAAGATAAAAAGATTGTTCATATCGGTAAGAATTTTACTAATAAAGGAAATAATATCAATGTATTCAATCTTCTTAATATACAGCATAAGACATTTCTTTTATAAAAGATTTAAGTCAGAGCGCTCTCAGCACCAAAATGGGAAGTGGACACAGGTTCCCATTCCTAACCTATCTCCAATTAGCATCTTCTTGCAAAGAAAAAAAAAAAAAAAGTTTCTCAAATGTAGGCTCAGCGGGTATCTGAAACACACTTAGAGTAGATCCCCTGCCCAGCAGTAGACGGCCAAAACAAAGCAAAATAATCTGTTTTTGTTGTTGTTGTTTGTTTCTTTTGTTGCTGTTGTTGTTGTTTGTCTTACTGGCTTTGGGCTTGTAAATTATGGTTTCTAATTTTGTATTTTTATGGTGATGTGTATGCGTGTGTTTCTAATAAGTTTTCTTTTTTGAATTATGGTTTATTTATATTTTTATATGTCCTATTTATCTTCTAAAGAAAGAGAGAAAGAAAAGGCATGGAGTTGGGTGGGTAAGCAGAGGAGGATGTGGGAGAAGTTGGGGAAGGGGAATACATTGTATAAAGTTATGTTTTTCAAACAAAGAACAGACTCAGACATAAATGTTATCTGTATGAATAAAAATAAATTGTTATTTTTACTTATAAAAACCAGTTAGTGATGGAACTTAAATGCGCAGTATGAGAATGAAATGTCTATCTAAATAAAAAAAATCTTTAGCTAAATATTTTAGGGTCATACACAGGGACATATTTCCATCAAGCATACATTACTCTTCATATCTACATTTTACATGGTAAAAGTAACATTACTGAGTCTGTTTTACATGACCTCATGGAAATAGTATAATATTTAGTTGTTCTCATTTCAAAATGTTTAAGGAAAATTGCAGTGTATTCTTTTATTATAATTTACTTATGTATATAATACATAATCTTATGTATATACATAATGTATATAATACATCATCTATACATTAGGTTTCCTATTTAAAAACCATGGCTTTGAGAAAGAGAAGGCAAAGTCAAGTTTAAAAACATCCTAATTTCAAGCCACAAATGTCACTACTTTTCTATAATTTTACTTCACATTTGCTGTCCCTGGTACTTCCCACTTAACAACAATAACAACCCAAAGACACCACTTGTTTGTTTTTTTTCACTGTGGCTGCAAGACAACTCTTACCTTTTCAGTACAGAACCAACCTGCCCAGGGGGAAGCTTGACCCTAATCCATTTGTTGACTGATGTATGCCTCACATTTCGGGTGTCTAGTCTTTCTGAGAAGTTGGAAAGTCTCCTGTGTGCTGCCAGGAAGTTTCATGCAGAAGTAGCAAGTAAACAGATTGGCTTTCCAGCTGACCACATTTCATTTCCATATTGAATTGCAAATTCCAAGAAGGCTTTGTTCTTTTCTTAAAGAAAAAAAATTTTTTTTTAATGCTTGTTCCCACAACTGAAAGTGGCCCAGAATCTATCTAGGGATTTGTTGGTCTTGTCTTCATTCTAGTTCAGAGTATAGAAGATAAGAGTACAGTGCTACTTGGCAGTGCCTTTAATCTGTTTTGGCTGTACACGCATTTCCCACAGAGTAGCAGGAAGATCTGTTCTTGATGGTTTCTCAGTAGCTCTGGTAGGACTCCTTTTGTTGGGTAGAATGATGTCCAGTGCCAAATATTGTTGTCTCAGGAAAGAACAGGACTGCCAATACCTTGATGAGAACAAATTAATTTTATTTTCACCTCCCATTTTGATTAAATTTCTTTGTGTACAGAAGGAGAGAGCATTTCACCTTGTATATGGTTGAAAATTTTTAAGTTAAAGAAAAGCCTGCACTGGAGCCGGAAACACCAGGGTGTGTTCTTTCTTTCTCCCTCTTCCTAGGTGTGTGGCCACACCCACATTTTTAGCCTTATCTACTTTTCTAATAAAGACAAAATTAGTACAGTGTTTATACAAGTAAGGAATAAGGATGTTTGCCTATCCTGGTTTCGGTTTAGTAAAAGCTTGTCAGCATGCTCACCTGGAAGTTGTCAGTTCTTCTGAGAGACCCCTGTGTTAATGGCAGGTGTAGCAATACATAAATAAAATAAATAAGTATTAATACAAACTCCTCTGCTATAACTGTAGCTTATTCTGTATTTATTCAGTGCCATGGAGGCAGGAACAAAATAACAAAATCAACATTATAATTTCACTTTTGTTATTAAAGAACCTGAAGATGGTGAATTTGGTTGTTAGACACCATGGTTCTGCATGCTGTGGTGATATTATTATTACTTTTGCTTGAGTATTTTCATCTATGAAATCAATGTCTTGTTTACCTTATCTAAGGTATTAGAATAAACAGAAGTGTTTAGTGCTTGGTGAGAGTTTTGGTACCTTACAATTGGCATTAAGAAGTTTGTCAAATTCAGAAGTATTGGAGACACTGAAATTATAGGCCAAATTTAGAGAATTGACCATCTTGTTCTTCTTCAGGATGAGGGTCATCAAATATAAAATTATTGTAAAAATTCTCCCCTCTTGTAACAAAATCAGTTAAAGCCCTAGGAAGATATTGTCTACCTCTTGTTTGGTATGATTGGTTACCTTCCTGTCCTGGGAAGAGAATTAGGGGAAAATGTAGAGAATTGTACCAGTAACTGAATAAATTAGAGTGCTTTTTTATTCCCTTCATGTCTACCTTTATCTCTGTTGATGTGACAGTTAACTGCCAGGAATGAAATCTGCTAAAGAAATTTAGCTTGCTAATCAGCTCTCCTTGAACTAAGGAGGATTATTCTGGATTACCAAAATGTTTGTACTGAAATTCCAGAGGCCCATTAGCACAAAAGAGGAAAGCATAAAAATGAGCAAGATGTGGTGTCCCTCTCTGTCTCTCTGGGTTCCAGAACACCCGCCAGATGGCGGCTGATGTCTCACCCTTCCGCAGTAGTCTGACCCCGTTCCCTGGCCAGGGAAAGGTGGTTCAGACCTAAGCTGCGAGAAGGCACGGGCCTGGAGTCGAGGTTCGGTGACCTTTTGCGAAGCTCTCCACTCAGCGGACCTGAGAAACGACAGGGCACAAAGAACACCTCCAGGAGCTTGCGTTTGGTGAACAGGAAACTCATTTATTATCAGCCTTTAGCCTGTTTAAATATCTTCCCAGAGAAGGTGGAGTCCCGCTATTCTGGGTGGAGGGAAGTCTAATTAGCACAGGCAAGGAGGGAACACCTGAGGCGGGAAAGCAATGGATCCACCCAATGGGTGGATACGGCTACAATACAGGTAAACATGTCCCCTTCAGCTTCCATGAAGCAAGCAAGTTATAACTAATATTTTTTGGCTAGGGACCTCCTTGGGCTAGGAGAGGAGAAGGCTGCCCCAGCGTCTCATCCCACTTTACCTTTCCAGGAAGCAGGGCACTTTTTGGCCTCAACTTCTACTACTCTCCAGCCCCCAAGAGTCCCACAATGTGGCAAGACAGAAAAATGAGGCTTGAGTTCTGAGAGGACTGGATGGAAAGTACAGGAAGAATTATCTGTGTAGGTTAAAGATTTCTCATGATAACCAACAACAGAAAGAAGTCCTCAACTCTCTAAGTAGTTAGAATTGAATTCTGGCTGAATTAATTCTTGAATTAGATGAAATGAAGAGCCCCCAGTTAAAAAAAAATGCAGCCAGTTAGATTTGACCAACAAATACCATAGGATGATATGTTGTGTTGGGATAAGCTCCTTGATGCACAGTAGCTCATGTAGTACCAGAAAAATTATGAAGTTGTCATATCTTCTTGTTTGATACAAGTCATATCTTGTTGTTTTTGAGAGAATGGAAAAAATTGTAGAGAATTAGAACAGCAAAATAATAAATCAGAATGCTTTCTTATTCCCTTCATGTCTACCTTTATCACTAGTGATATGATGGTCTAATGCTCAATTTCAAAGCCATTGGTAGACCTTACATTTGTACTGTTAAAAACTTATGCCTCAGTGCTTGCCTACAAGGGAGAAAAAGATGCGGATTAATCATTCTTTCTGTATTTGTAGTGATGTACAATACTTTTACTCTTTCAACTGACTCTCATTAAAATTCCGTTAATAGAGTATCCTGCTATGTGTAGTGCATATGAAGGACCAGAAGCCCATAAATCCTACGTAATTTGTCCAGTGCCAATTAGACAAATTTTTCCTTGTATAAATGCAGAAGGCTCTAGAGCAGTAGTTTTCAACTTTCCTAATGCTCCGACACTTTTTACAATTCCTAAAGTTGTGGTGACTCCTAATCATAAAATTATTTTTGTTGCTACTTCATAACAGTAATTTTGCTACTGTTGTAAATTACAATGTAAATATCTGATCTGCAAATGGTCTTAGGTGACCCCTACAAAAGAGTCATTTGATTCTCAAAGGGGTCAAAACCCAGAGGTTGAGAATCGCAGATCTAGGGGCTAAATAGCCCCTATTAATACACCTTAAGAGTGGGAACCTAGAAATGGAGCCTGGGAACATCAGGGATTAGCTCAACTGCAATGGAGAGCCAGGCCAATGCTAGAATATCAGAAGATCAGCACCAATTGTTACAGCAAGATGACAGGAGTTTCCCATTCATTAAAAAAATACTATGTTTGGTGTCTGAATCTTCAGGTGTCATATTGCTATATCCAACAAGCTGAGAAAAGGATCAGACCAGACACGGAACACTTCAGTATCTTATCTGCATTTGTCATGTAGTCTTTAAATGTAATCTTATAGTAATTTTAGAAGGTGGAGTCAAAAGACAAAATTAGGAGAACCTGCTTGAGGTATATTTCCCAAGCCAGAAAACAACTATAATGTCCTCTTTTTATGTTCACATATGTTTCTCCAATAGGTATAATATTTAAGCACAATGAAAAGATTCAGCAACAGCAGGCGAAGGGGGAAGCAGTAAGACAGAGGTAGCAATTTTGTCCCATCAGTGTGGAGTTAGCCTTCTTACCTTTCCCTTCCTCCATTTCTTTTCAAGAGGGACATTAAAAACAAGGGGCCAAAGGCAAAGAAGAGATCTGTTTCCATCCATCCGAAGATTATTATAGGAATAGCAAAAGTGATCTGAATTTGAGGAGAAAAACCTTAGAATCAAACATTTGATTGGAAACATTAAAGTGATTGAAATTCATAGGCTCAAATTAGAAACAGCTGCAGTAATCAACCACACAGTGGGAACAGAGATTTCAAAGTCCATAGTAAGTTAAGAGAGGGAAAAAAAGTAGAAATATTTTCTACTTATATACTTTAATGATTTTCAATTCAGTGGCCAACATGACTTCCTATTACACTGTTCATATCATAGACTGTGTGAGTATGACACAGATAATAGGTTTTATTTTTGTCTTACTAGATAATCACAAGAAAAATAAAAATCATTGAACTGTTTCAAAGATTTATTGAGCACTTCTACGAATAAGAATGTATTTGTAGTTTTACAGGTGTAATATCATGCAAGTTATCAGTGTTGCATTGAAATAATTTGGTATCACAATGAAATAGCCATAGTGATATTCATGTTTTATATAATATAAATCACAAAAAATCAATCACAGGCAGGATATGAACACATAGCAATGGACTTTAGAGATTCAAAATACCCATAAAGCTATTGACCCAAATACAGAAAGAGGAATCAGTTAGTAAAAGAATAAATGTACTTCCTCAAACATAACACAAACTCTCTCTAATATTGTCTTGATTTAATTACACTGGCAAAAATTAGCCACATTTATTTTACTCCATACAGTTTTTGAAACAGGATAATAATTTATGCTAGTAGTTCTACATGCAGTTTTCTTTCCCCTAAACAAAATCTGTTTCAAAATTTCTTTGGGTCTTCTCTTTTTTTCCATCTCTACATTTCTCTAATTCCTATTGTATATAAGTTTGAGACTTGCATCTGATCTCTCAATCCTTACTTGTTTTTATTTTCCAGCCTTTCTTAATATTTTGACACATTATAGGATTATGATGACATCTGAATCGATGGAAATGGATTGAGTTTCCATGAGATACCAGGCATCCTGTTTAACATTTTTCAATATTGCACATTTTTCTGCAGGCCAGTAGTAACATGTAATATATAATTCTATTGTTTGTGTATGTTTGTTGATGCTAACAGGAAGATAAATAGTCAAAGAGAGTCAATCTGGCCATAGGACCTGTAGTGCTAGCTCTTACATTCTCTTCTGGTTTCAATTCACTAATTTTATTTTAGCAAAAAAAAAAAAAAAAAAAAAGTGTCTTCTTTAATGTTCCTGTTAAAAACTTCAAAACATTTCAGTGATTACACTTTTCAATTTCCACAAATCCAAATGATCTATTTTAGTCTCTATTTGCGCATAAGTGCTTAGTTCCTTATTTACTATTACATATTATGTAAGCATAGAACCATGTATTGATTTATTTATTATTTTCGTGAGTTCCTGGTTAAAGGCAATGTGGTCTTTGCTCATTCAATCCCCAGCCCTAGAAGATTTCAGCCTCTGTACAATCTAATCTTAATCCTAGACCTAGAAAGCTTCAGCTCCATACGATCTAATCTGCAAACCTAAAATGTTTCAGCCTCTGAGACTTACTGCTGACTGAGCTCACTCTGACTATCTTCTGAATCTGATCTTTTTACTCTGATCTGTATTGTGAACCATCTGTGTTTGACTCTGCTTTCTCTTGACTTATTCTGGATTAGCTCTGTTCTGCTCAGCTTCTCCTTCTCTCTGACTGAACTGACTGAACTAATTCTCCAACTCTCCAACTCCTGTCAGAACTTATTCTCAAACTCTTTCTGAACTCTTTCTTTTGAACTGTCTGTTAACTGAGAGCCTCCTTTAATATCCAAAGAGTCAGACATGGCCTCATTCCGATTCAATCTCAGACTTCATTCTGTTTCAGTCTTAGACTTCACCCTGATTCAGTTGCAGAGTTTGTGATTAAATGCCTCACTACCATTGCCTTCAGACCACTTCATCTAGATCACACAGACCTCTAAATGTGATCTTTCATACAGGCTTTTGGATGTGATCCCTTCCTAGCTACCACACAAGCCTTTCAATGTGTTCTTCTGCTAGAGCAGCTATGCTTCTGGATTAAAAGTTTAAATGTTCCTCTACAATATTATATGAATTATTCCCTTACATATAGAAAATATCTCTCCATCATGTATATTTTATGTAATGAATCCTTTCTTATCTTCCTCAACAGTAGAATGTTATGTTACAATTTATCAAGTAATATGCAGATAACTCCAGTTCCTCTCCAGTTTCCATGAGAAGGTTTCAGTTTGTACCTGCAAATGAAACAGATCAAATGATAGTCATATGTGATTAGATTTTGAATGTCTGTATTTCTAAGGGCATATGAGAGTCTTCTAACACCCTAATTAACATCCACAGTTCAGGCAAGGTAACATGTGGCCATTGCTGTTTTCTTGGATTCCAGCTATCACACAAGATGACTGTGCTGTCCAACCTATCTCTTATCTGCAAAGAGTCTGCTATCAATTTCAGGCTCTATGTCAGTTATTTTTTTTTTCATAGAAAAAAATTTAAAATTTTTATAATGATACAATGTACTAATTTTTCCAAGTGTTCTCATAGTATTATGAAAAGTACAAATTCAATTTGGTAGACTTTATATTTTACTAAGCAAGAACTAAGGAAACTGCTATAGAGTTAAGGGAATTTATTAAGATGCTTTTAGACCAGGTCTTGTTCACTAAGATATAAAATTTAGTCATAAGTCATCCAGAATCTTTTACAAACTGATGTCAGTATACATGCCTTATTGTTCTGTCAATCTGTGCATGCAGAACTCTCCAAAATAAATTTAGAACTTACAAAAGTCATTTCCTGATGCTTCACAATTATATTGTGTGAACCCCATATCTAGTTCATGGTTTGAAGGCTTTTAAACCTTTGAAAATTTTGAAGTAAATAGTTTTATCCACTGATTTTACTTCTAAAAAGCAGACACTTAACAGGATCTTCGAATATGAAAGAAAAACGGAAAATATGAACCTTGTTAAGGATAAATATAATTCTAACATCTAAAAATAAATTTTGGTGTATTTACTATTCTTTTTTCTTTATAGTTTTTCAAGTACAATTTTTGCATGCTTTTTTATACTTGTAGAAAATGAATTCTCATGCAACAATAATTAAATTACTGTTTTCATAATACATATGCATATCTGCATATCTGCATCTATTAGCAACATAAATGTAAAACAAATAATTTATGGAAATACTGTTTTAATTGTATTTCACCATATACTAAGAACATATTATATAGGAATGTTTGGATTTACCCTCAAGGAAATTCTACAGTTTGCTCTCTTACATGATAAGTAGTGACACACTCTCTTCGATTGTTTTTGTCTGTTTACCCAGTCATTAAATTACCAACAAGCATATTTCTCCATTCATCTTCAAAAGGGTGCTACTGACTTAAAAGGATGTTATTTAGTTAAAACAAAAAGTTCAAAGTAATTTATGTCTCCATATCAATTAGAATTACACAATTACTTTTCTCAAAAACTAAAGGAAAACTTAATCTGACGAAGTCATCAGTGCCATCAGTCGATGGAACCAGACAAGTTGCGTACTTCCGAAGACAGTGCTGAGGCAGGTGAAAGATAGATACTGCCTTTCAAAGACAGAAGTAGAAAGAGATCTGTGTGATAGGCTCTAGCTAAGTACAAAATTCAGCAGGGCACACTTGTTCCACATTAAGAGTTTAGAATAATCTTTGACCAGATTAATGGATTTACATTTTCTTTTCTTTCTTTCCTTTCCTTTTCTTTCCTTTTCTTTTCTTGTCGTTTTTCTTTTCTTTTTTTCTTTCCTTTTTTCCTCTCTGGAGCAATACATCCCGACCCCAGACTCTCCTCCCTCCACTCCAACCAGCTACTTCCCACATCCCATCCCTCAGTCCCTCCTACCCCTTCCTCTTAGAAAAGAGCAGACCTCCCAGGGTTGAAGAGAGAATAGCATTTAACAAGATGGAACAAGGCCTGATGCAAGCCCCTGCATCAAAGCTGTACAATGCAGCCCAGCAGGAGGAAGAGGGTCCCAAGGGCAGGTAAAAGGCTCCGAGCTCTCTCCCCACAACACACACACTCTACAATATTTAGAAGCGCAATAAGAAAACCAAGCCAGACAACCTTAAAATATATGTAGGAGCCCTAGGGCAGACCCATGCAGGTTCCATGTCAGCAGCTCCAGTCTTTGTGAGTTCCTTATATATCCTGGTCCATTTATTCCATGGGGCATGCTCTCCTGGTGTCCTAGATCCCTCTGGTCCCTACAATCTCTCCTCTCTCTCTTCTGTGGGAGTTCCCCCAGCTCTGCCCCATGCTGGACTTTGGGCCTCTGCACCTGAGAAGGGGATGTTGCAGATGGGCTGAGCAGGAACAGGAATAGGAATAGGAGAGAACAGATAGGTGGAGAAGGAAGGAGGGAGAGCATATAGCGAGAGAAGACAGGAATTGGGTGAGTTTTGGGGATGATATGGAGACCTAGCGCAAAGGTAACTCCTGGAATCTAGGAGGGTGACAGTAGCAAGGATTCCTTGTAACAGGGCATAGAGAGCCTGAACTGGCCATCTTGTTTAACCAGGTGAGGCTTCCAGTGGTAGAACTGGGACACCAACGCAGCCACAAAACCTTCCACCTATATTCTGTTCTGCCTGCAGGATCTTCTAGGGCAATGAGGGGCAAATCCCACACCAAGGGAGGGTGCCCATGCCTGACAATGCAGAGCTGGCCAGGAACTGGAGACTAGATAGCCCAGAGATGATTCCTAACCATATTCTGCTATGCTTATAGATTGGTGTCTAGCCCAAATGTCACCAGAGAGGCTTCCCCGGCAGCTGATGAGATGCTTTTGGGGTATAGAAAGAAGGGAGTGGGCACTCAAGGGCTAAATATTTTAAATGTTTTAAATTATTTAAGTTCAGCTTTTCCTTAGGTCATACATCTTCCTAGTCTTTCCTCTTTTGTTACATTTTACTATGAGCAGCCCATAGAATACTTAAGAATGCTTGACAATTATTCCTGCTAAATACCACACTCTATTGTTCCTTTGATTAGGCTTCCACAGGTGCTAGAACACAAATGCAGTTTAGTCAAGTTCCTTCTATGTCATAAGAATCCACTTTCTCTAAGCTTCTCACAGCTTGTGCCTCATTGCTGCCTGAGACTTTATCAGAATAAATGTTATTGCACACATAAATGCCAACATATAATTTGTTTAATTGGAAAAGTGTGCTCAAAGAGACAAATCTACCTCTAGAGTGCACCTCTTTTCTTGAACCTAAGCCTGACCTGACTTTTGTAGTCTGCTCATGGGTCTACCCAGTATTTTTCCAACATAAGCTTCTAAACATGTAACACTGAAATAATTTGGCTCATTTTTTTTCAGTTTGGATTTCTTCTAATTAAAAAATATATTTTTGAATATTTTATGTATGTGTACAATGTGTCTTGATCATTTCAACTCCTACTCCCTTGCTCCAAGATACTTCTCAGCATTGTGGTCATTTTCATTTCTAAGAGTGGACTGAGACCAGTTCCTGCTGCCCATATGAGCATGAATGTGGGGTCCATGGGAGCCTGGGCAACTGCAAGTTCTAAACACAAATTCTAAGATACTTGACATATCAAAATATTTAGTGTTGTAAAAGTTTTCATTTATTTATTTAACACTTCAGAGCTTACACTTTGGCTTTGAACTGGTTATTTATGATACTAATATTCCACATAGAGATGTTGAAGGTCCACAAACTGCATTATCTAGCATATGTATGACTAATTCTTGCTTATCTTTAACTTGACTATATTAAGGAAATCCCAAACCAGCTTTGAATTGCAGCAATTACTATACAGTTGAAGAATTACTGTTAGAACGTTATAAAATTAGTCGTTCTGTGTTTCATGCTATCACACACGTGCCTTGGTGCATTGCTTCCAGTAATACAACAGCTGTTCTTTAATGTATTTTTTATGTCTTCGAATAATTCTTTCATAATAAGTTATGATACTTTGAACCAGAGTTAATAATGTATGCAAAACATGTGTTAAGAATTAAATAGAATCTTAACTGAAGATTTGATTTGAGAGTTTTGAAGTACACACAGACATATAAACACACATATACACACACACACACACACCTTAATTTTAAGATTGTCAAGATTTTATCTTGTAAATACTTTAAGTAGCCAGAAATAATGTACTGCTTACTTGATTGACAAGTGAATTTAAAGCAAGAAAGAAGCAGAAATCCCATACTTGTGGTCACAAGTAAGAATAGATGGGTTCTGAAAGAACTACCAAAGAAAACACTGCCACTTTCACAATTTTAATGTCATAATAATATATATATATATATATATATATATATATATATATATATATAATCATACAAACCCATTGTCTATGTTTTGGCTTTCTGACTCCTCTCACCAGTGGAAACTACACAGTGAATTTACTTTCTTATTCTTAGAAAAAAAATGACTCTAAATATAATCTTGGATGAGTTACTTATGATGTACTTTGAATATATTGAAATAAGTTCAATTAGAAAATATTCTTAGAACACCGATGGTTGGGCTATCACATTAGTTTGACACCAGGGTTGAGGATTTACATAGATGTTTAAGAAGGAAGGTATAATATGCAGGATGCCAGCTATATAGGAAAATGCAATTATTACATATAGACTTGTAAGAAGTAGTGAGAAAATTTAAACAAACATATAAACCAAACCAAAGAAAACAATGAAAGAATAAAAAAAAGAGAAGAAAGATGTAAACAAAGAAAATAAAGCAAAGAGCTTCTGCCTCAATCCTGAGACAGAACACCAAACGAAAAGACCCTCATAGCTGATATGAAGACAACATGAGAGGACATGACTTGGGTTATGTTGATAACAGTTAGCCACTGTGATACAGTAACAGTGGCACTTGCTGAATCTACCCATTCTCTGAACTTGTCAGACACCTTCTGGGAAAAATGTCATTGAAATGTCTTGACTGAAAAACCATATGAGGATAGGGAATGATGAAAGCTGCTGACCCCTGAGTGCTGTTGGTTTCTATACACGGTCAGGTCTGGAGAAGCTACAAGAATGAGAAGGGGCAAGACTCTGAGAAAACCTGTACACAGTAGAAGTCAGCTAAGAGGAGGCTGGAATCAGGAAGTAAAACCTACTCTTCTGCATACTGTAGTGATGAAGCTCAATAGCATGGCAGCTGTTGAAGACGAAGAGAAAGAATGTGCTTTCAGTGCTACAAAGCAAAGAAACATTTAGAATGAAAGTGAGTCAGTAAATCCAACTGGCAGAGTGACATGAATACATAAGGAAAATTTGCTATAACTCCCAAAAGTTACATTGGAAAACTGTGATACTTGACACATTAGGAGAAAGTATAATCAGCTAAAAAGTTAGTCAGAGTATCTGATACGTGAGTGTGGAAGAAGCTCACTGAAGATGCATGTCACACGTAGCACATGTTAAATGTGCCATACAAAGATCGTTCAATGATCAAGGAACAGGGAAGGAAAAAGAAGGGAATTAATGAAAAGTCCCAAATTGCTTTTATTTCAGGACTATAAATCTAGAGATAAGGCTTTATTCATACAAAGTACAGTAACAGTTTAGAGTTAGAGCTAAAAAATTAAACAATGTAATAGAGATGCCTCAAAAAGCACTTCCTGCCCTTCCAGAGAACTATAGTTTGGGTCCAGAACCCACATGTATCAATCTCTAAATGCCTATAACTCAAGCCTTAGGTGACTGGACACACTTTGTCTGGCTTACACAGGTACCTGCACACATGTGGAATATATTTATGCAGACTCACACTCACAAACAATGAAGAAATAAATATTAAAATTTTGGAGCATCCCTTAAAAACATTATTCTTAATAAATCAGCAAGATGAACAGAGTGTTGATGAATATTGGCTCTGTCTCATACAATAAAATTAATAGGTTTATTTACTTCAAAAATGTGTGCATAGAGATGCAAAAAGATAGTAAGACTGTGTAAGTAGGCACCTGAATATACGTTATTCCTTAAATTTACCATATAAGTTCATAGGTCTTATTTTGCCCTCATCATCAGTACAGAATCAGCTACATAAGACAGAGCATATGGAAGTATCATAAAAATTATCTTGGGTGATACAAAGAAGGCTGTCCATAGCAAATATAAAATCTTATACATAGAGTTTAAAAATCAGGTTTGTGTAAGCGCCAATCTGAAATTGTTTTTGCAATTATTCTGTATAGCTATGAACTAATTGGGATGAACAGTAAAGTAAGCTGGATATCAAATTAAAATATGTGAATTTATCTCTGGACTGTGTTCTCTATCTCCTTTGTTGTCTTCAGGCTTGGAAAGAGACCTAAAATGGATGTTTTAAATAATACATGACTGCTGTAGGTAAAATCTGTAACAGTTAGAAAGTGCTATATAAATTCAAGATACTACTGTTACACTTAGTGAATTGCCCAAATAAAAACTTTCTAAACAATAAGGATATATTTCTTGAAGACCAATATGTCAAAATTTTACCCAGGATAGTGTTCAAAATGAATACTTTTTCAATGTATCTGGGAAAAATCTGTTGTTCTTACTTGTCCTGGGCATCAGACTATACTATCTATTTAAGAGAGTTTACTGACATTTCACTAACTTATGCATTCTTATGCATTTTCATATTTGATCTTATCTCTATTATAATTTTATAGTTTTAAACTGAGTTGCTTCATGTTGTTGCATTTTGTCAAGTGATTATCAATATCCTCTGCATCCATTTTGTAAGTCTACTCATTCAGGTAACATTCTTAATTGCCAGAGCTTCATTATTCTAAGTATATTTTCAGTTTTTAAACATATGAAGATAAGGCTGTCAGTTTTATAGATTTTAAAATTCTCTGCTGGTATACTTTTAGAAGAATTGGGATCTCATCATAGACGTGTATGTGTGTGTGAGTGTGTGTGTGTGTGTGTGCATGTGTGTAGAGCACTGAATTCACTGTAGTTTTAAAAAGCCAGTCATGGAGTATGGCATGCCAAAATGAAATAAGCCTCATGCTGCAGCTTCTGAACAACACAGTAGGACTTAAGCACAAGCTTTGTGGCTTTCAGACAGTGCTACCCTCTATAGAAATACATAAGAAATGCAAATGCTGAGCTGTCATGTTACCTCAAGGCCACCAGCAAAGTGCAAATTGGAGGCTGAACCAAAAGTCAAGATCTCTTTGAATTCTATGGAAAGAGCAATCCCTGTCATTCTGTATCTGATCTTATCTGTAAGGTTTTTAAGTGTGATATGGTGGAGGATGACACTGAGAAAAATCTAGCCAACTATCATTTAAAAAAAGGCCAAGACATAATTAATGAAAGATGACTTTAAAATATCAGTATTTTATGGTATTTAGAAAATATCATGTTTGACCACATCAAAATGGTAATTAGCTTAGAAATAAACTGAGGTCACTGAAATCATTGAACTATTAAATAGATTTAGAAATTTAAAACTATTGATTTATTCAGGTGATGTGTCTTTTTTCATTACACATTGTAATGATTTTCCCTATCCAGCAGAACACAAGCCTTTTTGTTAATTACAAAAATGGTGTGTGCCACAAATAATTTAGCTCTTATTTTTCTGAAATCCTGAAAAGTTATTTTTATGTTCTAAGTTGTGAAAAAATGACTTTAAAAATTATATATTGCTGGTGATTATCCCCATTCACTTAAAAATATTTGGATTGAAAACTTACTTCCATGGATTTCACTTTCTGGTTATTGTAGAAAAGAATATACCAGACAATATATCTCTGAAAGGGTAAACATAAAGTCTGACTTAGAGATGAAAATGGCTCTGTGGAGATATTGGAAAGTAGCATAGGAAGGTAGGGCTGCAGGGCTCCAAATTCCCTAAAGAGAAGGAATGCAATGAAAGCACTTCTGTGCTACTTGCCCTTTCCCTCTTGGAATCAAATGCAACATTGCACCCACAGCCCAACTAGAAGTCCAGACTCAGAAGTTCTTCAAGAGGTTTTCAAGTGTGGAAATTAAATTACACTTTTTGGATTATTGCCATAATTTGAAATTTAAAGTTCAAGATCTCAGAATGAATCCAGTACAAAATATTTGGACTTTGTATCCCATGACTCTTTACCCTTTGCCCATGGTCTAATCCAGGAGGTATGAAGGGGTGGGCAAGGAAACTGAAAATAAGAGCCTAATTATATGGCAGACTAGACTCCAAGTTCTGAAGACATAAATCTATACCCTGAGTAGAAGGAACAGAACTGAGAAACATAAAATATTTTAAAACTAAGACTTTTCAGGGGTTTATTAATAGCCACAGTGAAAAGAAATACTAGTGTACTGGAAAATAAGTCTGTGTAGTATACAGAGGCATATATAAAATAGGCACTATAATGCCATAGAAAAGAATGAAATGCATGCATAGGACATTATTGAGGGAGAGAGGTGCACCTCCACTTAGAGTAATGAAAGAACAAAAACTTGAAAATATGCTTCTAAGAGTCTCCTAATGTCAGTGTAAGAAAACAACAACAAAACAGAAATGAATAGAACAAATCTTAAAAAGCTCAACTTAGGCAAACAGTAAAACAACCAGCATACAAACACAGAAAGAAAAAAAGAAGAGCAAAGAAATCAGAGAAAAATTAATATATTTTCTTTGTAGTTATCTTCAAATGAACAGTGATAAAAGAGTCATTTGAATTTTAAACACCAAGGATAAAACTCTCAGTCTGTAAAGGAATAGCCCTGTGTGAAAGCTAGGGTCTACATTTGAGGGGTCTACATTTAGTGGCCTGTGTGGCCTGGATAGAATGTAGATACACCTTTAATCTGAGTATTCAGAAGGCAATGGTGGTCCATGTCTTTAATCTCTAAGACAGAAAGAGTGTGGAAGCAGACTGGAAACGGAGCTCAGAAGTCAGTGTCAGATACGAAGTGACATCTGAAATGAGTCACAGTGAATGGCAAAGTGACTAATCAGAGAAAGATTTAGCAGAGTGAGTCAGAGTGAGGACACATATGGTGGACTCTCAGCTCAGAGAGAGGAATTACAGTCAGTCAGTTACAGAGTCAGTTACAGCAGAGTCAGTTACAGAGGTAGGATGGGGCAGTGAGCACACAGGGAGAGACACAGAGACACAGCAAATCTCAGCAGAAGTCAGTTTCAGATGGGAAGAATGGTCAGTTTGAAGCTGAGCAGCTTGAAGAGTTTCAGACAGAATAATAGTGAGTTGAAATCCTGGTGATTGCTGGTGTACATCTTTAATCCCAGCACTCAGGAAGAAGAGGCAGGAAGATCTCTGTGAATTCCAAGCCAGCCTGGTCTATAGAGTGAGTTCCAAGACTCCAGTTGTACATCTATGGTGCAGGTCAGCAAGGACCACAGAGAGGTGTTTTCATAGGTGGAAGCCCTGCTATACCTTAGCAGAAGAAACCACCACCCTGGCCAGCAGCATATTGGACAGTAGAACCCCAAATGTCTGAGCTCAGGTTTTTTTATTGATTCAGAACTCCTCAGGTGCATATCATAAGCAATCAAACATCCCCCACAGAAATCCAACACCTGCAGACAATACAATCCAAGACCTAGCCAAACCCTCACCCAACAGTGCACAAAACCATTTTAAACATAACTAAAAATAAACTTCCACAAAACAGTACAATTAGAGTTACCACAGAGAAACCCTTCTTGAAAAACAAAAACAAAAACAAAACAAACAAAACTCAAACATATAAACAAAAAACATTCGAAACTTCAAGTGAAGTAAAACAACAAAAAAAAATTATACTTAACCTATATATGCATGGAGAGCTACAGCAAGGAGGTATTTGATACAGAAAGGAAGTCTTCCAACTGGTATTTCAGTAATGAAGGACAGAATAAGCAGCACTGAAGTTAAAAGGTAAGTCATTATATAAAATGAACATGTGAATGAGGAATCCTATTTCACAGACTGGAGTGTAGGTGCAAGTAGAAATGCCAAATACAGAAATAAAGACAGCAACTAATGGAATCCTGGCATTCTCCTACATCATTATTTACTTCAAAAGTAATGTTTTTGTATGTGCAGTACATTGATGAACATATACAATCATCTGTCCAACATGTTAAATCCATGTTAGAAACACATTTAGATTATAAAACCCAGCATTTTGTTATTTCAGATAAGGAGGACAGAACAGCCTTGGTGGTAAATATGAAATGTTATGAAAGCTACTAAACAGAATTTATTTAATCAAACAATCATGTATTCATTCTATATACTCACATTAAAATTATACTATACTTATATTAAAATTGGAATTTAAAATTCTTGCACATTTACATACTAACTCTTCTGATTTCATTCATCTGTTAGAATTTATGGTATCTTTGTATTCTTGTGTTCACTGTTTTAAGAAATATTTTGCTTTTTTTGTTTATCTGTTTTGTTTTTTATAATTTATGACTGATAGCTTCATACTATGCTTTCACTGTTTGTTCTTTGTGTTCTTTCACATAAATATAGAAGTTATGTCCCATGGTAGTTTATCTGCATTGCTAACTGGACTGGATTTAGAATCACCATGAAAATATACCACTAGGTGATTACATGGAGATAACTCCAGAAAATTTTAACTAAGGGTGAAAGATGCATCATGAATGTGGACAGCACTCTCCCATTGTCTAGGTACTAGAACAGAGTAAAAGAGTGAAAACCAGCTGAGCACTAGATTCATTTCTCTGCTTCCCGGCTGTGGATACAATGTGACCAACCATCACAGTCTTCTGCTGTCAGGCCCTCCCCATCGGCCATGATGAACTCATCATCTGTCCCCAGCCTGCAAGCCAAAATAAATTTGTCATAAAATGAGAAAAGTGGCTAATACATGTATTATTTCTCCAATGTCTTTTTTTTCACTTGAGTCAGATAAAGGTTTGTTTCTTGAATCTATTCCTTCTTGACTTATTAATTTTCCTTAACTCTGATTTTCTATTTATTCATTTAATTTAAGAGAAGTAACCATTTATTTTCCATCAAATATATTCCCTAAGAACAAGTTAACATTGTGAGACACAAAAAAAAAATGTAATATTTGATTATTTTGATTATTTTCGTTTGTTTTTTCTCTGTTGTAATGCTGGCTGTCCTGGAACTCACACTGTAGACCGGGCTGGCCTCCACTTCAATGAGATCTGCCTGCCTGTGCCTCCTGAGTGCTGGGATTAAAGGTGTACTGTTGGGGTCCAGGGTACCCAGACTATGGAAGGTTCAGCTTGACAAGGTTCCTGGGCGTCCACCGTCCGGAACTGGAATTCCTTAACTGCCTTGCCCCTTTCTTGTCTTTACTGTATGGTGACATATGTTGTCTCATCAATAATAAGATCTGCATAAGCCTAATAGTAATAGCAAAATTAATCCCTGAGCTGGCTACTGTGGGCTAGAATGAAACACAGCCATGCTATTCAGAAGTAAATTGCAATAGAGCAACCCAGGTTTATTGCAAGGATTTAAGAAATATAAAACCTAGGAATGCACCTGAGTGCTAGCAGTCACGTATTGGAAGATGCCTCATCACCTGGGTGCTAGCAGTCAGGTAGGGGAAGGGGGATGCCTTCCAGAAACAGCCCCCTCTCCACCACTTATCAGCAGGAGTTCTTTCTTCCCCGACAAACCAGGCGCCATCTTGTCTCAAGAGTCCAAAGGTGCCAAGTGGCTACCCCCACTTTGGTTCCCATGGGCACCTGACCAACGAGGTTAAGGGACACAGAATTTGGGAGCTCTGAACCAATCGGAGCTACACAGAGCCCTGTCCCTGGGCCCTGGCCCCTGGACTCTGATAAAAGACCTGAGGACAGAGAGCTCTCTTGCCAAGCTCACCGCCGGCTCCAAGCTCACCGTGCGCCAAGCTTGACCCGGGCGAGACTCAGACATCCGCCGGTTAATAAAAAAGCCTAGTGCGTTTGCAGCGACCTGAAATGTCTCGTGCTTCTTTGGAGGTCCGCCCGGCTAAGGAGCATTAAGCTTGCCGTTAAGGGTCCCATAGAAGAGTGAGATACTAAGCTCACTCGTCGCTAGTTTCGATTGTTTTACAGTCCTTCGTGGAAGCTGAGGAACCCATTCCGGGGAACTAGATCTGGACTCAGACCCCCCGCAGTGTACACCACCACTTTCTGGCTATAATGTTTGATTTTAAAAGAAAACAAAAGCAAAAACAAACAAACAAACCAAAAACCTTTTATTGAACTAAACAGAAATAATACAAATAAGTATTGTAACTCATTTGCTACTAGAAGAAAATAGCTTAAATGAGGTAATAACTGATCAGCAGAACTTTCTAGACTTTGCGAGAAAAATGAGGTGATGCCAATTATAACAGCATTCTAGATTACCTCATATTTACTGTGATATTTTTTCTTAATTGTGATGGAAGGATGTATTTCAATGACTGAGTTACATAATGTGGAAATGTATATTTATCAGCTATGAGTTGATAAAATATCAAGAATGCGATTTCAAAAATAACAATATGGAGGTGAACAACAGAGAAACAAAACAAGAACACAGGGCATAGGAAGCACAGAAGAAGCACAGAAGCACAGAAGAGAGACACATCTTCTTTAATTAAAAAAAAAACTGGCCTTGTATGAAAATATTTTCTTAGTTACATTTCCAAATTTCTCTGTAGCCTGGGATGGCCTTGATCTCGTGATCTTCCTGCCTCTATCTCCCAAGTACTAGAATCAGGACATGCATCCCTTTGTCCAGTTTGTGTGGTGATGCAGTTCAAAAGTGGGGCATCTTGAATGGTAGGAAAGCATTCTACTAACTGAGCTATATTTTATATTCATCCTGGCAATCTTTGAATAATATTTTAAACATAAATGAAAAGCATTCAGTTATATGTGAACAGTTGTTTAAAAAATATGAAAAAAAATTCCCCTTCCAGAATAACACTTGAAGAGAATATATGGACTTCCATTGTCATTCCTCTTTTGTGGTAACATGTACTTTTACTGTGTCAGTGTGAAGTAATTATAACAGAGAGGTGGAGGCTTATAAGGAGGAAGTAGGCAAGTTCAAGTACACCACTAAAGAGCTTACTTTGTCCGTGGTCCTTCTTGCTATTGCTCTGTAATACCTGGCTTCCATGGGTAACACAGAATGCTTCACCACCACTTTAGATTATCTGATACTGCCTTTATTTTGGGCAAAAGTTTTAGAGATAGTTAGCCTTGTACAGAAATTTCTGAATTTATGAGACAAAAATTATATCTTTTTCCTTTAAGTTTCTCTTTCAAATATTTTGTTAAATGTGACAAAATGTGATTATCACAATCATGTATTATAATTATTTCCCCAAAGAGAAAATGAAAAAGAAGGGTTTTGGCCATGTAAATTGCTTTCCTTCTAGCAGAGCTGAAGCAATTTACTTCATGTCTGCAAAGACTTTTAGCCTCTGAACATCATCCCCAAACTCAAAGCAGCTGAATTTCAGAGATAGAAAATAGGACCAGGTCTCTGTTAGAGATGTTTCAGACAAGGCTTGCTTACAGTATGCTTTTAGTTTCTGAAGAGTACCTTTCATCAACATCAGTGTATTTTCTATAAAGATTAATAAGTTTACAGGATATTTAAAGCAGTTACTTTGATTTCTAAATCTTGTAAAATGTTAAATACAGATGTACAAAGTGTTCTTTAAGATTTTTTAGAAAATGATAGATCCTCAAATATATTAAAGGAGAAGACATGGTGTAGGTTCAAAGGAACATTGGTAAATAAATCAATGATCATTGGTGAAAATTAATATGATTCATATTACTTAAATGGTCACATTAGAATTTCAATGAAATCAATTCTATATTAGATACTAATGTCATGAGTGTATGAAACAGTACTTATATTTGGAGTGAAAGCTGAATAATCTGATTTCAGATCTAGAAAGGTCTTTAGTTGTCAGCATTGTGCAGACTATACAGATCAGGAAATAACAGAAGCAGGGTAACCAATACACAGCAGTCAAAATGATCTTGTTTGTTACCAGGATCTAGTTTGTGACCAGCAGAGGCCTCATTAAACTTGGTAAAAGTGGATATCATATATTTTTAACCTGTTGTGTGAATAAGTGAGAGGTTGACAAGTGAGGAAGTTGCTAAGTCACAGGAAGGTCAAGGATTGCTAGTGTCTGTGGTTTAGCAAAGGGGAGAATGGGAAGAGGGAGGGAGACCCTCATAGCACTGTGAGTTTGCATGATCTTTCACAAAAGGGTTTTTTTTTCTCCTAAAACTCAATTCTTTTCTGTTGCTTTCTTCAAAAATATGTTGTTTTTATAACAATGTCTTCATTATTCTTTTAGGTTTTGTCATTATTGACATGCAAATGAGTGAGCATTGACACATCCATGCTTACAGACAAAATAATTCTGTGAAATATTCTATTAAGACAGGGTCCACTTTTGTCTGTAAGACTCTGCTAGCTAGTTACAAATACAGTAGTTAAATACTACTTTCTACACTATGTTTTTTTCTCCTGAGAGAAGCAGATCAGACTACAACTGATCAAGGAATCATCAATCATCCAGCCCTTGGGCAGTTCATTTCATGCTCCAGCATATGATATTTTATATGCAAGGTAAAAGGACAAGAGTAAAATATTTTAATCTACTTTTTTTCTGAGAAAACAAACTAGACATTTGGACAAGGTAGATAACTACTTATAAAGCCATTTAGTCCAATTATGGTACCTCTTTCAGTAAAAGCATGTGTCTGAGTATTTTAATGGAGCATATGGACATCCTCACTAAGTGGAAGTTGTATTCTTAGAAAGAGCCTGGATGTTGAATAGACATCAAAGAATGTCTCCTTATATTTTCAAATTATTCGAAATACTAGCTTCTATATAATATTTTCGAACCTAGCAAAGTCTTAGATGCTCTGATGATACAGAAATTTAAATGAACTTATCTAGTGTAAATACACACCAGTCACATTTCTTCTTATAACTATAGCACATAAACAAGTTCCTGGCTGTAATGCCACAGCCAAGGGAATACTTTTGTGATTATGGCAGCAGAATCTTCCACTATAACAAATTTTTCTTTTTCATCAGAATAAATAGTCTATGGAAATAACAAGTAAGCTAATGTCAGAAATGCGTTAATTGGGCTTTTTACTCTTTATATTGTTTACAGTAGATGCAAAGGACTCTAACATTTCAAAATAGCAGAAACTCAATTTCATGGTCTTCTGCCTAAGTGACTTAGAGATATATACTAACTGCTGAAAGTTTGATTATTTTAATGATTTGAAGTCTACCGAAACTCAAATACAGATTTGTGATTTTCTAAACAATGTATTTGTTCCAGTGTGAGGACTCTAATCTAAGTGTTAAATTATAAATTTGCTCTTCAGAACTAATGTGCAGACCACAGACAAGATATCCCCAGTGACAGAACTAAAATGCTATCAAAGTTGTGTTATAATTTATGAATTGTAAATTGGGTGAAAATTTAAGTATAACAGAATTTAAATATAACTATCAGATAACCTAAGGATATTTTGGTAAAATGAATCTATCTTTTTATTCATATACTTGATAAAATAAGTTCAACTCATTGACAAAATAATTATTTGATTGCATGTTCTCTATGTAGGTTGCCTGTCATTGTTAATTAAACTATTTTATTTGCCTGGTAGAATTTAAATTTGAATAATGCTGTGTATTACTTGTTTATGGGAATGATTGGTCAGTATGAATGATATGAAGAGCAAAATTTAAAAACGTATCTTGTTTTAAGTTCTCTTATTGACATTTATATATCAGGATATTAAGAGTATTTTTATATTTAGGGGCTACAAAGTAATATTTTGCAGAACTAAATATTATATTATCTACTTCATAAATCATAATTAGAAAATAATTTATGTTAAAAGTTAATATGTACTCGTAAGAGGTATAAACTATTTATAACTAATAATAATGATGATTATTGATTGTCTTTATTGAAATACTTCAGTGTACCCAAAATATATTAGTAAGAATACATAGTCTTTGACTTAATTCTCTCATAGAATTTGGTAAACACTTCCTGGAGCTGTACATATATGTGTACTCATCAGGAGTTATATAATAATTTGAATAACGAATAAAAAACATAGGAACTAATGACTGATTTTGATCTTTCACTCCTGAAATGAGCACCAAATAATTCAAACAGACTTCCTGCCAAGTATAATTAGAATATCTGCAAGAATATAATGAATCAGAGTTCCTATGAGGAACTAGTGAAATTACAAGATACAAAGAAGAGCTGAGGCCAAGGGACCAGAGCTTGGGGTTTGAAATGCTTTTGCCTCCCCAGGGTGTTTTATGGTTGTAGTTAAGATGGCTGAGAAGTTGAACTGTGGGGCCAAAGATCAAACAATGGGCCTCAGTGCTGTGCTGAGAGAGTTTTGGTACTGAAAAATCTTGTTTTTTTTACCTGGGATCATAAAGCTACTTATAGTAGTAGCCAAGGCAAGCTGAAAGCACATAAGTGAATATTAAATAAATGAGCAGTCTCTAAGGATTTCTAAAATTAAATTGTTCTCATAGAGCATAGAGTTATAGATATGCTTATATCAGAGTCAAAGTCCTCTCAGGAAGAGATTCCATCAGTGTAAGGACTCAACAGTATCCCTAAGTATTTCTCTTATCCCCAGTAATCAATCAAAGGTGACTTACATTGTAAGATAAATCCAGTTGAATAACATTATATTTATAAAATATGTAATAGAAATCTAATTAAGTGTTACTCAAGTCCTGTGAATAGCAGGAGAAATCTTCCATGATTATTTCAAGGAAAAAAATAAAATAGGACTAAGAATTTTAGAAATAAATAATGTAAAAATAAACAAATAAGAGCTAGGTAAAAGGTGAAATTATAACCTCAGTAAATATGATAAGAATACATGTGACACAGTTAGAGAAAACCTTAATGTGATGTGGATAATTAAAAACAAAATATTTAAATCTGAAAGCAGAATCAAAGGTAGCAGTTCCAGAGAATGTATATAAATCATAAAAGGAACAGTGAGGAGACAGGACGAGCAGAGTGTCTGCAGTGACCCTGGAACTAACAGAAGATTAAGCAGTCATGTTCTTATGCAGGTTTATAAAACACACAAAGGAAGGAATAGAATAGGTGGGTTCTGGAGGAATTTCCAAAGACAGCTTTTTACTAATACAACTTAACCTTTACCCTAGTTTTGTTGATATGCCTTATAGTTTAGCAACAGTATTTCTTCAAATTTTGCATTTATGTTATAATTTCTCTACAGAAAATAATGAGTTTATAACAGTAATCCAAACAATCACTACTATAACTCAGCAGACTACAGTTAAGTAAGTAGGTTGCATGTGTTGATCCTTTTCATAAAAAATTAATTTATGCTATTGTAAATTTTCACAATGTATGATGATAACAAAGAAGAGGTATTCATTTTCAAATTATTTTTCAAATTCAAATATATTTTTATATTATGCTATAATAATTACATCATAAGAGACAAAATCAGAACATTGTTAATAGAATTTCACCCTCAAAATTATTGTGAATCTAAGTTTTCTGGTAATGTCATAATCTAATAGAATCAGTTAATCAATTACACAAACAACTTGGGAATATGCTCAATATAATAATTTAGGGGTTTTCTGAAAGTTCAACTCAGAAAACTATCTTCATGTTTCAATAGAACCCATAACATATCACCCTACTCAAGATCAATTTGAATTAACACAATGGTGTACTTATAGACCATTAACATTTATGAGACCATATGTCCTTTTTTGTTAGAAATTCTTCTCTTTCTTTTTCTTTTTTTGTAACTTTGACTATCTATTGTCATGTTTATTACTCATTTTTCTGTTGATAATAGCTCAGTGCCGTAGAGTACTTAACTTTGTGTGGACTTGTGGATAGAGCTAACTTAAGGGACCACACATGGTTATTGTTTTGCTGGCAGAGTCCTGTGCTGGCTTAGTTTATCATATTGTAGAAGTCAGTGTTTCTCTCTTGTAGCATCTTTCTCTTCCTCTTCTTACAAAATCATCTGTGGCACATGCAATTTAATGACTTGTCTTACCCAATCGCCTTCCCAAAGCCACACCTCCAAAAAGCATAGGTGAGATTTACATAGGTGAGATTTAACTGTTATTAGAGTAAGAGGAGTTGGAATATTCTTTGGAAGTCAATGTGCAGACAGAAAATGAAAAGATGGAAGTTCAACTCCTTTAAAACATACAGTTAAAGGCAAGCTTAGATGATATCTTTTACAAAGTTGATTCGTTTCCTTTCTCTCAGTCACAGTTCAAAAAGCTTAAAATTGGGAGTACAGAAAATATACACATAACTCATAAGTTCATGGAAACAAAAGGAAGACACTAAGAACAATTCATTAATTCTCAGTATTTAATATCTGCTCTCCGTTCAAAATAAACTCCTTTCCACTGTTCTGTAAATTGAAAAATCCCCAACTCTTTCAGCAGAGGTAAGTTGATTGTGAATGCGCTGAATGAATTAAAAATGATAAAGAATTGTAGGTTCTTTAATGCAATATAAATTTTATTCATTCATTTAGTGTTTGGAAATTCTGTCATTTAATCACAGGTTTGAAATTTTTCCTTCTGTCTGGTGTCTGCATTGATGAACAAGTGATATATAACATAATATGCTTAAACTTTAAAATTTCACTATTCTTACATCTTCATCTTAGAAACCAGATATAATTCCCCGTGTACCATTACTAGGTCTTTATTTTGAAATAATAATATACAAAAGTACTTTAAATATATCATTGAACTTACAGGATTGTACAATACCATGATATAGTACTGATATGCCTAACTAATTATATAGAAAAGAAAAGTAAATATTAGTAAGAATAGAATTTGAGTAATTTTGGACTATCGATCTTCATCTAATTGATAATGCATTTGAATTACCTGTGTCTAAGCCAGTTATTATATTTTATATGATTGTCAAATTACCAGTTGCTTCTAAATAGCCCTAGTGGGAATATTTACACCTGTAACAAATTTTATGGTAGGGTTACTTATTCATTTCACTAAAGAAAGCTGCTTTAACATCTTACCAACAACTAGATAGTGCATATCACTGTAGACTTCATATTCTGGTGTACTTTATTGAGTAGTCTATGTCTTTCTTCTCTTTGTTATATGATTTGCACTATGAGGCTTCTATTTAAAGTTTATTATTACATTTTAATACAGCATTAATAAGGTTAGTAAATCTTAAATCATACTTTGTACTTTATGATAATCACACTTACTTTCCTTGATGAAATTAATAATCTTTGAATGTCAAACAAGGAAACGTGTCCTTTATTTTATAGCCAATGGGGAATTCTCATTCTGAGCAGGACCATTATTAGAAATGTGATTTGCTTTCTATTCTGTGGCATTTGGGTTCGAACCATCTTTCATCTTAGAAGAGTTGGGATAGAAGGAATCCAAAGGCTATCATGTTGTCTCCTAAGAGGTAATGATGTCTTTATGTAGTAGTGGCAGTGCTGCTTCTGAATTTTATTTCACTACTAGTGGACATCTGTGCAGCATAGTAGGATGCCATATGGGAGACTGGCTTTGGTAGCTCAGTGCAGAATTTACTATTAGAAAATAATTTGCATGACTTGAATCTATTGTACCCAAGTGTCTTTTCCCCACTCCCCATTCTCTTCTAAAGGGCACACCACCATTCCTAATTAGTTGATGGCCATAATGAAGTGAATTCATCTTTAAATTTTTAGAGGTTTATGAATTTATGCCCAAATGATGGCGTTTTCATCCCAGAAATCTCCAGTCTCTTTGTGTTCATTTTTCCTCCATCTGTCCAAATATTCTGAACATGAAGAATGTTTTTGGTCATGTCCAAACTGTCCATTTCTCTGTTTTCTGTCTTTGCTCAATGGATTCCTCAAAGATGATGATATTCTATAGTTTTCAAACTTAAATTTGTCTTTGAAATATCAGGATGATAAGTCTCAAGATGCAGAATTTTAGTCCTCGTATTTCAGTACTTCAGGATTGGCTTAAAATATTATTCAGTAGAAAACAATGTCGTCTCCAATGTTACTGGTAGACAGAGGAATGAGTATATACTTAATTGTATGTCATATAATTCCAGACATTTATGTGACTTTTGTGAAGTTTATGGTTAAATTCATAAAATCATTTACTATATGTCCCTCAGCTAATGAATTGTATGCAGACATCACGGATCTCAGTTTTAAAGCTATTTTGTGGGAGAAATACTGCTTACTTATTGTTTGGGAGAAATACCATTTAGTATTTGTTTAAAATTGCATGCTAAGTGTTTACCTAGAGTCTCTATTTCTTTGAGAAGACATTACATTCCAAACTTCAGACATATGTCCCACCCTTTTGCTCCTGTTCCCAGGAAAGGGGTTCTGGTCTTTAGCTATCTATCAATCCAAATATGTGCATCCTCCCCAGATATGGGGGCTCTATCAATTTTGGGTAATTTTCTTTGTATGTAGCTTTGTTGAATTTTGAAAGCCTATGTCTATGGATGGAGACTTCTTGTACTAATTTATTTGAAGATCTTCATGCTTGTACCCACAGCACTTCTATGAAGTCAGCCTGGTTGCCTATTTATTGCCTCTAAACACAAAGATCCCTCCTTCCCTTCCCTCTTTTCCTTCCTTAAGGCAAAGATTGTCGCCATTTTCTCGTCATGTCCAAGTCATAAGGCTTCCATCAGAAACCTTTCTTTTCCTTTTCTTTCTTTAGAAAAGTCTCTGGTTCCTGACGATCAGGAACTTGTTTTGTTCTGTACTCGGTCACATGTCTCCTTACAGTGATTCTCAACCTTCCTAATGCTGCGAGTCTTTAATACAGTTCCTCATGTTGTAGGAATCCCAACCATAAAATTATTTTAGGTGCTACATTATAACTGCAATTTTGCGACTGTTATTCATTGTAATTTAAATATCTGATATGCAGATCGTCTTTGGCGACCCCTGTGAAAGGGTCCTTCAACCCACAGTTTTAGAACTGCTGCTAGAAGCTGTGACTAACCACGTGCTGTCTGATGAAGGCTGAGACAGGGATTAGCTTTTCAAAAACGTTTCTTACTCTCAAAAGAAGTAGCACGGAATATTAAGAAAAGCAAATGCCATTCTGTGGGACTGATACTGGGAGCTTGGGAATACTGGGAATGATACTTTAGCGTTCACTATATTCAGTGGGGGTATAGGTCCTCTGCGCATGTCTAGTATTCTGGATCTATGGAGGAGGGGCTGTTTCTTCAGTGGGGTCCACTATAACTAACTGCTCTCCCTTTCCACCCGGTTTATATAGCACCCTCTTTGGCTCAGGTGTTAAATGGTGGTTCTTCAGCAGGAAGTGCAATTTTTAGAGATGATTGAAATTTTAGAGAGAGGCCTGACAGGGAGTACATCATAGGGAGCCTGCCTTTGAATGGTAGTTTGTCAACCCCAGTTTCTTCTAATTTCTGTGTTTGCTTCTGGATCACCATGAGATGAACAGCCTTGTTTCTCCATGGCCTTGTGCCATGATGTTCTGTCAGAAGATGGGCCAGCAAATGACTAAACCGGCTGAGCTGTGGAAGGACATCTCTGGATGTGGGAGCTAAGATGAATCTTTCCTCTTTTTAAATTGTGCTTTCGGTAATGTGTAAAGTGATGGGTAGGGTAGTTAGACTGAAAAAGAATCTTGTTTTCTCTTACTTCTTTTACCATGGATTGTTAGGTGGCTTCCCTTTTGTCCCCTGTCTCACTTGATTGTTTGCTTTCTCCTGCAGGTGGAGTCACCCACGACTGTCAGTGATGCTGCTGTTTTCACACCATGGTAACAGTGACAATAGCCTTGGAAGGACAGAAGCTGGGAACAGAGCAGTAGTCACAAACACAAGGGCTGAAAATCCAGATGCGTTTTCACAAATAAATGCTGCTTTACTTATTCTAACACATAGTCAACTCAGAATTCTATATAATCCATAATATTATTTAGTTTTATAGCAGCTTCTTCAGCAGATTCACTAGCAACTTCTGTTGCTATAAATGAGCATCTAGGCAAAGTTACTCTTCTTGCTGAAGCTATAATAAATATATGTATGCACGCACATGCACACGCACACATCCCCAATGTTACTATATGTGGTTGATCTGAAAATCCAGAAAACACACTTGGCATCGCTTATAAAGTCGTTTAAATAGAGTCTACAAAGCTGTGACTCTTCTTACACACAATGCTCTTCATATTCTGCTGGGAGCAGTGCAGCAGAACAGGAACCAGCATTGTAGTGTCAGGAAGACAGCTTACTGTTTACCAGAGCAACATTAGCTTCTTCCTTGACCTCTCAGGGGATTGTCTCCTGGATGCCCTTTGCTGCTGCTGGGCCTTATCATGCTTGTTGCTACCATGGTCTCCCTATCTCTCTTGTGGTATGAAAGTTCTATGGGAGTCTTTAACCCCTCATTGTGCAGTGTTACTGGCACACAAAACAATGGTGATGATTTTCTCTCAAGTAATGCCACCTGGGTAAGGCAGTGCCACTTAGTTGAATTGGTGATGCTATTGAAACTCCAGAGAGAATAAACAAAAAATATGTGTAGCTAAAAACAGTAAGTGTTTTTCCACATATATTTACAAGGTTATATGGGATGTTTTGCTAGCTGCCTTAGAATCAGTAACTTAAGAAGAAAACACATTTTTGCTAGGGACTTGTTTGGTCATGGTTAGGAAAGCTAAAACAAAGAAAGCTTAATTGCTAAAGCCTAAGAGTTTTACCTATGAAAAACAGACCCGTGACCAAGAAATAACAAACAAGTTTCAGTCCCATTGTTAGGCCTGAACTTCCTCCACCACAAATAAAATGTATTCTTTCTTGATCTCTATAATCAAAAGTTTACTGATGAGTTTGGAGTATGCCTTAGAGATACAGAGAGCTGTTCAGCAGACTTTCTTTTTACCTAAGAAAAGCAAAAGACCCCTGACTTAAAGTTTTCTAGTTATAATAAACTTGTTTCATTGTGTTAACTAAATAAGAATGTGCACATTAGGATACTATGATGTGTACTCATTCCATACCAACCCACTAGCTACAATAGAAGCTGGCTGTGAAATTAGTTAGCTTGCTAAAATTCTGTTAATTTATAATGGAAAAACTATTGCTTCTAGGATATAGATATACTATGGGAAAATATATATGGAAAACTAGGTGTTCAGATGTGGGTTTTAAGATACCTTGTTTTTGTTTTGTTTTGTTTTGCTTTAAATATGAAGCTTGTAATCACTGTAAAACCTGCAATCATTATATAAAGTTGAAGTTTATAATTAAGATGTGATTGTGATCTTTCCCTATGAGGGACTTTATCAAATAATATATATATATATATATATATATATATATATATATATATATATATATATGAAAACAGACAGAAAGGAAGAGTAGTAAGAGTAGGAAAAGAAGGAGTAGAAGTAGGAAAGGGAAGGAACAATAGTAAAAGTAATGAGAGTAGTAAGAGTAGGAAAAGGAACAGTAGAAGAACAGAAGACAGTGTGAATAGAAGTAGGAGTAGAAGTAAGTAGGAATGGTTGAAATAAAGAGAGAAGTTTGTCCCATCCATAAGAGGTGTAGTTTAATTCTTATTATTTTTCCGACTATGCCCTTTCCTCCTGCATCGCTGAATCCCTCGGTGGGAAAGGAACTTGACAATTTTCACAGCTGTGCACTGTCTTTTTCCAGTCCCCTATACACTGATTTTTTTTCCTCCCATGGAAAGCCCAATCTTCTCAATATTGTAATACATTAATTTTTTTATTAAGTATAATGAAAGTACCTGAAATTGAAAATAAGGTTAAGATTCCAAAGAAAAACAAGAAACAGCATATTTACAGTCTGTAATAGAAACACAGCCCTCATAGGAACAACAGCACTTTTAAAAACACAGCATAAAGGTGATAAACTACTTCAGCTTTGAACAATCACTTTAATTATGCTTTCCAATTCTATCACTGAGGTTGGGAACATTTTCATAAAATGCTTCCCACAGGTATATTCAGTCTTTCCATAAAGCACTTAGCATTATAATAAAAACATAGATTATTTTATATGTGAAAATTTTGGCTAGCTCAAACAGTAGGCTCTATAAATGCTGACAGGAAATGTAAATGCTATCATGCAATACAGTAAAACAAACAGTTCAAAATTCCAGTCACTATTTCAGTTTTGTTGAAAGATAAATACAAGAGCTCTATTTTAATTTCTAGTTCAAAATTCAGTTTTATTGAGTGTATGTTGCAGTTTCATAGCTCAAAACTACTTGGAAGGCAGCTTTATTTATTTAGGTTGACATAGAATATTATAAATTTGATGAGCAAAACATAGGCTATTATTTCTTATAGTTATGGAGGCTGGAAACCCAAGTTACATCCTATTTCTTTGTATGTGAGTGTGTGTGTGTGTGTGTGTGTGTGTGTGTGTGTGTGTGAGAGAGAGAGAGAGAGAGAGAGAGAGAGAGAGAGAGAGAGAGAGAGATTGAGAATCTTTTTTATTGAGGATATGGTATGACCATTCATAGGTTTTCTATGCTTCATTAGGTGGCCTTACCCTCATGTTCTTATAAGCAATTCTAACTGAAATTAGTAGGTTATAAAAAAAAAAAAGACAAAAAGCTAAGAATATGTTTTATTGAGAGAACATGGGAAGGGGGCTGAAGAATGAAATTGAATGATAGATATGATCATATTTCACTATATACATGTAAGATTTTCAAAAAAAAAAAAAAAATAAACAGCACCAATCCACTAAGAACAGGCACTCAATCATTACATAAATTTAACCCAAATTACCTCCCAAAAGTAAAATGCAGTCTTTCCTTCTCTTTATTGTACACCTTTGCTTTGTCTCCCAAAAGGATAAAATGGAGTTAGATTACTGCTGAACAGTGTCTATCAATATCACTTTGTACTACTTCTTGTGCCTACTTCTTCCAGGAATGAAAACACACACACACACACACACACACACACACACACACACACACACACACGGAAAATGCACAGAAATGCATCTATCACATATAGGGTATAAACAATTTGTTAGTTTCCTGGGCTTTTCTGACCACTTCATTAAGTTTTACCTGACTTCATTCCCAGTAACACTTCACAATTAAATTTGAAGGCAAACTTTTAAGCAATTCCAAGTCACATAAAAACAAACGGCAATAATATAAGGACCTCTTCTTGTTTCTTGTTTGTTTTTTCAATAAATTATATTTCCTTTCTTTAATTCAAATGTCTTATGCTTTTATTGCATTAATATAGGACATATGCGTCTGTGATTTTCTATCATGAAGATTTTGTAATTTTCTCCCTTAGTTCAGCTATCTGGGAATTGGTGTACTAATGGAACTGTACTAGCTGTATGTAGACATTAGTGTAGAGAATAAAGTTGTCTACTCGTAAGATGAGAATACAGATATATAGACAGAAATGTCACTGAATAAATACTCTAGTAATAAAGTTGTTTAGGGATTGTGATTTTTGGTTGTAGGTTCAAACCTTGGTTTTAGCAGAAAATGGTAGACACACAAAAAAATTGTCATCTCTAAAGCAGATTTATCAAGACATTTCTTCTGGTAAGAGTGAGGAAGTTGTTAAGAAAAGGCTTGCAAGAATGAGACATGAGATGCCTCTTGGTCATAATATCTGGCAAAGAGTCAAGTGCTCATTCATCCCACATTCAACAGATTTGTGCTTGGAGGTTGTTCTCAATCAGGCGTTGCTAAGGTGATGAGATATTACTATGAAGTAAATAAAAGCTCTGCTTTTGTAAAACTGACCTCCTTGTATTAGTTAATAAAGAATAAACAAACACACTGTCAAAATATATTGTAAGAAAAAACATATTGTAAGAAAATTTTAAAAGGAAAAGAACACACACTGGCATTAGCAACTCACACCTATAATCCCAGAACTCAGGAGTCTAAGGCAATCGCATAATGAGTCTAAGGCTATATGGGCAGACTGGGCTATATGGCAAATTCCATGACAGCCTAGGCTACATAGCAAGACTGTGTTATAAAGAAATAGCAACTAACATCATGTCAGGCAGTGATAACAGTCAAGAAGAAAAACAAAGCAGAGTATGGGAAAGGAACATTAAATTAGATAAGGTAAACGACAAAAGCCTTTCAAATTAGGTGAAATATTAGCAGGGAGCTGAATAAAGTGATGAAGGAAGCCATCCTTACT
Organism: Cricetomys ansorgei; assembly: GCA_026225945.1. NCBI lineage: Eukaryota > Metazoa > Chordata > Mammalia > Rodentia > Nesomyidae > Cricetomys > Cricetomys ansorgei. Next base: position 14,596,392 of record JAMJFZ010002812.1, read on the forward strand.
TCTGAGTGACGTGCCTTTCAGGCAGAGAAAATAGAAATGCCATGTCTCTGAAGAAAGTACATACTTGGCAAGAGGAGCACAAAGATAGAAAAGATGGTTTAAAAAGTAAGAGTACAGAGGAGAGTGGTGTGGATGAGAGCCACCGCTGTAAACCCACTGTAGTTCTTATTCATTCATAAACAACATTGGTCTAATGTGTCACTTGAAAACATCTTTTCTCTGATATATTTAATTTTTAATTTTTATATTAATAAGACAAAAGTTTTACACCTGAGTTAAAAATGTAGGGTAATATATTTTCCTTGAGATTTTTAATTTATCATGTCTATGGGATTAAATCTATCAAATATAATCAGTTTTTCCAAAGCAGTATAATGTAAGGAGTAAAAAACTATCATCTATCTATCTACCTATCTATCTACTGTATCATCTATCTATGTATCATATATATATATATATATATATATATATATATATATACAGAGAGAGAGAGAGAGAGAGACAGACAGACAGATAGATAGATAGATCACTTTATCTATATACAGAGACAGAAAGAAACATAAAATTTAGCATTCAAAAAAATTTAGAAAGATGATTTCTCTCTATTTTTAAACCTCAAGACTGAAGTAATTTGCCATAGCCTTAGGGTTAAGAAATCCTTATCAGCAGAATTTCTAGCACTTGAATTTAATTTAATAGAGTTGTCCTTTTCTCTTTGTGTGACAAATTTTATAGCCAGAGTTGGAAGATAATTACAGTGTTCAATTTTTCAAATAACCTAAAATGCTTTATTTTACTGCTAACTTAATACTGATTGCATAAAGAATTTGAAATTACTAAAGTAAACACTCAAATAATTAAATGAAAGAGTACATTATTTTTATTTCTGTAATAGATATTCAAAAAGTGTGTGCCTTATCCTGCACATTGTACACAGATGGAACTAATTGTAGCACAGTTGATAACTTCAGGACATATGTTTTCTTTTATCAACAGTAATAAATAAGTAATATTGATGTAATGTTTAAAAACACATTGAAAATTAAAATGTAGATTATTTTTCTTTCTAGAAATGGCAAGGGGTAAATCTAGACTTTGTCATATTGTGCATAAATAGGAGAAAGTGATTGATGTATAAAATCAAATTTGTACAAAAGCACCAAAAATGTTAATAATAATGGAGCCCTATAAATGAACCATCCTAGACTTGAGTAAAGAACCCAGTAAGTGAGTCCAGATTTGAAACTTCTTTTTTGAGCATTTACAGTGCAATTCTAGTAAGATTGCCTGGAATGCTAACTTGTCAAGAGCAGAGTCTAGAGTTTTTCCAGGGGAGGATTAGATAAGAAAGGGAACCATAGAATCACTATTTTAGGATATTAAATAAGTAAATTGCTTGATTATAGATAGAGTTAGGCAAATACTGTCTCTTGCCAAGAATCAATCATGAAATACTACAAATTGTGATGTAATGAGGCATGATGTAACCGTGAATCTCTTGGTTAACTGTCATAATTAAGGATCTTAAAAATATGTACAATGGTCTATGTGTAATCACTGACATTCAGCAAAAGACACACTGAAGATGATCATACAAAGTAATGCCATGAACATCCAGGAGGAACTACAGTTCATTAATGCGACTTTCATGGGGAACTCTGGGAAACTTATTTCATTGCTTCTTCTCCAGGAAGAGGGACCTCCAGAAGAGAACTGTGGCAATGGAGTTGCAATGGAAAATATGGTACAGTCAAAGCAGAGATTCAATGATCATAATGAAAAGACTTCATTTAACATATACAGACAGCAACTTAATGGCAGAACTTATACTTTAAGATATCATCTTATAAAACATTTTCGTACATTCATAATATACATATCAAGAAATTTTAGTGGGTGAAAGGTTTATGAGTATTTTCCATCTCTATACTAAAATTCCTAGAAATATTTAGATAACAAGGAAACAACAGTCAGAGGAAAAAGTAAAAACAATACGGAAAAGGAATTATATGACAGGGAATGAAACATTTGTTTATTGACACACAGTATTCAAAATTTGATTCTATTTAATACATGAAAAACATCTTTAAAAATGATTCTAAACTGATATAATCTTTTGTAGCATGGCATATGTATACAATACAATTAGAAATGAAGCTAATATGAAAGTTCTATGAAAAAAGTTATGAGACATTCATGAAATCAAGGCACCTTGTTAGTTCAAAATATTACAGGTCCAGCTTTACTGATACTATTTTTTTTTTAGATTTCATACATAGTCTATACAAACTCTAATAAGCTTGACTATTTGCATGTTTTACCAGCCTGTTAAACTTTTGTGTGTAAAATGAATATTTCACTTAAAATAAGTTTTGAAATACAATTACTCTTCAATATGAGAAAAAAGAAATATTTTAATATAGGATGTCAAACATTTATTTTCATATATATATATATATGTGTGTGTGTGTGTATGTGTGTATGTTGTAAGTATATTATATATTTGTATATTGTATATATTATATTTGCAAATACACATATATATTATACAAACACACACGCATATGTCTGTTTGTATGTATGTGTGTGTGTGTGTGCTTGTGTGTGTACTTGTAGCATATCTACTTTTTTCAGCATCAGTTGGATTTGTGTGTGATTGTAGACTCAGTACATAACCTAAACAGAATACAATCTCAAAACCACACTCTATCTCATGGCTTGGTACACTCAGAGTCTGAGGGAAAAAAAATGATAGACAATGAAGAGTAGACACAGCACTGTTTCTACTCTTTCATGTCTATCAAATTTGTATGTGATTTGAATTCTTGATTAGATAAGACTCATCTACTCATTACAAGAGTGGAACATAATCAACTTAGATTATAATTGATGAGAAACGTACAGACAGAATTCAAAACAATGCAGATGGGTCTCCACCACACTTTCCAATACTAAGTAGGTATGAGTATAGAAGCCAGAGTACTTTGCAAAACAGATTATCTAAATGGCCTCAAACGTGAAAATAATGTCCTCAGACTTATCTGGAATCTAGGAAATGGCAATGGAAACACATTGAAATATCATTGACTCCTGTCAGATTGTTCAAAAGAAAAAGAACTAGTAAAACAGGAGAAAATCAAGAATGAAGGGAGCCAGACTGATGCATTCATTCATACACTATCAGTAATTATTGAATCATATAAACTGACTCAAAATTTCTTTTCTAGTTTAATTTCTAGACAATTATGTTCATTAAGAGATGTTTTGAAAGATTGATGCATAATTCAGGACATACATACAGAATATTTAGCATGTAAAAAAAATATATATATTATTTATATATATATCAGTATACCGACATTATTAAAAACAGAGAAACTATGATTGATACAGGGAATTAATTTTCCCTACTTTGCATTTGATCAGAGAGATTATTGAAAAAGACATCAAAAGAGTTGTTTTTCTGTAAATGAGTTATGATTCAGAGTTGACCATGCTTTAAAGAAAGAGGAAATTTTCTAGGAAAAAAATTAGCATACTCAAGAAGCTAGCTATTTAGCTATTGATATGTAGCAAAACATTTAAGCTTAGCATCCAGTAATCAATAAATAATTCCCTTAATAATGTATGAAAGTGAATTATGGAATTCCTAGTTCAGTACAGGATCAGCATAACAGCACAGATAAGAAAACCGTGAGAGAGAAAAGCAAGAGTGTCAGTCTTCATTGAACAAGGCACTTTAGACACATAGTGATTATTATGTTCTTTTTGCTAATTGTTTAGCAAAATTTTAACATTTAAGCACTCAAAAATCTACTGAGGTATTATGTGAAAATGATTTATTATAAACATTAAAATAGAAAATATTATTTACTATTATGTTACTTTGAAGAAAAAAATTCACTTACAATGGGATTTACAAACAAATCCAAATTACAACAAATCATTATTTTAGACTCAGGAGATTTTATTATTATTCAATAGCTTGTTTTTCCTAAACTATGCAACTGCCTTTTTAATGACATTTTCACAAAGTCACTGTCAGAAATCAATCTGAATATCTAAGAATTGTTTCATTTCTTCAATCTCTGAAATAGTCAATTTGTAATAACATTTAAAGTGGGTAGAACTATTCTCTGCCAAACTTTTAGAGGTGAGCCTTTCTGTAGTGGCCCTCAACTGTCTAAGAAGAAGAAGAAGAAGGGCCCTATATATAGTGCCTAATCCTTTTCCATGCAGTAATCACAGGTAACTAGAGTCTCCCTAAATATAACTATAACCATTTGACCCATCATGATTATCTAGATGTCCAGGTTTTTTCTCCAGGTTCCATGTCTGCATCTGGACTGAAATTGTATAGATACTTTTTTGTCACTATTCCATGAACAGTATAGAGGGGCAACAATTTAGACATGTTCAACAACACAGAATATGTGTTGTGTTAGATATTATAAAAATCTGGAAATATTTGTCTTTGACTTTTGAGAGTACAATTTTACCCCTTGAATAATTCAGTTTTATATATAATGTGTATTTTTAAGTAAATATAAAATAATGTTTCCTAATAGCTATTCAGACATCCTTAGTGGTATCTGTCCCCTCACCCTGTCTTCCTCTGTATTGCTTTCCCTTGCCCTTTCCAATTAAAACCCCCCATCCAAGAACAGTTTTGTTATAATCAGTCTCCCTAGAGCTCCTTCTTCCACCCTCTCTTATGGTCCCTTTTCTACTTCCTTGACTTCTGTTATCACTTCCTGTTATATGCTCATACCTAAAATTTACAGCTAAGAGCAACAAATAAGAGGGAAGCTGTTGCCTTTGTCTTTCTGGATATGAGTTACATCACTAAGGATAGCATTTTCCAGTTCAATCCATTTATCTTCAAATCTCATGACTTCATCTTAAGTATATGGAATGATATACATAGCTCATATATAAATACTGTGTCATGTTACTAAGGAATTAATCATTCATTAATTTTGAATCTGTGAGGTTTCAGAAACCTGTCTTCCACAATACTTAGGGATTTGATGACTGTACAATTAATGTTCATCTTCTATTAACTCCTCTTGCATTTCTGTCTAATTGCTTCTATTCTGGGAGTTGATATAAGCGATAAAATTACCCTTCATTACTCATCACACTACTTCTGTATACATTTGTGACTTCAACAATGATAACAAGAAAACCATATTTCACAGAAAATGATCTTCCAACAAAGAAAGCAAAGTTCTCTAACAAAAATGAACTGTCTGATCTCTGTTTCCCTCTTAGGCTCCATTTCAAGTTGCTCTCTTGTGTCTCTATTCTGTGATATATTAGACAATCAAGAAATTAAGAGTGTTGTATTTTTCATAATTTATCAATCTGGACTACGGAAGACAACTTTCAGAAAAATGAAGGGAAACAGACACTAACATGGAAGAATTCCACACCAACACGATAGACATAAGTAGGACCAATGTGGCTAGAAGGGGAAAAAGAAAGAGAATGGCAATGTGATTGAATGTGAGACAATAATTTGATATAACTCACATAAACATCCTATATACACATATTACATGCATCTCTCTCTCCCTCTCCCTCTCTCTCTTTCTCTGTCTCTCTCTCTCTCTCACACACACACACACATACACACAACTAGAATGACTGTATTATCATCCATTTAACGATCTATGAATACATCTCTCATAAGCCTACTAAATTTCTTTTGAATATGCTTTCCTAGTAGCTTTAGAATATTCTACGTAAAAGCAATAATAGTTAAGATTGCAGTGATGTTTTCCACATTACAATTTCAAAAGCAATAGAGGACTTTTAAGCACACACTTAGCATGTTTTCAGTAGAGAACATCAAGAAATACTATTAACAAGAAATGGATTTTTGCCTTAAAATGTCTGTAATAATTCATAGAATCGGTGACAATTTAAATAAGTAGTTTTGATTTATAGATTTAGGAAGATTCACTGTGACAAGAAAATTCATGAATTCTGAAAGCATTTTTAAAACAGTACCCACCATAACTAGTCTCCCAGTTATACCCAAAGTTGAAAAGGACTGATCAGGATGCCCTTAATAACAGGAAAAAGAAAGAATAGTGATAAATGTAGAATGAAATGAATTATTTTCTCACATCACATGTAATTTTCATGTTAAAAAGAGATAGATATAATTTTCTAATAGTCATAATCTTTCTTCACTTATCTGGTTCCTGTAAATGTACACTAAGTAAAGTTAGAGTTGTAAATACTTTTAAAATTGAAGTGATCATGCAAATATAAGAACGTAAGTTGAAGAAAAGATGTTTCTAAAAGACCAAGGCCAACTAGTCCTTAAAGATGTAAATTAAAAGTTTAGTCTTCTATGCTGAAGAACAAACCTGTTTGAAAGCTAGGAAGGGTCTCCAGGGGTCTACATTCAGAGGCCTATGTGGTCTGCGTGGAATATAGACACACTTTTAATCCCAGTATTCAGAAGACAGTGGTGATCAATGCCTTTAAGCCCTAAGAAAGACATAATCTGCCAGAAGCAGACACAGGAAGCAGAGCTCAGGAGTCAGTGTCAGATTGGAAGTGACATCTGAGGAAGTCGGTGTGAACGAATGGCAGACAAAGTGACTACTCAGAGGAAGAGTTAGCAGAGTAAATCAGAATGAGGACAGGACCTACTTTCACCATAGACAAGACAGGATCTCAGATCAGAGTGATAGTCAGTCAGCTACAGTCAGTTACAGCAGAGTCAGTTACAGAGACAGGATGGAGCAGTGAGAGCTTAGCAAGAGACACAGACACAGGAGAGCTTGGCAGAAGTCAGTATCAAATGAGAATAGTGAGTCAGTTTGAAGCCAAGCAGCTTAGAGAAGAGTTTGAGTCAGAACAAGAGTGAGTTGAAGGAGCTAGTCAGAGTGGCTCAGTCAGCAGTAGGTCTTAGGATGCTGAGGTTGAAGCCTTCAAGATCTGGACTGCTGATGTAGATGTAGATTTATATTTACCAGATGTAGATGTTGCTTCAGGGCAGAGTACAGTTTGTTATTTCACTAATTAAATCACTAGTTCTTGCCTGGAGTCCTAAAGCATTTTTTTCCTCATTACAATCTACTCTTAATCCTTGAACTTGAAGGCTTGTCTTCATACAATCTCTAACCCAAATCTAGAATCTTGTGAGACCTATTGGTGACTGAACCATTCTGACTAGCTCCTTTTGAACTCTGACACTTCTCATTCAATTGACTCTTCAGCCTGCTTCTCAACTGACTTTTCAACTGATTCTTTTACTGATCCTTCAACTGAATCTTCTTAATGATGATATTAATTGAATCACTCTGTCTACTCCTGAACTCATTCAACCCAATGACTCTGCTGGCTCTAACTCATCTGTAACTCTCCTTAACTGTGAAAGTCTACATTTTCTCATGAGAGTTGGGCACATCCTTACTCTGCAACTCTTTCTATGATTAGTCACTTCATCTGTCATTCACTCTAACTCATCTCAGACATTTCTTTTTTTTTTTTTTAGGGATTAAAGGCATGGACCACCATTGCCTACCAAATACTGTTTTTAAAGGTATTTGTTACCACTGCTTTCTGAATACTGGATTAAAGGTATGTCTATATTCCATCCAGACTACACAGACCTCTGAATATAGGCCCTGGAATGTAGACTGTAGCTTTCACACAGGGATATTCTTCCACATGAGCTAGCAGTATAAATGTTCTAGATTGTATAAAGGCTAAAACCTTCCAGTTCTAGGCTTAAGTACAGATTGTACAGTTTATGAGATTTTATTAAATATATGAGTGAAAATAATTTTGTTTCTTTTTTCCTATATGTTCTATTTTATTATATGTTTATTTTCCTGTTAATATTTTCTTTTCTTTTATTGGAAAATAAAATTTTCAAGCATTATGTCTTGATTCATGTTTCTATTCTCCCAACTCCTCCTAGTTTATCCTTACCTGCCCTCCCATTCACATCCACACTCTTTCTGTCTCTCTTTAGAAAACAAAGAAGTATGAAAAGAATAATAATGAAGTAATATGAGATAACCAAAAATGAACAAGTCAGAACAGGTCAAAACAAGCAGAAGTAAAAGAACCAAAGGAAAGGAAAAGAAACACATATAGACACAGATAAACACACATATACACACACAGGAATACCATAGAAACACAAAACCAAAAGCCTTCATACATATGTAAAGGTCTTTTAGGAAAAAAAAAACCCTAATACAACAGTATAAGGCAAAGGACATTTAAAGGTATTGTTGAGTGATTTTAGTGATGGCCATTTACCATCCACCACTGGCCATGCAGCCTACTCTTAAACAGATATATATTGATTAATGGAATTGAATCAAAAATCTCGACACAAATACAAATGTCTTCAGCAAATGGCGCTGGCCTAACTGGATGTCTGCACATAGAAGATTGCAAATATATCCATATATATCACCCCCTTCACAAAACTCAATTTCAAGTGGATCAAATTTCAATGTAAAACCAGATATACTGAACCTGATAGAAGAAAAGCGTGGAATAGCCTTGAATGCATTGGAACAAGAGAAAATTTCGTGAACAGAACACTGTTAGAACAGGCACTAAAAAAAAAAAAAAAACAATTAGTACATAGGCCTTCGTGAAACTAAAAAGCTTCTGTAAGGCAAAGGACACTGTCAATAGGACAAAATAGTAGCCTACACAATGGGAAAAGGTTTTCACCAACTTCACATCCAATAGAAGGCTAATATCTGAAAGAACTCAAGAAACTAGACATCAACAAACCAAATAATCCAATTAAAAAAATGGGTAAACAAATCTAAACAGAGAACTCTCAATAAAGGAATGTTAAATGGTTGACAAACACATACAGAAATGTGCAATGCCCTTAGTTATCAAGTAATTACAAATAAAAACGACTCTGAGATTCCATCATACACCTGTCAGAATAACACGATAGCACAAGCTACAGTTCATGCTGATAAGGATGTGGAGAAAGCAGAGCACTCCTTAACTGCTGGTATGGCTGGGCCTTGAGGTAGAGAGATTGCCAACTTTCTAAAAAATGGCCACATTGTTTTCCACAGTGGTGATCAATCTCAAGACCCAGCTATACCATCCTACAAGGACATTTGCTCAACTATGTTCACAGCAGTTTTATTAATCATAGACAGAAACTGGAAACAATTTTAATGTCCCTCAACTGAAGAATGGATAAACAAAATGTGGTGTACAATGGAGTATTACTCAACTGTTATAAAAATGACATCATGAAATTTTCAGGAAAGTGGATGGAACAAGAAAAAGAAAAACATTCTGAGTGAGGTACCCAAGACCTCAAAAGACAAATATGATATATACTCACTTATAAGTGGATCTTAGTTCTTAAAGAAAGGATAATCAGGCTACAGTCCAGATGCAGAGAGAGGCTAGGTTAAAAGGAGGGTTTGGAGGGCAGCACATGGATTCCTTTGAAAGGAGGAAATAAAATAGATATTGCTGGTCGAATGGTGGCATGTGGGCATAGGAACAGGAGGGATCAGGTGAGGAGGGAGGAAAGGAGGGAGAGTGGATAGGGAGAGATAACTGGAATTGGAAAGCACTGTGAAAAACTTAAGCAGTGGAAATTTCCTATAATCCGTGAGGGTATTCTCTATTCCCTCTTGCTCTTACATTCATTCTGCCTCCTTTTCTGTTGTGTTTCCTGAGTCCTGAAGTGAAGGATTTGAAAGAGACATCCCGTTTGGGGCTGAGTGTTCCAAATTCTCTCACTCTCTGTACATTGTCCGTCTGTGGGTCTCTGTACTTGTTTCCATCTGCTGCAGGAAGAAGCTTCTCTATTGATGGTTTAGCAAGATACTGATCTAAGAGTATAGGAAAATGTCATTAGGAGTCATTTTTAAAGGTACATTATTTTAGTGGAACAGTAATATTTAGTTTTACCCTAGGTCCTGGGCTTGTTCTAGGCTTAGATTTTGGCCTCTCAAGCAGTGTCTGTCAGGTCCAGGTTCCATCTCATAGAAGGGGTCTTAAATCAATCCAGATTGGTTAGTTATTCCCACAAGCTCTGTTCCACTATTGCATCAGTGTGGAGATACAGACTCAGGACAAAGGATAGTTTATTCTTTTGTCCTGGAGCTCTGGAGGTTTTCGGCCTCCATGCAATCTAGTCTTAAGCCTAGAATTGGAAGGCTTCAGCCTTCATACAATCTAGAAAATTTAATCCTCTGAGACTCACAGCTGACTGAGCCACCCTGACAGGCTTTCTCTGAACTCTGTCTCTTCTTGTCAACTCTCTCACTGTTCTGGGCAGAATCTCACAACTTGTCTGTCTAAACTGTTCTTCTTGGCTTGAGAGAGAATCACTCTTCCTGTCTGATACTAACTTGTTCTGAACTGCCTCTGTGTCTCTGCCTCAGACTCCTCAGACTGCTTAGACTGCCCCTGTGTCTTATTTCTGACTCCTCCAGATTGCTCAGCCTGCCTTCCTCTCACTGCCTGTCTCTGTCTTATCTGATGTTTCTGAGCTGAGAGCTTTCCATTGTGACAGTTAGGTGTGTCCTCACTCTGACTCAATCTGCTTACTCTTCCTCTGATTTGTCACTTTGCCTGCTGTTAGGGAAGTTTATTTTTAGTTATGTTTGAAATTGTTTCACGCACTGTTGGGTGAAGGGCTAACCTAGGTTTTTAGCATTTTGTATTGCCTGCAGGTGTTCGATTTCTGTGGGGGATGTTTGATTGCTTATGATCTGCACCTGAGGAGTACTGAAGTATCTGAGCTCAGATGCTGGAGGTTACACTGCCGGTCGAGTATGGCCAGGATGGTGGTTCCCTCTGCTACGGTCTGACATAGTTTCCACATATGAGAATGCCCTTGTCTTCTTGGTGAGACTCCACAGCAACTACAACTACAACCTGCCCTTTACTCTGATACATCTCAGAAGTCATTTCCTCTCTGACATTGACTCCTTCTGACTCCTTCTGCTTCTGTTGGAATTAAATGCACTACTGCTGCCTTCTAAATACTGGGATGAAGGTGTGTGCCACCACTCCTTTCTGAATACCGAGATTAAAGGTATGTACCAACGTTCTTTTTACCTTAGAGCAGCCTTGCTGCCAGATTGGATTAAAAATTAAACATTCCTCTACATCAGTGTATTTTGCAAATTAGTCACCATCATAGATTGAAGGGTTTGTTGGTGTTTGAAGATAGCTTGGTTGGTGTTTCCTTTTCTCCTTTGGTAGTGTATACAGAACCTTCCACTATATGAGCTTAAGTCCATATTGGTGAAGTCTTGATGTAAGCACCAGCTGGCTTTTCCTGTGTTCATCAGTTGTGTAGGTGTTGTCTTCAGCAATAGGGCCTCACTCTCGGTTTGTGAGAGCAAACAATAGCCTTGGCAATTGCCTGTGTTGTTTGAAGTTTCTGATGGTTTTTCTCTCTCCCAGAGATTATAAAAACAGCAAGGACTGCTGAGGAGAGGGGACTCCAGAACTATCTAACTAGCTGCAAATGTGCAGAAAGCTAGAAGGTTTCAACTCCATGAATGTGTAGCCATTCTGGCATGGGTTTGGTAATGTAGCTGTCTTTGAGTAGTTCATGCTCTGATAAGTAACCCCTCACCACTCCTTCAGTAAGTAACTCCAATGGACTCATTGGTTTACCAACTTGGACTTTGGTGGAACTTTTGTCCTTTGTTGATTCTCTGAGTTGAGTCAATTTTTTTCCCCCAAATCCATCAGAAATATATCACATAAAAACTACTTACTATTTCTTGTACCCATCCACGGGACCCTTCAGAAAGGGGATAGAGTTGACACGGAGGCAGGACACAGACTCCAGGAGTCAAGTGGCAAAAGACAGACTTAGTTTATTACAGGGGGGAAGTCTCTTATACCCTTCACCAGGCCCAGCGTCCCATTGGCTGCTAGACTGCAGCTGCTGCTCCCTGGGTGTGTCCAGGTAGATCAGTCTCTGAGCATGCCTGGGAAGGTTCATCTTTGTGTGTGTCCACATGGGTCTCAGGACTTGTCCAGTTTCCTCCTACAACTTACATATACTTTTTAAAGTTATATAAATGTATACCACATTTTTGATTTTAGAAAATGCTAAACTATTGAAATAATAAGAACTCTCATTTATAATAAAATAATTAAATCACATAAAATCTCAATGAAATATATAATCAGAAGTGATTTTTGGATCATAACAAATGATAAAGAATGTTATCTAAGACCTAGTTAGCCCCAGCTAACCTTTATAATAGAGTTCCTGAAAAATACATTGATAATTAAGCTTGAACATATGAAGCAATGTTTCTCATGGGGCCATAATACCTGTGGCTCATTTTAAATTTTGTTTCAGTATTCCCCAAAGTAATTCACTTCTAGCCTGAGCAACGTTTATCTCTCTAAATTTATGATCATGTCTCCTTCATTGTCCCAGCAGCCCAGTTAAAAACCAAACCCAACTATCAAATATTTCTTCTATATCTTAGGTTACTCTCAAATTCAATAAGCATATGGATCATCTAGAAGATTAGAATTCAGTTGTGTGTTTGTTTGAGGGTGAGAAGTTGATAATTTCCAGAAAGCACCTAGGGGAACTGTTGCTGTAGCTATGTGAGCCACACTGTCAGCAACACTGTCAAAGGTGCAGGTGATCAATCCAAAATCGATTAGAAGTTCAGAATTTATCCAAACCAATTTTGTCTTGTTCTAGAATGCTAGCTATTCATTGTAAACACTAAAGCCTATTACTATTACGGGTTTTAGTCATTATGAGTAAAATTGATGACTTAACTAGGAAGATATAGCTAGCTGTTCCTTAACAGCAAGAATCTTTTAAACACAATGAATGAGGATGACAGCTGTGATTAACAGAATTTCAATTAGACAGAGTCAAGGGTAGGACTTTTTAATCTTGCCAGAATTTAATCTTATTCATTTTGGTGATTTTGTTTTGGAGTAAACAAACAAAAATTTTCTTTAGAAGAAAATTTATCCTCGATGTTAATTGACTATAAATGAATTCACAATCTCTTATTTTTTAATTTTAATAAATTTCCTCATGAGTCCTGCACAGCTGACACATTACAGTCTAAAGTGAAGGGAACAAATCCACGCTTCCTTCTGGCCTAAGAAAACATGTGCTCACTCAACCTATAGCTTTGGAATTGGGAACTGATACTGCTGGTTTTAAACACAAGTTAGCTTTGTAAGACAACCACATCCATCACACTTAGGAACGAAAGACCGAAGGGATGCACAGGAGCTCAATTTTGCTGGAACTTCTCAAACAAATCTTCTGTGGACAGCACATTCTCAAAATCTAAGTGTCCCTGTCTCTTAAGAGTCATCAGGGAGCTCCAGGCTTTGGCATTCCATGAGTAATGGAAATCAGTGACATTTTTCATCAGGGTGACATTTCTTTATGTAAGGGACAAAAAAAAAAAAAAAAAAAAAAAAACCAAAACAAAGCCTCTGCTTGAGGTTAACAAATATAGGGAAAGATTATTAATTATAGCTAAATGCTCTGATAACAAAAGAAATGCTTAATTACACATTAAAATAGCTTATTTTACAATATACTGTCAACAAAGTCCACCTGTTTTGCTAAAAGTCCTGATCCGTGGGCCCACAGAAGTCTAGTGTGTAACTTAAACACTGGAAGCTTGGCATCTCTGCTTTCACAGTAATCACTTTCCTCTTTCACCTACCTTAAACTTCAGGTCAGGTTCCTGCCCAACTTTGCATATAGATATGTTAATCATTGAAGAATTATACATATCTATTCTAAATTTGTTTATTCTCTCCTCAAGGATATTAGACACTAATATAAAAAAATTAAAATATTTTCAACATAAAATAGAACATTGTACTTAACAGAATGTCAGTTCTCAGTTTTTATTATATCCTGTTCCAGCCTATAAGAGCATCACTCAGAATTCTCCAGTCATCACTCTAGAGCTGAGTGAGGGTCTAGTTTTTGAGACCAAACTTTGCCTTGTCTTTAAGATTTGTTCTTCCATGGAGTCATTCTCTATCCAAGTGACCTCAGATACAAGAAGCAACATATCTGATTAAAGAAAAAAATTTATAACAAGATTTCATAATAGCCCAAACACACATACATGGAGAGAGAGAGAGAGAGAGAGAGGGGAGAGAGAGAGAGAGAGAAGAATCTTTCTAATTTTCTGCAGAACTCCATATTTATATCTTGAGCTATGTCATCAAGATTACAGGTTACATTAGCCTCTGCTCTTGGCCTTGTTAATTTCTAATAATACCCCAAATGGCTATCATGGGGAAACAGATTCCCTTCTGTTCTTCTTAAAAGACATACTTAAAATAAACCCTTATTTGTTGCTGTTATTGGCCTATTGAAAGAAGTGATCAACTGTGGTCTGTTAAGATCTTTTAAAGCAGGATTCTGGGTTAGCTACAAATATAAGCAAATTATACATTTCATAAAATGCTGTAATTAGTATATAATACAAAGCACATTTCTTCATAAGAAAAAATCTTTAAAAAATGATAGGTTTTGGGAATGCAGAGATGGCGCCACTGTTAAGATCATGGAATGCTTATGCAGAGAATCTTGGTTCAGTTCCTAGCACCCACATGGAGGATCATAACTGTAACACCAGTTCCAGAGAATATGACTTTTTCTGACTTCTGTTGGCCATACACTCATGTGGTGTGTATATGTACACTTAGGCACAGACCCACATATACATAAAAATAAGTAAATGACTTTTAAAGTAAATATGCTTAGGTCTCAACTTCCATCATTTACAAGCAAAGTAACTAAATATAGATAACTTTTAAAAATTGTACTCAATTAATAAAATAACACTTTCCCAGATAGTTTGTGCTTCAGTATCAAAGCATTTTATCAACTGATTATATAAGATACAAATATTCTTGAAATATTTTTGTGTATCTTGATAATACAGAAAATTGGAGCTTAGCAATGGATACATTTCTGTTTATGTCCTTTACAGTATAAGCATGATTTTATAGTGTGATATGTGATTTGCTTTAATTTTGCTAACATTTGTAAATTATAAACACACATACATATATGAATATATATACATATATTGAAATTACACATGCCAGAATTAGAGTATGTGAATTTCATGCTTCCTAGATGTTAGATTTCAGAAGAAAAGTAGAAAAAAAATGATTGCCTGAATAGGTCATAAAAGAAAAGAAAGGAAAATATCAAGATCTTTTACATTCATGTTCCATATGATGGTTAATCTTGATTGATATTGGATTGACATAAGAACCACCTAAGATAACAGAGAAGCATACAGTTGGGTTCATCTCTGAGGGTGTTTTACAGAGAAAACTAACTACGGAGCAATGCCTACATTGAGGGTGAGCAAAAGCATCCCATGGCTGGGACAGACGTAGAATAAACGAGGGCAAAGAGAAAGACAGCTACTACAGGCTCTCTGGTGCTCTTCTGTCTCAGTCACTGTCTGCCTCTGTCACTCTGTCTTTGTCTCTGTCTCAGTCTCTCTCTCCTTATCCCATGGGCTGCAATCTCTGAAGACAGATCTTTAAAATAAGCCTTTCTACACAGAGATTGTTAATGTCCACCACTTCTTCACAGCGATTCAAATTCTCATTAATACACTGAAGAAAGACCCTACTGTGTTTTAAAACCACTTAACAGCCCACCAAATACTACTTTTGTGAATGTTCACAGGATGTTTAAGTTCCATAGTTACTTTTCTGTGGCTATGATGAAACACCCCAGAAAAACAACTTAAGGAGGGAAAAGTAATTTTGTTCAAGTACAGTACAGTAGACACTGAAGTCCTAGGGATTTCAGACATCATGGTGAGGGAGTTGTAGCAGAAAGAGCTTAAGATGGTTGGTAACATTGCATCTGCTGTCATGAAGCAAAGAATAATCAATCCTAGTGCTTAGATAATTTCCTTCTTTGTATGCAGTCTAATATACAAGCCGCAGGATGGCATCAACCTCCTTTAGGGGAGATCTTCCCACCTCAGTTAATGTAATTAAGATAATCTCTGACAGGCATGAGCAGTGCCAATTTAAAATAATTCCTATATATGTACATGGAAGCTTGTATCCTATGTGATTCTAGATCTTGTGATGGTGACAATCAGTACTAACTATCACATTAAGGATGCTACTGGCATATTATCCTTGAAAACCAAGTGTATATTTTTAGCCATTCTATACTCTGGGAAAAGCGATAATAAATATAAATGCATGAGAAGAAAAGAATAACAACAAAATAAATAAATATGATTTGCCAAGCTGGCCATTGTCAGTGAGACAATTTATTTTTCTCACAAAGCTTCAGCTTCTTTAGCACCAACAACCTCAACCTTCTTGTATTTTTATCTTAGTTCTGTTAACTCTTTTAGGTAGCACCAAAAATCATTTATTTTCATTTGCCTTGTTCTGATTTGCCTGAACAAAATTAGTTATTCTCCAGTTTTAACCAGAGTGTCACAATCTGATTTAAGCTTAGGAGATACTCTATCACCCCCCTAAACCCCACTGTTTAAGATTTAACTGGATTTACTCAGTGTAGAACAAGAAGCTTTGTAAGGTTACAACTGTAATAATTTATTCAGGAGGAATTGGAGATGATTTTGAGGGAAGTATCAGAAGATCTAGTGACAGATTCTACAATAGTCAATAGCGTTGATGGCTGAGAAGACAGAGGGAGCCCAGGTGACCTTAGCAATCTGGAGAGTAAGTAACTGAAAATAAAGTTAAACATAATTGAGAAAGGATAAACAACTTTCCACTTAAAAGCTTAAATTTTAGTAGGCACCAAGAAAATATTAAAAAAAAAAAACAGTGGATAATGAAGTATGAAGTCCAAAAGGAAGAATGTTCTAATGTTGTAAATTGAAGATTATGAATATTCAAGTGGCAATTAGTCATGAGACTGAATGAACTCACAAAGGACAGGGATGTAGCTAGTTCAAGAGAGAACAGTATATACTCTGAATCTTGAGATAGTCTGTCAGTTAGATAACAGGCATATCCAATCTCATAGTCAATGTTAAAAATAAACACAGCTGAAAGAAGAGAAGAAGTAGGAGTTAGAGCTATAACAATAATACACAAAGCAAAATTTGTGATTGGATTAAATATTAAAGTGAACACTGAATTGGATGGGTAAAGGCAACTTGTTAAAAGAAAGAAGAGAAAATGAGCATCTATCTTAAGAGTCAGTAATAGACCCAGTGAAATGTGGACTATGAATTGTTTGGATCTGATTATGAAAAAATATTGGATTTTATCTTTTTTACTCTTTCTCCCATAGACTGCTTAAAATATGAAGTTACTCATAAGTTTAATATATATTGAGTATGAAAAATGATAGCATCAAACATAGTCTATTAAAAGTAAGAAGAACACATTTGATGTCAAAGTGAAAGGAAGAATTCTGTGTGTGGAGTATTTGAGCAGGATGGGATAGTGATATGAGGGACTGATCCATAACAAAGGTGTATGAACATGCTGTAAGAAAATCTACTTTGCATATTTAAATTTTTAAAAGCTTTGAAAATGGGAAAGTCAAGACAATAGGTAGATATTGTTTTTGTCCCTGGTTGTCATTATATTTACTTATTTACCTTCAAGAAACAGTAGAGAAGACGGCGAGGTGTGGAAACAACAGACTAAAGATTTTTACTGAAACAAGGGTGACATTCTAAGTGCCTTACTGTGTTTGTTGGTGGGGTATATAGAGGTATTTTTCAATTCTGAATTTTTTGGATGTTTTGGCAAATAGTAATGTACAACACAAATATGAGCCTGACATGATGTTGAGCAAAGAACAGCAAGGCAGGAGTCTTCATTTGGGTTCAGGTAAAACTATAGCCAAATACATTAAATGGATTTAGGTATGGTATTTATTACATTCGATTTTGGCTGTTCTGTCTGAAGATTTAAAGTATATATATGTGCGTGTGTGTATAAACATATGTATATATATATGTATATATACACATATACTTATGTATATATATGCACATATATAGGCATATACATGTATATAGATACATGTGCATACATATTTGCACATATAAATACATATACATATATATACTTTATACACACATATGTATATACATATATATATATATATACACACACACATGTAATTCACTATATTTGTTGTACAGGTATAATATTTATGACATTTGATTTTGGCTGTTCTGTCTGAAGATTTAAGTGTATATATATATGTGTGTGTGTGTATGTGTGCACGCACGTTTGTGTTTATATGTACATATATATACACAAATGTATATACATATATACATGCATATATACATATAAATACATATACACATAATTTTATATAGACACATATACATATATTATATATATACATGTAATTCACTATATTTATTTATATATTTTATTATATGTGTACTTATACACAAATGCACTGGTTAATTTATAGGCAAACTGTCTATGCTTTGATTCTATATTATACTTTCATATCTTCCTTTATTAATCATCCAAAAATAGAGAAATAATTATAGAAAAAAACAAGGCTACAGAGTCAAATTACTGATTAATGGCCCTAACTACTCTTCCAGACGACCCATGTTCATCATGTTCAATTCCTAGCATTCCATAGTGGATCATAACCACCTATGACTCCTGTTCCAGAAGATCCGATGCTTTCTTATAACCTACATAGACACAGGGCACATATTTTGTGCTCAAAAATACATCCAGGAAAAAACACCAACATACATAAAAATACATTAGTGAGAATGAACATATGAAACATATGACTTAGTATTTAATAGTCCACCTCAGCTGTCATTTGAAAACATGTTTATTTTTGTTAACTACAAGGATAAATTTATTATTCATTAAATGAACAAACCTGAGGCATGCAAGCTATAAAGCCTTATCTGCTGCCTTGGGGAGGAGAATGGAGGAGAGAAGAAAAAACTTAAGCTGGAATAGAAATCAGACACGTGGTGGATAACATCCACATGTATAGTGGGAATATTTGAATGTATTCTCAAATATTGTGAAGCTCCATGCACTCTGTGTGGTAATATGAACCTTAAACAGTTGCTGCATCTGTTAGCAGGGATTTCTGCCAGAAGGTCACCTTCTTTAGCTGTTAGAACCAGCTCTCTGGACGTGGATAGGCTGCAGCTATCTTGAATGCCGAAAGAACGTTAGTTTGGAGAACCTGTAATTGTCTACTCATTACCTTTGGATGGAGCAATTGAAGTTCAAATTTAACTTGTCCACTGAGAACTTAATGTTGAAACTGTTTGATTGTATTATTGCTAATAGAGGAACTGTTTATGTTCTCTTCCCTCAGCCTAATCATAGGAGAAGGAATGCCTTGTCTGGGGTCTTGACTTTGCCCATAAAACAGCATCAAGTCAGCCAGCTAGAGGTTGGGGGCTGTTGTACTGTGGAAATTCTGTTCATTAAGCAACTAAGACCTTTGTATTGGTGGACAGTGCATTTTCTCAATAAATTACCTGGAGACCACATGCTCAGGGTCAGTCCATGAGAGAGGCTTGACCCTCTGCCAGGTGGTTCAAGCTTTGCACCACAGTGATTGTATTCTGTTCCTTAATGAACCCACACGAGATATAATATTTCCATCTATACACATGGAAAGAAGGTAAGATTTAGAGAAAGAGTAAGGAAGCCACAAATATTGGTGGCAAAGCCCAAAGTGTTTGGAAAAGAAATAGGAAAGGAAAAGTTATGATCTTCTGAATAATTCAGCAAAGTGGTAAGACTTGCAGCTATGGCCTACAAACTTCTTTACTAGGGGCAGGGATTCTGGGGAAGAAAAATAAATTATCTCCTTAGAGAAGAAATTATTCCAGTCATCTCTTTAGCATTGCCTAACATGAGGCTATCTTAGCTAAAGTGCTTGAACCAGCCCAGCTGCGATGTTGTTCGGTCTCTACCTGGAAATGGGATTGTATTCTTTTGACCACGAATTTTTCTACTTAATATAACCTCTCCATCTGGAAAGGTTACCTTAAAATAGCTTAGAAATCAGATAAGAATTCAGAGTCCCCAAAATCCTTTGGCACCTCTGCCTCCAGCAGGGATAAGGCTGCCAAGAGAGATCCAAGGACATTTCAGAAGCCAGAAAGAAATTTATTACTTCTGAAGGGCAGTCCTTTCTCCCTAATCTACCTAGACAACTTCTATCTATTGTTTCATAACTCTTTTCTCTTAGGAGGTAATTCTAACTGTTGATTTGGGGAATGAAGCATCTGGTTTTTACATCTATATTTGAGGCATCAGGAAGTTGGGGTACAATTCCAGTGGCTTTTCTAGAAGAACCCAATTGTCACATTCCAGGAAAAAAGGAAGTTCTTGACATATTCTGGGAAAGAGATGTGAATGGTAAGAAAAGGCAAATGCTATTAGCCTAGGCCAGGAAGCATGAGAATCCAGAACAGAGAATCCAGATATACTCATATAAAACTGATATAAAAACTCAATGGGCACAAAATGACATTCATTCACTGTACTCTGCCTAATTTGCTTTTGGCCACAGTGGACATGATAAAGTGATAAAGCCAGGATCTGCTTTGAGGCATTTTGACAGCTGTTGGAATGACTGGTAGCATAACAGAGTGAGGCCTCCCTCCAGTGGTTTCTAGAAATGGAGAGAGAACAGGAACATATCCAACATTTGAATTTTAGGTGAAAACAATAGTGTCTGACTCTTGACTATAGAGACTCACTGCAATGTTTAATTGAGCAAAGATCTGAAATCTTATTGGATATAAGCAGCATGTTCCCATCAAAAGTAAAATCATTCATGAGAAAGAGTTTCCTAAATAACATCTCATATACACTTAGGACTAAGACATGGGGAGTTTAATCACGTAGACTCTTAAACACGCCAATCATTTAAGTCTATTTTTCTTCTAGATGTTTAAGAGCACAAAAGCAACTGAAATTAACCATCATTTAAAAATTACACACACACACACACACACACACACACACACACACACACACACACACTGTTGAGACCTGATGAGGAACTGGTCCTCAGGACTCACTTGGATTTAAGAGGCCTCTGATTTATCTAGCTTTCCTTTTACCAGTTGTTCTGCCTACATGAAGATAAGTCAAAGGCTTTGCTTGAGCATACTCCACTTAGGAGCACAGAGGAAACTAACCCCCCTGGGTTGATGCTCCACTTTATAGACTGCATACTGGTTGGAGTTTAGGCATTGGAATCTTCATGGTCTCCTTGAACCCTAGAATAGATAGTTTCACACAGCTACCTGACATTTCGAGAGAAGCCCCACAGTTTCTTTGGACATAGCTAACTTTGGAAGACAAGGAGAAAAATATTCTCCCTTTTAATTCCTCTGATTACAGGAGTATAGCCTCTGAATATGACTATTTAACACTCAGATCAGTTATACCTGTCTGGAAGTCTAAACTACTGCACAATATTTAGCGAAATTTTGGTCAAAAATATTTAACCTTGATTAGATACGTACTTTTGATTTTTTCCCACCCTATCCTTTTCATAGTTTCATTGATTTAAGCAGAGTTTGACATAAATCTGTTAAAGTTTGATCTTAGTAATTTTAATCGTATGTATCATATCTGAGTCTCATCTTTTATAAACCTTAACTCTCATACCTTCATATATTGTAAAGCTTTCTAGTCTTCTATAATCATCATAATCTTCAGAAATCTTTTTTTTGTTTCATTCTAAAATTATTTTTGTTTTACATCCTTCTAACATTTTCTTTTACTGAATGCTTTTTTTAATTCCATGATACATAGTGACATCAGCAGATTTACCATCTCTTGTGAGAATACTATCCCTGAGGGGAAGAATGAAGTAATGTCTATCCATCCTCAAGAAGATCCAGTGACAAATCAAAGTCTGATTTCACCAGTGTTCACTCTAAGTAATTAATTTGTTTTTAGACTTACTTACTTAGATCATGTTTGAGGAGTTACTAACAAAAGTATGGGTGACCTGAAAACAAGCAAATTAGAAAGTCTTCACCCAGCATAAATGACAGCTTTCCTATAGCCACATAGGTGGCAACCTTCTTCTCTTTCTATCTTTCCCCAGTCTATATATTCTAGGTCTTGCTCCAAACAACAAGGCCAAGTGTTATTGGGATAGAATTATATACCCTGTCTGGGAGAAGTGAGTCAGTACTGAGGAGAGGGTCCAGTGACCCTCTCTAACCACTCCTTCTGTGAAGGAAAAAATTTGTGAATTTGCATCTCTCTAAAATAGATATCCAGATATATTCATTACTATACTTTTAATATAGAGAGATAATAATATTTTTATTTTTACATCCTTAAATGACATTTGAAATATTTTTAAATATTCTTGCTTAATGAAAGAAAAATAAAAAGGTAAAAAATATTCACGTTATTCAGATAATTATTTTAGCCACCAAACAGAAGAAACAAAACACACTGAAGTTGTTAAAATTATAATCAGGAAAAAACAAATACGCGTTTACATGGATGTAAGGGTATTTTGGAAATAGTTTTGTTAGATCTAAACATTAAATTTCATTTTACATATTTATTTAGATGTGAATGTAGGTATAGTTAATATATTTAATATTGAGTGAATTCTTTATTTTCATCTCAGATTATCAAGATATTTAAATGTTCTTTTACTCAAGGTTATAGTTTACCTTGGGGCTGGAAATTAGAAAGAAACAATAAACATGTGAATGAATAAATTACTTGTGGGAGTTGGGGATCTGGAAAACCCTCTGAGCTACAGTGATCAAAACAAACTTTTCTGAGGAGTATTTCACTGGAGAGACAGTAACATGAAAAAAGCAGTAATGTAAGTAATTTAGGAAAGCGCTTCCCAAATAGAAGTTAAAGAATGAACACAGATCTTTAAAAATGTCATCACATAGTTCTGGGATTCAAGAATTGAAACCAGGAGTGCTCTTACAACAGGAACACTAAGTATGGATTTCAGAAAGCTAATAGAGAATTAGTGGGAGGGTTGGCCAGAAAGGTTACATGGGTCTTGTTTGGCCAGGGAAGGGTACAGATTTCATTATCATGGCAAAAGAAGCCTTTAAAGAACTGCTTTATAAGGAATTAGATGATCTCTTGGAAACAATGAAAAAAATATCTCTCCAGCTATTAATCAATCACGGGGGCCTTGCTCAAAAGTATTTGTTGTCTGAAGGCTGTTATAAAATGGTTTAAGTAATTGACAATGTTGATATAGTGATATGACCCTAGAAGAGAAAAAAATGGGGACACTAGACAGAGAACATTTTTTCATTTTTTCTTTTATTAGAAATAGCTTCTTTTCTCATGCAATATATCCTGATTATAGTGTCCCCACCCTCTATCCATCCCAGCACCTCCCCACCTTCCCATCCTGATCCATTACCATTCTTTCTTTCATCAGAAAAGAACAAGCTTCTAAAAGATAACAATAAACCATGACAAAATAAACTATAATAAGATAAAACCCAACATATTGAAGTTGGACTAGACATCCCAATAGAAAGAAGAGTCCTAAGAGCAGACACTAGTGTCAGAGACATGCCTGTTCTCCTCGTTATGAGTCCTATAAAAATACTAAGCTAAAGGCTATAATATATATATTACATATATATAATATATATACCTGATGCAGACACAGGTAGACCTGTGCTTGCTGCTTCAGTCTCTGTGAGTTCATGTAAGTCTTGCTTAGTTGACTCAGAAGGCCTGGGATCCTTCATCCTCTCTAGCTCTTAAACTCCTTCTGCCTCTTCTTTGAGTTTCTCTGAGCTCTGAGGGGAGGGATTTGATGGAATCCTCCCATTTAGACTCTCCAGGTCTTGGGCTTAGTAAGAATAAAACATTTTGGAGATGTAAATTATAACTTTTGACTGGCTGCGGGGAGGTAATTTTGAGCATATCATGTTTTAGATACTGTAGGGGAGTCCCAGAAAGACTGAAAACAAAAGCAGATGCTTTCCTAAGGAACTGAGCTAGAATATACCACTGCACTACCAGAAAGTCAGGCATACCAAGTCACAGAACTTGGAACTTTGATGGGATATTTCTACCTGGCAATATACAACTCTGTGACCTTGAAGGAACTTTGGATAGAGAAGGAAGATGCTAAATCTGAATGAGGGAGTGAAGAGACTCCTCTCTCTTCAGTTACAAATTAGTGCTACACAATTATAGAAAAGAATGAGGTGAATAATGAGTGTCTGTAATATGAGTAGTATCCGTAATGAATTATAATGCAATTGCAAATAGAAAGAAAAAAATGGTCGTTCTGTTTTTATTTCATGATTCACCATAGCAATTTGTTCCTGCAAATATCTGAGTGGGGTTTTTACCATACTCATGACCGTGGCCCTGTCCTGTAAGCTTTTATGACTACCAACACATCTGTGAGTATGATCATTTTTCCCTTCTTCTCATCCCAGGTGCACTCCTGAGCCCCTCTTTAATAGAGTCCCCCCTTATATTTCGATGTACCTACTCAATGTCTATTAGCTGTTAATCTGTATTTCACCACAATAAATTCAAATAAAGACAAAGAACTATATCAAACAAACAGATCCTTATGGGGTATTGTGTGTATGTTGTTGGAAGTGGTTGTAGGAGGGGACTGTGAATGCTTCTACACTCAAAAAAAAAAAAAAAGTTTGTTAATGTCTTGGGGACATTAAATGGATTAAAAAGGTAAAGTTTCTTCTTAAAAAAAGAGTTACTGATATCACGAAGCAGTTAAATTTTATACTTGCAGTTCAAAATTCTAAATCCTAATACTCTCAAACTTAGCGAATAGTCGGAAACTCACAGGCTATCAAAAAGCAAGCACATAAAAACAATTAATTTGTCTCCATCTTAATTAAGTGATGAAGCAATTCAACCAACTCAGCTTTTAAATTTAATCATAATTAATCTAAATAGGTGCAGAATGCTTTATTACAGCAGCTCAATAATAAGAGACTGTAGGCATCTGGCAGAAAGGTTTCAACTCTATAGGTTGCTTCATTTGTTCAGAAAGTGATAACATGGCAGAAAATCATTAAGAAGCTTTTCTTTCACTCTGTGATGACAGTGCACTTTTAAAATTCTGTCTTTGAATATACTATAAGCAACATGAAAAAACAATTTTCTCTTAGAATTTATTTAGCAGAGTTCTTATATCTCATATCAAAAGTATGAATCACAAACTATTTTTATTTACCTTATTAAATTAAACGTTTGATCTTAAAAGTCTCATTAAAGCTTGGCAACATGAATGAGCTGTAAAGTGTTTTCACAACTTAATTCTTACACATTTGATAATCACTGATATAAACATGTTACTTTACAGAGACTATTCAATATTCTATCAGCACAGGTGTGTTGCATCTAAAAGCATTAAGGATTTTCCTTGAGCACTCCAGGTGTTTCATCATCTAGTACAAGCTTTATTGAATTCAGTCTACTATTACTGAAAAAAGTCTTTGTTTTAGCTATTCAAAAACATCATTCAGTTCCCTACCTTCAAATAAGCGCTCATGTATCTGCAAAACACTTATTGACATGGAGATACATAAAGGATCCTTCTATTCCGATAATTCAATGATAACACTCACACAAGTGGAAAAGAAAAAATGAACAAAGGGAGAGAGTAAAGAAAGAAAGCAAGGGAGAGAGCAATACAGAGTAAGAAAAAGAGTGCAGAAATTTGAGACTATTTACTGAGTAATTTTTGATCTGTTATTTAGATGGTAATTCAAAAAAGTTACAGAAAAAATCAATTGTGAGAAATGGTCATTGGTCTCGTTTCCCTTCTTCATTTGTTATTTTGTTTAAAAAGTAAAGTAGTATGAATGCAAAAATTCTGATAATATCTTGTCAACTTATAAGAAAAACTTTCAAAAGAACAAAAGTTAAAGTATAATAGCAAAAGGTTATGTTTATGCATTTGAACACAATCAACTAGAAGTAAATTATCCAAGCAATGCTATTCTTTTTGATTATATGTTTGAAAGTGAAAAGGAGAAATTATGTCTAATGAATATTCCAAATTACTACATGTATTTCTGAAGATATGGATGAGTTAACACTGAGATTACTAGAGTCGCTTTTTAAATATCTATGTTTGTCTTTTAAATATAAGCAAAAATAACATTAACTCCTGATGGGTCTTTGAATTTACTCTTACTCTCCAATGAAATGATTACATCCAGAATAGATTTCAGCAATGTTTTCTAGTAGTTTCACACAAATATACCACACACACACACACACACACACACACACACACACACACACACACACACGTGCATTTAAAGAACCTTATAACTACTCCTTTCAAAAATGGGTACCTGATAAATAGTAGACTTATATTATATAAAATTATAAAATATTTAAAAAACACAGGAGAATGTCTTAAGACTCAGAATTAAACAGGATCTAGACATGACACCAAAAGTTTGATTTATAAAGAATAAAAATAGATTGTATCTTATTAATATTAAAATTATTTATTTTCCAAAGACCTGGAGAAAATTAAATGGCAATATGGCCTTGGTCTTTGAAGATAATGATCGAAAACCTTATATCAAACATGTGATGTATAGCTAAGTTTATTTTAAGTACCTTAATGTTGACAAAAATAAGCAATAAACTAAGAAAACTGGCAAAAGTCATGAGCACATTGAAAAGCTGTAAAGTGCTTTATACTTCTTTCCATATAGTAATTGCTGTGACATTTTCTTTTACTTGATATTCATTCTTCTGAAGTTGATTGATCTGACTTATTCTGAAGACAATAATAAATCTCCTTAGATTGGTAAAAGAGGTACTGCTAGTTCCTGATGATAGCTGTCTAGATTATTTGTAGGGATTTCAACTCAACTGTTCCTTGAAGAGTATCTTTGAGTATACAACAGAATTTCAGAATTACCTAGTTGGGTATATTGCTATGGGTCTGTAATCTCAGCACCATGAGGTTGAGTCAGAAGGAACACCTTGCATTTGAGGTCAGCTTAGATATTATAATAATACCAGTTAGCTTGGGATACATATCTGAGGGATGTGTGTTTGCGTTTGTATGTGTGTATGTGTTTCTGTATGAGAGACAGAAATAATAATGCAGAAAACTATAACTATCTATCTATCTATAGTTCTATAGATGGATGGATAAATATAAAGATAGATAGATGATAGATAGATAGATTAAATAGATAGATGATAGATGGATGATAGATAAGTAGATGATTGATAGATAGATGATAGAATACCTATCATAATAGAACAAATTGACTGCTTTTAAGTATTCTAAGAAGTTGAGAAAAGATATGCACTTATGACTTTATATCCTCAGCATAGGTTCAAATGAATGACCACAAAGCTTATTGTCCCCAAAGGAACATGTCTTCTTTAGTTGTGGAACTGAGATTTCTGAAAACTGAACTAAAAGTCTAATAGTGCAGCTGCCTTAATTTAAATGCAAATTTAATCTTCCACTTGCCAGCATCGCTTTAGATAAAATCAGTGCTTTGGTTGGAAACTCAAAAGATCCTAAAAACTGAAATATGGGACACACTATTGATTTCATAGAACTAAAAAACATGAGTAAGTATTTCCTGCATATTCTACTTTGCAAGTCGAAACAGCCTGGTCTTCTATATACAGAGGGAGTTGCCCTCATCAGAGGAAGTGTCTAGAAATGTAACAATGACCCCCTGTTGGTTCTTTCATTGTTAGTATTATTTTCTTAGGTCTGAGCCAGTTTCACATTCCAGCAGGCCCCAGATGGTAGCCCCAGAGCTGGAACCATTAGGAAGGACTGGTACTCGAGAAAAGACATGTGTACCTCTCTACTTTAGCTAGGCAAGAACTTGGTAAGCATGTGCAATGAGGCTTATAAAAACGAAGCTGTAATTGAATGAGGTCATAATGACTGAAAAGCATTTATGGTCTTGTAGAGCACAAATGTAGGCTTTTTAAAACACTTTCCTTCAAAATCATATATATTTAGAATTTTTATTGAAATATAGCCCTTAAGAATTCTGAAAGACAATCTCTTCACCAAGTAAATGGAAGATAAATTTATGAGAAGAATTTGGGTCTTCAGTAAATTCTATTGGAGCTCTTCTCTGTATGTCAGGAATTATACTGGAAACTGAATTCTTCCAAATGGAAGGTTTAGGAATTCCTCACTGGAGAAGTAACTGTGAGGTTAAAGAAAATATGGAATAATTATTGCCTTAATCAGTCAGTTTGATATGAAAAATTCTTATTATATACTATGTGGCTATTAAGTACTTTTTCCCTCAGTTCTGGATGCTGAAAGAATGAGATCAGAGTGGCAGCATGATCAAGTTGTGAATTCTTTCTCAAAAACAAACTGCAACCCATTCACCATGTCAGTGGATAAGGAGCAAGTGACATCACTGTAGTCTTTCAAGGGCTTTAAACTGATCATGATGGTCTGAGTATAGTGTTTTGACAGTATCATATTGAGAATTATAGTTTCAACATTTGAATTTTTGAGATATACACATTCACTTCATAATAATGTATAGCAAGATAGCTATGCATGCAGCTATAATCACATGATCATTATTTAAGAAATTTAAGAATTTATTTTTTATTTCCCTTATAGTTTATGTATATTGTTATTTACTACTTCAAATTTCTTTCCTTCCCTCCTCTACTACCATTTAATATAATACATGCTGATAATTCAGTCTTTGTAAATCCATATGTAAATTATAAGATGTCTGCAGGAGGAGATCAGTTCTTGTCCACAGCAGGGTCTGCGAAACTCCGTGGAAGAGGCCTATGGTGCAGAAAAAAATGACAAACAAACATAGGCGTTTGTTCTTTCTATGACAAACAAGCATATGTGCTTGTTCTTTCTTGGAACCTAATGACACGTTCAATCACACTTTAATGGCATGCTCAATCACGCTTTTAATGACATTCAGAAAGTGCTTTTAATATAAAAACTTACTGTGTATATGTTAGGGAGAGAGCAAGAGGCTCTCTCTAAGCCAAATGTTTCATATCCATCTCCCAGTTCTTCTTTTTTCAGTCTTCTTCTTTGTACATCCCAGAAGAACTGACACAGATACAAAGTAGGCAAGTATGTTTTTCACAGACTGCAGCTGCAAGCCCTAGTCTTCAAGGTTAGTTTTAGTGAACACAATGCTTTCATTAATGAATAGCTGATTTTAGGTCAGTAGAGGCTTAGTGTTAACAAAAAGGCAGGCATTCAGGAATAAATTATCTATTTGTATTTTTCAAGCTTCCTGACTTACTGTCTAGGCTCTTTGCTTCTTATCTAACTGAAGGCTCTGTCTCTATGTAGAGAGGTCAGCTTAGCTAAGAATAGTTTCTTATGATATGATATGCTTGCAGCAAGCATGAGTAGTTCTTACACATGCCAGGTCTTGAAGGTCAGCAGGATAGTTACAATTACTTTTGAGCAGAGATGGCAGTGTCCCTCTCCCAGCCATCCCAGGAGTTGATCTGAGTTTTTACTAGTAGGCCAAGTAGACAATATTATTGATCACCATACAGCAAAAGAGAAGAGGGTAAAGTAGCTGGTAAACCCCAATTCCTAGCAACGGAAACCAGGAACTTTGTCACACGTCATTGCCTGGATATTATGGGCCCCAACAGATGTCTAAGAGGGAATTTGCCATAGTTAACAGTACAAATGAGCATTAGCCAAAGATTAATTTATTTTACTTCATTTGGGTGAAAGAATAAATAACGTTATCCATGTTATATATGGTAAAGGGAGATGACGATGGTTAACTAGGAATGGAGCCAAATTTTGCATTGGAACAATTTAGCTAAGCCAGAATTACAACTGTTTAAATATTTCCTTTATTTACGAAAGAATCTCTCCCATTGCTTCATAATATATTTCAAGGGAATATTATTCAGTTGCAAGGATTTTGTCCAATAGAAGCCTATACAAAGCACCACTTACTGTCCACTTATATTATTATTGATCAGCTAATAGGAGGCAACATCACATTTCAATTCCCCTAGATTCTGTCAGACTTTGTACTTAAGCCTTTCTGAATTTTGATCAGTTCTATACATTGATTGGTATTGCACAAGAATTTGAAGCAGTTGGAATTGGATATAAGATCTTTTTTGCTCCTAGAAACTTGTCTCTCCTAGTCATTCTAGTAGATTTCCATCTCATCAAGAGCTTGGGCATGCTCAGCTTCTCTTGTGCACCACTGAATGAGCTATTCCAGAGTACATTTCTAAATACTTAAAAAGAGACAGTGTATGTGAACATCTTACACCAACTTCAACATTGCTCAAAGTCTGATTTTTCAATATGTGTGTCTGTAGTTCCTCTCAAGAAATACTGAAGTACACAGTAGGCAAATGAATAGACAAAAAGAAAAAATATTAATAATGATTAATAATGAGAGAATTTAAACCAAAATAATAATTTAATATTCCATTTTTCTACAATGGTTGAAAAAAATAACTTGTGTATATTCTATAAATATATAGAAAAGCAAACAAATAGAACCATGAACAGGAGAAATAAACAGTAGACCTGACATGAAACAAAATTAAATGTTTGCTTTTTCTGAGACAAAATACTAGAAGATGGAAAGACCTACCATGATCATAGGTTAAAAGAACTAATATTGTGAAAATGAATATTTTCACAATAGCCATGCACAAATTTAATGCAATCCCAATCAAAACCACTGTTTCATTATTTCCAGGAATAACAAAAAAACAAACAAACAAATTTACAGTTTATATGAGAAACAAAAGGCCCTCCCCCGAAAATACATGAAATCTGCAGATACGTGGAAGGTATTTGAAGAAATATGCAGAATGAAGTGACCCAAGTCCAGTCACAAAAATACTGCATGTTCTCTTTCATATTGTACTGTAGTTTCAAATATTTAGATTTCTGTGTTTAAAGTGGAGTATCTGTAGAAGCCAGGAGGATAGAACTGACTATTGGGAGGTGAGTGCCTCAAGGGAGGGGAGGGTGTTATTGCATAAGTGATATGAAGTAGAGAGGGGAATATGGATGGAGAGGCCTGAGCAAGGCTTGCAGGAGGCAGTTAAGGAGACAAGGACCTTGAGGAAGAAGTATTAAACAAAGCAGTGTATGAAATAGCCATATGACACCTTCAATTGGTTAGCCAACTGAAATATGTTAAGAGTAAAAGCTCAAAGTGATATAACTTGCATTGGTAAGTAATGCCTCCTCTAGAAACCATGTATTATTAAAAAAATAATTCCCATTATTGGATGTAAGATACCTCCTTATGAACCATTCATTGGTCAGAGTTCTCCTAAGCAATTCAGGCTCTTGTCATTCCTCTTGGTTGTTTACTAACGCTAGGTAATAAAGCTATAATGTTGAACATGCTACCCACCTTTGTTGAAAGACATAGAGAAACTGGAACTGTTGGAAACTTTCTCCCTGTTGGATGGTTTTCAAAACATCAGAAGGCCCTATGCAGGTTTCTGGGGATAAAAGACATCAGAGGTCTTAGCTAACCACAAAGCCTGTGTATTACAATATCAACTTGCCAGGCAAAAATATGCCCACTTCTTCAGTAGTGGCAGGAAGGTTATGGAGGCTATCATTTGCTCTCTGACTATACTCGAGTAATGATCTAGAGAGAATTCATGCCAGATATTGTAAATCCAGTCAAAAATCCAAGGTTTGGTAGAGCATAGGATTGGGATGGAGGTATTAATGTTAACGTAGCTAAATGTTTATACCAGAGACAATAACTCCTGTCAGACTTAACTAGAGAAATATCTCTTAGCAATGAATAGAGGTGAATACAGAAACTCATCCCTGCTCATGCTGCTGAGGATAATGGACATTTAAGTGTACAGGTCTATAAAGGGCATTCTTAACATATCCTCTATGTCTGAAAGAGCATCCTGAAAAGGGGTAGAAAGAATGTAAGAGTTGGAAGTTATGAGAGAGGGTTAGAAAATGTCTCCTGAGCATGACACACCCATTGCAATTATGAATTCATAGCAGCTATAATTGCCTCTGTGACTTTGTACAAAAGAATCTGTCAAAGTCAGTCATGGATGTGTGTTGGGGTTTGTCATAGGGTCCTAGAAGTCCTTGCTGAAATATCAGCTACTGATTGATTATAGATTAGAGGAATCAGTGATGAACTAAACTGTGAGCTTACCAGGCTCTGTTGGGTAGCTCCAAACCCAGAAGCTACACAACTGACCCTAGTTAAATTTTGTGGATCACAAACCAAGTCAAACTACTGTAACATGAGAAGGGACTTGAAGGAAGAAGGGGAGCTTGATGGGAATGGGAGAGAGAGAAAGAGTATAAGGGATGAGTGTAATCTGAATCATATACATGGATGAAATTTTCAAAGGCAAATTTAAATAATAACGATAAGAAAACACCTTCAAATCATCAAATTTAAAAACAAAGGCAGTCCTCTAAACCCATTATTATTTAAATGTGATATCTAAAGAGAGCTATTCTAAAGTTACTCAAAATTTGAAATAGTTAAATTTAAATTACATAAATATGTCTCCTTAATAAAGACCTAGATGCTTGTATTAAAACAATAAGCTAAAAATGCAAATTAAAATGTTTTTATTGTTATACTTTAAAAATGTCTTTTTGTTGGTGCAATAGTAATTATTGCTCATAGAGAGCTTGCCTTGTGCTGAGAACTACACTAATTGCTTTATATTTATTAATTTTCTTCACAGAATTTCATAAAGAAAATGCTATTTTTATCCTAGGTTAAAAATGTGAAAATCTAATTCCACTGTGATTAGTTTGCCTGAGGAAGAATATCTACTATGTAAATAAGAACCAGAAGTTTGGTAGGTTTTCTGAGTTTAGAATGTGTATGCTGACCTCTTTTACATCCATTTATTCTATTTATATGAAGTCACTGAAATATATCAAAACATGAATCAGCTACAACAAAATGTTAAAATTACTTTTCTGATTTGTATAATTATTTTTATTTTGGGGTTACATGAAGAATGTGCCCAAAGACAGGTAGAGGTATCATATGAATAGGAAGAGCTACACACTTTTTAGTTATGTGCAGATGTCAGTATCTGCATTTATGTTATGTGTATACATTTATATAATATGCTAAATAGAAGTAATTGACCATAAAACATGGAAATATATTAGTTAACAATAGATGTTTTGTCTGTCTGCAGTCCTCTTCCTAAATGCACAATTATCATAATGTAGATTCTTGTTTCAGCTATAAATGCTATATTTCCATTGCAGAATATAAAGCTGTAGACAGTTTAATTCTATGTTAAAAATATTTTTCTCATTCTGGAGAGATGGTTCAAAGGGAAAAGCTTTTGCCATGAAAATATGACAATCTGACTTCTTTCAGTTCAAGTCTCATAAATGTGGCAGGAGATAACCTACTCCTGAAATTTGTTCTCTGATCTCCATACATGTGTCCTGACATGGACACACCTTCTCCACCCTACCCCCCCACACACACATAAACATCATAAACACTCATACCCATGTATAGTAATAAAAGTTGAAAATAAAAAAAATTGCCACATTATTTTGATTAATTTTAAATAACATTTGTTTCTTAGAGTCTTGTATTGTCATGATAGTGCACATGTCATGATAATATCTGATTGCTAGGATATCCTATAAGCATATGATATGAGAAGGGTCAAGTGTTAATATTACCTGGAAAGAAGAAATATACCATGATATGTATTTTCTGTTCCTACAATAGTCTCTTCAAATTTCATTATAGAAATGAGCCTCCTCACCATCTTTCTCATTGGCAACAGATGTAGTTTTTTATATTATTAATAATGTAAGTCTAGATATGTAGGTCCAAATACAGATAAGATAATTAATTATACATAGCCTTCTGTATTTATGATTGTTTGGATTATTTCCATCTTTACTCTAGACCTGTTGAGTTTCTTCTCTTTCCTTTTTTTCTTGACTACAATTTTGATTTACATATCAAGGAGTTGTTATATTTATCAGATCTGGGAAATAATTCATATTTAGTGGTCTTTTCATTTGAAAGAGTGTTGGTTGACGATTTACTGCCATGCTTAAGGGATAGTGGAAGGAAGTTCTATATTTGATATCTCAAAAAATATGCACTTTGTTATCTCCATGTTACTAATTTTTATTTAGTACTGATAATTCCTGATAATATTTCATTTCTCTCAATGTTAACTCTCAGTACACATAAAATATGAGTAAACAAATTTTAAGGATTTTTTTCATTAAAGTTGAGGCTTGCTGGCAATTCCAGAGAAGTTGAAAATCTTCATCTTACCTTCTGTAATATGTTACTCACAATTCAGATTTTAATCCAGAAGAAATCTTTTTACCCTAAATGCATCAGTTTCTCTGTATGCTTCATTTATTAGTTATAAATAGTTTATTTTGAGATGGGGTCTGACTTCATAGCCCTGACTCTCCTAACACTACATTGACCAGGCTGGTCTCAAACTCACAATTCCCTTCTGCTTCACTCCCCCAAAAAATGATTGCAAGGATGATTTACCACTCTCAGTATATTCTATAGGTTAACTCACAGTTTGTGGTAGATAGTACTTTTCCAAATACTTCTTAGTTGAGTTTCTGTTTTGATCTTTACTCTGCTTGTCTTAATCCTTGTAAACACTCTTCACATTATTTTTATTATTACAAGAAAATCTCCTGAGAGAGAAGACATAACAGTAAAAACTGTTAAATAGTATTGTGTTCACCAATAGGGCCTTGCTGTCAGTTTGAAAAGAGCAATCTACAGTCTTGCTAACAGCCTGGGTTGTTTGGGTGTTCCCATGAAAATCCATTAGCAAATAACTCAAGCATATGTAACCCATTCCCAGTACTGAAAACTTCACTTGGTGACAAGAGATGGCCAACTAGGTCTCTGTTATTTGACATTTCATTTAGATCACCTTCGGATATACATATATATGTATAATTTTTAGGAAGCTTCTACAGTACTGTTTCCATTGACTCTCAGATGGCTCTTACTTTTAGCTGTCTCTCCCTATATACCCTACCCATCCCCTTTTTTCCTCCCCATTGCCTCATAAAGCAAATATATACTACGTTTGTCTTTCTGAGTCTGGAATGCTTCACTCAGGATGATTTTTTTTTTCTAGTTCCATCCATTTACCTGTGAATTTCATGATTTCACTTTTTAAAGAGCTGGCTATTATTTTGTTGGGTAAATGTATCACATTTTCTTTATCTGTTCATCTGTTGAGAGGAAACTAGGTTAGTTCCAATTTCTGGCTATTATGAATAAGGCACCAGTGAACATAGCTAAACAAGTGGCTCTAGGGTAGAATAAAGAGCCCTTTGGCTATATGCTGAGAGTGATATACTTGGATCTTGAGACATATTGATTTCCATCTTCCTGAAGAATTACTACACTGATTTCCATAGTTGTCGTACATGTTTGTAGTCCCACTAGCAACAGAGTGTTCCCCTCACCCCATATCTTTGCTAGCATGAGATGTCACTTGTTTTATTGTTCTTAGTCATTCTGAAAGGTGTAAGATGAAATGTCAAAATAGTGTTCATTTGCATTTCCCTAATTAAGGATGTTGAACTTTTGTTAGAGTGTTTTTGAGCCATTTGTTTATCTTATTTTGAGAATTCTATGTTTAGATCTCATCTCTTTTTTAAAATTAGGCTACTTGTTTTCTTAATATACATTTTTGTGAGTTCAATATTTATTCTTTATTCTAGCCCTCTATTGGATGTTTAGTTTGTAAACATCTTTTCCCATTCTGTATGCTGCTGCTTTGTTCAAATGACAGTATCCCTGCCTTGCAGATGTAGTTCAGTTTCTTGAGGTCCCTTTTATTAATTGGTGATTATAGTAGCTGTGTTAATGGTATTCTGTTCAGGAAGCTTCTCCTGTGTCAATGAGTTCAAGGCTAGTCCTCACTTCCTTTTCCTTTTCAGTGTATTTAGTTTTATATTGAAGTCTTCCACCCACTGGAAGTTGAGCTTTCTGCAGGGGGATAAGTATGAATCTATTTGCATTCTTCTACATGCAGACATCCAATTTGATAAGCAACATTTTTTAAAGATGCTGTCTTTTTTGAGTGTGCATTTCTGGATAGTTTTTCAGAATTCAAATATCCAGAGTTTTATGTATTTATATCTAGGTCTTCAATTAATTCCATTAAACAACATGTCTGTTTTTGTGACAATACCATGCTGTGTTTTGTTTGTTTTGTTTGTTTGTTTACTATAGGTCTGTAGTAGAATTTGGGGTCAGGGATGGTGATATCTCCTGCAGTTCTGTTATTATCTTTTAATTCTATCTTAGAAATACTGACAGAATTCACTGAACATGGAGAAATTGAGTTGGTGCCTACATAGAGCCTTCATCCCTGTGTACTGGTGGCTGTAACACAGGAAAATAGTTTACACACTACCAAAGGAGAAACATAAACACCAATGCAGATGCAAATCTTCTGATCTACAATGATCTCCTGCCTGTAAAATAAGCTAATGAGATGGTAGCACAAGGCTTTTGGGAATAACAAACCAGTATCTGATTTGACTGAAGGCCCACTCCATGAGATTGAACTCATACCTGACATTGCTTGGGTCACCAAGAGCCTGAGACTAGATAGCCCATGGACCTAGGAGAAAACCAAATATTACTGTCCTACTGAAAGAACATAGCAATAAAATGACACCAATGACATTTTTCTATACTCATATATCAGTGCCTTTCTCACCTATCATCAAAGAAGCTTCCTTCTGCAGCATATTGGAACAAGAGAAACTAACCACAGTCAGACCATATGCAGAGGGTCAGAGCCTCTAGAACACTCAGCCCTAAAAGAGAGATATCTCTTATATCCCTCTTCTCAGGGCTTAGAGAACCCTTTAGAAGTGGTGGCATAAAGAGTGTATGTGCCAGAGCAGATGGAAAATACCAAGAAACCCAATCCCTCTAAATCAAAAAGGATCAATACACATTTAAACTCAGAGACTGAGGCAGCATTCACAGGGCCTGCATGGATCTTCACCAAAAGGGTTCCTAGAACAGAAAGGAGAAGTGGACAAATACTGCCATCCCTAATACAGAAGCTATCTCCAACTGATAGTCACTTGCAAATCAATATTTAGTTTGTTCACGGGTGATTAAGTGGGAAAACAAGCTATTATTAAGTGTATGCTGCATGCCCAGAAGTGGATGGCCAACAGAAAATGAACTCGATGACATCATTGGAGGATCCTCATCTCATAATGGCCTCACAGGGATCTTTTTCTTTTCTGTTTTTAAAATTTTAATGTTTCTTATTTTTATTTCTTTTATTTTATCTGTTTATTTCCACTCCTCCATCTCTGTGCGTATATATGTGTATTTGTGTATATATTTATGTATACACACACAGGTGTATTATATATATATATATATATATATATATATATATATATATTACCTACTATAGATCCTTTGTTTATCTATTATGGTTTCTACTTTCGTGTTTTTATAGGATTCCTGAATGTGTTAAGCAGGTCTCTGCATTTGTTTCTGTCTTTTGTGCCTTTTGTTGGCCTCTTTTCCTTCTTTATATTTGTTTTGTCTTGCTCTGAGGTGTTTGTTTTTGATTTATCTTATTATATTTTGTTTTATTTTCTTAAAAACGATGTCTGCAGTTTATTTTCAGCATGTTGTGAAGTACTTCCTTAGTCAAGGAAAATAGACAGCATTAGCAAATTTGTTTTTAAAACAAACAAAAATAGTAATGACAGTATTAAATGATAGTATTTTGCATTTAATATTGCTAGTGTAGCTTAGCTTGCATGTTTTATAAAAAGAACAATTACAATTTAGAAATTTAAGCCAGAGAACTCCGATATGGATAACCACTAAGACCAAATTATGTGTCAATTTATTGACTTAGATTTATCGGCATTTACTTGTTCATGTAAGCATATTTATGAAAGTATATTATGTTTTGTAAGAAAAACTCAATAAAAATGACTAATATAGGAAACCCCATGAAAATTAGTTTCTATGATAATATAGATAATGTGTGTTACACTAAACTACACAAATCCATGACAGTAATTTTGTGAGTAACATTAATAGTGCCTATTAATTACTAAGTTTTAGGATTATATAGGACCCTTAAAGTATAGACTTCCAGCTTTAGAGAAAATCAAGGCAAATAAATTAACATTGATGTCCCCTGAACCCTATGCTGAGCTTTATGTTTGCTTGCAGATTGTGAAGGGAGAGTACAAGGGCAAAAGTCTCAGCGCATATTTCCAATCATTTTCTCCCCAAGATCTTTGACAGGGTAGCTCAGCCATAAAAAATTACCTTAGCTAATTGCCTTTAGCCTACTAAAGAGAAAAACAAAACTCCTTCCACATATCTTTCATTTCTCATCAATCCCTCACTGCCCAACAGACTTTGACAGCCTCATCTTCACAGGCAATGAGGATTTTTCACATCATGCAACAATAGCAAAAATGAAAGGCTCACAAATTTCCCTTTTCTCCTTGACATAGAAAATGAATACAGCAATGTTCAAAGAATACAACAAAACTTAAGACATACAAGTTAAGAAAACTTTATGAAATAAAGTGCCCTTGAACATATGCAACTAGAGTACTTCCTAAGAGAGTCCTAATGGGGAAAATAGACATGATAGGAGAACAACGGTCATTAGACAAATAGACAGCTCACAGTCAGGGGTTAATGATAAAGCTCAGACTCAAAGCTCAATGTGGATTCTGAATACTAGTGTATTTCCAAGGGTGCTCAATTTTGTGATGAGAAGAAAGGCAGACTCCTCTTAGTATTGTAGAATAAGTCTAATGGAGTAGAAGGACCCAGGAGTACACAGAACTCACTCTACTAGAGGAAACACATAATGAAAAGCAATATTTCCTGAATGATTTACAATCATAGATAAGTATAGAAGGATGGCTCAGTGAATAAAGGCCCTTGTGACTAAGTCTGGTGACCTGATTTCAATACTTTGATCCCACATAGTGGGAGGAGAAAACCAGCTTCCTGGCTCAGAGTTGTCTTATGACATCTAGTCATCCTTTCTGTCTTTCTATGTGAACACCACACACACACACACACACACACACACACACACACACACACACACTCAGAGAGAAAGAAAGAGAGAGAGAGAGAGAGAGAGACACCCCTACACTGGAAAGATAGAAATAAATAATTTTTAATAAATTAAAAACATAAAATAAAATTAGTAAAGCATAATTTCATGGGTTATTAACAAATGATATATAGCAACTTTGTATCAACATTAACCTTTATATATATGTGTTTATATATATACAGATATATATATATATCAAATCATTTCCATTAAATGATAAAATTTCTTATAGTTCTTTATATAAAAGTGAAATTATTGACTTATTTATAGATACAGATAAATAGATATAGATACAGTACTGTTTATGATGGAATTCCTAATAAGAATGATTAAAGGGCATTTCCACATACAATGTTTAGAGTATATAATTATTTTTCTGTAATTTAGGAAAGATAAAAAGAACATGAATTAATTATTATCAAACTATTATCAAATGATAGAGAAAAAAATTTGCTTTGTGAATGTACCTCAGCTGTCACCAAAGATAAAAGGTACCAGGACATGAAGCTGCATTCTAAGTCTTTCGGGCAATCAGGACTCTCAGGTCTGCAAGACTCTGAATTGTGACTTTTCAAAACACGAAGGCTAGTTTTACCTAGTTTCAGCAACTTAGCATTGTCCTGAACTGTGCACAATGGCTGAGAATGATTAAAATGTAGTGCTGGAAATGAATTCTGCAGATAAGACTTACTGACTTATAACAAAAAACAAACAGTCCGGAAATTCAAAGTTGCAAAGCCTCCTTGGATAAATAGCAGATGGCATTTTGATACCTGATCTTGGATAACACAGAAAAATGGCAATCAGTATCGCCTAGGACAAACTCGACAAGGGACTGTAGGTCAGTCTTCAGCCAAATGACTCTTAATGAGACTGGAATTCGTGTGTGAAACAGAAAGCTAAAAATAAGAATGAATGTACAACAAGGGTTTAGGTATTTAGTAAAATCGGTGTAATCACTAAATTAAGGTTTGTTTTGTTTTTATTTGTTTGTTGTTAATCTTACCTTTTCCATAGAACAGAATCTCACACAGAAGCACAGATCAGGTCTTTGACTCCTTGGGTTAAATTCTGTCTCTGAAGCGATTAGATTTAGAGATCTACTCAATTCGCCCATCTCTGAGCCTCAGCTGTTATCTGCCCGATATATAAATTTCATGAGCTCCTTCTAATGCTGCTGTGCTGATGTAGATGTGTGTGTTGATTCCATTTATTACTTCATGTGTTCATGGCAAAAGGCAGTTTATCCTTTGCTAATTCCATCCCCAGTCCTAGAGGGCTTCAACCTCCATACAATCTAATCTTAAACCTAGACCTAGAAGGTTTCAGCTTCTGTTCAATCTAATCTGTGACCTTAAACCTAGCATGCTTCAGCCTCTGACAATTACTGCGGACTAAACTCTCTCTTATTGTCTTCTGAACTACCTCTATTCACTCTGAGCTGTACTGTGAACTGCAAACTGTAAAGTACAAACCTCTCTGCCCCGTCCCCCTCTCGACTGATGCTCCTTTTACCTCCTAAGAGTTGGGATTAAAGGTGGGTGCCGCCACAGCCTTCTGAATTGGGATGAAAGGTGTGTAATACTTTGCTTCAACTACAGAAATCCCTTTCACCTAGCATTAGCACAAACAGAGGAGAGGATATCAAATTTTAACCCTAAATACCTGTTAACAATCTTCTTGTTCATCAATAATACAGTCTATGAGATCCAGGCTTAAATGTCTTATTTCCCAAACAAAGTTTCAAGAGTCTGTATTCTAAATGTTTAAAATTCATTAATAGAAGAAAAAAACAAACAAACAAAACTACCTTTACTGTGTAATAAATTAAAGTGAGTATACACATTCTAGGCTTTCTCTTGAAAAGCATTCTACAGTAAAAATACACTTGACAACATTTTCTTATCCCTCATTTCATTTCTAGGCAAGTGGTAACTGCTATCACCATTTTCCTGATAGCAATAATAAGCCACAACTTCTATATCCTTGCCATGAACTATTAGCAATCACTTAGAACAGCAGCTTGTTCGGCTGAGTAGGTAAGCCACAGCAGGTTTTAGGGAGACTGGCCAATAATCAGCAGGTTTATTGGATCTGCCAGTGGGTAAATTATTTTAAAACTTTAGCCTGCTGGGATTTTGTTCTCTGAAGAGCCTGTTTGTGTTTTGACTTTGCTACATCTTTTGTAGTAGTGAATTTCGCATTAGCACACACCAGCCAGAAATTCTGACACCTAGATCAGAGGAA
Source organism: Cricetomys ansorgei (assembly GCA_026225945.1). Taxonomy (NCBI): domain Eukaryota; kingdom Metazoa; phylum Chordata; class Mammalia; order Rodentia; family Nesomyidae; genus Cricetomys; species Cricetomys ansorgei. The sequence goes on from JAMJFZ010002812.1 coordinate 14,637,837, forward strand.
GTTAATTACTCACCAGTAGGGGTCATTACCAGTGAGCTTGCACTTAACACTGGAGAAACAGGAATTGACAGTTGTAATTATGTGGTTGCAAGGAAACCAGTCTTAGGAGTGTATTTTCAGAATCTGGACTTCCATGCATTTACTTATTGTATAAAAGTTAGTTGACTTAAGGGAAAAGCATCTTCAAATGCAATAAAGTGGTAAATTAAGCTGTTGACACTGGAGAATAATGGAAAAAAAAAAGAATAATTAACTGAATGTATTTTTTTCTGATTCATATAATTTCTTAAGCAATATTAAGCCTGGCTTCAAAATAGTGTTTCCTAATTGTAATTGCCAATAGTGGCAATTTGTTGTGATTTGCTTTGTACCAGGCACTGCACAAGAGTATGGTACGTATTGCATTTATTTCGTATAAAAGGTCCTTCGGGACATTACCCTTGCCACAATTTAGAGATACGAAAAAAAAAAAATTTACTATGCTGTTGTGTAAGTAACTTTCCAGTAGCACAGTTCATTAACATTGAATTCATCCTAAATGTATGTTGACTCAACTATTAGGTGATTTTAAATACTCCCAGAGTCACAATACTGCACCTCCATTCAGTAATAAAAATTGTGCCCCTGTTTTCAAACCAATATAAGATGGCTTTATGAAAATGAAAACTCAACTACATCTAAATCAAATAAAGAATTTGTTGACTGAATAAAAGAAAAATAAACTAGAATCAGAGTTGGATCAAAAAAGTTTTTCATGTTTATCATTATTAGTTTCTTTTTATAGCTCACTATTCTAGCTAGAGCTATGTCTTTATTCAAAGTTGCTGCTGTAAAATTAAAAAAAAAACAAGCAATAAATGCTCAGCAATGAAGGAGAGCATTGGTACCACTCTCATTTGTGAACTTCGAACTATTGGAGTCCCTCTATGCAAATGGGCAAATAATTTCCACTTAATCTTATCCAGAACATATGTCTGTACGACCATGATCAAGGGAATGAAATTGAGCAGCATAGTTTGGAACAGTTCTGACCCAGAAATGAAAAAGCCCTAATGATTTTTGTAAAAGAGCCAAATGGCTTGTGAGAAAAAGCAAGAGTAGCAACTGCTAAAACCCATGGGGAATTTGCAAGCCATGTTGAAAAAATTTTAAACTGGCATTTAACAGGTAAGCATACAGGACGGAGACAAAAGAGGAACATGGAAGTATGTGTTCTGGACATAGAAGAAAAGAATTTGTTAAACATAGTCAGCAGAACTTTGTAGATGGAGGTAGATTCTAGTAAGTAGACTGAGATACATGTGGAGAAGACATATTTTGTGCAAACGCTTTCTTATACAGGACAATTTGAGCGAATAATATAGATAATAAATTGTGTCTAACACATTACTTAGCAAGGTTTTCCAGGAATTTAGGAAGGTGTGTGTTGGGGGAAACTCAAATGGAAAATAAAGTACCTGCCTATTAAGAATTTTGTTCCCACACTAAGGGTTAAAAAAATAGAGATTTAATTTGATTTGGAAGAAAAATATATTGAATTTTGAAGAAAACATCTACTGTTCAAAAGATGGATAAAGTCCTGGCCACAGCTACAAATCCCAATAGGACTTGCACAGTTGGTAACAGGAGGGTATTTCTGCGTCCTGTACACGTGTTTATGACAATGCCGTTAGCTGTTGTTTCTCTACTAAGAGACACTGAGAAATCCAATCAGTAAAAATGGTTAAAATTACATTATTGTTTTCTCCTCAAGAGATCTATGATACTTAGTGACAATAGAATCAGAGTTTTGTTGTATTTAAGTCATTCTATAAAGAAATAAAATTATTGATATTTAAGCATTAAATTATTGTAATATTACTTGAAAGGCTATTTGCTGACTGGGCATCATTTAAGGATAGTGTTGTTGGCTACTGTCAGTTATAGACTCTGCAGAATCCAGAATTACCTAGGAGATGGGGTCAATGAGCATGAACCTGTAGGATTTTCTTCATTATATTAATGGAGATGGAGAACCCACCCATCGTGAAGGGTGCCGTTCACCACCAGAGATTTCTACTATAAGATGGAGACGTGGAGTGAGACAGCAGCACATACCCATTCACTCTTCTCTTCTTCACTGTAGATGTCATCTACTAGCTTCTTCAAGGTCTGGCTGCCTTAACTTCCCCACTATAATGAAAAGGATTTTGAACCGAATTGTGAGCTAAATATATGAACTAAAATAAATTATTTCTCTCAAGATTTTTTCAGAGTATTTTATCAAAGTAAATATTAAGCCATAAAGAAACATCATCTAAAAGATTAATAAACGGGTAAGATATTGGCCACAATATACTTGGACTATTTTCTTCCTTGGGTTAAAAAGAGAATTATTGCCTGGCTGTGGTGGCAAACACATTTAATCCCAGCACTTGGGAGGCAGAGGCAGGTGGATCTTTCTGAGTTCCAGGTCAGCCTGGTCTACAGAGTGAGTTCCAGGACAGCCAGGGTTACAAGTGAGAAATCCTGTCTTGAAACAAAGAAAAACAAAAACAAAAAAGGAGAGAGAATTATTCCTCCAAGAAGAAATTAGCTTTGTGGCTCATTGAACTCTGATGTCATCACTATTCAATGTGAAAATTCAATAAAATTATTGAGTAGGCATTCAAAAGATAGCTATAATCTTTGTCTTTAATGCTAGCTGACATTGGGGCTAATTGTATAGAAACATTTCATTTGTGTTAACATTACATGCTATTTGTATTAATATTATAGACTATTCTAGAAACTATCTTTACTCCTTAGCCTACCCTTAATGCTTTAAAAATCACTATAAATATAAACACACTATTTGCAAAGGTATAGTGATGGAGCTAACGGAAACGTATTGTTTTTTGTTTTTGTTTTGTTTGCTATACTAGCTTTTTTTTTCATCCTTATTTGCAATTTTTATTTAAGTACAATATAATCAAGGTTCCATAGCCTTATAATATACTTAGCCAGACTAAAAGTAAATTTAGAACTCATGTCAATAGTAAAATCTTTTAAATTAGCATATAAGATGGCCAGTTTCCTTGTGGCGTTTAGTTTTTAAGCTAAGCGAGAGCTTTTTGTGAAGATACTAAAACCCATTCTTTAATATGAAAGGTGATTTGTAAATTAAAGGAAAGAGATATGTGACAAAGCCCATTTCTCATTTTCTATAGGCCCCTTATCTTTTTTTGACAGACTCAGTGAAATGGTCATCTATATATAGTAAAGGGTAAGGCTCACAAGTTAGCATATTCCTAAAGAACAGGAATAAGAACAAAGGTGCCTTCTCAATTGGATATTTTTCTTACCAAACCATAATGCTTTACTTCCTTTATTTTATGATTCTACCAAATATCACCACTGGAGTAATTTTCATTTCATTATATTCTTGATTTTTTTTTACATATTCTAATCGTACTTGCTTATAATTTTGCTTATAATTTTTATAATGATTTTATTTAAAAGCAAATAAAATGACATTTTGGGGAAAACATGGGAAACAATGAGGCAAATTATACCATAATGAGTAAACAGATGAGAATAATTCAAAATAGAAGCAAAATATTTTTAAACTGGATAGTAGATTTCATGAGCAGAGAAAGGAGAGAAACAAATCAAATGTCACTAAGAACCAAAGTAATACCACTTAAAATACAAGATGATATTTAGGGACTGGAAACAAAGGAAAACAATGCAGAATCAAATGGTTTCTTTGAAGTAGGAGGGAAAAAAAATTTTAAGTCATATACGTGTGTGTGAGGAGCGTAGGCGAGTCCCAGAGAGGCTGTGGGATAACGGAAAACAGGATTTCAGAAACATACTGCAGTTTCCAATTGAGCAAGCTCGTGGTTAATAAAAATAAAAAATATCATAACAAATGTTAGCACTGTATGAGTGAAATGCTATCATCAAAAGGAGGCCTTGTTACTACTAAGGAAAGCAAGCAAAAAGAGAGATAAGAAGGGAATGAAGAAAGTTTTGTACAATATGAAATGGAAAATATCCGTCTGTAGATTAATATTGAGAGATTAATAGAGAAATATAACACTTTAAATTTTACCCTAAATAATCCACTGATGCATTTTTAGTCATATTTGAGCAGAGTACAAAGGCACAGTGGTATGGGCAATATTAGAACATATGGGGTGAGATCAACATATTCAACATGACTAAAATGAAATATACAAATACATATTTGCATTGTCTATCAAACTGCTAAATGTTATTTGGCAGCAAAGGAAAGAAATAAGGAATAGGAACTCAGTTTTGAACAAAAGGTATTGCTATGGAATTGTGGGATGCATGCAGTTTAACTTATGTTTATTGTTTTTCATATTGGATATAATCAAGCTATCCTTGTCTTAAAGGCAAACAAGGGAGCAAATGATGGGTAAGACAAGCATTGAACTCTGGGTGAAACAGTTCTGTAGAAGAAACAAAAGTATTGATAAAAATTACAATTCTGAAATATTAAATTTTCAGTTAGAAAATTTTTAAAATAATACACACATTTATTATTTTACTAGATAGCTACTTCTACTTCTGGAAATCAAAACTAAGTACCCCAAATATTAGATATATGTACTGAAATCAATTTTGTGTTTTCTGCTTTTATGCTATTCTGGGACAGCCCTTGGTTACTGATAACAATACATAACACTCTATGGCATAAATTAGAAATTGATAATCCACCTCATTAGGTTCTCTTTGTGATAAAGAAGACCTTTTGAAAGCACAGTGACTTAGTCAATTATTATTTAAAATCTTCCTTTTTTGGGATAGAAATTGCAGTTCTTCCCATTATCATGTATTTTTTCCCTGTATTTCACAGCAACTTAGTAATAAGATGTATTCCAGCCTTCACTGCCTTTGACATTTTTATGTTATACATTGGCCAAAATGAAAATCTAAAAAGATGTGATGACAAGCCACATCACGGCTAAGAATTTTAAAGATTTTGTAGGTTTCTGTTTGATCCTAACCGCTTGGCCTTTTCCCTGACAATAATTCAAATAGTATGTTCTTTCAAATTGAGTCTTTCAATGAAGACAAGTGAATCAAATGTGCTGTGTGACCTACAGCCTACAAGCAAGCCCAGTGGAGTCAAAGCCATGCTAGGTTAGCAGAGTTCAGGTTAGCACAAGAAGAGACTTGCAGAACCACAGATAAGAAAATGTATTTGTAGCAGAACCTCAGAACTGGGTGTCTTTTATGAAGCACTGTTTTAGTAAAAACTGGATTGCTTCTTGGCTTTACCTTTTCATAGAAATAGATACACATGCACTATATATCCATATTATAAAGTGTTATGTAGATGTGTGTGTGTGTGTGTGTGTGTGTGTGTGTGTGTGTGTGTGTGTGTGTGTGTGTGTTCACATGCATATATTTTGAACTTATTGGCAAAGACAGAACCAAATTTACTATGGATTGTCAAAAATTTTCAAATTTACCATGGAAATATATATACAAAATAGATATCAAACTTTCTGAATTTTGGTATTTTACTGGGCTAGCAATATGCAATTTCCACACTTTCCTGGGATGGCAGGCAACAATGTTGAGTCACAGCTTCCAGTCATCCAGATGATCATGAAAGACAGCAATAACCTCTCCAGTCCATATGTGGCTCAGCTTATGATGCTTTCTAGGCCAGGCATATTAACTGCACATTTGGCTGACCATATTTTCAACTTCCAATGAGCTTATCTTATGTAACCCAATTGATTTTGGGGGAAAATCACCAATGAAACAAAGCCAACTGGAGCCCTGACCAGAGTTAAATGTAGTTAGGCATTCTAAAAAAAAAATTCTGTTAAGCATTGTTGTTAATGTTAAGTTCATATTAAGACTTTGATATAAATTCTTGATGTCCTTTTACCAGAAATAACTTGAAAAGACAGCAATAAGTTACTCAAAACCTTTACAAACAATTTCAGATCTGTGTCTGTGTCTTGCTACATCAAGGAGATAGCTACCAAACATTGTTTCCAAGTTAGCCTAGCAGCTTTATTGCTGTGAGGGACAATTACACTCAGGCTACAAAAATGACTAAAACTGGAGCTACAATGGCTACAGGAGAAGGCCTTGCTCCAATCACAACTACTCTAGATAATCTGCTCTGACACTGGTTAAAATCATTATAAGCCCAACCTGGGTAAGCTGTCTAGGTGAACTTTATATTACCTACAAGTCACAGTTCCTCTTATCTTCCTCTGGGCCCTGATATCTCATTATAAACCTTTGGATAGAGCATCATGAAGCCTGTGTTTGTTCCTTATATAAGATATATGCTTGGTGAAGCTGTTCTATGATTTGCTCAGAATATAGTGTCTGGTTTTTAATCCCACATCCATGCAATTACCTCTTTCTTTCTCCATCACCAGACTGTTCAAGTCACTTCACTCTTTAAATTATATTTTTGGTTGAAAATAGATTTTCATGTGATATATTCTGATTGCCATTTTTATCCCACTGACTGCATGTGGCACACAGACTCGTTATCTGTGAGCTCACATGTGCGTCATGCCTATTGTGTTGAGGAAGCCTAGTTTCACTGGTGTCCTCTATCCACTGTTGATCTTACAATTTATCTTTCAATCTCCTTTTCTTCTGGATTCCCAAGCCCCAAGGTGAGGAATTTAATGGAGAAATCCCATTAAGGACTGAGTGTTCCAAGGTGTCTCACTCTGTACATTGTCTAGTTGAGGGTCTCTGTGTCTGTGCCCATCCACTGCAGGATGGGGCATCTCTGATGAAGATTGAACAAAACAATCATCTCTGAGCATAGAAAAGCATCATTAGGAGACATTTTATTACTGCTCTATTCAAGTCACTTTTTAATTTAACTGGAAGAAAATACTCAAATGGTGTTACAAAATTAAGCCAATTAAGAACTTCTGAGTGACTTTTTTGGGGTGCCTACTTATGGCTCTTCTCTGGACAGAACATTCTGGATTGGTATGAAGGCAGCAGTAGTGTTCTAAGTGTTCTTAAATCTTTTGTTAAGGTGATGAGGGTCAGAGATGAAGAAAAGCAGCAGTAATAGAGATGATGAGTGATAATAAAAGTGTAGAGAGGAAAGTCTAGGTAGAGAGTCAATATGGCAGAAAGCAGGAGTCTATGAGGAGCCATAGGAGAGAACTTATTTGCCTCAGTCACTAGAGTAATTCCAAGGAACTACCAAATTCCTCAGGATGAGGATCTCATTACCCAGTACTTTATAGCTGTGACACCAATCACAACTAGAAACCAAGGGTCTCTACACCTAGGTTTGAGAGCACTAGTAGTAACCACCATCTGCTGCTGCAAATACTGGCTTCTTATATGAGATACGGATTGCTGAGCACTCAATGTAGGGCCATGAGCAATCAAGGTTCCAGTGTGCCTCTGACATGAGAGCCTAGGTTGTAAGTCTCTGATTTCCTTCGTTCAGTTGTTTTTGGATGGAATTTTAATTACAACATTTCTTTCTTCTCTTTCTTCCCTCCAAACACTTTCAAATCTTTCCCTGGTCTCCTTCTAATTGATTTGGCTATAAGCCTCTACCTTTTTGTACACAAAGCTGTATATTCCATGTCTAGCCTAGGAACCCATGGCATTCAACCTGTGGGACAATCAACACTAAAGAATCATCTCTGGCATGTTCATCATTTCCATCTATATAATGCAAAAGAATCCCAGTCATACTCTGACTAAATAGATAGACAGATAAATAGATGAGAGATATGATGTGATAGAGACAGACAGAAAGACATAAAACGTTTCCTCCTTTATTACATGTTAAGGTTAATTTTAAGAATATTTAATAAATGTGAAATATTAAATTACTGTATTGGATTGGCTCAAAGACTTTTAAAAATAAATTAATAAGTATGTTTTTTTAGACAAGGCCCAGGGTAGCCTTGAGCTCCTTATACTGAGAATAACCTTGAACTCCTGATCTTCCTGTCTCTGTTAAGTTCTTGAATTACATGTGTGTGTCATTATTCCTGTGTATTTTCCGTTAATATTATTTTGGTTTTTATTTACTAATGTTTTTAATTTTATTTATTAATATTTAATTTTATGGTTTTAAAGTATTATTGCTACCCAAATATAGATTTTTTTCAATCCTTCCTGTCTCCAGAATCAATCAATTCTTGCAATGTAAATTGTCAATGTCTATTCAATGCTGACATTCTATTTTGGACAATTGTTGACTATTGGATAATCCTGTTAAGATGACTTATTTATAAGAAAAAAAATCACAGTGCTCTATTGTCTTAACAAGTGTATATTTTTCAGATCATAGGAAGTGAAAAAGGTACCATGCAATAAAATGCAGTTTTGGTTCCCTAGCTTATTAAAGCAGAAACACATTGTACTTATTTCCATTCATATTCTAGAACATTTGAGAAAAGGTTGTGAATTCTAAGTTCAGAAAATAAACCTGACTAGCTTAGCTTTTATAGAAAAATATCATTTTACCTTTTTGTTAGTACACAATTAAGTGGTGTTCCTCAGCTTGAGCTTTATTAGATAACCATACGAAATTATTCCTACTGAGCACCACGAAGGCTAACTCTTGAGTCACTCATGTTTCTACCATAAGACTGACTGAAATATATTAAAGGAAAACTTCAGACTTTAAGAGATGCCTCACAATTGCTACTTTCTGACCTGAAGACAGAGATATATGACTTCTTAGATGAAACAAATCTTCTGTTCTCTCTGCTTTGGAATAGATACTTTTTTTTATTTGAAAATATGAGTGGTTAATGTCAGTCTTCCATGACTTAGACACCTTGTTTAAGATTAGTGATGATCAAAACTTTAGCTACTTTTCTCTATACTTCCAATTGCCTAACTTTTCTAAAATCTGATGTATGTCTATATGTATGAAATCAATAAGCCTTGATGTAGTAGAAAAATAAAAGCTTTGATTTATTATAATAATCATAGGTAAAGCCATTAATAAAACACATATAAAATTGAGACATGATAAATACCATTAATAACATTTTATTATTACTTTAAATACAGTATGTATTAGAAATACATATACATAGATGTCAGAACTATTACTAATTAAAATTGAATAACACACAAATCAAATATGAAGGAAAAACTGAAAGTATGGGAAATACGCAGTATTGAATGAATAGCTAATGGATTTTGTTTGATCAAAGTTAGGTCTTGACAGTGTTTGGTCTTCAAGCTTCATCAGTCTTATATTCTAAGTTGTCATTTCACATGCATTTAATTCACAACATCTTTTTTTCTCTTATTATATAGGTCTATTTAACTTGATTTGACTGATAGCATTACAGATTTATTTGGGCATGTTGGAACATACTTTTAATTCCAGAACTTGGGAGGCAGAGGCAGGAGAATCTCTGAGTTTGAGGCCAGCCTGGTCTACAAAGTTAATTCCAGAACAGCCAGGCCCACAGAATGGGACTTAATGATTTTATAGATAAAGTATTTCAAGAATATGTCTTAGTGAATAAGAGGGATCTCAGCATAAGTATGAGGACATACATTCACATATCAAAAATGCAAGTAAAAAGCCAGGTGTGGTCACTCATGCCTATGTGTAGTAGACTGGAGATATCTGGAACTTATATGCCACCAGCATGGCTCTAGATTCTTTGTTTACAAAGCAAGGAGAGGACATTGAATGTACTACTCTATCATCCTCTGCTTCATTCCTTTGTGACAGTATCTCTCAATGAACCTTGTATTAGTTGATTTACATTAACTTTTTCATTTTTATTGTTTGAGAATTTTATATATGCATATAATGTGTTTTGATCAAATCTATTTCCACTCCCTTCCCACAACACTTTCTCATGCCTACCATTTTTCTTTCCCAACTTCATATACTATTTTACTAAACCCACTGAGTCTACTTAGTATTGCTAGCATATGCAAAAGTGTAGAGCCACCTACTGCAGCATGGGCAGCATTTCAGGATCGGATTCTCTTATAGAAACTGAAGGTCAGTCAGCACAGCAGTAGTTAGGGAGTAGCTCTCATGAAGTCCTATCCAGCTATACCACACTTGGGCGCAGACCCAAAAGATACTTCATCCTACAACAGAGACACTTGCTCACCCATGTTTATTGCTGCTCCATTCATAATGACCAGATATTGGAAACAACCTAGATGTCCCTCAACAGAAGAATGGATAAAGAAAATATGCTACATTTATACAATAGATTATTACTCAGCTCTTAAAAAATGGTATAAAATTTGAAGGCAAATTAATGGAACTAGAAAAATAATCACTCTTAGTGAGGTACCCACACCCATAAAAATAAATAGGGTGTGTATTTGCTTATATGTGAATATTAGCTATTAAATAAATGATAACCAAGCTAAAATCTGAAGACCAAGAATGTATAAAGGTATGGACTAGCAGGGACACAGATCTCCCTGGGATAGGAAATAGAAAAAAAAATTATGGGTCAGCTGGGCTTGAAAAGTCTGGTAAACTCTGATGGGGAGAGGGAAAGGAGATGAGGTTGAGGGAGGGGATGCTGAGAGAAAGCTAGAATTAAGGGGCATTAGAGTAGTGGTATAGAAACCTAGTGCAGTGGAAACTTTCTAAAGTATACCAAAATGATGCCAGTGAAGTCTACAAATAATGAGGGAGACAGAATCCCAATTGGCCATCTCTTGTTACCAAAGTAAGCTCTCTGTACTGGGGCTGGGTTACATCGAATTGAGTTATTGGCTAAAGAGGTCCAATGGAATTCTCCAAACAATTCAGGCTTTTTCCAAGAGAAGAGGTTGCTGTCCACAAACTGACAACAAGGTCCCATTTCTAAAGACAATACCCAGAGAACTCAATGATCAGAATCAAGATGGTGCCTACAAAGAACTTCCACTTCAGTGTTCTAGAGTCTTTTAGACAGGAAGGTAATTTTCAAAGAGAAACATTAATACCAACCAAGGGACAAAACCTTTTTATCTACAAACTGTCCTTTCTGCAAAATATGCTAGAGAACTGAAGGCACAAAACTTGTGAGAGAAACCAACAAATGTCCACTTTGACTTCAAGTTATTGCACCCATACTGAACACTACTTGTGTGACTGAGAACCAGAGACTGGATAGTGCAGAGACCTATGATAAAGCCAAATACTACTGACCTAAAAAGAGAAAAGTAACAATAAAATGGCCGCTAATGATACTCTGCTATACCTTTCCTCCTGCAGCAGATATGAACAAATGGAGAGACCTCCAGACAAACACGGTGCAAAGAGAGAGATAAAGACCTTGGAACACAAAAGGCTCCAATGAGATGTTTTCATCAATCCCCCCCAACCCCGTAGAGCTCAAGATTCCTGCAATAGAGGACTCAAAATGATTGTTAGAGACAGTGGGGACAGAGGATGACAGGAGAGCAAGGTCCTCTAATCAAGTGAGCTAAGGTCATAGGAACTAACAGAGATTTAAGCAGCAAGCATAGGGCCTACATGGTTCTGCACCAGGTCCTCTGAGTCTTTATCATAGCTCCCAGTTTAGAATTTTTATGGGATTTCTGTGAAAGAGTGAGTCTCTGATTCTTGTGCTTTCTCTTAGGACTCCTTTCCTTTTGTTGGTTTGCCTTGTCCAAATATGATGTGATGGCTTTTGTTTTTAACTCATAATATTTCATTTTGTTATGTTTTTTTGCTATCTCTTAGAAGCCTGTTCTTTTCTAATGAGAGACAGAAGGGGAATGGGTCTTGATAGAATGGGAGGAGGAATTGAGAATAGTAGAGGGAGGGGAAACTCTAACTAGGATGTATTGTATGAGGAAAGAATCTATCTTTAATAAAGGGGGTACAATGAAACAAAGGAAAAATTATACATATAACTTTTGAAGAGGCATCACATCTAAAAACTGTCACATGCTCTCCTGAACTTGGAAAATATCTTTTCAACCTATGACTAAAAGGATGTGTGACAAGAATAAACATTTGTTCATCATCTCTCCAAGGACACAGAATATTAATAGACAACTTGATAATACATCATTCAATTGCTTCCATGTATAATTTATTAACAAGTAAATGTAAAATAAACAAAACCAACTGACTGGATTGCTAACAAAATTACAAACATAGTTTTTATTTAAAAGTCTTGTTTCCTAACAAAAATTTGAAGTTTTGTTTTATATATTCTCTTTCTTATTGCAAACTTTGACTACTTTCTCATTGCAAACTCTATCAATAGTATAATTCAGTAACTTAAAAGAATATAATTTCTAAATGAAGCATAAGTTCTATACCAAAGACATAATTACTTATGACACCTTAATTCAATTATAGAAAAAAAATCTTATACTTAAGGACAACACAATTACATCTACTTTCATTTTTTTCCATTATTGAGTTTACCTTAAATTCAAGTCATTTTAAATTTTCAAGTGGAATCTTAGTCATTCCTATGATAGTGATGGTAAATTAAACTTGCATGAAACAAGTAATAAGTCAATATATGTAGTTAATGACTCCAACTGGGCTCTATCCTTTGGGAGAATTATACATTTTTTTAAAATATATATATCAAGCAAGATATATATTGCAGGTGATAGACACCTGCAAACCAAAATCTGAGGATGTGTACATAGAAAGATTATTAGTTCAAGGTCAGATTCTTTATCAAAAAATATTACTACTATAATATATTTTATTACAGTTTCCCCTCCCTCTTCTTCTAGTTTCTACCCATTTCCTCTCCCCTCCAGATCCACAACTTTTCTCTCTCTTATTAGAAAAATAACAGTCTCCTAGGAGATAACAATAAAAAAAATGACAAAATATAATCAGATAAAACAAGAACATCACAATGAGGCTGGACAAAACAACCCAACAGAAAGAGAAGAGCCCCAACAACAGATACAAGAATAAGAGACACCCCACCTCACCCCATTCATAAGATATACTGTATGAGAATAGACTCTATTTTCAATAAACAAAAGATAATTTAAAAAAAAATAAGTAAAAGAATTTTTTAAGTAAAATTATAATTACAAAAATATATTACTGCTACCATAAATAATAATTATAATATGAATGATAATAATAACCATTGTATTTAAGGAAATATTTTCAGGAAAGAACTATATATTGTTCATCATTAGAATGCCTGCAAAACATATAGCAATTGGATAAATACAGAAACATTCTAATAATTTAAATGAATCTCACTGCCTATAGTTTATAGTCTTCGTTATAAAAAAGAGATATTTAAATAATTTTAGACATCTTCTAAGTGAAGAGTCTTGAGCCTGAGTCCTATGATTAACTTCTTACAGACACATATTCATCATATGAGGGCCCTTGGCATTTTATGCTTCAGTTTTATCTGTAGGACTAAGATGCTAAATCATTTAAAAACATTGCAAAAGCCATATAAATTAAAATATGTCAAGTAGTTAGAAGAATGGATTTGCACCTAGTAAATACTTTGTGTTCCTAAATAATATGATCAGTGTGTCTAAACAAAAAAATGTAAAAGACAGTATTCTGCAAATAATTTCATTATCTGTATCCCCCGTGAAGTGTGGGTTTCTGAATCTGTCATAAATTATACTGCATATAATATATGTATTATTTGTACATTGTGTATAGTAGTTTATTTTTGGAAATATCTAATTCACTTAAATAAATATCTGTATGGTATAGCACTACATATTAAAATTATTAAAGTAATTGAAATAGTTTTCTTTTCCATACTTGATTCCTAACCAAAGTAAACTCACAGAATACTGGTGACTATAAGTATTCGTTTCCTGCATATGCCAATAGTGCACTTCTTTTTTTTTCAGTGTTGGGGCCAAGTACCATTCTGGGTAGCTAGTTCTAAGCAATAATCATGCCATGAATAATAATTATGAGTGTTCACTATTCACTGTTACAATATGAGAGCAAATTTGATCATTACAAAGACACTGATGCACAGGAGGATGAGACTGCCACCAGTGATGAGCCAGGTTCTGCAACTGATGTACAGCTGCATGTTGAAGAAGTTGTTGAAATGAACAGCACTAATACTGTTGGCAAAGGCAAATACTGGAGAAAATTCAATGCTGTGAACAAGGTCCATGTACAGGAGCCTTTGAAAACTTGGTAACTTGGGGGAGGGACATCAACATGAGGACCACTTTTGAGAGTAATGAATGTTATTCTAAAAAGCTTGAACATTATTCAGTGAGGGAACACATCTGTAGTACTACTCAGAAGATTTAATGGAAGTTCGCATTGAGTTGAACCAGTGTCTTTTAACAGTATTTTCAGGAATTTGATTGAATTTAACTGGCATAAGCTAAGTCCAGATGTGGCTTTAGCTTATCACAGGGGAGTTGAAAAAAGATTATATTAGTTTATATTTTAAGGTAAAAATGATAAAACATTATATAATTCAGTCCACTAAGTAAATGTTAGGTAGTAGAATTTTGTATTTATGAAATGAATTATCGATGAAATTTCACATATACTTGCATTTGAGTGAGATAGCATATTTAATAGCAACAAATGTCTTACTAAGCAGGTCTGAAGCATTAAGGGATTACTCAGTTCTCACAGGTGCATTAATTTTTCTCAGTGCTGCACAATAGATTTTTAATCATGAGTAATTAATAAAATTATTCACATTTTCATAGAGCGTAGTATGTAGATTAAGCAATAGATTATCTAAGATTTAATATAAGTAAAAGTTCTGAAAATTATTTTCTTTTGACTCCTTAGCAGGAATTTGTTGTTCCTTAAAATATTACTGGTCAAATCATATTCCTCTTTGTAGAATCTGTACAGAGTTTAATATAAAAAATATCATGGTGGCAAACTACATGTGATGTTAAACTGTTAAAATTTTCCTACACAAATTCTTGGTAAGAATAAAAATGACAGATAAACTATCCATATTCTTATAAGAGTCATCTGTATGTCTAACAAAGAAACCATAACTTATAATTCATCTTTCTTTAGCTTGAGAATTATCATAAAATATAGGTAAACACTAAATAATGTTTTATTGGAACCTATTCATCATATATTCATATGTTCATCGTATAGCAAAACTAGATACATTTTTCAATTAAACACATTGTATCCAGTGTTTCTCTATATCTTATTTATTAGCTAAGAGTTTAGGTAACTTTAGTCCTCCTTCCTTTTAAGGACTGCATGATTCTTGTTCTCTCTTCTGTGGTTACTTTTTATTTTGCTTTCTGATTTTCTTTTTAATTTCACCTATTATACTATGGTCAGATGTATCAAGAAAGGTTTTTATTAATCTTGAAATTTTCAGGATCTCTACATCCTACCCTACATTTATTCTCTCTTGCAAGTATCAAATCTGAAAACCAGAATACTCTAAAGGAATTATTAAGATCATGTGGGGTGGGGTGGGTAGATGGCAAAGCTAGGTGCATTCTTCAATTTGCTCCCTACAGCATTTGCCAATATTTGCTAAGGTACAACTTTCCATCTCCCTTCTGTAGCTCACAATAGTTTACTCACCCACCATTGTTTCACATAATGCGTTTTGCTTCTGGGTGGTAGCCCTGCCTAGCTAATATATCTATGACCAAATTGCCTAGCAGCAAAATCATTTTGTATTCAATTTCTTTTTCTGGATGCTATTAATTTCAGATACAGATGGAAAGCTGCCTTGCTTTGCAACCATACAAGAACCCATTTTAGTGTGAAGCAACTCTTCTCTTGAAGGCTTATGTTCTTTTTCTATACTCTACAATAAAAATTTGGGCCTTGAAATTCCCTACATTATTTTTTCTTTGTTAAGGCTTTATTAACTTGGATCTATATTTCTTTGTGTGTCCCATTTCTTCCAAAATTAAATGATTCTAATTCTATTTAACTGATCCTATTTTGATTTTCCTTCGTAATGAAAAATGAGAAATGAGGCATAGAAGTATCTGGGTAATGAGCTGAATATTAGTTTAGGACTTCAATGGGCAGGGAAATAATAAGATTCTTATGCACCCTAGGTTATATTTTAAAGTGCTCATTATTATGCCCTTTCAACTAAATAGTCCATTTATTAAGGAGCTATACTATCACAGTTTATTAAATGTTAGGCCCTATGTCACAATTAGCATTCTGGTCCACATTAAACCAACTATTTGTTTTAACAGAAACTGTGGCTCATTTGGCTTCAGTTTCTGTTAGTGAGCAAGAAAATAGGAGGGATAATTTGAATAATATCATTTTGGAGTAGAAAACTGATGGACAGCAATATGGTGAGATTATCAAATCTGTTTCATATAATAAAGCTGGTTGTAAGTATTAGCTATCTGAAGTTATAAATGGCCAAGTGGATTTTCAAATTAAGTATAGGGTTGTTGTGAAAGCAACTCTAGATGAACAATTGGTTAAAATCAGTAAATCATGATGGAGTCAGAAAATAATAAAAACGGCTTCTATATTATTGTGTTCATATTCCTCTACCTTGGGCTTTAGTTTAAATATTCTCGAATATCAAAAGTAAATCATAAAAGTAAAATTGTCAGTTTATAAGTGAATATATCTGGATATCCAAGTTAAGACATAACTGTTAATACTGGAACAGTACTTTGTATACCCAAAACATTGGGTTTCATAAGATTTTTGGGATTCAGAAAAGAAAATCTTAGTTGAATTCTGTTCTATCTATCAACAATCCAGAAATATTTGTGTGTTTTTCTAGAAAAGATACACTGTGTAATTAATAGGGAAGGCAATTATAAAATCGATGATTGTTTCTCTAATAGGATGCACACAAAACTAATTGCCATGGCCTATTTGAGAAAAATTAAAGAAATAAATTAGGGGTCATTCTCTAGAGAATGGTCAGCCTACCAGTGCCATAGTACAAAAGAATATTGACCATCTCTGCCAGGTAATTCCCTCCTCCTCAAGTCTCAGGAACCATCAGTCTGAAACGGGAGCATACTGATTATAAGAGGCACTATAGAGGCTATACTGTGAGAAAGCTAGAGAGAGTCTATATAAGACGGGCTGCATTCATAGGCCTGGGTTGTCCTGATGGAATGTAAAAAGAATGTTAGGAATGTTGGTACACACCTTTAATCCCAGTATTCAGAAGCCAGTGGTGGTCTTGGGCTTTAATCCCAGCACATGGGAAACAGGAAGCAGAGTTTAGAAAAAGACAGTGTCATACAAGAAGTGACATCTGAGATGAGTCAGTGAAGGAGAGACAAAGTGATAACTCAGAGAAGGAGTTAGAATGAGTTAGAGTAAAGACATACCCAATATTCATGTTAGAAATGTGGGTTCTCAGCTCAGAACAATAGTCAGTTTTAACAGAGTTAGTTACAGAGGCAGTATGAGGCAAGCAGTTTGAAGCAGGCAGTCTAGGGGAGAGGCACAGAGACACAAAAGCAGTTCAGCAAAAGACAGTATCACATGAGAAGAGTGAGTTAGTTTGAAACTAGCAGATCAGTTCAGTCTGAGGCAGTCAGGGAGTTAGCCAGAATCTGTCAAAAGCTAAGTAGTTTGATCAGAAACAGTAAACTGGCTCAGAAGGTCTGTTTGAAGCAGGCAGCCTGAAGAAGAGTTTGGGCCAGAGGAAGGAATGAGTTGAGTTGAAACAGGAGAGTCAGCGTTTAGAAGGAGCTAGTTAGAGTGGCTCAGTCAGTAGTGGATCTTGGAGGCTTCAAGGGCTCTAGGAATAGGGACCAGTGAATCAATTGACCAAAGAATAAACCACCTTTGCCCTGAATCCAACATCTGTCATTTGGTGAATGTACATCTATATTTTATTACCCCTTTCTGGTTAAGATATAAATTGTGCTGTTAGAATAACTTTTACACAGTTTATCTATTACAATAGGAACAATTATCCTATAAACTTAACAGTCTGAATGTCCTTGGTATGGCATGGTAAAACCAAATTTAAGCAAACTCTATCTACAAATACAGCCCTGAAAAAAGCACCAGAAAGAAAACAGATAGCTTTCCATGGAATAAAATGATTCCCAGAAAAGACTTAAATGACAAGTCAAATCATGACTGTCACCATGGTATTTTGGAAAAAATAAAAAGCAGTACTTTTTAAGAAATAATTAAAACTGTAACTAACTGGTATTATAACCATCTCTGTTTACATTCTTAAATCTAAACAAGCATAGTTCAACTAAAATGTATATTTCAAATACTTTAAGAGCCCAAAGTCAAAGGGATGCACAGGCATACGATTATGCTTATAAAATATTTAGAGCATTCTCTCTCAAAACCCAGATTTTAGAACTGAATCCAAGAATGACTCCAAATTCATGATCATCTTTCTGTCAGTGAGACAACCAAAATTCTTCCAAAAATAAGCAAGAACTTTTATCATTCAGGCATTTAATTAGAACTTCAGAAATAGATTAATTGTAATTGAAAACATAATAAAAATAGTTTTGTATTTTATAGGGATCTAAATTAGCATGGTTAATGAACTTTCTTTATTTTCTGCTTTGTCAGTAAACTTACTCCTTTCCCACATTCTTAAAATCAAAAAGCAAATGATTTCCAAAACTAGATCTATTTTTCTTTTAACCTCCTTAAATTTTCAAGGTCTACTAATGTAACTTTATTTGTAATAATTACTGTTGAAAATGAACTTTTGACTCATCTTTGTTTATTCATTTTCTTTTCTACCAAAGATATTGTATCTACCACTTTCTTCCATTGATCAAATGTCTATAATGATTTGGGACTAACATGCTTTTACTCTCTAGATAAATACTAAAATTAACTTGAATAATAAAATACATAGAAACATGAGCTAACTGACTTCATATTCAAAGTTTATTTTCACAAATGGCTACTTAATCAGGTGGTCATGTTTTTCCATGTATCCAACAATGTTTTATTCCTTATTGACTATGGTATGTTCTCAATGTAGGACAAACTTCATTTATTAACTCAAGAATGCACATTTTATTATGAGATGCAGGTAAGCTTGGAGCAGAGGAAGGTAAGGAAATTCAAGGGGACAGAAAAGAAAGAAGTGCCCCATGCCTTCATGTCTGCCTGCCTGGAAACTGGTTTGTCATTTCTTCTGGCTGACAGTAGAGATAATGTCAATACAACAGAGAAACTATATGTAAAGGTTGCCTACAAAGACATATTCTTTATTGAGAGATCTCTTAGACAAAAATTTAAAACAGCAAATAAATCATGCTGAAGGCAAAAATGTGTATGACATTTTAGACATCAGTCATAAAATAATATGTGTACCTACCTATTATTAGGATACTTAAGACACTCCTTGTGTGTCTCCCTATTTCTCCCATACCTTCCCTCTCATGCTTTCATTAAGTGTGTATAATGATCTCTTTCTCTTCAATTGGTTAACCAATTATTCCATCATGTTTATACTTTCTATAGCTTCATTTAAGATTTCAGACCTGCTGGATAGGAATTCCTCAGATTTCATCTCTCATTGCATGTAAGCAAGCAGACGACAAAGAGGAAGGTGAGAGGTGGAAAATACATCTTTCCATGGTAGGCTCAGCCAGGAACACATTCTATAGTAAAAATAAACTATTGTATGTAAAGCACTAAGGAAATAATTTCAAATTAATGACATGAGGAGTATCCTTCAAGGGGCACATCTGTAGGTGAGGCGTAAATATGATCTTTTGGAATCCAAACCTTTTATAAATATGAAAAAAGAAACTTCAGGTAATAAGGAGAGCAAAAGTTTTCTGTGAGCTTCCTGAAAGAGCAAGAGTGGCTAGATTATCCTGATCAAGTACCAAAATGAGTGATTTCATTTGAGAGATTCAGACACCAAATTACTACAAAGATTTTGGTAGTCACTGATTATGAAATAAGTTAAAAATATTATTTATTATTAAATGATGTGCTGTTCACATATTTTGTCTGACTTGTACTTGAGGGATTGAAAAACACTTGAATTAGAACCAATGGAAGATTATTAGCATAGTCTGTTTGAGAGCTAATAGCATTCCCAACAGAATGCTAATAGCCCAATGGAGAATTGTGAAAGACTTTTAACATGACCTAGATGTAGAAGAGGAAATATTTGCCAATGAAAAAATAAAGAAGACATGGAAATTAGCACATGTCATGATTTTGATTGAATCAATGGAGCTGTTTTTCATGCTGGAAAGCATGGGTCCCACTGGGATGCATTCAATACAAAGAATATTGGTCATCTCAGTAAATATGTCAAATATGGTTGGAAACAGGCCTCTAGAGGCCAGATGTGGTGTCAGAGCTGAAAGCTGCCTTTCGTAGCTGAATGAGATTATTTAATCAAGAAGACACACACAGAGAACAGTGCATTTAATGGTCAACACTAATGTAGTCAGAAATAATGAAAGGAATATCAGCCTCCTCGTATTATGAATTTAGTTTAAGGGGAGAAAATATAGCACAAGAGAGAAAACAGAATATAAGATATAAAGCTGTTTAAGACCAGAAAGTGGATTTTTTCTGAATGCTGCTAAAACAACAATCATTATGGAAACTAAAATGCAAGATTTAATCAGCATTTTCCACTTACAATCTTACACTTTTAGTTGTCTTTGATAAAAAGTAGTTTACTACAGTAGGAGAGATTAAATGATCATTGGAAGAAACTTAAAAATATACAAATAGTAAGAGTAGACATCACCTCAATAACTATACATTTATTTGTTTTATGAAAAGGAAGAGATATATGAGACACTAAAAATAAAGTCATGTCAGAACACAGAGATAATGCTGGAAAATAGCATTAACACATAATATACAAATTATAGACTAGATAGATATAGGTAGAAGATAGATGTATAAATAAAGTATGTACTACATAGATAAAAATAGATATGTTGATGAGTAGAGTTGAGAAATAGAGTGACAGGCAACATGTGGAGATGTTAGCCATAGATAATATATATGCATGATGAATTACACAAAGTTGAGAGATATACAATAGATTAGTTCCTTGGCTGGATAGAAGGATAGATAGATGATGAAAGAGATGATAGATTATAGATAGATAGAGAGATATAAGTAGATGATAGATAGATAGATAGATAGATAGATAGATAGTTAAAATAGATGAAAGGTGACAGATAACAGATAGTCACAGGACAGACAGATTGCAGATAGATAATATGTAAATAATAACTGGATAGGTTGGTAGATGAATGGATAGATAGATAGACTGATGCATGAGATAATTATTTGAATTTTGGTGGCTGAAATTAAAACCAGTTTAAATGGTGGTAGAAAAAAGTAATACAAGCAACTCACAATAGTATGAGAAGTTTGCAGAAACAGACAAACAAAAGCATAGAAAATGACAAATCAAGTAGACTGTGATGGCACATGCCTATAATAGCCAGCACACAGAAGATGGACTCAGGAAGTTTAGTTCAATTAGTTTTAACTACAAGTAGCACTTCTGCAGAAGAGAGTCAGGAGGGATTAGAAAATGACAGGAATGAATTTATGACATCACTGGAAATATTCAGAAATAGGACTATTTGGGAGAGTTTTGAAGACAAAACGGATGTTTCTGATAGCACAGTGGAAGAGTATGGGGTGATGGAGAAAGATGCCAGATGGTGTCAGATTAAATAATGTACAGGACAATTTTTAAAGTTTTTTTTTAAAAAGAAACTTGTGTAATGATGAATGACCCGATAGGCTCAGACAAAGGTATTGATTGAGGTTTATAGAAAACTCCAGTATGATGGAGGAGTGCTGAATCTCTCAGATGTTTCTCTCCAAATTATCTATTGTATAAGGCTATTTCCCTGCTGTGCTTCTCAGAATAATTTTGGAAGAAGTATTTTTTTGGGGTATGAAGATGATAACATACTTGAATATTATTAGCAATGTTGGAGTCTATAAATGTTTGTAATATTTATTAAGTTTCCACTTTCTATAACAATTATTTATAGATCAGTGTAAATTTTTTTCGGCAGGATACCAGAAATGCCTCTTTTGCCTTGTTTGAGAAATAAACAATAAAGTTTAGATAAACTACAGCATATTAACGTAATTAGAAATTTGGCATTTTTCTCAAATTATTTCTTTGTAGTACTACATTAATGTATTTTAGTATAATACTTGAACTTAAAGGAATAAGGTACCAGATTTAGTTAGGACTTCCTATTAAATTGAAAAAAATTGTGAACAGGGAAACAGAAAACTTAATAAAAAAAGAAATTCGCATTAATGATAAAGCAGATGAATTCATACTTTAAAATTATATTTATTAGCCAGGCAGTAGTGATGCAGGCCTTTAATCCCAGCACTCAAGAGGCAGAGGGATGCAGATCTCTGTGAGTTTGAGGCCAGCCTGGTCTACAGGGTAAGTCCCAGGACAGCCAGAGTTACAACAGAGAAACCCTTCATGTTAGCACATATACAACCATCATTTATGAAAATCAATTCAAACAATACTCATAGTATGTTTCCAGAGCTTCTAATATCTAATAACAGAGTCAGTTACATGGAATCCAGAAGCAGAACAATCAATATCACTTCTTCAACCATGAATGATACGTTTGGTACTTTGGTATACTGATGTTTAGAAAAGACTGGAAACTGGGAAAAACTAATAATGGAGGGGTTATAATCATAAGAGAAGCCTGTGATGTCAGGGAGGTGGTGGGGTGTGATAATATGAAGTAATTCTTTACAGAATGAAGCCATGACTAAAACCATTTTAGTAAGAGAAATATAAAGTAATTACACAGAGATGTATCCTACTGAATGTGGAGAATTTGGGTACTATGTATTACCATAATGCTGCTAACTGTTTCTCTCTTGCTAGGTATTCCTTGCACCTGACCATTTTTCTTAGGACTTCTGTTTGATTAGGAACCTTTCACCTCCCTGTGCTTTCTATTTTCCCTACCTCACTCTCAAACAGACCATCAAACTCTCTTTGTGCTTTTGATTCTTCTGTTTTTCCTTCCTTATTCTCAGTTTGTAGGTCTATATAAAGGGGCAGAATATTCTCTCCTCCTGTTATTTCTTGGTATAAACTGCCTGCCAATGTGTTTCCATGTAATGCATGGTCCATAAACATTCATCCTTTATTTCCCTCTGTCCTTCCCACTGTGAGTATGTACATCATCTGTATACATGACCTTTCAAACCCCTGTACTGCTCAGCACAGTGAATTATTCACTTCCACTGACATTTCCTTCTGAGCTGCCTTAGGGACCCATTCCCACGTGGTAACCACTGCCACTGAAAAGGAGAGCTATTTGAAATAAGTACCAAAATATGCTTCTCAGTGCTAGTCTTTGACTTGAACTTGCAATTTTCTGTTTCATTCAAGTCTACTTTCCTGTTTCAAAAAGCTTTGTACAGATCAGAAAGTCAACTTTATTAGAACTCCTTAGTATCCATGATCCACAAACTCCTTTCTTTCTTTCTTTTTCACTTCATGGTTTTGTAACTGGTCCCATGAAATGTTATTATACTATTACTTTTGTATATAATATTGACTGAACTGTTTCATTTCCTCTCCATCATACTCATCCAATTTATTAGACACACATAATCTTCATCAATGTTTCTAGCTTCTTAAGCTGAGCTCTAAGATTCTTTAAACTGAACATATTTAAAAACTTTTTGGGGATAATAATATAATTATAACATTTCTCCTTTTCTTTTCCTCTATCTAAACACTTTTGTATACCTTTCCCAGTTCTCCTTCAAATTCATGGCCTCATTTTTGATCAACTGTTGCTCCATGCATATATTAATATATATACACATATATATTCCTAAATATAACCTATTCATTCTACATTATGTCAGAGACACATGCTATGGAGTCTGCGTGCAACTCTTCAAGTTGTCACTTCTGCACTAAGTAGGCAGACAAGTGTGTTAAGTGTCAAAATAACTAAGTAAGTATTATACAGTATTAACTCAAGGAATTATTTTCTCTGGAGAGTTTTCTGTATTTATATAAAATAAGTATATTGTTCATAATATGCAATATTATATATATAGTATATATATGAAATTATATACTATATTCATATAATATGTGAATATATATTCACACATATTATATATAGAATATATAATATACTAAAATACTATATTCATATAGTATATATATGAAATACATATGTTTTTCATAATATATGGTACTATATATATAGTATTACATTATATATATGTATGTGTGTGTATATATTCCTCTTAAACCATGAAGACATGAAAATCAATTATTCTGTCTGGAAAAATGTTTAATTTTAGTGATTATCATCTGTCAATTCATTTCTATGTTTAGATGAATAGATACAGCATGTCAGGAGAAAACTTATAAACTTGCTGGCTGTGTTAATTCACATCTGTAACCATAAATTCCAGTGGTTCATTCTATAATTTCTACTAATTTACTTCCATAACAATTCATGATGGTGATTTCACAATTTCCACTGCTTCTTCCAAGATGCCTAGTTTTATCCCATTCTCAGTTTAAACCACTTACTTGCTCTCTTGTTCTGAGGTTATAGATACCACAACAATGGAAATGTCAAGCATTCTATTCCTAAATCCAAAATCATCAGTCTCTCTAAATCAGTGGTTTTCAACCTGTAGGTCTTGACCCCATTGGGAGTTGAACGACTTTCACAGGAGTTGCCTAAGATCATCTGCATATCAGATATTTACATTAGGATTCATAACAGTATCAAAATTACCATCATGAAGTAGGAACAAAAATAATTGTATGTTTGATGATCACTGTAATATGAGGAACTGTATTAAAGGGTCACAGCATTAGGAAGGTTTAGAACCACACTGTTCTAAATTACTATTAATCTATTAAATACTATTAAATATAGACTATTTCCACAGGATGATTTTTTAATTCCCTCAAAGAAAATTAATAAACCTTAACTGAATCATGAATTTGTTCTCTTCTAATAAATAAATTTATTTGAGAAGTTATGCTCATTTCCCCATTAGCCCAGTCTTCTTTTATACTGACTCAGTCTCAACAACAAACGGATACATATTATGAATTCACTTGAACTAAAAAAAAAAAAATCCTGATTATATCTTAACCTTTATTTTGCCACTGTTAACAGAAACATTCTTTACAAACTTTCACAACTTCAGTCCACAGAATCAATTCTAAGCAGAAGTATCAAAGATTTTATCTCACCAAAGCAAATATTAAGCTCAGTCCTCAGTGACTCTCGTCAGCTAGGTTTCCATCAGATTTTGACATACCTGCTCATCTTCTCCTCTTCCTCTCAAGAAGCACATTTTGTATTTTGTCTTCAGAGACATCCTGCTCTTAGGCTTACGTATAAGCTGTTTCTTTCTTCATTTCATTTACATGCTCTTTCTTTCCATGAACCTAAATTTTAGAATATTCAAAGGCTATAGAGATTGCTCTATAAACTACTAGCTATACAAGTATGAAGACCTGAGTTTAGATCCCCAGAGTGCTAATAAATCAAAACATGGAGGACCTGAATCTGGCTTTCCAGCTCCTCTAACCCATAAGGTTAACTGGATGAAGAGAGACTCTATCTCAAAGGATAAAATACAAAGTGATTGGCAAAGAAATGTACTGTTGACACCTGGACTGCACATATACAGATGCACATATATAAACATGTACACACACAGCTAAGGATCCTTTCTGTTTTCTTAATTCCTCTTCTGAACTTACACTCACTATTATTTATAATTTGTTTTATCTGTACATCAGTGGATGACAAATTTGTTTCTTTATTGAATATTTACAATGAGCTTATAAACCAGATACGGGGCTTCCTATGAGAACTGTATACTGTTTCCTGATGAACTATTTATAATTTAATATGTATATGCAAAGTACTGTTGAAATGTTAAACCACAATTCCTGACCATTCCACACTTATTTAAATATAGTACCTATGTAACATATTGCTTGAACAAAAATTTAGAATTAGTTCTCAGTGTTCTGATCTACTTTTGCAGAAGCTTGTAAGCCAACATGTTTTCTTCTTATGAGTATAATGATGGTAGAAGAAAAAAATAGAAATCTTTGATGCTTCTTAATGATGTTGTAAGACTTTATTTTAGGTGACACATGAATAAACACTTACTTATTCCAGATAAAGAATCAATAAAAGACCAACTTAATGACAGCACCAAAGTCCTATTTGGTGAACTAATAATTTTTGTTAGACTTAGGAGAATGCTGGTAAGGAGTTTCTTACAGGAACAGAAATGACTCAAAGATAACAAAAGTCCACCACAGCATGAGTAATGGCTCATGGGACCTGCAAACCTGGACTGCATGGTGTGGCAGTCCTCAGCAGTCATCTCAACCAGCAAGAGAGTCTTTGTTCCAGTTGGTCTGAGCATCTTATAGACAGCTCAGTTAGTCTGAGAGTCTTCCAAGCAGCTTTCCTTGCCTCTGTCTCTTTCAGGTGGCTTTGACTGGTCTGAGACTGTCTCTTTGCTGTGTTTACAGCTTTTATATGCTTTAGAAGAGAGAAGTCTTGGATAGCTGGTCATTTTCAAGACTTCCTGAAGTTTTTTGGGTTGTTGACTTCCTTAGCTTATCAAGCTGCAGGATGGAAAGTTTCATATCTGCATAGAACATCCTGTGTCATAGGTTTTCTCTTGGAGGGATTTTGCTGCACAACAAGGTGTCAGTTTGTAATTTTGGAGTGGACATGTCATTGAATTTGCCTACACAGCATGTGCCCCAAAGTACGTAATTATTGAAACAAGTTATGAGATAAAAATTAGGCAAACAATTTATCTACCAGAAAATCTTACAATTATTAAAAACATTTCAAATTAAAATACTCTCAGAG
This sequence comes from Cricetomys ansorgei, assembly GCA_026225945.1. Classification (NCBI taxonomy): domain Eukaryota; kingdom Metazoa; phylum Chordata; class Mammalia; order Rodentia; family Nesomyidae; genus Cricetomys; species Cricetomys ansorgei. The sequence continues at coordinate 14,664,645 of JAMJFZ010002812.1, forward strand.
TTATAAAAGTAACAATGTTACTTTAGTAGCAATTATTAAATTGTACAAAAAAGTTCATATGAATTATATAATTATATGATCTCATTTTATTTGCACAGCAATACTGAAACAAACATATTTTTATTGTTTTATCCATGAGTAAATCAAGAACTGAGAAGTATAGTGTTTCCTCTCAATTTAGTTATACTTGAAAATATCAGATTTTTTTTTATTCTTATATAGAATCAAACTAGCTCCTCCCTCTTCTCTAGAGATCACACTGTGTCTAATTTACTTAAAACAAAGCAAACTTTGGAATATGATATATGTAAAACCAACAGCTTCACATTCAGTGGCAAATATCTATTCATATAAATAAAAACCTTCACTTTGTGACGTTCACAGTGATTCTCACAGTCAGCTGTGATGGGTGACACTATCACTACTACATTCAAATCCTCAGACAAGATCACTGGCATCAATATTCTCTCCAGTGTCTCTGCTAAGAAATCTGAATGCATACAAATTGAAATCACTTTCATACTTTCAGACCATTATCATGATAATTCTCATGTTTAAAAGTTAAACAATAAAATTGATACCATCTTCTTTTCATAGTCAAAACAATATACCAAAATATTTGACTTTCGGCTACATATCAAAATTCTGTACTGTTTCTGGTCCCTATAAAAACAATTGTTTTGCAAAATATCCTGAGTTCCTTTTATGTTCCTTTTAATATAAATCTTTGTTCTCAGAGGATGATTTGAAAATTTTCAATAAAGGACATTTTTTTTAATGTAGTGGAAACAGGTTTGCCAGACCAAATGACAGAAGCTTGCAATATCACTTTCTTCAAAAGCAGAGGCAAAAGGATCTGATTACAGTTCAAGGACTTTTTAGCCGGCAGTCTGAGTTCAAGGTCAGCCTGGGAAAGCTAGTGAGACCTTGTCTCAAAATAAAAACATGAAAAGTAAATGCTCTATATATAATTCAGCAATAGAACATACATGGGACTCTAGATACAATTTCTTTCTCTATATATATATATACATGTTTCTATCTCACATATGTACAGAGGGAGAATGTGAAAGAGGAGAAGTGGGGTGGAAAGAGTAAAAACAAAATGAAACAAAATTCTGACATTTATAATGCTTCAACCATGAAAGGATAGCTTTAAATGTGATTGGATCCTCAGCACTGTAAAGAGTGAAGGATTCTTTCTCAGGCACATGAATACCATGTCTCTCTATCAGCTTCCTCCCCTCTCTTTACCTGAGTTCCTCATCTATGTACAGCTACAGTTACTACAGTTACAGTTTGAGGAAAAGAGGTCTCAGGAGTATTTTATAACTATAGGCAAAGAGAATGGTAAGAGGAATAAGGTTTTTAGCAATTTAATTTCTTATTTAAAAATCCTAATTTTCAGTGCTTGAGGTAAAGTGAAATTCATCATTCCATAGGCATACCTCTGATCCAGAATGTAATCACAAATAAAAGTTGTCTGGAAGCACTTTGTCTCTATAGTCACATCTGCAATTTGAAGGATCAGACATGTTGTTTGCATCATTATCTTCACAGTACATAGCAAGTGTCTGACACTTGGAAAGAAATCAAGCCGTGCCATCGTATGTGGAATAGAAGCAAGCCCTTTAAGGTCTCTGTAACAAATGCACAAACCCCCTTCCTGTGCATTCTGCCTTTATGATCTAATCAGTATCTAAAGGCTACACCTCCTTGTGCAATTGCTTATGCAATTCAGAATTTCCATGTATATATTGTGGAAAGAAATGAACATTTTGACCATAGACAATAGCACATATTACAGAAAAACACAAGAATAATACAACAGTAAAAAAGAAAAAAGAAAGAGAAAAAGAAAGGAAATTGAAAGAGGAAGAGAGATAGGGAGCAAGGAAAGGAGAGAGGGGAGATAGAAGTGGAAACTGGTTACTTATCACTCTTTAAAATCTTAAAGCATAAAGCTCACGTCAAAAAACATTATTCTATCAAATGAATACAAGATGAACTAGAAATTCCAGAATTTAATGTGTGTATATATATATATATATATATATATATATATATATATATATATGTATATATTCTTTACAACTAAATCAATCATTAAAAATTTTTGTGTAAAGCTAAAAAAGCCTTTTGAAAGTCAACCCATAAAATGTTGGAAAATATGTTAAAAGATGCTATAACTTTTCACATAAAGATACATATGTGTACCAACAGTTCTTATCTTTCATGGATGAAATATGTACTTGTTATGAAAAGCTAAATATAATACTTAGTTCCTAAAAACCCAAGCTGAATTCTCATGTCTAACACCATCTGACTCAATAATTTAAGACATTCAGTTTATGAGCTATGATTTGGAGTCTTCTCATATATAATCAAAATAATTAGTATGACTTATGCTAGATAAAAAAGTTAGACCTCTTTACCTTGGAGTATAAGAAAGTTGAAATCTTTTATCTCATTTTAAATCAAGTATGCATGTTAATCTGTAAGCAGAAAGAAAATACCTTTTAAACAGTATTGCATTCCAAATATAATGTAGCCATAAGTTGTGGTAAACTGTGTGTATGTTTCAGCCTTTTAAGACAAAAAGTTATACTAAGTCTTGGGTTGAAGAAGGAATGTATCAATAGTTTCTAATAATACTTTGAAAAGATTCAAAATCCTTGCATTATTTCCAAATTCTTAGTTAACTGTGCTTCTAGCTTTTTTTTTTTTTTTACTTTCCTCTTTATAATATTTTTCCAATTATATATGATGCTATAGAAAAAAGGTTTTCTCCTTGAGTCCAAACTTTCAAATTTTATTCCCATCCATTATCTCTTTGTTTTTTTTTTAGATGGCTGAATTCTGGTCATTTAGAACTGTGGCTTAGCTGCCTGAACTGCTATCACTACTATGAAATGTCTTTGCTTTAATCATTCATAGTAAAGTTAGTTCTCCAGTGTCTTCAATTCATTGTCCTGTTACACTTTTATCCCTTTCCTCCTGTAGTTAATTTTTGAATGAAGGAAACTTGCTTTTGCAGATTCTTTTCATAGCTCACCTTCTAGAATTAAGTCTGGTAGATAGCTGATTCTCAACCTATATTATTTGAATAATCAGAAAATGCCCAAGCTAAACTGTTACATTGGTGTTGGATACTACTTCATAGAGTTCACTCTCTCATCTGACATGTCACAGCTACTTTCTTGGACTGGAGTTTTCTGGTTGCTCTTCTTTACCATGTTACTCAGCACTAATGAATCTCACATTCATTTGTGAGATGGGTTTCATTACATAGACACCTTTAGTTACACCTTAGTGCAAGTAGAATGAATCTAGCATTTTATATGAAATGAGAAATATTTCCAGTGTTCTAGAAAAGCAAGTATCCTGCCAGACAAATCGAAAGATATGCCCTCAAATTGATCAGGATCAACATCCCCTCGAGAAACAAAAACAAAAAGTTTAAGTAAATAAAAAAATAACTTTCACTGAGAACAATCTTAAAGGCATCTACAGCTCCAGGTAGGAAAGTGACATTGCAAAGATTCAGATCAAATGTTTTATTGATTTTTATGATTCCATAGTGCGTTTCTAGTACTTTCCATACAAGCTTTAAAAAGTGAGTACACAATTCTCCTGGTTTCTGATAGATATTGGCAGGCAAGATGAAAGTCTGCAATAAAAATTTATCACCTAAAATGATTAAGGAAAGTGGTCATTTCTCAAGTCTGAAAGAACCAAACATACATTTGATATACTAAATTTTGGCTAATAGAGGAAAAATGGGGAAATGTTTGTTAAAATATTAGTATTTTATCCAATACAGTTCTCTAATATTTTATGTCATTTAGCAGTTCGTAGAATACAAAAGTTTTCAATGTCAGCATTAAAACTCCCATAATCTTTTTCAAAATATAGTGTGTTTGTTTGATTTTCAAGCTATAAATTTACTTATTTATTTTCCTGTACAATGTATTTCAACCCCAGCCTCCCTTCCCTCCTCTCCTCCCAGCTACCTCTTATCTTTTCTTTACACCAGATCCATTCCCACCCCTCTACTCCACTCTCACTTCTCATAAAAGAACAGACCTCCCAGAGTTATCAATTAGACAGGACATAACCAGATGGAACAAGACCAGGCCCAAGACCCTACTTTAAGACTGAATGAGGCAAACCAGCAGGAGGAAAATAGTTCCAAGTACAGGTAAAAGGGTCAGAGATCACCTCACTTCAACATCTAGGAGTTCTATAAGAACACCAAGCCAGACAACCATGTAGTAGGGGACCTAGCACAGACTTGGTTTTTTTTTTTGTTTTATGAAGTTGCTTCAATAAAATATTTGGAAGTAGCTACTCAAAAAACAAACAAACAAACAAACAAAAGGAAAACAGAAAAACAAACAAACAACCAAAAACCCCTGAACTAATTAAAAGGTGACTTTTCTACACCCCATGATAGAACTGAGGTCACAGGATAAGTGATTACCTGATACCTAGAAAGATAGGTTCATTACTGAAAGATCCATATCTGCTTTCTGAGAGCAAAGTTCTCCCGGCTCGAAAACTTGAAAAGCATACTAGGCAATGTAATTAACCATTTAATTCCTTGAGAATGAATGGGGACTCGAGAAAGAGCAGATCCTGTGGTCCTGTTCTTTAGCATTTCTTCCAGTATATTCTTATAGACAAGATTAAGGAATAATCCACCTTGTGGAGGAGGAGAGCTGCCTCTTGGAAACTTGTTCAGAAACTTCTCTGTGATAAAGTCACAGAGGAAGTCACAAGGGGGGAAATTGTCATTGGCCAACAATACCAACACCAAATGCAAGCCAGGATGAGTAAAGTGTACACTCCAACATGCATTAGCCTCCATGTGTACTCAGAGTCCGAAAGGACGGGTATCCAGTGAGTAGACTGAGACTGCCATTGAGACTACCATGGGACGTGGAGGAGGCATACTTCTTTAGAGGAGATAGGAACACATGCCAAGGACATCTTCATGTACCATAGGCCCACAAAAGTCTTGCTGCATCCTCTTCTTCCCCACATCCTGCCACCATGTTGGTGTATCAGCAGTAGATTATAGAAAAACAAAACACACAAAAAAACTACAGAACATGTAACTAAAAATGAGGGTAATAGGAATTTGAAGTCTCTTCTACACACACACACAGACATCACCAACATCAGGCCTGTTTACTGCTCTAGTTGGTGGCATAAACTCAGGAGAGCAGGGCCTAAAAATGAGGCAGACTAAAGTCTCATGCAATAGCCTGCTTTATTCAAAGAATCAGACAATTTATATTCTGAGGGTTAAGAACAGTTACTCTAATAATGTGTACAATCACAAGGGCAAGCTCATTTGGCAAAAGCATGCTTTCCATAGAGGCATATGAATAAGAATGACTAAAGTAAACTCACTCCTATCTGCCTCACTTGGGAGGGGCAGAAAAAACACATTCCAAGAACAACTTGGTCTTTGAAGAACAGGTCACAAGACTCTTGCATTGATCGCTTGGAGTTTTCTCAGAAACCCTTGGAATTCCCCCTTCCACCACTCCATTGTTGGACTGTGTTCTGACATAGACCCATATCTATCTCCTAGGTAAATTAAGCCCACTTAGGAACAGTCTATTAATCAGAGAAAAACTATGCTCTTGCATCTACATATAGCCTCCATCTGGCATCATCAGTCATGTTTGTAAACGGGATAGCAGAGCAAGCACTAACATGTCTAGGAGTAAGATTGACTGACACATGCAGAATGTATCATATTTTCTAATTAGTGAGAGCCTGTTCTTCAGTAGATGCATATTGGAAAGTGCTATGAACACATTATATAGTATTTTAGCATGTTTCTATTTTAAGAGATTTTTCTACATCCCTCTTCATGACACCCCCAATGGTCACTAAAGTTCTTTTCTCCTTTGAAATCTATAGGCACGCCAGTAGCCATTTTTCATAAAGTAAGGCAGATTCATGTTTATATACATCTCTCAAATGAAAAATTCTGTCTGTGATATGCTGTCTTGTCAGGCATCCAGTCTGGCATAACATCCGTGATGCTGTAAGTATGAGTGAAAATAAATGCAATAGAATAACCAAAAAGAAAGCTAATCCCCTTTCTGACATAACTTATTTGTGTTTAGATCTACTTCTGCTGAATCTTTTAAAAACTGTATCTATATGATGAAACATAGATTAAAAAATCCTGAAATTTACATTTTAAAGGGATGGGTAGCATCAATCAAGAATATCTAATCATTTGACACTGTGATATGACATTTTCATCTACAAATGGATTGAGACACATTCATGGCTATTCTAAAATCCACAAGGTTCACGGACACAGATTAGGCATACCTGATTCTATCCATTGGAAAAAAAAAACATTTAAAAATGTATTGAGTTTATTTTAGGTGTATGGATGTTTTTCTTGCATACCTGTGTGTGTGCCTTGTGAGTGCCTGATAGATCCCTTTGTACCAGGGTTACAGATTGTTGTGAGCTGGGATTTGAACCTGTTTCCTCTGCAAGAATAACAAATACTCTTAAGTGCTGAGCCAGTCCATGGTTCTAGTCTTCGACTGGGAGCTCTCTTGTGATGGCAACTTATAGACCAGTGGCATTCCATATCTACTAGGGTTTCAAGGATGATGGAAGATATTTTCCAGAATTAGAATGATTATTACCAATAGAGTGCATGAAATAAGTCACGATAGACCCTTTTGTAGAAGTATATTTGCCAGATGTAAGCATAGACATTAACTCAGGGCAAAGGCGGTTTATTCGTTGGCTAACTGAATTGCTGGTTTTTAGTCCTGGGGCACTAGAGCATCTATGCCTCTGTATAGTCTAATCTTAAACCTAGAACTGAAAGGTTTCTGCCTGTGTACAATCTAGAACGTTTAAACTACTAGCTCGGACCTAGAAGGCTTCAGTCTAAATCCCCAAATTGTACTGCTTACTGAGCCACTCTGACTACCTCCTTCTTAACTCTTGACTCTTCTGGTTCAACTCAACTCATTTGTTCTGGCCCAAACTCTTCTCCAAGCCACTTGGTTTAAACTGAACTTTTGAGTCAGATTACTGTTTCTATCTAAGCTCTTCTTAATCCAGCTTACTTTGGCAGATTCTGGTTTACTCTCTGCTTGCCTTAGACTGAACTGTTCTGCTTGGCTTCAGACTGACTCATTCTTACCATCTGATACTGACTTTTTCTGCCAAGCTGTTTCTGTGACTCTGTCTCTCACTGAGCTCTCATTGCTCCATACTGCCTCAGTCAGCATCTCTGCCTTATCCTCAGTCAGACCACTTCGTTGTCTCTGTATCTTGCAGCCCCAAACCCCAACCCCACCCCACACCTATCTGCATGCTTTAGACTGTTCACCTCATATTGCCTGTGTAACTGACATCTCTGTAACTAACTCTGCTGTAACTGATTTCTCATAACTGAGAGCCCATATTTCTCTTATGATAGTTGGCTATGTCCTCATTCTGACTCACTCTGCTAACTCTTCCTCTAGTTAGTCACATTGTCTATCTATCCTTCACTCTGGTTTATCTCAGCTGTTACTTCCTGTGTAACACTGACTCCTTCTGAGCTCTGCTTTCTGTGTCTGCTTCCATGCTCTGTTTTTCTTAAGGATTAAAGGCATGTATCACCACTGCCTACTGAATAATGGGATTAAAGGTGACTGCTACCACTGCTGTCTGAATACTGAATACTGAATACTGAAGAATACTGAATACTGAATACTGAATACTGAATACTGAATACTGAATACTGAATACTGAATACTGAATACTGAATACTGAATACTGAATACTGAATACTGAATACTGAATACTGAATACTGAATAGGTCTGCAGTCCATCTAGATCACACAGGCCTCTGAATGTGATCCCTGGAATATAGACCCTTCCTAGCTTTCACACAGGCTTATTCCTCTACACCCTTTTATATATGATCTTTTCAGATAAGAAAGTAGAAGAAATATTTTGTACTAAGAAATATTTCTTCTTAGATACAACTAAGAGCAGATTAGTCTAGAATGTCAAAAATGCAAGGCAAAGGACTAACCTAGTCCACTTATTTATATGAAAAGTGGGCTTGGTGATCAGATAGAAATGGAAGTTTTAGTCTATCTAGTAGCAAATTCAAGAAAGTAGCTTGCAATCTAAAAACTCTGCTCAAGTTCTTTGGCCATTGCAATACAATATTTCTGTCCCTTTCTCTTCATAGGAACAGATGCTAGTTTAATTGGCACTGTTCTTCATGTTTCTTTTTGTCTACTTCAGCCTGTGCATTATATTTGTTCTTCATTCTCAAGTTTATTGCTATGGACTGTTCATCTTAGCTCTGGTATTATGGATGTTTCTGAGATGATGTTGCTAAGGCTGAGTGAATGAGCTCTGATTTTTCTGTGAAGGCTTTACAGAGAGCCCTCTATTAGAACAGCAAAAAAAGGAAAACCAACATCAAGAAAATAGAAAACTTAGTAGCTACAATCAATCTTTAACACTTAAGCAAGTCATATGTTAATTAAGAAGGTCAAAAGTACATTATATCTATTAAGAATAAAACAGCATTTTCAACCTAATGCATTATAAAAATATTTAAATATTTCTGTATTGAATTTAAAATTTCCACATTATTTGTAATCATCAAGAAATACTGGAATAGTATTAAATACAGATATTTAGTTAGAATAAAAGTTAATATTTTATAAGCAAAGATTATAATGACAAAACATCGAAAGATTCATAAAGTAACTAGTAGAGACAAGTTAAGAATAAAAGAATGTGACTTATATTTCAATCCATAATCTATTTGAATAACATTAATGTAGGCAGACATAAAGTTTTATATATTAGAAAGAAAACCAGAAGTGAGATTAAATGACAGAATTTCAGGAAAACAGAGAGCATAACTAACAGTATTCCTTGTTCTGTGCAGAGAATATTATACTGACTTATTTTCAATCATATACTTAATTTCTATAGGTAGGCCTTATTAATATCCACATTTTCTAGGAAAGAATAGTAAACAGAGTGAATAAGAAACATGTCAGGACTGGAAAAGTGGTTTAGTATTAAAGTATTTGTTCCGTAAGCATGAGGATCTCAGTTTGGATACTCAGTACCCATATAGAGTCAGCAGGGGATTGGACAATAGCTGAACCCCAGTTCTAAGCAGGGAGAATCAGTAAGCTTCTGAGCCTTGATAGCTGCTAGCCTAGCCGTATTAGTGAGCTCCAGGTTTATTAAGAGATTTTGTCAATAAATAAATAAATGGTAATAATAGTAATAAATAATATAAATAATAATAATAAATAATAGTAATAAAAGAAATAGAGAAGCACACTCAGATTTTACCTTTGGCCTCTATTACATTTGCACCCACACATTCACATACACATACATGCACATATACATATACCACACACACACAAACCCACAAGCACACACTGTCTTTCTTACATGCACAGCTCAAATAAACAAAAACAAGTCATAGATCACATAACAGGGACATGGTAGAAGTAGAAGTCAGGTTGAGGTAATCTAATCAGTTACTGGATTTTAACCACTCATGACAAGTTAGGGAGTTGCAAAAAATCACCTATTTAACTAAATAGATTGGAATTTTTTTTAATAATAAAATAATTTCCTTTTCATTACTCCTTCATAACACTAGGCTTAAAGAAAACAAAAGCACGCTTTAAAAGGAACTGCTAAGGAGTTATAGGGAAAAGTTCAAGTAGAAATGCTTCTACTTTCCAGGCAAACACTGCAGTTTCTTTTCTAATATTGATTGGGATGCTAAGGTGTAGAGTAACTGTAACTGTTTTGTACTTAACTTATTTCTTTTCCTAAAAGGTGAATGCAAAAATATTGACATGCTCTTTTGATATTTATTTAATTTTATTTTCCTTCCTTTTAACCATGATACTACTATGTGACAGGTCAAGATGGTAGGTTAAATAAGAAGTTTCAAAGCAGATGGGGAAAAATACAGTAGATACAATTTCAGCAACCTCCTGAGGTTTTGCAGAATTAAGGTCAAACCCCCAATCCAATCTGTAATGATTACTTCCCTTACCTGCTGTGGAAGCAAGCCCACATATGACTTTTTCTCCATTCCTCTACCTGGAAAAACGACCACCCCTGTACTTTTTCTTCTCTATTTTCTTGAACCCTTATGACTGAATTCAAGAAAGGAGATCATCTATCTTCATTAACATCCAAGAAAACAACAGAAATATCTACTGTTGGAGCCAGTCTCAAAGATCAAAGATCCATCATTTAATCGACTTGCTGTTCCTGCCCTATAAACAGGTATAACCAGTAGATTCTAAGCAGGAGATATAGTCAATTGACATAAACAAGTAGCATCAGAAAAATAAATAACAGTATTAGGGTCATGTATTCTAAATTTACTGGTAAGTTTACTCATAAGATGAGCATGAGAAATAGCTAAAATTGTGTAGTGAAACAACAGGGGAAACCATTAAATTAATGTATGATGAGTTGATAGGAAGAGAAGGCCTGACCTATAAAATTAAAATACCCTTTTTTTGTTGTTCTTCTTGTTGTGTTGTTTCTTTTTCATGTTATACCTTTATTAAATGAATTTCTGAATATGATTCCTCCTTTAAACTCATTTGCTCCATCTTGTGCTTCAGTGTTCACTTTATTCCATAGATTTTACCTATTTGAAGCAAGTTATAAAGCATATTTAGGGTATCATAGTTATTTTATCCGTGGTTGAATTTTGTCTGTTTTTTGACTGTGGCTGAATTTTCAAAACTATTTCACATAAGAATCATATCCCTTGATACTAGTTTAGGTTCATGACAAAGAAAATATTCAGAGACTCAAAAATCTATTGATGATTTTTAAAATACAAATTGGTAATGACATAAGAAATAAGAAATCACATATTTTCCTTAAAGAATTCCAATGGTAACAGCAGTTGGTTGATTGCCCAAAAGAATAATAATATTTGAAACTAGAGTATATTAGTTGTTGATTTTTATGTTATATCTAAAATAACTTCTGAAGATTCTTTTTAAAAGTTTGCTATAATAAGTAGGAGAAATTACACATGACTGATGTATCAAGAGAACAATTTGTTTGCTGTTGTTTTTGAGGAAGCTTATTTAATAGAAAAAAAGGATTGTATTTTCATGGTGTCTGTATAGCAATACTAATTCCACCCTTTTCCTTTGGACTGTTTAATTTCTAAATGTAAATATTAATCTTTTGGCCTTTAAATTCTTAATAAACATGCAAGTGGTATACAAACATACATGCAGGCAAAATGCTCATACACATAAAATAAAATAAACAGATCTAAAAATATTTTTAAAATTAGAATATTGAAGTCATTGTTTAGGACAGAGTATCAAGGTATGTTAGCGAGAGATGAGGAGAGTCTTGAAGAAAGGACAATCATTAGACTAAGTGGAAGTCAGCGTATTAATTCCCTCTGGTTCCAAACTCATGTTTTCATATGAGTGCTGGGGGTGGAACTCAATCCTCCAGAATGCATGGCCAGCACTTTCCAGCAGAGCCATGTCCAGAACTTTGCACTCTTTGGTTTTCAAGACAGAAATAATCCCTTAAAATATATATTTAATGACATTTTACTCAGTGAGTTAGGAAACTGGAACAATGCTTTAATAGAAATCAGTAATACTAGATATAATTACTAGGAACACTGGAAACAAAAGTCAGTGATTAAATCTTGGTGAATAAAAAGCCACAGAAGACCCTTTGCTCTAGGATTGAAAGAGCAGTAGATAGTGGGCAGCAGAATCTTGGAGATGAACAGTAATCATAGAGAACTGCTTTGAGACTCACTGTAGGATGCTATTTAGTTTCCTATGTTTCAATCTCTGTGTTTTTACTCGTTTCCCATTTTCCTAGGTTTATCATATCTATGCTCAGCGGAGCTTCATCAAAGGGCCCTTTGCAGTGTGATTTATTCACACTGTTGGAGTATATACAGATATAGAATGACCAGAAGCAGAATGCAAACACAAATGATGCAAACAGAACACAAACACTCAAAATAAGCGTGAGTTCTTTCTCCAGAGAAGGCATTGCATTCTCTACATCTATTAAACTTATAAGCAATGTATTTGATTTGGCGATTGCAAGGTATATTACAAAATTGGGTTTTTCTAAACCTAATTTCTCACTGTGATTAAGGCAGAATGATTTTGAAAGGTAAGAAATAGCCATAGTGTCATAGAAAAAGAAAGCGTTGGTTGTTATGATGAGGTCAGAGGTGATGATGAGAAGTTCATCAGGCTTTCCGTCATCAAAATTATACAAGATCGTGTAGGCTTTTACTGACTTTGCTGTAGATGGAAAACATCGAACTACACATGTATATTGCCTGTAATATCACTTTTGCCCTCATTGGTCTTATGTCCCTTATTCATCCTTTTCCCACACAGACTTATTTATCTATTCATTTACTTATATAAATTATTTATTCTATATATTCATAACCCAATTTTTATTCTACTTAACAAAGCTTATAGTTTATAATACAGCAAAAGTAACTACACATTTTTCTTATCCTATGTATGCAGTATTCATGGACATTGTTACACAATGTGAGTACTAAGAATTAAGCCCGGGTCCTCTACAAAAGTAACCTGTGCTCTTAAACCACTAAGTGATCTCTTCAACCATCTAAACATGATAAAGTGTAATTAACTTTTATATTTACAACGAAAATGGCATCAGCAGAGTACCTCACTTGTGTTCTCAGACAACATCTGGGGCACAGTTATCCAGCATTTAGTCAACTTATGTGTATCGTATTTGTGCTCACATCTATTATTTCTTTCACAAACATTTGCTAGCATATATTTGATGAGTTTTCGAGACAGAGTTACTTAAGGTACTGCCTAGTAAAAAATAAATTGCAATCACACTCTGTCTTCTGGTGTGATTTCCTGGTTTGATGGATCATAGACTCATCGCCATAGCATGTATCTTACAGCATTTATGCAGTATTTAAAGATCTTTTAATTCACTTAATAATACTCTAAAATGCTTTTAAATATTTTGTAACAATTTGTATAATTGCCTTAATAAAAATTATCCTAATCATCCATCCCTAAGAAATGTGAATTTTTTGTTTTGTATGGTGTACTTGCTGGAAGATACTGTAACACTATATCTTTGGCTTAAATAGATGGATCAATATATATATATTCAGTTGAACAAAACTATATATACTCCTATATGTAACACCATGAATGTTTTCTTTTGTTGTGATCCACATTGACAAAAATGAAATAAATGAGAAACTTTTGCTTTATTTATCAAAACTCATTGTGTCTGTAAAATTGAAGTTGCACAAATACTGCAGTAGAAATACCATAAAGTGGTATGCTTACGAAAGTCTCTTTTTCAGATTTTACTTCCCTATATTCACAAAATTCATTATTATCTGATTATGAAGAAGTATTAGTTTTTAGTTAGAATTAATTGGGAATTCATGGCTTAGAGGCCTGGAAAAAAGTTCCAGAAGAAATGTTATAACAGAATGAAGGAGCTGCTAATTAACTAGCAAATTGGACAGAATACCAAGAATATAAAAGCTATAAGGGCTCCACCTACAATATAGACAAGCATACAAGTCATCAAATAAAATTCAATGTGACATAAATCCTTATTATTAAATGACTTAGTGTCACATATTTGGATCTCTAGATAAATATAGCTCCTTCAATCTGTGACTACAACTCTCTATAATAACCAAATAGTTGACTATGATTAATGTATTGATACCAATTTTAACAGTTGGGATGTAGGAATAGGCATTGGGATGAAGTAGTTTATCTCTCCTGTTTGTTCCCCAATCATTGATTCTTTTATAAAATAAGCTGGTATATTCATAACCATTCTTATCAGTCTCTTTTTCTTTCTTCAATGTAGTCATCAAGTAGGCTATATGTACTGTCATTCCAATTTTATTAGATTCATTTTGTGTGACTCTGAAGATCTGTTCAAATTCTTTTTATAGAAATCGGTAGGCTGATTATTTCATTTCATTCAACAATAGAAAGACCATCATTTTATGGAGTTGGCAGCTTTTCAAATATTCTGTAATTTAGTTGGCTACTCTGATAGGGTTGTATTTCATGTATGCTGAATACACCCTTTATGCTTATGTTACTCCTTAGAGAACTCACAGGCAAAATAAAGTGGTTTATTACATAAGAGATGGCAATTGCATTGACCATTAACCTCAATAACTTGCGAAAGCTATAGAGAAGCTTATAAAACACTTTGTTGTCGAGTTTAAAGTAGTTCAGGATGTTTGTTCAGGCTGTAGCACTGATATATAATGGGAAGTCTTATAATATCTCACCTAGTGAGCAGATATATCATTTCAAACTCAAGACTATTTTGTCTGTCTATACAAGGATGGGAGAATCTTTGCTTGGGTTACTTTGCTAAAGGATTTATGATTGCACATAAAGCTACAGTGTATGTGGAAAATATTTATTCAGAGAACACAGAATTATATCAGATTTTCACAGAGTTCTAATTAAAATGCAAATAAATATACAAATGTAAATTGCCTCAGTTAAGTTTTAATTCAACTTTATTAAAAATGTACAGATAGATGCATTCTTTATGCAACTGGAAAAAATCAGATAATTATCATAAAATAAATATGTTATTTATACTTGTTCAGCATAAAATAAGAAACCATTCAAAGTATAATTTTCTTTAAACCACTAATGGCCATTTAATTTCTGCTCTGTAAGCAAAGGCACATATTATATTCCAACTGCTTTACAGTAACAATAGAATTTATTATATATATATTTGTATTTTAAATTGAATCATTTTCTATGTATAGAACATATGAGTATTAACTCAATATTTACCTGTAGAACTGCATTTTAAAGTGTCTAAACAAAACTTAAATGGACATTTCACATTATCCTAGTAAACCATTAGTGAAAGTGAATTAATAATAGATGTCATTAAAAATAAAAACTGTTAAGAACAAGAAATCAAAAAAACATACACTGTTAATACAACTAATATATCACACTTATGAAATTGGGTGTTCAAAGACTCAGAAACCACTTCCTGATAGGATCACATGAGCAATATGGCTTATTTTTATGCTCACTATTCTAGAATTATTTATAAAATACAAATTTCAGGTTTTAGATGTTTAATTTGACAATGAACAAGGGTGTATAAAGGTATATAAAATAGTACAAAAACAAATAAAATGCCTTTTATACTCTTGATACAATTCTTAAATCTACAATGCCCCCAAATCTAAATGTATATATATTTATAAATATAAATATAAATATATATACATATATATCAGAAAAGAGGGAATTGGATTAGGAAGTGGTAAAGTAATGTCAAAATTGCCTCTAGGATATTTGCCAATTTTTCTCACAAGGGATTTTAATGTTGGTTTTGAATAAAATACAAAGCTTTTAAACCAATAACTGTTTCAGTGTAGAATTGGGAAAACCCCCATAGAGTCAGGTTGTTCAAATCATTCTTTTGAATATGAATACAGCTATAATAGTCGCACAGCCATCAAAAGGAAACAACATTTCTTATGAAATATGTGTATATCAGTGTTTACTGAAAGCTTTATCATGACAATACATTTGATGTTTCACTGAAGTCCAAACACTATAAAATACTCCTTACCACTGGTAGGTTTGCAAATATTTGTTGGCTCAATTATTGGTCTAGAAATCTGACAGCATTCTGAGAAGAGCACAGTTCCATTTAACCTCCCACAAGCCTCATAAATTGGCCAGCTAACTATGAGTTTAAACCAAAGCAAACATACACACCAACAGTTATCTATTTATCCTCAAATTTAAATTCTAAAAATGGTAAAAATAATAATAGGTTCAATAATTAAATAATTTTGATTGTAGTTCTTAAAATTATAAAAATTGAATTAAAATTTAAAAAGAAAATACATCAGAAGAAAACAAAGTAAAATTAGAAAACAAGCCGTATAAATATATCAGTCTAAGAATACAATTAGAAAAAGCACATGCAATCATTATGGGAGGGCCAGGCTAGCTCCACAAAATGTTTGACAGACTCTCTGTAAAAATAAGAGAAACCCTAAATAAACATTTCAGGTTTGCTTATTTTTACTTATGTTACCAGTCTTAGAGATCTGGTCATTAAGCTGTATGTTCCCTTGCTTTGGATAGCATCTCTCACACACAGGTTTCAAACTTGGCTGATTTATCTTAAGGTTAGACACATAGCCTCTATCTCCCCTTCCCAGATATTGAATCAGGGACTTGATAGAAAAACAAATGAGCTTTTATTAAAGTAAAAAAGGGGCCAGCGAGATGGTTCGGTGAGTAAGTTCATTTCCCATAAAGTGTAACGACCAAAGTTCCATCCCAGAACCTTACATGGTGGAAGGAGAAAATGAATTCAATTAAAATTATAAGCTGTTTCCACAAGGCAAGTGCACTATAACACACTCTCTCTCTCTCTCTGCTCTCTCTCTCTGGGTGTGTCTCCCTCTCTCTCTCTTTCCATACAAATATATATAGATGATACATAAGTAAATGACTAGAAAGATAGATACACAGAGGGAGAAACAGGTAGATAGTAGACAAATAGTAAGATAGATTTAAATTAATTTAGGCATAAGGTACATCTTGGAGAAAAAAGCTGGACTCATCAAGGTAGGAAGAATAACTGTTTACTCCAAGTGTTGAATTAATTGTAGTTTTTATTAATGTAGTTGTAAAAAATACATTTTGCCCAGTATAAATTGAGTCTGTAATACAAAAAGTGTACAGCATCATTTTTAGCCAACTATACAAGTTAGTTTATTCTATAATTTGGGTTTTATTTTTGAGTTTACCACAAGATTTTTTTTTTTTTGCATTAGCTAAACAATTTTATCAACATGAGTTTTCCTCATAGCTTTGGGACACTTGTAAAGTTTCCTGCTCTTGGCTGATGACTAACATTGTGCTTTGTTATACATTTATCTGTCACTGACATGCTTTTAAACTGTAAGTTAGCAATATGATGAATATTTGAAGCTTTTTCTTCCTTCCTTCTTTCCTTCCTTCCTTCCTTCCTTCCTTCTTTCCTTCCTCCCTCCCTTTTTTCCTTTCTTCCTTCCTTCTTTCCTTCCTCCCTCCCTTTTTTCCTTTCTTCCTTTGAATTCTACCCTGTTCCCTAATTTCCAAGATCTATCTATCTCAGACTAGTTATGTTGATATATATATATATATATATATATATATATATATATATATATATATATATATAAACTTCACCCTCAGAACAGATCCTCTGAACCACAGTACATGTCCTACAAAAACTACCAGATCTTATTACACATGTGCACAGCCTACTGCCTTCAGTTTGTTTCCTATCAGCTTTTCTTTTCTTACACACAGGCCATTCTATTGTTTTTGTTTCTATTTTTTTATCCTGTAAGGATACCCAAACCCTACCCTCACAGTTGTAAACTAGAAGGCAATTCCTCCATCTTCAGAAGATTGACTACAACATGAATAAACTGTTGCCATTTGAAAATTTAATTAATTTGGTGAATGACATACTTTGTGGTGGCTAAAATTTTCCGGCTTTCATGTCAAAACTTGGAAGCATTTACAGAACTGGTATATTAATGAAAAACAAGGATGAACCTTATTTTAATATAAGACATATAAGACATATATTAGAAGTCATAAGATTAGAAGTCATCACTGCCATAATTTTTCAAATAAGATTAACTATTGAAAATCAATGAAATTTCTTCAGCTTGTTATTGTCTCTAGCAATGAGGGAAATGCAAATCAAAATAACTTTGAGATTTAATTTCTGTAGCTGTTGATTCAGACATAGATTCAGGACAAAGGTGGTTTACTCTATTGTCTAATTTAATCCCCGGTCCTAAGTTCTGGAGACCTGGAGCATTTAAGCCTCAGGACAATCTACTCTTAAGCCTAGAAATGGAAGGCTTCAGCCTCAGCTTCTGTAAAATCTAGAATGTTTAAGCCTCCAAGGCTTACTGCTGAATAAGCCATTCTGACTAGCTCCTTCTGAACTTACAGCTGGCTGCTCTCAACTGTATCTCTGATTCAACTCATTCACTGTTCTAACTCAAACTCTTCTCCAAGCTTATTGGATTATACAAATCATCTGAGATTGCTTACTGTTTCTGACCAAACTCTTTTCACTGCTGCTGATTCTGGCTGACTCCCACAACTTCTCTGACTCAAATGCTCTGCTCAGCTTCAAAATGACTCTTGCTGTCTGATACTGATTTCTGCTGAGCTGCCTCTATGTCTCTGGTTCAGACTCCTCAGACTGCTTCTGTGTTCTGGGAACTCTCTGTGACTACCTCAGCTAGCCTTTCTGCTTATCTGCATTATGATCTGACTCTCTGAGCTGAGAGCCTGCTTTTCTACTGTAAGACTTGGATGTATCCTCATTTGGACTCACTCTGCTAACTTTTCCTCTGATTTGTCACTTTGTCTGCCCTTCACTCTGATTTATCTCAGAATTCACTTCCTATCTGACACTGACTCTGTCTGAGCTTTGCTTCCTATCTCCCAAATGCTGGGATTAAAGCTGTGTGCCACCACTGCTTTCTGAATACTAGGATTAAAGGTGTGTACCAACATTCTTTCTACCCTGGAACAGCCACACTGATTGATTTAAGCATTCCTTTATACACCTCACCTTAATCAGAATGGCAAAGATCAGCAAAACATCAACAATAAATGCTAGAGAGAATGTGCTGGATAAAGGATATACTCATACCCTAATGATGGGTTTGCAAAGTGGTCCAGACACTCTAGAAGTCAGTAGTGTGAATCCTCAAAACGCTAAAAATATGTCTAAATATGATCTAACTACACCACTCCTCCATGTGTGCCTAAAGGACTGGACAATCTACTTAATAGATACTTAGTCATGTTCATTTCTGCTTTATTAACAATACCTTGGGAATAGAAGCAAGTTAAATGTCCTTCAACAGATGAATAAATAATGAAAAAGTGATACAAATACACTGTTTAATACTATTTATTGAGCTATATAAGATTAAATCATAAAATTTGCAAACAAATAGATGGACTAAGAAAGAGATCATATTGAGTGAGGTAATTCAGAAACAGAAAGCCAAACTTACATGTTCTTTCTCATCAGAGGTTCCTAACTCTAAATCTTTACACATGTGCACAACATCTGGGTAAACTACAGAAACGAGGAAAGTGAAGGGAGAAAAATAACAATTATAAGCGATTGGTAAGTAAAATTATATATATGCTTTAATTTAGGGAGTATGGGATAGATACAGATGGGTATAGGGAGGTAAATAGCAGTTTGACTTTCTAAAAGTATAATAAGAAATCATACTCCTAAATATATACCCCAAACTACCTATAACATACACACACATAAATACACACACACACACATAAACACACACACACACACACATACACACACACAGATATACACACATACACATACATACATGCATATATATATACTATGTAACATACACATATATATGCATATATTGTTTAAATGAAAATTTTATATCTAGAATGACAGTGCTCCTGCAAGAGACATAGACTATCTAACAACAGCAAACACATATACAATATAAAACATAAGAAACTCTCATTTAAGTTTTTTTGTCGGCCATGCCCAAGAGACTCCCTACACATTACAAGCTTTTGCTGTTACTCCTTATTGCTCCCAAAGGAAGTCCCTATTGGTGAAGACACCATTCAATTTGGACACAGGATTCTAAAGACCTGGATCTGACCTGAGAGCCTCCTTCCTGAGGACCACCTTACATAGTTTGAGAAGGTGCCATGCAAGCTTTCAAAGGAAAGAATAAACAGTAGTCTGACCCAGCCATGACAACTATGACAACAATGGAAAGCATGGAATGATAACCATAGGGTACAGTAGTGGCACACATAACTTGGTAGTAACCAACAGCTCTCTAATTGGACTTAAAAAATGCTCCATCTGAAGAAAGTCATGCGTAGTACTAGAAACTTAGTGAAATCACAGATCTTGAAGAAGAATCTATAACTGCTACTTTACTAACCTAGCAGAATACTTAACTACATTCTAAACATTTGTCTACATACCCACAGATAAATATAGACCTCATTTCCCAGCAAAAATTTTTCTCAAACAGAGATCATTACAGAAAGCCTTAACCAATCAAACTGCAGAGTTTTGCAGACAAGCCACAATTAATAAATCTACAACACAACTCTTCTATCTAAGGATCAGATCAGAGAACCTTGTAAAATAGGGGGTTCAGAAAGATTGGAAGAATCAGATGAATAAGAAGTTTGCTGTGAAGTTGAGTGTTGTAGAAATGTTAGAAAAGCTTTATTCATTAAGTCACACCAAAATGGCTGCTTAAACATGACCTGAACAAGGAAGACATAAATAGGTATGCTGATGTGGAAGGGGAAATGTTCTAGATGCTTTAACTCTAGGCAAAGAATGACAGGAAATTAATGAAGGCTGAATGGGAGTGATAGTCTTCCCAAAGGAAGAACATCCAAAAGGTGATCCTTGAAAGTATACCAATATACAAGTAACATTATAAGGACAAAATATATTGTGTTTATATATTTAGGAAAGTGTGTAACACCAACTTAAGAAAAATAGGAATATTTGGAGTGAGGAAAAGGATTGAGGAAATGAATGAGTTATAGTATAGTATAGTATAATTAAATAAAATTTATTTTTCTTATATATAGAGCCTATCCTTTTAATTTAAAAACATCTCAGCAGAAATAAGGGTTCCCAAAAATCAATTTAATAATTTCTTTAAAAAAGGAAAGAAAACTTAATGTCAAGAGCAGAAAAGGTCTTACAAATACTACACATGTTAAATTATATACCAATAATTGCTTATTATGAGTGTTGAATACAATTTTGAAACCTACAATTTTTAAAGTGAGATTTAAAATATGTTTCTTATATGTATAACATGTAGAACATCTATTTATATGCAAGATTTTCATGGTTAAAACATAAAAGAATTAAAGATACATCTTATTATATCATTAATGACATTAATCAAAATAAAGATGTAATAGTTCTATTAATTACAGAAAATTTAAGTGTCAAACTTAGAAAATTATGATGTGTTAGTGGAACTTTATACAAGGACATGAATTAATTCTGTAATATAGTGAAAAAACCTTATTTATATCTGTACCTATTAATAAAATATCAAAATGTATAGCGACAAATGGACATACTTCAAGTAGAAAAAAAGAAGAAAAAAAACCACCCAATGTCATAGATGCTGGCTGTAGCACAGCTCTGTCAATAACTGACAGCTCCTGTAGGTAGAAACTGCTCTATCAGTCAAGATGAAATCTAACAAATATTCTTCCTCTCAGTAGCAGAAAGCATATTCTTCTCTAGCTCATATAATTCACAAAAGTAGCTCTTATTCCAGTCCATAAAACATTATTCATAAAACTTAAAGGAAACCAAATTATATGAAAAATGATGAGACTTTAATAGAATTAAACTAAGATTCTTTTTTTTAAGCTGGGGAATTTCATAGTGCTTGGGGATTAAAGGACAAATTTGTAAGTTGCTCGAGTCAAAAATGTTTCATGGAAAAATTGGAAGAATCCCTTCTCATATATTAAGTAAAATATAACTTAGCAAAATTACTAGTATCAGTAAAATTAGAGAAAAGTTTGAGCATTAAATACTTAGATTTTAAAAAGAGATCTAAATATTAATTTGTGGGTTCCCATTTTCTGGCCCCTTCCCCAGGACAGCCAAGCATTATGTTCCAGTCTAGCCTCAGGAAGGGGAGACATTGTCAGGAACAGTCTGGAGCCAGAGGATCTTGGGCAGTGTAGGAGCTCAGTCAGACATGGGTGGTCCCATATCATTGGTTAGGCCAGAGTCTTAAGGAAGTAACTTTTGTATATGTGGTTTTTGCAAGAACTGAGTGTGGAAGAGCCCTTATAAGGCCATCTGGAGGAACGGGGAAAGTCCAACCCAAGGTCCTCCCTCTGCAGGAGTTAGATAAACAATAACCAGGCCTCATGCCTTGAAGAGGAAGGATCTTATCAGTAAGTACAAGCACTAGGGTATGTGAGCACATGGGGAGGCTTTGCCAGCTGTTAATGTTAGCTGAGGTCTATCAGCATAAGAAAGGGGAACAGCTGAACACCTTCTGCTCTCAGGTGAAATCCGGGGCTTAAAGCACACCTCAACACTCTCTCAGCTCTAGGCCAGCCCCACATTAATTCATGCTGATCTTTATAAAACTGAAAAAAAAAAAAGAAAAGGAAAGAAAAGTATATTAAACTGAAAGGGAGAGAGAAAAAAAAAACAAAACAAATACTTGAAAAGAAGCTAAGAAAATCAATAGAGGAATTAATAGAAACAAAAGTACAACGAAATGGAAACCTCTGTCTACTAAAGCAAGAGGCAACTTCACTAAACACACCATGGAGGTTAAGTGGAACATAAAGGATAATAAGAACTGTGTGCCCCAGAGCATGAACCTTTAAATAACATAAACCATGTTCTTGCCAGAGATAGACTCCCCAAATTAATTCAAGAAGAAATAGATCATCTGGATAAAATTATGTCTAGAATTGTAGAATTATATTAATCAATAATATTTGAAGAATAAAAATATTATCTCCGGTAGATATCATAATTGAATTACATAAAATGTAAGAGAAAAATATAAATTTTCAAAAATATTTTTGAAAAAAACAAGTAACACAAAATTCATTTGAGTGGGGTCAGTGGAACAAGTCTGTAATCACACTGCTGAGAGAGCTGAGACAAAAGAGCATAATGTGCAAATGAAGACAATGCATAGTGAGGTACAGGAGGGATATGCAACGCTATAGATAGCTGAGATAGCCATCAGGAATTATATTAACACATATTTACCTAAAAATCCCCCCACACATATATACTGTATGCAATTGAATATTTATCTGCTTATACATGACAATAATATTTTAGAAATAGAGGCCAGGAATTTGAGAGAAAGCAACATGGAGAAGCTGTAGCAAGGAGTGAATTGGACTTAAATTGTGTGATTGTATTTAAATTTAAAAAATTAAAATATTAAGCTAAAAAAAAAAAAAGCTAGTGTAGTCAAAACAATATGTCTGTAAAGAGCCTCAAGGAGAAGTGGAAAATAATTGCAAAGCATCTAAAAGGTTTCTAACTCAAATACCCAATGAATCCTTAGAAATCAATATTGAAGAACTGACTCAATGAAAACAAGTAAGATCTAAATAGACATTTACAAATGACGATCTATAACAACATTAGAATCCGGCGGAACTTGAAAAAAAAATAAAAGAAAAAGAAACAAGGAGGGAGAAGAGGAGGAAGATGAGAAGAAAAAGAGAAATGAGAAGAAGAAGAAGAAGAAGTAGTTTTGTTATCACTACAATCGTTACAAAGTCTAATTTCAAAAAAAAAAAAAAAACAAAAGAAACCAACTAGCTTTATCTTTATAAGTTATAAGCAAGAATGCATCAAACAAAAACTCTCAATTCTTTATTTTTGTGTAATTGCATCCAAATGTCAATGGTATCCGCACTTATAATCATCAAAAGCTAAAAGCAAACAGGATGTCCTTCAGTTAAGTGGATAAAGGCATTTGCACATGAATAGGAGTATATTGGGGAAAATGTGCCTACTAGTGAGAGAATACACAGTTTGTGTTAACAAGGAACAGAGTTAAGAGATACTTAGTTTATGGAATATATCAAAATTAGCCCCTTTAAGAGGGACTCATATTACAGGAGATTTATCTACTAAAATTTCCTAAATAATATTTACATTATTTTCTGCGAATTCAGTAGTTTTAAACTGCAACCTAGTGTGCGGAGTGTGCTTCTTTTTCTGATGAAAGTTTTAATGAATAAAATATCCATCAATATGCATCTGAAGTTCTGCTATTAAAATCACATAAAAAGACTGGTCAAATTAAAAATTTATATATTCATATTTCTCCTGTTGTTTTGTTTGTTGTTTCTTTTGATTTCTTTGTTGGATTTTTGAGACAGTCCTGTGTTCCATAAACTTACTGTGTAGCCAAAGTTGACTTTGGTGTTCTGTTATCCCTGCCTCTATTCCTTTAGAGTAGTAGCACTGTATGAAAACTAGGGTCTATATTCCAGGGGCTATATTTGGAGAACTGTTTGGTATGAATGGAATATAGAAACACCTTTAATTCAGGACTTAGAAAGTAGTGGTAATCCATGCCTTTAGACAAAAAAAAAAAAAAAAAAAAAAAAATTAGAAGCAGACACAGGAAGCAAAACTCAGAAAAGTGACATCTGAGGTGAGTCGGAGAGAATGGCAGACAAAGTGACTAATCAGAGGAAGAGTTAGCAGAGTAAGAACATGCCCAACTCTCATGGGAAAAGGCAGGCTCTCAGCTCAGTTAAAGAGAGTTACATAGGAGTTAGAGTCAGTTATAGATGTGAGTTGAAGCAGAGTAAGAAGAGTCTGCTGAAAAGTCAGTTAACAAGAGCAGACAGAGGAGAAAAAGAAGAGTCAGTTGAGAAATACACTGGTGAAGACTCAGTTGAAGACTCAGTAAGAAGAGTCAGATGAGTCAGTGAGTTGAGCTGCAGGCTGGAGACAGTTAGCAGAGTGAGTTAAGAAGAGTTAGTTAAACAGTCAGTTACAGAGAAGCTCAGAAGCTGAGGCTGGAAAGAGTTACAGAATTAGTTGAAGCAGCCAGTTACAGAGGCAGGATGGAGCAGTGAGAATTCAGAGAGAGACATAGAGACACAGCAGAGCTTAGCAAAAGAAGCCCAGAACAAAAAGTGAGTTGAACCAGAAAAGTAGGAGTTCAGGAGGAGCTAGTCAGAGTGGTTCAGTCAGCAGTAGGTCTTGGAAGGCTAAGGCTAAAAGCCTTCAAGGTCCTGGCTAGCAGTTTAAATGCTTTAGATTGTATGAAGCCTGAACCCTTCCAGTTCAAGGTTTAAGACTAGGTTGTAATGAGGCTGACACACTCTAGGGCTCCAGGGCTCTGGGCTAGAACCAGAGATTTAATTAGGAAGCAATTAAATGGCCCTTGCCTTAAATCTACAACTACGACTTACAACTACAATTTCCCAAAAGCTCGTGTCACAGCTTGTATCATCACAGGATCATGCATAATATTTTTATGAAAGATTTTCTTATTTTGTAAGTTTTACTTATTATTTGGAGGATAGGTTTTTCCTACACTTTTTTCTGTATAGATATATTGATTATTAACCTGCTCGTAAATGTGTATACTAATAAATACTGTATTATAGTATTTCCAATACTAAACATTTAGTTTGCAATTAAACATGCATAATAGGAAAGAAAGATTTTTGAACTTCTATAGTAATAATATATCTGTAATTCAAGTCAATCATTTTGTCTGTGTCATCTGCAAATCCCATAAAAAGATTAAAGATATTTATGATAATTAATCAGACAATACCTTTAATAATTATATATTTCTTTTAATAATAAAACAATTACATAATAGCTTCCTATCATTTCATAACAATTTAGTACAAAGAAATGTTAATAATCTAAGCTAATATCTTAATTCGTTTTACTGAAATTACACTCAGGACATCAAATTAGAAATATAAATAACCTTAAAACTAACAGTAAATTTTAAATTAATAAAACTTAAGCATAATGGCAGCTACAAACTAACTATATTCTATTTTTAGCAGTGACTGAGAGCTAGGGGATACTTTCTCATGACATACATACCAGATTAGTTTGATCTTATTGGGAGAGTCATAGATGCTCTGAATGGAGATACATTGTAAATTGGTACCTCCACAATTGCCAAGTCTCAAAACATTAAATGAGAATTGTCTTCACCAAATCTTTTGAGAATATTTGCCTCTGCTTTGAATTACTTTTCTCTGAAATCTGGGAAATTGAACTATGCTTGGTAATTGAGTTTAAAATGACCTGCGTTGAAATGTAATTTGCATTCATCTAACAAAGAGGACACTCTCCACCAGCTATATTACTCAGATTAACACAATGTAAAATGGTATGTTCTCAATAAGTGTATGCCCAGCTATTGAATATGTGGTTTCAAATGAGATATGACTGCGTAATTGCTTTGAGAGCTGTAAAACCAAAGAATGAGGCAATTTTCTTCTTACATGCTTCCAGGATGTACATTCATTATGTCCACATAAACTGCCATTTTATTCTTCTCCTATGTAGACATACAGAGACCTTTTCCCACCTATTCAATGTGTCTATTATTTTATTCCCTATTGTATATAGGTATTTTCCCAAATTTTTCTTTATTCTATTCTTCCTTATTACTATATACAATTTGGATATGATTTCTTCCTTTTGGCCTTGTTATCTTTCTAATTTGCTTTTTGTGCACACTTTTCCATACAGGTATTCATTTTACATAAAGAACCTTGATATGTATGGCATTGGTGAGTGCAAGATAAAGACACAATAGCTAAATTAATTCAAAGAAAACTCAAATATACTATAGTTCAAGACTTATTAAAAAAAAGGAATTAAGTTGCTGGTGAGAAATAAAGAAAAAATTGTACAATTTCCTGGCCCAGCAAGTACTGTCTGTACTTATCTGATTATTCTCTCAATACTCTTTGGAGAATTTGTGAATAATTGTCAATTTTCCCTGACTTAACAATATTTAAAGAAAAATCTAGATATTGAAATTTTTTTCTCCAAAATAATAATCATGATGACCTTTTAAAACTGGAAATATTATACCATACCTGTTATCCATGAGCCCAACAATGAATAAACAGATTTTTGCCATTGTTTCATGGATTAAAAAGTCAATTAAAGAAAACATTGAACTAGGAATTATAAGTATGACCACTGGGAAATGATATTTACGATTATTAAAAACACCTGTGTCTGAAGCTTATAGTTTTACCACACAGTAAATGCTCCTAGTATTTATTATGACTTAGCAAAGTTGCATGAGAATATGATAATCCAAATAAAAATAGGTTATCTATTTCAGAAAGTACTCACCACTGTTATTTAAATAATAGAGTATTGATCCATTTCCAAACCTAGTCCTACATGCTATGATTTTTCCCCCCACTCTAAACTATAATGATAACATCCATATGAACATGTACATGCCATAAATTTACACTGAATAAAACATAGCCACACATGGACATAGACTCACAGGTTACATATAAAATTGGTTAAACTGAGGCGTTAATTTTCTGATTTTTGTATGCTATGGCATGTGTAGACTGCCACTAAATAAAGATACATGTAATTTTTATCAAACAAACAATGGAAGTTGAGTCTACAGTTATTTAAAATTAAACAGTTAAAGAAAACTTCCATGTGCACAATGTAAATTCACTGAATGCATGGATTCCTTCCTTGTTTTTTTGAAAGAAAAGTTCATTAAGAAGTTGCAATTATTGTTTCATAGGTTTCTGAAATGAAGCTTCCAGTAGCTTCCAGTAGCTTCCAGTAAGCAAGGGGTAATTTACAATTTGTACATATATATTCGAATGTCGGGCTGACTTCTTCATGGCTTTCTCATTGTGCTGGCCTCTTTTGATATTACTTTTATTAATAATTTCAGTTTCATATACTATATCTTGATAACACCCCCTTCCCATTCCTCCCTGTTTCTCCCTCCTTCCCCTGTGCCCTCAAAAAAAGAAGAAGAAGAAAAATGAAAATTAAGTCCAGATAGTGTGACAGGAGCATGGATAACAGATATCACCATGGATCCTGGAGGCTGCAGGCTACTCCCATGATGGATATTCACCAGGCTCAGTGCCTGTGTGATGCCCAGGCATCTGTAGGATTCCCTGGAGCCTGGGGCAAGTCCTGATGTGATGCCTGGGTACCTGTGGGATGCACTGGTGTCCACAGGAGGTCCTGGTGCCTGTGGAAGGCCCAGGTGACTGCCAGATGATCAGATTCCTGTGTGATGTCCACCTGCCTACTAGATATCCAGGTGCCTGAGGGATGTCCGGGTATCTGTGGATTTTCCCAGTGCCTGCATGATGCCAGAATATCTGTGGGATTACTTGTAGCCTGGGGGATGTCCTGGTATCTGTGAGATTCCCTGGTGCCCAAAGGAAGCTCTAGTGACTGCTGGATGACCTGTGTGATGTCTGGGTGCCTGCAAGACATACAGATGTCTGTAGGTTGATCCAATGCCTGTGTGATGCCCTTGCCTCTGCAGGATTTCCTGGAGCCTGGGGGAAGTCCTGGTGCTTTCAGGATGTCCCTGTGCCTGTGGAATATTCCGGTGGCTGCAGGATAGGATGTCTGTGTGTCTGTGGGCTATCTAGGTGCCAGCAATAGGCCCTGGTGACCACCAGATGACAGGGTACGTGAGGAATGGCCGTGTACCTGCTCTGCAAGATGACCAGGTTCCTGCAGGATGTCTGGATGCCTGGAAGATGTCCAAGTGTCTGTGGGCTGACCTACTGCCTGTATGATGCCTGGGTGTCTTTCGGAGTCCAAGGAGCCTGGGGGTTATCCTGGTACCCATTGGAAGTCCTGGTGCCTGCAAGATGTCTAAATGCCTATAGGATATCCAGGTGCCTGTGGGAGATAGTGGCACTTACAGGAAGGCCTGGTGCCTGCAGGATGCCCTGGCAACTGTGGGAGGCCCTGGGACATCCAGGATGACTGGGTACCTATGGGATATTCAGTTACCTATGGGAGGCCTTGATGCCTATGGGAAGTACTGGTGCCTGCAGGATGATCTGATCCCTGCTGAATGTCCCAGTGCCTGTGGAAAAAGCTGGTATCTGTGGTATGTGCTGGTATCCACAGGAGGTTCTGGCATCTGTGGGAGGTCCTGATGCCTGCAGGATGTCTGAGGACATGTAGGATGCCCTGGTTCTCACAGGATATTGGAGCATCTGCTCAATGTCTGGGTGCCTGGGCTATGTCTAGGTACCTGCAAGCTTGGGCAGTGGGACCTAACTTCAGGTCAAACTTCCTAGTACTTGGTCTTGGGCTGATATGAGACTGGTGAATGTCCATCATTGGAGAAGCCTGCTGCCTCCAGAATCTGTGACAATGTCTATGATCCATGGTCCTGCAAAATTAGCTGGACTTAATTTTATTTTTTCTTCCTCTACTTTTTTAAAAAATGTTTTTGAAGGCACAGTGGTGGAAGGAGGGAACATGGAGGAATGGGAAGAGGAACTGTAGGACTTTCTGCAGGCACTAGGACATTCCCCAAGCTCCAGGGACTCCCATAGACACCTGGAGATCATGCAGACACTTTGTCAATCCACAGAAAACTTCCATGTACACAGTGTAAATTCACTGAATGAGTTGATTCATTCTTAATTTTATCCTGGTCAAAAGAAAACCTGTGTGTTATGTTTTCACCGTAAGTAGTTGTTAAGCAATGCAATTTAAATTTAGCAACAAAAATAACACCAATACCACAAGCAAATACTATATCACTATTACCATAATGACCCTTTAAAATTAAGTCTCATTTTCATTTTAATTGGTCCATAATAGTGATAAAACTTATGGGGCACAGTTTGTTGTATTATAATTGTCACACTTCACTATACTTGTGATGTTTAGGTGGAATGATATGAGAAGAAGGACTCCATGAAGATCAGAAATGTGTAGCTATATGTCTCTTATTGTTATCAACAGTATTATAGTATTAAATTTTACCATATAAACTCATCTCTTAACTTTGATATGATAATGGACTTTCTGTATTAACAATCTAATTTTGGCATAATGTAAGTATTTAAAAAATATTAGCAACTCTATTGGCCTTCATTTCTACATTTAGGTCAAGTCTACTGATATAGACCATTATTTTTCTGTAAACATTTTGTGCCTTTCAAACAAAGATTCCTAATTTTATTTATTTTTAATTGCATATTTGAAATCCAAATAAATTAACTTCTTAGGAGTCATTTTATTTTGTTTTGCGTTATTTTACGTTTTTCAAGACAGTGTTTTTTCTGTGTAGCACTGGCTGTCCTGGAAGTCACTTGGTAGACTAGGCTGAGAGCAAACTCAATGATCCACCTGCCTCTGTCTCTACCTCTGAGTTCTGGATTAAAGGCGTGAGCCACCATGTTCAGCTTCTTAGGAGTCATTTTAGTTTTATTTTCTTTTCATTTCTTACACATAAAAAGATATAGTGACACTGTATAAAAACATTACACAATAATAAAAAATAATTAGACCAGTTCCCTGTTTATCTTATATAGCCATTGCAAGTATCTGTGAGAAAAAAAAAAAACTTCTTTAAAGAAATGCTGTGTCTGCAGAGACTGATTCCATTTAAGATGAGAGCTGACACAGCTTGTAACACATCTTTGTAATATACTGGCAACCTGTGCAGTATATTTGTGTCTAACGTTAATACTTCCTGACATAAAATTTCATAGACTTGATAATGCCTCTGCAATGATGTTACCTTGATAACTTAACTACTATTCAATAATCCCTCAAGAGGATAAAATTACACAGAAAATAACACATTTTATTAAATGTATGCATAGAATTTAAAAGAAAAACCAATGGATGTTTCAGTAATCATATTTTGAATATTCCTTTCAAAGTGAACCAGAAAACAAAGATAACTAGTACTATCAAAACATTGGGTAGTTATTAAAAAAAAAAAGAGTTCATATTTTATGCAGTGAGTAAAAGCAAAGATTAGCAGTATCACCCAAGGAGCTAACTTAGACAAATGTGGATATGTATGCTATATTCATGAACAGTTTTATGGATGCAATAAAATGCCATAACCATAACCCAGATGATAGAAGGAATTTATTTATTTTGCCTTAGGTTCCATCCACATGGTTGGATGCCTTTGACAAATTAGAATTGCATTGGACAATTTCCATTATCCCAGAACAAAGCAGGAGACCTCTCATTAATCATACTAATCTCTTTAATAATTACTGTCTCTTTTCCAGAACACCCCTTTTATTCAACATTAAGCTTCCTGATGATCTTTTCATCTCCAAACTGAAGATCTATATTTGTTTGTTCCACTTTCTTTTCCTTGTAGACCTGCATAGTAGCAATCAGTAATAGCCATGCCACAGACTCAGTGTTAAAGCTGTCATGAAATTTCCTCTACCAAGGAAACTAGTACATTAATTTTCACTCTCATGAAACTTTCTATGATATGAGTAGAATGTAGCCACATTCTTTCCAAAATATTGTATTAATGGTCCCTAGCCCTGATTCTAATAAAAATTCTTGCTTCCTTCTAATACCGCATGAACCTGACCTCAACTACCCTTGTTAATCTCAGCATGACTGTCTTCTAGGCCCCTACTGGAAAGCCCATTTAACTCTGCTTGCAGGAATAAACCACGTTCCAAAGTCTTTCACATCATTCCAAAAAACAACACGGTCAAGTTTTCATAGCAATAATCCCACTCTCTGGTACCAACTTCTGTGTTAATTATTTTCTGTTGATTATGATAAAAATGGTTGTATAATAAAAAGTTTATTTTAGTTTATAGATCCAGAGAGCTAGATGTCCATATTAGAAAGGAAGACATGTTGCAGGAGGCCACAGCTATAAGTTGAGAGATCACACAGCAACTGCATACAAGTATCAGAGAGATAACAGGAAACAGGGCAAGATTATAAATTCTCTAATCCTGCTCTAGAAAAGTATTTCTTCCAGCAAGGCTGACTTCCAAAAATTACATAACCTCTCAACTAATGACAACAACTGAGACTTTTAAATTCAAGTGCCTATGAGGATTATTTTTTATTCTAATCACAATGGTTAATTATATATTGTATAAATGTAATATTTGTTTTATTAAAATATGCATCTTTATGTAAGTATTTATTTAAGTGTACATGTATAAATATATGAAACACACAGCATGAGGATTATTAACTTATTGTAGTTTGACAGTTGAAAGTGCTTTCATCATGCCAGATAACCTAAAACAACATGGCAGAAAGAAAGAATCAACTCACAAAGATTATCATTAAGCTCTACATGCATGTGGTGACATGTACAAACACACACACATACATATATATGGTTACAAAATAAGTAAACACCAAAGGTAAAGCTATTAAACATCAATACCTTTGAATTATGGTGAGATGGCTTTGCCTGGTAGCTAATTTTGATATTTGAAACCTACTTAAAAGCAGAAAGAAAGAATCAACTCTGCAAAGTTGACCTCTGACCTTTACATACAAGCCACAATTTATACACATAATAATAATACAATGAAAAGAAAACTAAAATTCACTGAAAGCAATACCTTTTTCTTTTTTTCTTTTCTTTTCTTTTTTTGAGACAGGGTTTCTCTGTTGTAACTCTGGCTGTCCTAGAACTCAATCTGTAGACCAGGCTGACTTTGAACTCACAGAGTTCCCCCTGCCTCTGCCTCCCAAGCACTGGGATTAAAGGCATGAGCCACCACCACTGGGCCCAATACCTTTTAATTAACATAGACATCACAATAATGAAATCAACAAAAAATGTGTTTTGGTTGGAAATATCTTTGGGCATACAGTAATTTTGTTGTAATTCATGCTTCATGTAAGAAGATGTATATATCAGTGTGCCAAGTGCTGTCATATCTCACATATTCAGGCTCTTATAGGGAAATATTTGCAACTCACTAAGGATGATCCCTGTGCATACTTCAGTGAGGCTGGATGTGGGGTATCATTCTTACTGCTAAGAATTTTTTATTGGAAATGGATGGACACTAAAGACGTTGTCTTTGACCATGGTTGAATCTCATTAAATGACAAATTGTCTTCATATTTTGAAACAATAAGTGTATTAATTATAATAAAACCTTAAAATATTACATTGAGAATCAAACTGACACAATTGAGTTGACTGGGTCATCAGTCGCATGGCTTTGATAAGCTCTGAAAAAGTGAAATCATAGCACAGTCATCTTTCTGCATTTCATTGATAGTCCAAATGGACACATTCACTTTGTGCCAATAGGCACAGTTGAAACCTTACTCAGTTTCCCTGCCAATATGAAAATTTGAATAAAATTACCCACAATTCCTCACATAGTGATTTTTTTTTTGGAAACAAATTTAATTGAGCCTTGCTGATCTGCATTAATGTATCTGCTTAAATGGAGCAAACCTAATTATCTCACATAAATGCTAAGGTGTGACAAAGCTAATGTGATCAGAGTCAGCTGGATGTATTCACTGAGTATTGTAAACACATGTCCCATTTGGGGTAGAATAGCTCGTTATACATCAGTGACTGAACCAATTGGAAAAACCTGCATCATAGTTTCCCTGTTCCACAATGATCATTGCATCAAGAATCCCTGAAACCCAGAACCAGAAGGTTATGTTAATTGGGATTTAATGTCTATGGTGAAGTAAGAAAATCTACATTGGCTCTCCAGAGATGATTCAGTAACAAAGAGTGTTGACTTGTCTTTCAGAAGACCTGTATTTGGTTCTAAGTGTACCATTATCAGGTTCCTTATAACCATTTGTTACACCAGTTTTAGGATAGCCAAAGATACCCTCTCCTTGCCTCTGTGGGTACCCATATACAAAAATCATGTACACATCATGTACACACATGCACAAACACATGTATGCACACACACTCACATGCACACAAACATTGCACACTAATACACAGAGTGAGAGTTTAGAAAAAATAGAATTTTTTTCATATATTTGAATTATTTGCTTTCAAAACCCAAGTTCCTGAGGCATTTATGAATTGAGTCTTACCTTTTGATAGTCTTCTTCAGCCACAAATCTTTACTGTTCTACTTTTTACAAAATTGAATCTTATCTTGTAAAAATGGAATTGCAGAAAATTTATCTTGATGTTCCCTCAAAAATAGTGGTGAAAGGAATAAACTAGTTAAATGTAAAGACTTTTCCAATAGAATAGAAAATAACAGGTTAAGGAACCACTCAAAGAGCTGATGGACCACAATCCATTATACGAAGTTAAATATTGGATTAAAGAATTTGATCTAAACATTAAGTCTAGTATGAATTGATAAATCTGAACTCGACTTAGTTTTTGATAGAAAAAAGCTAGATGAAAATAAAACTGAAAGTTAGCTTTTATGAATTTCTTTTCTTCTCATGCAATTTAAATATATACCATAGAAATTAAAAGATATTTTCTATACTGTTAAATCTAATTCTATCAGAGCATGGATGAGTGGGCAAGCATATACCTATAAACTTATATAATCAACTTTTAATTTTTATACATTATACTTGGAAATATTAAATATTACAAAATAACATTCATTTTAAATAAATTAAAAGAAGACAAAGGCTAAGATTTGTTTGGCAATTTGTTGTTTTGAATCTTAGTGCTTAATTTTTACAGTTTAAATAAATTATGAAGACTAGGAAATGGGCATTGAAACAAAATTTACTTCTTTTAATTAAACATGTTAGAATTTATTTTATTAATTAAACCACCTAAGCAGTGGGCTAAAGATACTATTGGGTATCAGCTTTTAAGTGCCAATGAAGACATGGAACAGTCTATGCACAGTTTGCTATGTTCAGTTCCACTGTGTATTAAACAGAAAAATGCTTTCAAATATCTCTGATAATCTTAGTGAAACAACAACAACAGGAACAAAAGGTAGGGATAGGGAACCCCTCTTTAGCCTTTCACAAAGAAATGAAATGTCATTTCTGTTTTCAAAGAATAGTCAATACCTTCAAAGAGTTGAGCCAAGAATCCCACAGAGCTCTAAATCATAGAGTATGGCTCTACAGCATAACTGCATGGACTAAATGATGTAGGAACAGAAATATCATTAAAAATAATGTCTTTGTACACTGTATCTCTTAAACATTCAACTGTGTTATTAAGGGTATAGGCAATAAGGAATGAATAGCATTATATGTTTTACAGTAAACTTGGTGAATTAATTCCATATATCTTTCTATTATGAGTTTTGTTTTACAATTAGAATAAAATTAATTCTCTTTTTAAAGGACCTGCTATATTGACTGCCCACCCACACTCCTTTATTTTTCACATCTTGTTACAGCATATAGATACTGCTCAAATAAAGCCTTTTTAGAATATGCATTTCATCATTTATATTTGCATCTGCTGTTCAGTTATCTGATATATTCAGTGCCACCACACCATTCCCAGTTCAGTCAAAAGCTAGTTCTAGTCAATTCATAACATAGTGGTTATGTTTTATGAGTAATTCCTTTAACTTGACCCAATTGATTTATAGCTACATACAAACCTGTCTTTTGCTTTCCATAATTTTTTATGCTTATAAGCCTTATGCTTATGCTATACATTTAAAGGCTCTCATCTGTAGGCCATACTTCCTTTAAACACTAAGAAGACACATACAGGTTCACTGTCTGAATTTAAATGCATACAAATTTCTAGCAAAAAAGAAATATAAAATCAGAGGGTCTTTATTTCTATAAAATCTAAGTGGTCATAGTCTTCATTCTCCACCTTTAATAAGTAGATATTAGAGATATCACATGATAAAAATCTGTTCAGGACTAATTTGGGATATCTCAGTGTTTTAGAGGTCCCAATCCTGTGGTGTCTAAGATCGTTGGCTTTAGAGGTTTGACAGTCCTTTAGAACTCTTCAATGACTAAGACCTACAGTTTCACTTTTCTTGCTCTTTAGAGCTTGTTATTATCCTTCAGCCTTCTCTTTGTATCTTCTTTTATTTTTTACACTGTTCCTGTTCTCTAGCTCAGCCTAATCTCTGCTTCTACCCAGTGCCTCAATTTTAGCATTTCAGCAGCCAGCCACATTTGTGTAACCAGCTCTACCTACAATATTAAAAGTAGACAAAAAGAGACTTAATTTTGTAACACCGAGGGATGCACCATAGGGTAGCTCCCAGCCAACTCTCCAAGTGAGCCTGAATAGCCCACTTAGAAAACCAGAGTGGCTTACCAGTAAATGAAGGTTTGTCTTAGCAGCAATCATTTGCATCAATCACATCATTGCTCCTTAACACCCATCACAGCAGTTCCTCTGCCAGACTGCCAGTGAATATGCTTCTCCCAGCTGCAGGTCTCCTTAGAAATGGTTTCATGACCATCAATACTTTACAAAGGCTGCAATAGCAAAAATCCAGATACAAATGGTATAAAATACTTCTGGCTGAGCCTTCCTGTTTGGGCGCCAGAGCAATCAGCTGTGTTTTAGAAAGGCATCCAAAGAATATTCAAAATGTTTGGTCTCACAATAAGAATGGTTTAGTTGTCTGTCTGATTGACAGACTATTTCTCTAATAATCCTGTCTGGAAGGGAAAGCCCAATAGTTCCAATTAGGGGATAAAATTGGCCCGTCTTCCCAGGTCTTTTCTTATTTTCAGGAGTGCATAAAATAAGAACTTGAACTTATCATTAGTGCTTTCACACTTGTGCAACACACGCCCAGGTAGCTGAGAATAGTGGGTTTCCCTCTCAGCAGTAGTCACCTTATTTTTCATGTAAAAATAAAGAATATAAAATATTAAGAACTGGTACATGTTGAAAATTAAAATTCTTATTTAAAAGTCAACAATAGAAATGTTAACTTGAACAGGGGCCAGAAAGCTTCAACTCTATGCAAAGAAGAACAGGCAACTAAGGAATGCTGAGAGAGAAGAGATAGTCTTCCCAGGAAACAGCGTAACAATTGGTTATCCTATATCATATGGCCAGTTCTAAAAACATACATAGAAGTAATATAATACAGACCTAGAAGTTTGCATTTATGTGTTTAGGGATATATACGTAAATGCATGTACAACACATATGTATGTAACAACAGTTAATGAGAAAAGAGGGCATAAAATTGAAAGATAGCAAGGAAGAATATATCGGGAGGTTTGGCAAGAGGAAAGGGAGGGTAGGACTGTAATAACTATATCATAATCTCAAAAATAAAATAATTTAAAAAGAAACAGGATGATAACCATGGCAATTAGTTTAGGAAGGGTCTTGAGACATTCATTAGGAGAGTTTCTAGCCATATTCCTTTACGATTGTTAATTTGACCAGGTACTTTAACTTTTATTTTACTTTTAGAGCCATGGAAACTTACATTTGTATGGTCATTTTGATACCACTAATAACATTTGATGTTATAAAACAGATTAAGCTATTTAAAATTAGATTTGAACTAAAGAAAATGGTGTTGACAACTATTAATAGAAGTTATATCAACTGGGGCAAGCTGCTATTCTTTCATGTGGTGATTATCCTAATTATGTACTGGAAAGTGGGCCAAGAAAAACTCAGATATTACTGAACTTTAGTTTTCTCTAAGCTCTTAAAACACTTTTATAAAACTTATACCCAAGCAATCCATAAGCTAAGAAACAGCAACAAAGAAGTATAATGCAGAACTTTGCAGTGACAGAATTAAGCTTAGATATAAAATTTCAGTATGCTTTGATAAAAATTTTCCACCACATATATTTTTAAAAACTAATTCACTCCATAAAATTTTTCCTTTGCTTTGTGTTTCCACTTAAAATATATAGGCATCTTGCATACGTTTTTCTTACTTGGATTTTTTTTTTTGTTTGTTTGTTTAAACTCAGTACTTTCTCAGTACATCTTTCTCCTCTTGGTTTGGTGTTGTTGTCTTTCAAATACTTTCTTAGGTATGTTTATAAGCTGAGTTATCTTTGATCACAAAGACAACTATATTATGGATTCACTTTCAATGTGATTCATTACCACTAATTATTTCATGGGGGGATTTTGGAGAGACAAAACATCAGAAAAAAACAAATGTCATTGTCTTTCCTGAGTTGTCTTCATCATCATTTACTCAGTCAAAACTGAACTAAAAATAATTTCTTTTTAAATTTTTCATGTTTTTGTAATCATCAGAAAACTTCATGGCAACATTTATACATCACATGATATTAGAATGAAGATTTTTCCCCTAAAGTAGTATTGATGTTCATCTTGCCTTCATCTCAGATAACGAGCTTTTGTACTCTACATCTCAAACACTTATTTGTGTTTTCCTTCTCTCCACCTCCCCTCTCTCTCTCTTTCACTCTCTTTCTCTTCTTTCTTTCTTTCTGGTTTTTTTTTTTTTTGAGTTTCTCTGTGTAGCCTCTGGTTGTCCCACAACTCAATCTCCATAGCCCAGGCTGGCCTCCCCTGTCTGTGCCTCCGTAGTGCTAGGATTAAAGGCATGTATCACCACTCCCAGATTTATGTGTGTTTTCATTTCTGTGATTCTTCCATTTCTAGTTAGTTTGCTTTCAATATCATTGATGTGTTTATATATGTTGTGTGTGAAGGGGGTGTGCACCTGTATATTTCAGGTTTGTTCCATGTATTTGTACATATATCCATAATGGTTAGAAGTTAAAGTCTTGTGTTTTCCTCTATCACTCACAAGTTTGTAGCCAGTCTGGTTAGTCTAATAAGCCATTTTACCTGGAGAATTCTAGTCCCCACCTCCCAAGCACTGGGATTAGAGGGCGGCTGCCATGTCAGCCTGACTTTGTATGGTTACTAGAGAACCTAGCTTTGGTCCTCACATTCACACTCACACAGCTAGCAGTTTATCCACTGAGCCTTCTCCACCGGCTTCACTAATAATTGCAAAGACTTTAAGTTTCCATAATTCACATCTTAAAGAGTCACTTTACTACAACTTAGAAAGTTTTTAGAGACTTACTTAAAATGTAAATACAGATGCAAATATATTAACAAAAATACTTTATGAAAGAAAATAAATTTGAATTTGTAATATTAATCATAATTCTTATTATCAGTTCCAGTATGGTGATATCACATGTTTTATAGCCTCTAGAAAATTACCCTAAACACATATTAAAGAATAAGAGAATCCCAGCAATGGTGGCACATGCCTTTATTCCCAGCACTAGGGAGGCAGAGGCAAGCAAATCTCTGTGAGTTTGAAGCCAACCTGGTCTCCAGAGTGAGTTCCAGGACAGCCAGAGTTACAACAGAGAAACCCTGTCTCAAAAAACAAAAATAAATAAATAATAAGAGAAAATATACATACTATTATTTTAATAATGTTTTGAAATATACTTTATATACCATAACATTCCCATATGTACATATTTAAAGTGTAGTGTTAAAATATTTTTACTTTGATGTGTATTTGTTTCTGTTCTCATTTTAAAGTGTGTGTGTGTGTGTGTGTGTGTGTGTGTGTGTGTGTGTGTGTGTATTTGTGTCTTTAGTGGACACACAGCAATAAGTACAGAGGAGAGATACTTTATGGTCAACTCAGGTAAAACAACCTAAAGGATATCCATGTGGGATTTCAACTAACTTAGTTTGAATTCCTGTAGGCCGGAATGATAGCTGAAAACAGTTACAGATCTGGAAGTGTTACAGCTCAAGATTCCTTTTGAGTGACAGCCTAGAGTACTCCTTTTCAAAGTAACTAGGTGGGCCACCCACAGTACTATCATAAACAGGTCTTCTGTAACTTGCAGATCTCTAGGGGCAGAGGCAGGAATGAGTCTCACTTTCTGCAATGGTGCTGGCTACAGCAAGCCCCGTTCCTGGAGCAGAAATTTCAGGCATAGGGAGCCATGTTCAACCTAACCAAAGGTCTCAGGCTTAGGCAGCTGTTGTAGAAGTTTATTTTTAGTTTTGCTTAAAATATTGTTTTGTGAACTGTTGGATGAGGGTCTGCTTAGATATTGGCATTTTGTATTGTCTGCAGGTGTTGGATTTCTGTGAGGGATGTTTGATTGCTTATGATATGCACCTGAGGAGTTCTGAATCAATAAAATCCCCTGATCTGAGATTCTGATGGTTCCACTGTCAAGGATGGCTCTTGCCATGAAGACCTCTTGCTGATGTCTGGAAGGCTATGCAATTATGAAATATGCCTCTTGTGTTCTTTGCTGAGCCTCCCAAGCAGCAGCAAAACAACTACAAATAGTTTACCAATGTGGGGTAGCTCATCCAACATGGAGACAAGGAAGAACAAGAAAAAAACTCCAGACCTCACAGAGTAAAGTATGCCCAGGAAAGCTACCAGATAGAGATTAAATGATTAATTGAAGGCTTCTGAAGGAAGAGAGCGAGAGAAAGGAAATAAGCTTCTATGAAGAGAAAAAGCTGTGAAATTAATAAATAAATATGGAAGAAGCTCTTAGGTAAAAGCTATGCTTCAGACAAATGTTTTGGATGAATTTTCATGATGAAAACAGAGTTCATCTGGGAGCACGGTAAAACCAAGGGTTTAATTGCTTTTCCTAACTATGAAGCTGATACTCCCTCCTGCTGCTGGTGGTAACCAGGACATTGGAAACAGAAACCAGAGTGTACTATCAAATAAACTGATTTTGTTGATGGCTTTTTGTATGTGTGAAGCACAAGTGAGTCTTGTGTATGAGGTCTATGAAGAAGGGTGTATGTTTACCAGTACCAGTGTTGAAACAGAATGCCAAAATGCCAGAATGTTTCAGCCAGAGGTCCTTCCCAGTGTGAAAAACTTGATAGAAGTTTGGCATCATTTGATCATATGTACTTGAAGCATCATAATTGTTCCTCTTGTAAATGATTTTGCTGGTCTAGTATTAAATTGTGTTGTAAAGGTAAAACATATTTTTTATGTACAGAAAAGGGGGAATTGTTGCTTATGATCTCAACCTGAGGAGTTCTGAATCAATACAAACACCTGAACTGAGAGGCTCAGGATTCCACTGTCCAGTATGCTGTTGCCTATGATGGTGGTTCCCTCTACAGAAGTCTGGCAGGGTTTGAACCTATGAATATGTATCATTGTCCTTGCTGACCCATAGTAGGTGTATTACTACAGGCAGCCTATGTCACTTCCCCTGAGTCTTCCTTGGGCAGCTTCAGGGGGACCAGTCCTCCACCCTTAGGACTAATGGGGCCATGATCGGGTAACTCTTGAACCATGGTAAACCAATTTGCGAAGAACTGTCAAAGTTAATGAAAGAGTATAGGATAAAAATGATGTAAATACAGTACTCATGTTAAAATTATCAGTTTATTAAACACATTTATAGATTTATACCTACCCACTCATCTATGCTTCAGAAAATATGATTCTCTGACAGAGTTAGAATTTGAAGTATAGGAATTCTCAAAAAGTGTGAAAAATAAAGAATGGGCCAAGAAATTTACCATCCATTTCTGTTAATGGCAGTCTCTGTGCTATTGTCCATTGTTTTGCTGGCCCCTCTGTACTCAGCAGCCCTCATGCAGGGGTTTCAGGCTTTTGTTTGTTTGTTTGTTTCTCCTGAAAATCTAGGGGCTCAAGTGTCCAGTCTGTCAATCACTTCTTTCATCATATTATGTGGGTCTCAGGGACCCAATGCAGATTGTCAGGCTAGGGGACAAACACCTTTACCCAGTGAAATATTTCAGAAAACCCATTTTCTGCTCTTGGTTTTGGTTTAGTTTTAGACTTGGTCTACTCACTAAGTAGCCCAAGCCATGTTCTCGAACTATGGTGATCTTCTTGCTTTGTGCACTGTAGGCTGGGAATCACAGACATGAACCACTTTTCTGGCTTCCTGACTAAAATTTCACTTTACAACACAGTGCAAGCACAAACTGTACATGCTTAGTTTCATTCTCCATTTCCCCTTGGTAGCACCTAACAACCCTTACTTTATTGTAGATACACATTTACTTATTCTAGATGTTATATAAATAAAATAACATTACTGGATATGTCACCTTTTGTTACTGGCTGCTTTTACTTTTCTTACTGTATTGAAAATAGTTTTTTTTTTCAAACAACAGATTCTGATTATGGTCCCTCTCCATTCCTCACAGTTTCTTCCCACATCACCTACCATTCAGATACAAATCCTATTTGTCTTATAAAACACACAAGCATCTAAGGAATAGTAATAAAATAAAATAAGTAAAAGGCCAACAAGTTGGGATTAAAAAAAAATAGACCCAAAGATAAAACTCACATAACATACACACACACATACACATCCACATCCACATCCACATACACAAATTATATATATAATTTAGAGACACATATGTTCCCACATTCAGAAATTGCAACAAAACAATACAAAACAAAACAAAACAAAAAAAAAAACAGAAGCCATACAGAAAGCATATTCAAAAGACTTGTAAGGATACATAATATATACTCAAAAGACTTGTAATATAGAAAACGGCAGCAGCAACAACAGAAAACACTCCGGCTTAACATGATGAGACAAAGAACCTCCAAATATGTCATTGCACTTGGTTTACGTCAGCCATCTACTGCTGGGCATGGAGCCAACATTTAGGAATGGATTGAGTGAGACTCCCTTGGTGGGCGGGGGGCAGAGTGGGGGGGGACCTACTTATTCTTTTGCAAGTGGCTATCAATCGGGGAAAGCTTCTGGGTTAGGAATGGATGTGTGTGTGTCCACTTCTCCTTTCAGCTCTATTACCCCATGTGGTGCAGAAACATGCGAACACTGTGTATGCTGCCACAGTCACATGTGTACAAACCCTGTATTTATAGAAACCCTTGATTCCTTGATGTTTCTCATCTTTTCTGGCTTTTTCTTTTTGAAATTAAATTATAATTACTTGATTTTCCTTTGTATCAGAAAAAGCCTTTCATCACAGAGAACCACAATCAGTTAAAATTCAGAA
Source organism: Cricetomys ansorgei (assembly GCA_026225945.1). Taxonomy (NCBI): domain Eukaryota; kingdom Metazoa; phylum Chordata; class Mammalia; order Rodentia; family Nesomyidae; genus Cricetomys; species Cricetomys ansorgei. The sequence goes on from JAMJFZ010002812.1 coordinate 14,707,354, forward strand.
AACACATGATTGTATGGTACCCATCCCCAACTGATACTTCTACAACACATCTTATACCTAAGGCTCAGGGAACATCATGGAAGAGGGGAAGAAAGGATTCTTAGAGGCAGGAGACAGGGTGTCTGCTGTGAAAGCATATCTAGAAATGTCAGAGAAACTATACCCATGAGATCTCTGCAATATAGCAGTCTAAACAAGACCTAAAAAAGGATAATAACAACATGTATTCTAACATGGATGGGGCAATGTTACCCAGTAGACATTAGACAAAGAACCAAAGGCAACTAAGTAATGCTGAGAGTAGAAGAAAATTGTCTTACACAGGAAGAGGTTTGTCTTTGATGTAGAATATTCTTTATGCATTCCTTTTTGTTGCCAAATAAAATTTTCCCGAGGGAATATATAACATTATGCTTATTCCTTAATTTCATTAATCATATTTGATGGTTCCAACAATTTTTTTAGATAATTGTGCTGACTAAAATTTTCCACAATTTTTATTGAATATATGCTTTCGTTTTACTCAGATGTCTGTAAATAGAACTGTTCGGTCATGGCAAATTATACTTTAATATTTGAAGGTATTGACAATGAATTTTCCATGTACTATTTTATATTCCTACCAGAAATGAGAGAATGTTCCAGTTTATGTATAATTTCATCATTTTCTATTATTGCCTGTGTTTTAACTGTAGATAGTACAATGAACAGGCAATGTATTGTGTTACCATAATAACTAAATATTTTAAACATTTTTACATATATTACATATTTTCTTAGAAAAAATGTCTATCAAGTCCTTTGAGTCTGTAATTGAAACATCTTATTAAGTCATCATTTAAGTCATTATTCATTACATGATCTGAATATATGATTCAAATGTCAGAGTCTAAGGGATAGATAAGTAGGTAAGGTTTTTGCCACACAAACTTGAGAACCCAAGTTTGGCTCTCAACACCCATGTAAAAGCAGAGGACTTTGATCCATAACTGTATCCCCTGCACTGGGGAGGTAGAGAAAGGAGTATTCCCCATTTTGCTAAGTCTGCTGGACAGCCTGTCTGGTCAAATTGGTAATGTCTGGTTTAAGTTGAATTTTTCTCAACAAATGAGAATGCAGGGGATGTTGATCTCTGGTCACCATTTGCAAAGTCATACATGGAGTACACACAGCTACATGTGCACAAACTTACCTCACCCACTCAACCACCACATACAAATTGTGTGTCAATTTTGCTGAACTGCCAGTATCGAGAGTTTTGTGGGTGAGGATAGAAAATTAGTTTATTCTATGATGCGAATTTACTCCTAGGAAGTTTAACTTTTAAACTGATGGGCTTTAAGTAAAGCAGATTGATATCCATCATGAAAACAGGCCTCATGTGACCAGTTGAAAGTATTGATGGAACAAAGAATAATTTGCTTTGAACAAAGCAGCTATCATTAGCTGGTTAGTTGACTGGACTCAAATTGCAGCTCCTCAATAGCTTTCTTTGTGGATTTTGGAATTAACAACCATTCATAGTCACATAAACTAATTTTTAAAAATGATTTTCATTCCCTTTATGTCAAAAATGTCTATTGTTTCTCTGAGAAATTTGAGTAATACTGACTAGTATGAAATGTACTTTTACTCTTTGCCTTTCAGTTGCATATTTCAACTATTCATATTACTCATTAGTTAGAAGTGTGTGGGAGAAGGTCTATGCACAGGAATGTGGGAGCTATTGTGGGCAGGAAAGGAGGGTTGTATTTCCTGGAGTCTTTAGTTACAGGTGCCTGATGGCTGCCTGATGTGGGTATTGAGTACAGATCATGGATCCTCTAGAACAGGAGAAAGTTCTCTACACTATTGAGCCATCTACCCAGCAATGCCTTTTTACATTTTAATGGTGGAGTTGGAAGAAAAATCTTCTCAAATTATGAAATTCATCCAAAAATCTTCTCTTTTATTATTTATGCTTTCATTATATCCCCCCAAATCACTGTTTCTAAATATTTCCTTTCTGTGTTCTTTTAAGCTATGCTTAACATTTTAGTGTTCCAGTTAAAGCTGTATATATTATATACATATTATATTAGCATAATAGTTCCTTAAATTTACATGTTTGCATGTGAATATCTAGACATCAGAAACAGTGTTGAGCTTATTATTATTCTAAAAATGCATTATATCTTACAGACTTACTGAAAAAAAAATATATATATACATACAACATTACACATGTACATAATGCATTTTCTTACTATCATGTCTGCCCTCTCCAATCTCCATAACACCCTCATCAACACCCAGACCTCCCTTCTAGTCTCTCCCACATTCATGTCTTGCTGCTTTGTTTTGTGACCCTTTAAGTTTAACCAAGACCTTTTATATGGCTGGATTTGAAACTATACATTGGAGGCTGGAAGGTTCATCCATAGGTACAAGACTGAGGATAAACCTGCCTCTCCTCTAGGATCCATCTGTACTAATAGTTCAAGAGGGTTAAATGCGGTCTAGGGGGTCACTCCATCATCTGTGATTGACTGAAAACAGGATCAGTCTTGTACAGGCCAAATGCAGGAAACTTCAGCTTCTATTAATTCATTATTGCAAAGACTATGTCATACCCAGAAAATGGTATTTCACAGACCTGTCCCTCCCTTATCACCTAATTCTAATTCTCTTACACAATATCCCCTGCTTAGAGTGGATGGTATAAATATCCTTTGTTGGGGGGAGCGGGGGTTGAGGACTCAGCTGTCATTTATTCTCAGTATCGTGAGCTGTCATGAATCTCTGCAATCACCTTCATTCATTACAAAGAGAAATTTCTCTGATTGAAGATAAGAGTAGCATTTGTCTCTGAATATAAATATAAATAGTTAGAAGACAGTTTGGCACCCTGTCAATTTTGTTAAATAACATTAGTAAATTTTCTGCCTAAGCCTAAGATCTGATGTTTTTGAAGTCAGAGTATCCATATGTCTCCTTTGCTATATAGGTCTGCTTGGGCTTAAATACAAGCTCTTCCCCCTTCTGCATCCAGAGTATTTGATTACAGTTCCACTATACCTAAAACTAAAATGTATATTAATTATTTAAAACTAGGAATGATCCATTCACTCAGTATTATCCCATCTTAGAACAAAGGTTCTCAAGCACTCATTAAAAAGATTGTATTGTACAGTATCATAAGATGGATTATATTAAACTAAAATCTTGATCAGAGACTAACTAGCTTGTGATAACACAAAATTGCAAGAACCACAATGAGAAAGATTTGAGAAGTGATAAGAACTGTGAATGTTCCTTCTTACAAGTGAAATAAAGCTAAAATTTGATCAGCGAGCAGTTTTATCACTGAGATCCAAAAACATTTTTTAAGATAGAGGTTTAGGGAAAGTTAGACTACTTATAAACCTCAAGGCTTCAGACTCTCATGTATTTCCTTTCCTATCCCTGCTGATTACAAAGTATTTGCATGTAAATAGGAATTTTCTTCTGTGTAATCAGCAGGCTGTTCCTTCAGTTTGCTACATGCACTTTCACCATGGTTACTTTCCCCTTAGTAGTCAATTCAGATATCACAAACACTGGCACATGACATCATCAAATAGCACCAAATTACAGGCAAGAAAGCAAAAAGGGGAAAAAATTTGTCCAAATGTCTCTACCACCTGCAAAAAAAAAAAATGCTCACTTAAGTATGGGCAATCCTGTTTTACAACTCATTCTGTCACAAGAAGCCCAATGAATATAACTATTTTGATACTAATTTTAACAAATGGATCTAGTGGCCTACAAAATAAGGATGTTTAAAAGACTGAAACCTATTACTTAATATCCTTATTGATTATAAATATATATTGATGAAAAAGTATTCAATTAAATTACATTACACCAGAGTTATATTTACCCTAGAAGCCATAGGTTGCCAAATAAAATTTCCATTGTCGGATACAAGATACCTTCCATCAAAACAGGCCAAGGGTGTCTTGAGACCATGGAAATAATACAGGCCATTGCTGTTGCTCTGGGGCTCCTCTCAAGAACTTGATAAGACTCCATTACTGAGGACAATATATACCTTGGTCACAGGACATGAAGAATATAAACTGGACACTTATTTCCTGCTGTTTGGTCTTCATAGTAGTTGAGAAGGGAAGTCATCAACTATCTTAACCAGGTATGAATCTTGTAAGCTACAATAACAACCAGTATGACAAGATATACCCATAGGTATAATAATGACATCAATGCTATGAAAGTAACAAACTGCCTTCTTGAATTTAAGATACTACATAGGAGGAAACACATGATTGATACTAAAAATCAGGCCAAGAAATCATGGCTGGCCATGGATGAATATACTACTATTATTTTACTAAATGGAAATATTATCAAACTGCTCTCTAAATTTGTATCTTTTATACATTCAGAGTAGTTCTCCTCTCTCACATCATATTTGAGTAGTAGATGGAAGTTAATGAAGAAATTTACAACTGCCCATAGAACAAAGGATAAGCACAGATAATACGCAGAGGAGTAGACAGCCATTAATGGGCATGTATATCCCAAGACCCAGAGGCAATTGCTGGGAACCCCAGTCAGAAATAACATAAGGCCCAGAGATCAGGGAGTCCAGAGACAAATAGTGTGTTTTGGAAGACAGGATCACTAAATTGTATATCCACAGCAGAGTGATTATCTACAAAAGATAACCAGCAAGTCAACATTCCATCTTGCAGGGAAAGTGTTCAATGACCTAAGCCCCACCCTTAGCTGAGGAGCAATTGATAGTTTATGATTTCCAGAGGGAAAATAGTCAGTTTTCTTTAAAGTATGGTGTCTGATACATCACATAAGCTTCTCTGCATGTCACTACATCAACGAGCATGGAAGCATCACAAATTGAACTCTCTTGGGTTATTTTAAAAAAATAAAGGAAGTTGGGAGTGGTTTAGAGGTGAAAGCTGAATCTAGAGATAGGTAGAAGTAGTATGTAGGTAAATATTATTAAATTATTTTGTATACATGTATATAATTATTAAATTAGTACACAAATATTTCAGGGTGCATTATTGTCTTAATAAATATGCCATTTATTAAAGCTTATCATCTGTCTTCAGTTTTCTTTCAGCACTTAACTGAAATTAACTATTCTAACTAATTTAACTCTTCCTATATATTATTGAAAAATTGTATATTTCAGTATGCTAGTTGGTTGTTGTAAACTTAACATGAAACCTAGATGTTTCTGAGAAGGCGAAATCTCTTTCTTTTAATTGAAAATATTTTTTCATACAATATATTCTAATCATAGCTTTTTCTCAAGGCCTCACCTCCTTCCATATCCTCCTCACCTCCTCACCCATCCAACTGCACTCCTTCTTCCTCTCTCTTTTTTAAATAAATAAAACATAATAAAATAATTAGACAAACAAGCAAACCAGAGTTAAAAACAAATGAAACAAAGAGAAAACACAAGAAACACACAGGAAATACACATGAACACAAAAGAAAACCTATAAAAACCTGAACTTGGAAGTCATAATACACAAGGAACTACCTGTAAGATAAAAACATGCTCAAACAATGCAATTTGAGACAAATCTATCAGTGTGTTCATTTTGTGTTGGTCACCTACTGCTGAGCGTGGGACCTATATTAAGAGTCGTTTGTATCCTCAGTGAAATTCCATTAGAGAAAACTAATTTTTCTATGCAAGCAGTTGTCAATTGAAAATATCCTCTAGAATAGCAACAAGAGCTCATTTCCATTTCTCCTCTTAGCACTGGGACTCCTTCTGGCTTAGACCTGTGCAGTTACCCGTTCATGCTGCAATAGGCTTTATGTCAGTCCTCCTGTGTTTGGAAAGCCTTGTTTGCTTGCTGTCCTCCATCCCCAGTGGATCTTACCATCTTTCTGCTTCTCTTCTCCAGGGTTTCCTGAATTCTAAGAGGAAAGGTTTGTTAAAGGCTTTGCATTTAGGACTAAATGTTCCAAAATTTCTTATTCTCTGCACATTGTCCAGTTTCGGGTCTTTGTGTGCTACAGTGGTCTATGGAGATAGCAAAATGCTATTGGCAGTCATTTTATTGCTATATTTCTTTAGCAGACTATGACCTCTCTAAATCTCAGGTTCTTGACCACCCAAACAATGTTAGGCCTGGGTTCCATCCTGTACTGTGGGCATTAAATTCAATCAGATAATGGTTCGTTCATCACATAACATCTGTGTCATTATTGTGCCAGCATATCTTGAAAGTAGGTCACTGTTGTAGAACAAGGGTTTGCAGCTTGATTGGTGTTTACTTTTCTCGTCTGGTAGCATGCAAAGCATCTTCCATTACCATGAACATTAGTCAGTAGGGATGAAGTCTCTTGGTAGGCACCAGCTTGACTTCTGTGTTCAGTGAATATGTACGTACTGTCTTTAGGAATAAGGCCTTAAGATCAGTTTATGGAGTGCCTTGTCAATAGCCTGAGTTGTTTGGGGGTTTTCATTGGGCTATTTTAACCAACAACTGAATTAGACATAACCTATTCCTCCTATTCCTGGCCTAGGAGGTTTCATTTGGTGGTGAGAGAAAGCTGGTTTGGTATTTACTCCCTCATTATTTCCTGACCTCCATTTAGATTTCTTTCATATATGTATATATTTTAAGGAGCTTCTACAGAAATAAGTTTCCATATGGCCCCTCCAATGGTTCTTAGTGTTAGCTTTCCCTCACTATATTCCCTCTCTGAGCATACTCTTTCCATCCCCTCACTATTTAATCCTCCCATGCTAGTCCACCTCCTGTCTCCTAATGATTATATATTCCCACCATTCCTATAACATAATCTCTGTGCTTATATGTATTGTAGCATGCAAATAAGAATCTTAATTGAGAAAATTTCTTCATGAGATTGGTCTATAGGCAAGTCTATGGGATACTGTCTTGATTAATGATTGATGTGGGAGGGCCCATACAATTGTAAGTTGTGGCACCCCTAGGCAGGCAGGTGTTCCTGGAGAAACAGATGAGAAAACAGGTGAGCAAGCCAACAGGAACAAGTCAATGAGCAGCATTCCTCTACAGCCTCTGTATATGTTCTTCTCTCTAGATTCCTGACTTGAATTCTTAACCCTGAGTTTCTTCAGTGACCAACAATGATGTGAAACTGTATGTTAAAATGAACTCTTTCTTCCCCAAATTGCTTTTGGTTATGGTATTTTATTACAGCAATGGAAGAGATAGAACTGTCTAATAATAATTGAGCTGTTAATTTTATTTCTCTAAGGCATCTTAATGTTCTCTAACACATAGTAAATTGCTACTTGCCAAGTAAGTTCACAGAATCTGTAGGTTATCAGCTACGTTGGTGACTGAGTATAATTTAACACAATACTTGTTTTCTTGTGATAAACAATGTATGACATGTACAAGTGAATTATTACAGGAACATATATTTATTATTTCAATAATCAAGAGGAAAGTAATTGTTCTAGAAAATCTCTATGTGTTTCTCTTGAACATACGCGTGTACGCTGCATGTAAGCTGGAGTTCTCAGAATTATTACAGCAGAATTTAAAAAATGAACATGTCATTTTTTTTTCAAAATTTGAGAACTCTAAAGTAAGATAGATGATCAGATGCTGGAAAAAGCAGCAGAGTAATTGATGGCCTCCTCTGTTTTTCAAGAAATTGAATGCTAAAAATGTATGTAAATTGAAATATAAAATATTGTTTTAAATAAGCTCATATCAGTTTTACATAAGCAGCCATGACCCTATTCCCTTAGAGTGTCAACTCACACAATAAACTGCTGGCCTGAAATACTGGCCTGAATTGGCACATGAAACCTTTTCCACAGAAAGAACACACACACACACTCACTCACACTCACACACACACACACACACACACAAACACACACACAGAGTACTGAAATTAAAACTAGAACATTTTGCATGTTGAGAAATTGGTCATCCACTGAGGTATCTCTAGAGCCTTGACCCATTATTTGTTTACTTCTTAAATTTCAACTAGGGTCTCTACAAGTTACCCAGGTAGGTGTTCAGTATGTGATCTTCCTGCCTTGATCTTCTGAGTATCTAACATTATAGGTCCAACAAGAAAGGAAGGGGATACATCCACAAATCTATTTCTTATATTAAAAAGAAATGACAACAATAAACTCAGCTGCTCAAACCAAATACATATGTATCTCCTACAACTAATATATTTAAGATCAAAGCCCCTAATGACATGACATTTGGAGGTCACTTTTTTGGGGTATCATTAGGTTTGGATAAAATCATGGGATTAGGATCCCCATGAAAATATCAGTGTTGTCTTAATCTGGGGGAAAGAGTCTAGATCCATTTTGCCACATTATGACAAAAGAAAAAAAAGCCATTTTCATAAAAAGAGGCATTCTCTGTTTAGGGACCAAATTGTTTTGTACTTTGCTATTGAAATTCTCAGAATACAGAATTATGAGATATGTATTCTATAAAGGAATATGTGATCCTTTAATCTGGCAGCATGGTTGCTCTAAAGTAGAAAGAATGTTGGTACACACCTTTAATCTCAGTATTTAGAAAGCAGTGGTGACATACACCTTTAATCCAAGTATTTAAAAGGCAGTGGTGGTGCACCCCTTTATTCTCAGCACTTGGGAGACAGGAAGCAAACCTCAGACAGAGTCAGTGTCAAACAGATGATTTCTGAATGAGTCAGAGTGAAGGACAGGCAAAGTGAATCAGAGGAAGAGTTAGCAGAGCGAGTCAGGGTGAGGACATGCCCAATAGTCACAACAGAAAAGCAGGATTTCAGATCAGAGAGGCAGAGGATACAGCAGAGAAGAAGAGAAGCTGGCTCAGGCAGTATGGGGGTGATGGAGGACAAGACACAGAGAAAACAAAGTGATCTGATAGAGGATAAGGCAGAGATGCAGAGAGGCAGACTAAGACATATGGGGCAGTAAGAGCTCACAGAGACACAAAAGCAGTCTGAGGAGTCTGAGTTAGAGACACAGAGGCAACTGGCAGAAGACCTCAGAATCAGACAGGAAGAGTGAGTCAGTTTCCAGCTGAGCAGAGTACACTCAGAAATAGCCCGCCAGCTCTGAAGAGGAGTTTAAACCAGTGGTCTTGGAAAGGAGTTTGAGCCAGAACAGCGAGTAAGTTGAACCAGAAGGGTCTGAGTTGAGAAAGAGCTAGTCAGAATGGCTCAGTGAGCTAGTAAGGCTTAGGGCTTTAAGTGTTCTAGATTGTACAGAGACTGAAGTCTTGCAGTTCAAGGCTCAAGACTAGATTGCTTGGAGGTCTAAATGCTCTAGGGCTACAGGACTAGGTCTGGAGATTGAATTAGGCCAAAGAATAAGAGGGTTTTACTCTGAATCAACGGCTCCACTATGACTGCTGCTTACATTCTCCAGTGATGGTAGTTGATTTTATTATGGAAGCTCATGAGACCAAACTTACCATAATTGGTTCTTACCTTAACAGTTGTTTCTAATCTGTTATAAAATAATGTCAGTGTGTGTATTTTTATGTCTCTTTGTTTCTGTTGTCAATATTTTTATAACTTGTATAACAGAGTCCCACATAAGGTTATTTTGGGTTAAGTTGCTTTTTCTGTTTTTATTTTCCTTTTGATCCTGTACATGCTCTAAAGTTTATAAAATAAAAATGCATGAGTGTTAGTAGAATGTTATATTAAGGTGAAATAAATCTTGCCACTAGAAAAGAGAACATCCATATATAGTAAGAGTGGAGAGAATTTTGCCAAAGCACTTGTGAGTAGGTAATTGTGACTGCCTGGTATGTATCACTTGCTAAAACAGAAGTAAGTGTTTTCAGTTTTAAATAAAACCCTTTGAGTGGTTTATGTGTCAGAGAAGGGAAAAGAAGCTTCCTTAGATTTTCAAAGCTACTTCTTCATACATCTTTTATTAAACCCATTTATGCTGATTGCTGCACAGCAATGTGGAAAAGGAAATGATTCAGAGACTTCAAGAGTGCTTGAATTCATTTACTTTTATCTTTCTGAATCTTAATTGTTTAAAAATGGGTGTTCTCTCCAGCTGAATCTTGGGCCTGTGGTAGGAGATACTGCAACCTGAAAAAAAAATGGTGTTAGAATGGTTTCTGATTTTGGTCCTCTACCTACCTTTCTATCTGTCATCTATCTATTAATCGATCATCAAACATTTATCTCTATTTCTATCTCTCTTTCTATTTCTTTCACCCCCTTTTCTTCTTCCATTCCTTTCTTCTTCCAAGAGAATTTAGAAATCACGTCACTATGTGAAATGTCCCAAACCAAGCATCTAACATAAAAACACAAAGAAGATTATTTTTCATGAATTCAAGAATTTTTATTTTAGTTAAGACATAAGACAGAGGAATTCTTAGCATACCAAGAGATAATTTTAACTAGGTACACTTTCAGAACCCTTCAAAAGATACAGAATATCTGAGTTTAGTTTTGACCCATCAAAGGAGTTACCTCCCTGAGATGCGTTGCAGGATTTCATGAATATTCTTTTCTCAATTATTGCTTTTCCTCTTGAAGTAACTTATCGTCCTGGGAGATTTTTTTCAATATTTCTTTCATGAGAAGCAGGTTTGAAATTAAATCAGAGAAATTCATGTTGCTATAATTTAATTCCATATACATGTGTGTGTCTACTCTTTTAAGTAATGAGGGTGCAATAAAGATTAATAGCATAGGTGGCCTGCAATCTTTAAACCTATTAACTCTACAGGGAAAAAAGTACTGAGGAACCATACAAACAGCTATATTAATAGAGTGTTATAATAAGTACCATTATAAAATCCAAAACAGTGTTATAAATAATGGAAAGGAATAATAACAGCTAACAATGTTATTTAATTAACAAATATTAATAAACAAATGTTAATTAACAATGTTAATTAATTAACGATTAACTAACAATCACAGAAAATTTTCTCCAAATTATGCTGGATTCTATTTCTGACTAATTGTACTTTAGGGAGTAAATTTGTATTTATCAGCAGCAAGAACAACTACAAATTTATTTAGAGTCTACTTCATGTTAAGTAAAGTGTCAGATGAACAAAAACTGAATATATTTCTAGATATTAGAAATGGTCAAAGGCAGCAGGAGACACTCCACTCCACTCTCACCTGTAGAAAAAGAGTTCTATTCAGAGATTTATGTCATTTGTAGCTTGGATTCCTGACAAATCACAGAAAAGTATGTCAGCATTTGTTAGTAGGAAGCAAAGCAAGAATTTATTATTGTGCAATCATGCACATCAAGAGAAGAAGAAACTGAGAAGTAAAAGACCTATCATGCTGTGTACCCTAGGGAGTAGGAGGGCTTCTTTAGAGACAGACTCTAATTTAAGTGCTTTAACAGTAGCATACATACTATTTCTTTGGCTTGATATTTTCATTTTCTCACATATTTAAAATATTAAGTGAAATATTTCTGTATACTATTCCTGTCTGGGAGAGTTTTTTATTAAGTATAAAAGAGCACAGTATTTTTTCTGAGTGCACTACACAGGTTCACAGGATGATAGGGTAAAATACAATTCAGAAAGGTTGAATCTCCCTGCATGTAGTACACAAAGAAATCAAGGTGAATATTTTTACTACAGAAAAGGTTTATGGGAACAAAGAGATGCCTCATTGTGTATATATGCCAGCCACACAAGCAGTCCATGTAAGTCTGATCCTTGGAATGCATGTAAACACCCAAACATGGTGGCACACGTCTGTAAATCCAGCTCCTCTGTGGTAAGGGTGAAAAAGAAGAATTTCTCAGAAGCTTGTGGTCAGGAAAGGCTGACTATGTAGCCCCGCATCAGAAACAAACAAACAAAAAAAATTTGGGAGTTTTCCTCTAATCTCCACATGACTTTTAGTATCCTCATGCCCATGCATACACACTTACACATACAATGAATCGATTTTTAAAATATGGTTTATAATAATGTGTTTGATATTTTCTTTACTAGCAGAGTTTAGGAGTTCCTTTCTCTGCCCATGTTCCCCAATATCTTGTCTTTCTACCTTGTATCACAATTGGGATGAAGAAAGGACTCCAGTCTACTGTGTCTGAAGTCCAAAAAGAAAGAACCTTAACAAAATCATAAATATAAAAAAGGGATGAAAGCCAGCATGAGGAATACTGACCTCAAAGGAAGATAACAAATTAAAGATTTTTATAAATATTTATTATTTAAGATTATTCCAATAACGATCTGGGTTGTTTTAACAGTGTAGAGAGAATTGAAGGTCAATTACTCTCAAAGGGATGCAGGACTTTTAATGTGCAAGGTAAAGCTGTGGGGACACAGGAGGAAGCTGGTGATGGGTTTGTCAACATGAAACTCAATTTGTAATTGCTAAAGGTTACTTATACATGGATAAACTCTGCAACAAAGAATTAAAGACACATCTCTTTCTTGATTTCTATATTTTAATAAAATAGCTTCTAGATTTTGGACAGAGGCATGCCAGGAAGCAGGAAGTCTATATTTCAATGGAACACAAAAACTATTAGCAATAGGTTTTGAAAATGTGTGCTAAGAAAATGAAAAAGTTTACAATCAGCAGTAATCATGCCTTTTTTTTTTTTTTTTTTTGTAATGCTGAGTGTTACATTCTCTTAGTCATAATATAAAAAGTGGAGCTTTTAATAGGTGTAGAGAAATAGACCTGTGTGAAACTAGGAAGGGTCTGTATTCCAGGATTCTGTGTGAAGGTACCACATTTATAGGCCTGTGTGGTCCAGATGGGATGTAGAAAGAATGTTAGCAGTGCTGGTACACACCTTTAATCCCAGTATTTTGAAGGCAGTCATGGTCCATTACTTTAATCCCTACAAAATAGAGTGTGGAAGCAGATTCAGAAAACACAGCTCAGAAAGAGTGTCACACAACAAATGATGTCTGAAATGAGTCAGAGTGAAGGACAGTCAAAGTGACTAATCAGAGGAAGAGTTGGCCGAATGAGTCAGAATGAGGACATGCCCAATTCTCATGATAGAAAAGTGGGATCTCAGCTCATATCAGATGAGTTACAGCAGACTGTATGAAGCAGGCAGATGTGGGGACAAGACATATAGAAAATGAAGTAGTCTGACTGGGGAGCAGAAAGACTAACTGAGGCAGTATGGAGCAGTGAGAACTCAGGGAGCAACACAGAGATACAGAGGCAGTTCAGCAGAAGTCAGTATCAGATGAGAAGAGTGAGTCAGTTTGAAGCCAAACAGAGCACTTCAGTCTGACACAGTCAGAGCATCAGCCAGAGTCTGAATAGATTGGTTAGAAATAGTCAGCCAGCTCAGATGATTAGTGTGAGCCAGAGTCTTGGAGAAGAGTTTGAGCCAGAAGGAGTGAGATGAGTTGAACATGAAGAGTCAGCATTCAGAAGAAGCTAGTCCGAGTGGCTCAGTCAGCAGTAAGTCTTGAAGGTTGATTAGATTGTACGGAGGTTTAAATGTTCTAGACTGTACAAAGGCTGAAGCCTTCCAGTTCTAGGCATAAGAGTGGACTGTCTGCTCCAGGGCTCCAGGCAAAGAACTACTAATTGAATTAGACAAAAGAATAAAAACCCTTGACCCCTAATCTATGGCTACATCTGATATCTACTATGGCTACAGTTAACAGACAACTATCATGCATTGTCTATCAACATCAGCATCTATCAATAGTTTTCTGATATCTTTCTCAAAAAGAATTAAGGATCTCCTCTAGGAGTTCAACTAGATATGTTCCAACTAATAATTGTGAAAATCATATCTAATTTTATCATATATTTCACTAATATCAAGGAACATTTGGAACTACTCTCAAAATCAAGGCTTTCATGATCAAGTGAGTTTTGTACTTAACCTGTGAAATTTTGGTAAAAAAGTCATCTTGCACAATGGTTGAAAGCCTATGAATCAATATGTATCAACTAATTTTCCAATTGTGTGTGTCTTGGTTTTGTTTCTTGTTGGTGGAGAGAACAAATACTCCGACAAAAGCAACTTAAGAGAAAGGGTTTATTCTGATTCCCAGTTCCAGGGAACCATCTGAAAGACCAGCAAGGAAGAAATAAAGAAAAGAAACTCTGATTTCTCCAGTGTTATCTTGTGACCTAAATGTGATGCCACAATATTTCAAGTAACTTTTCTGGGTGCGTATATGAGGTTGTTTCTGAAGCTTCTCTGAGAACAATAAGTATCCATCACTTTAAACCCATAGGTAAGCTCCTTTTATCCTTCTGTCTTGACTTGGTGCTAATAAGCTGCTTGGTTGGTGCTTTGTCTCCTTAGGAGACTAAATCCCCTCTTTTCTTCTCTCGCAGCTATCTTCCTTAGGGATAATGGTGAGATATGGAGCGTATGTACAATGCCTCTATTTGGGGGGACTGTTTCTCTCTGCACCCCGTAACTGATGGCTATTTCCTGGGAGCTAAATATTTGGGAGAAAATAAAATCACCTATCTTTTCTCTCTGGGCACAGGATTTTCTTGTTTTTACTTTAATTCCAGAGAAATGGACAGACCTCAGAAAGTTTGGAGGTGAGGTAATGTCAAACAGAGGAGATTATTATAATTGAACCCATAGACCCCCCAGCCACAACTGTGGCCACTGCTAGTATCTTAGTCCATGTAGTCCCAAGATAGCTGCTTTTCTGGCTGGGTAAAATTGTCACACATAGTTACTTAGGTTTTAAATCAGGATGAGCTTTCTTTTCCAAGCCCATTTATATGGTATTTGAATTACTGCCATCACAGAAGGTAAGAGATCTATCAGATCTCAGCACATACCATTCTGGACAAAATGGTGCCAAGGTGGTTTCTGCACATGCTCCCAAAACAACACCAATATGTGAGTGTTGGACACACTTTTCCATTACTTTAGCTTCTTTTATAGATTAACCAATAAAATTGATTCCTGTGTTTCTTTCCTTTGTTATTTTCAATCTATACACCTAGGCCATTTGTATATCTCTTGCAGTCGCTATTATAAACTAAGTTGGAGAATTTTTAAAAGGAGATGCATGTCAAAATTTAATCTTTAATATGTATGGTAGGATTTCATTTTCTGAGGGGGGAATGGGCCAACTTCATTCTGAAGCTGAACCCATAACACACAGAAAATAACCATAAGACATTGTCAGCATCTTGGTCAATGACCCCATCAAGATGGAGACAACCATGTCACTTGGCCACCATCTTGGTTAGTGACATCATCAAGATGACAACCATGACCATGTAACTTAGACAGCATCTTGATTAATGAAACCTCATAGCATAAACTAAAATGCAGTCAACCAGACAACTTCCCAGTGCTATTGAGCCTTCAAAGGATAACTGTACTGCAAGGATTTCCTGTGCCACAGGGATTCAACAAATCACAATACTCTACCCTCCACAGTCTTTTATTTTTTCTTTTTGTTTTTTACACCCCTAGAAGAAAATTATGAGATCATGAAAATGGAAGGCCCGAAAGAGAGATTCCATGTGATAAAGACAATGTACTTTCTCTAATTGGCTAAAGGGCCATATCAGACCTCCATTGTAGGTTTCTTTGTTGGTTTTTTGTTGTTGTTTTGTTTTTGTTTTTTTGGATTTTGACACATTGTTTTACATGATACATATTCTTGGCATTTCCATAGCCATGTGTCTCAAACACTGGCTCTCTGTATTAAAGAAATGACATTTTAAATGAGCTAAATGTAGAATGCTAATGCAACTGCCCAGGACCAAGTCTTAAGAAAGCACACATTCCTCACTGGGACCCAAAGGATAGACTGCCATGTGCTAGACAAGCAACTGCACGTGGACAGTAGCTGAAAGAGCAAAAACAGGATCAGTTTGTTTGGGTGAGAGGCTGGAGATGTGGGTTTCACTGGGCTTTAGCGTTTGCTCATCCTGCCTCATATCTCCAAATCTGTTTTTCTCTGAGATAGAATGCTTTATTTTTTGGAGACTCTATTGCTCAAACTTTTGTCTGCTTCTGTTTATGTCTCATTGTGCTCTGTGTACCATTGCTTTTGTTTTTGTTTGTTTTTCGCTTTCCAGTTGATGTGATATATAGACAGGCTAAAGAAAGAAAGAATGTCACCTCTTTTCAAGTTCTTACAGATATTATTGTTTCCATTTATCATATTATCTAGGTTACAGAGACATAAATTCAAAATACGTGTGTCAAACGAAAAAGAGGGTTTCCTAAAACAGACAGTTTGTTTTAAAGTTTTAAATGATAAAGTCAATCTGAATTTTTTTTTTGTGCTTGTTTCCTATCTAGGTTGATATGTGATGCAGATAGTCAGATTATAAACTTTGAAAAATGAGCCTAAGGGAACATTTATGGGGAGTAATGGAGGTTCAAAACACAAGGGAGCTGAGACTTTATATATGACTTATATAGTATTGGAAGTTGGCTAAAACTGTCCATCATGGCAGGGAAATCATGGTGGCAAGACCTTGAAGGAGTTGCTCTTATCTTATCCACAATCAGAATGAGAGAGAAATGAATGGGTGCTATTGCTCAATTCCCTTTCATCATTCTTATAGTCCAGGATCTTATCCAAGGAACAATGCCATCCATAGTGTTCTGGTCTTTCCAGCACAAGCTAATCTCTCAGAGGCATACTCAGAGGCCAGTCTCACATGTGACTCAAGATCTCATCAATTTGACAATTAAGATTAACCACCATGGTTGTTATTTATGAGCATTATAAAGGCGTGGTTGGTAGCATGCATGTGGATCTTGTGTGATTAGCCCAAGAGTATCAGGGAATCCATGGGACCATTGGCAATAATGGTAAGCCACAGTTAATTCCTAAGAAATTATTTCAGTGTATTTATAAGTAGAACTTTCCTTTGAAAGTCACTAGCCTCTGGATCTGAAAATAAACTGGTTGTTTATATAGGAACAGTGATGTTGTAGTTTGATTTATCTCTCAAAGTATGAACATAATGTCAAATAAAAATAATACCACTAGATATTAACATGAAGAACCAGTTTTGATACTGAAATATTGTTTTAAAAGAGTCTCATGCACATATATACAGAGTAGCAAATGTGCTTGTCTTGACAAGCAAACAGAGCAAAGAAAAATGATAATTGAAATCTGATCTACAAGTTAGTTTGAAGAAATACACATTAACACCTCTGAGGCTTTGCCTTTGCATGTATATAGGAAAAATTCTCAAGGACAATATAAAACAAAATGGGCATTGCATGCCAGCTAAAGTAAGTTCCATTTCAGCGCTTGAATGGATAAAATGCTGCAAATGGAACACAGCTGGAAAAGACGTAAAGAAAGATTTGAAAAAAATATTAAAATGGGCCTTTAATGTCACCAAGGTAATTACTTTCCTCATGAAATAAGTGCTGTACTTTGCTTGTAAAGAAAGAGGATGACACTGTTTTTTTCCTTTCATAGTGGAAACATGATTTATCACAATTCATTTATGAGAGCCTCATATTTTCTTGTCATATTTTGACCATGATTTATTCGGAAAAAAATTACTTTTCATTTTAAGAGTACTGTATGATCACTGTAGTCTGTACATTTGCTAAAATTCTTAACAATACACTTGGAAATAATTAAAGTTGTTTACCTTCCCATCTCTCTTGCCCCCAAACCAAATCCCCAAAAGGAGAAAAGAAAGACTTAGAATGAAGCAAGTTCACACTATCTGGGAATCATTGCTCATATTTTGACAATGGATAGGTGCCATTTTAATACTATATGAACTTATTACCATAAGATTTTTCATTCCAAAGCACCTTAAATCATTTTAATATCATGTGAAAAATTAAGGTCATCCTTCCAGAAACTGTTCATTGTTTTAAAATGCATTTCTGACTACATGGAGTGTTTGTTCCTGAGAAAACATAAGACAATTTGACTTGTATTATTCCAAACCCTGTAGATTAGGCTTATTATCCCATATTAGCTTGTGTAGGAAGACAGCAGGAATATTTCCTTCATTTCTCTTCTGCATTGTACAGCTAAAATTCATTCCAAGTGTGTACATCTAGATTACTATTGATGGTTTGCACAGCCTATTAAATACACATTATAAAATTAAAAATAAAAATTTTCATAAAATAAGTATTATAAATTTAGATTTGGATAACTCTTAGTTCCAGAGATGAAGAAGTACTGATGTTGAACTAAGGACTTGATACATGCTAGAGCTACAGTATACCACTAAATTACATGCCAACCCTTTAGCAAAAGAAAGCACCAGCAGGTAGTAATGGTATGAACCAATCTAAAACTGGATATAACTAGGTTGGAGCATAATAAAGCAATCATATGCTGACAGGGAAAATGTATTTTCTAGCCCATCCTTTCTTCTCTGAATTACGTACAATTGCTTACACATATTTGACAAATGTGTGTTCATTAACCTTCATTCCAACTTTTTGTTTGCATGTTTTTTAAACATGTATCCATCTGTAGCCCAGGCTGTTCTAAGACTTACTATGAAGTGTCCAGTATGTGTGTGTGTGTGTGTGTGTGTGTGTGTGTGTGTGTGTGTGTGTGTATAAAACTTAGCTTCCTCTCTGCTCATTTTTCTCTTGTCCCTTTGCCTTCAGTAGTTTGGGCAATGGCTGCTCACATTAGTGAAGGTAGATGTGCATCTGCCTACTGATTCAAATGTTGATCTCTTCCAGAAAAATCATCAAATTTACCCATAACTATGGTTTCTTAATTTATATTTTATTTATTCTTTGAAATTTTCATATATTATATAATGTGTCCTAATGATATCTATCCTTCACTACTCCCTATACCAGCATTCCCATCACATATTCCTCCTAATTTCCAACCCTCCACTTATAATTTTTAATGTATTTTTGGCACACTGAGAATAACTAGTGCTACCCATATGTTCATAGCCATGCAGTCCACCATAGTGGCATGGGCAACTTACCAGTAGCCAAAATTCTAAAGAAAAGTGATTGTCCCTCCTCCCAGCAGCCAATATGGGTATACTGGTACTTGAACAAGTTAGCAAATACAACTAACAATCTTGTAGTGAAATCCAAACAAAATTTCCAAATTAAAAAATATATATATACTTAAAACTATTTGAGCCTAAATGGATATATAAAAAATGCAATAAATAAAGACATGAATCTATTAATGGTGTGGTTTTTTCTTCCACAATAACTAATAATAATTATTGATATTCTTGACAATCTGATATGATTAAAAACATAAAGATATATTTAAAGATAAGATTTCAAATGTAAAGAATTAATATAAAGGAGGAAGCAGAATCTTTTAAAATATCAGTACTTCATACAAAGAAAACAAAAGAACTATATAAAACCAAAATTATTTTACATTTTACGTACTGTAAGATAATTAAATATGTGGATTGGTATAATGTGTATGTTAGACAAAATATACATATAGAGATCCTGCAATAGAAGTAAAGATCTAGAAATCTCAAAATGGAGCTAAAGTGAAGAATAGAACTCTCAGGAATACATCGAACTATTGGTGTTTAAAGCATGTATTATTGGAATTATATACTATGAAGAGGCATAAAAGAAAAGTAATGATTTATGCAAATGATCATGACCTAGTAGGCAACCATATTATATATAATAGACTGGTTTATATATTTGAAGGGACTGTACCCATTATTTTGAAACTAGACTAGGGTGTCATGACTGTGAAAAAAAGTGGGAAAGAACTATGAGGACATACCAGAATAAAATGAAAAATGAAAGTAACTCAAGCAATTAGAGAGAAAATTGTATTATAAACCTGAGATTCTTACAAAAGCATGGTGTCAATGCAAGAGTTAGATGAATCAAGAAAACATGGAGAAACCGATTAATATGAAAACGTGGAATATAATATAATGTTAATACTTTAAATGATGGATCATTCAATAAATGTTGATGAGATGGCAATTTAAAAAATATAAAGTTAATTAGTCCATATATTATATTACAATAAATTTCAGCTAGATATAGAGCACTATTAAACATACAACCAGAGGGCTAGGGAGAGAACTCTGAGTGAAAAGTGTTTGCTGCTCATGTGTGATGACTGGAGTTTAAATTCCCAAACCCCATCAAAGTGTCATGGTGGCCAGTCTAGTGGCAGAAACAAGCAATGCCCAAAGCAGCATGGCTAGGCACATTAGCAGACAGGCAAGCTTCTGACTCAAAACATAAAGTGGAAAGAGATGCAGAAAGATACCTAGTATCACCTTCAGTCCTCCATACCATATACACACATGTGCATGTGCAAACCCTACAGATGAGACACAACACATGCAAACATGTACACATACACGCAGATCACACATATACATATGTAAAAAATAAACTAACACAATACAATAAGAAAGTATGAATGGTCTATATACTATTGCAACCACAGAAAAAGGAGTTTATGCACACAAGACAGGTGAAAGAAACAATTAATATAATAGTTAAATAGTATCTAATGTAAAAATTTTAAAAAGTGGGAGATGTACCCGAGCTAGTAGATTATTTGCTTTGCATGTACAAAGTCCTGAGTTCAACATCCAGCACTGTATAAATTGGATGCCTTCAGTTCTGGAAAGATGAAAGCAAGAGTGTACAAGAACATTTAGTCCTTTAATCTGGCAGCATGTCTGCTCTAGGGTAGAAAGAATGTTAGTACACACCTTTAATCCCAAAGTAACATACACTTTTAATCTCAATTCAGAAGGCAAAGGTGATGCAAAGCTTTAATTCCAATTCTTGGAAAGCAGAGGCAGAGCTTAGAGTGAGAAGCAGAGAGTAGAGGCAGAGGTCAGAGTTCAGAGAAGAAAGCAAGATAAAAGCAGAGTGTGGAAGGAGTGAGGTTAGAGCAGAGAGGAAGCAGACAGGAGGCAGAGCTCAGAGAGAAGTAGAGTTAGTTCAGTCAAGCAGTTTAAGTGCACTCAGCTCATAGACAGTTCAGAAGGAGAAGCAAGAAGAGCAGAGCCAGTCCAGAATAAGCTAGAAAGCAGAGAGTCAGAAGCAGGCAGTTTATGATTTACAGTTCCAAGTTCAGAAGACAGCTAGTCA
The DNA here is from genome assembly GCA_026225945.1 of Cricetomys ansorgei. Classification (NCBI taxonomy): domain Eukaryota; kingdom Metazoa; phylum Chordata; class Mammalia; order Rodentia; family Nesomyidae; genus Cricetomys; species Cricetomys ansorgei. The sequence continues at coordinate 14,728,406 of JAMJFZ010002812.1, forward strand.
GAGTGAGCTTAGTCAGCAGAAAGTCTCAGAGGCTGAAAACGTTTTTGGTTTAGATTTAAAGATTAGATCGTATGGAGACAGTAGCCTTCCAGTTCTAGGATTAAGATTAGATTGTATGGAAGTTGAAAACCTTTAGGATCAGGGATTGAATTAGCAAAAAATAAATTGTCCTCTGCCACACACCCAGGACAATAATTAAATTAAGTCAATGCATATATATGTCAACGCACACATTGACATCTACACAAGAGAATCAAAAAATAAAATATAAAAAAATATATATATTATACATATATTTTTTTAATATATAAAAAATATAAGATAGGAAAAAGATGTATGGAATACTCAAAGAATTAATACAATATTATGTTATTAAAAAAAAGCAATGGGAATATTTTTAAAAGATTACCCAAATTGTAACACAGAAGCTACTAGATATGTCTAACTGGAGAACATGTCCAACCAAATCCCAACAAGATAACAATGATAAAATGAAGTTAGTTCACAGACATGTGTGAATCATATGTTGTATTCACTCCTTTTCTATTGCTATGATAAAGCAATGACCAAGAAGTCCAGAGTTTTAGAGCCCATACTGATGGAGCAGAAATAACAAGCAGCAGGTGGTTGGAGCAGCAGTTAAGAGCTCACATCTGGAACTACAAGTAGGAGGCAGATACCTCACTGTGGGTGGTGGGATGCTTTCTGAAGCCTCAGAAACATTTCCTATAACCAAAACACACTTCCTAATCCATCCCAAACAGTCCTACCAACTAGCGACCAAGTTCTGAATCATGAGTTTATCAGAGCCTTTCTCATAAAAAATAAAAAACTACGTATATTTGTAAAAATGTGGAATATGGAATAAAGCTAGTAAGGTTAAATCTTAATTTTTCATGATAGGATTCCAAAATATAAATCCAAAATGAACATTTTCTTACCATGCACTCTAGCAGTTAGAAACAGAGGCAACCTAAGACCCACTAGAAATGAGAATGAAATAATGATGATCCTATTCACTTATTCTAAAACTTGACTGTCTCTCTGATATTTGATGAAATTTCTTAATACATTAAAAATTTCAAAATATACAGAGTTTAAATAATAAATATTTAATAAACTTTGGCTTTGTTAACATGACTAGTTAATTGCAAAAGCCTCTTAATAATTGCTCTATGTTTGCTTTTCTCTTTGAATTTACTGTCAAAAAGAAGCCAGCATGTTTCTGTAAATGTACATCATGGTCATGGCTTCCCAATAGCTTCCAAAATATTCACGGTCAACAAAAGTAAAATGGATTAGAAGAAACCCCTGGTGCAAGTTTGGAAGTTCCTTGGAGATATAGGAAGAAAGATCTGGAGTTCAAGGCTATCCTTAGATATGTATCAAGTTCAAGATAAGCCTGAGCTAAGTGAGATGCCATCTTCAAATGCAAAATAATCTAAAGTGTCTTTACAAGACCTGAGTGAAATTTTACATACCTTTTCCTATCTCTTTTATTATTCTCTCTGATTTGGTATGCTCCAGTGATATTCACCATCATGGTGAGCAAGCAATAGACATTGCTTGGTGCCTGTTTACTCCATTGAAGCCAAAGTCCTTGCTTCATTCTGTTTGTTTCTCAGTGAGGGTTTTTCTCATCTTATTGCAGCTTGCAGATCCTCTACTTTCTTAGTCCTACTGATTTTTCTTTTTTGCTTTTCTGTATATTATGTAACTTCTGAAAAAATATTTATTTCATTTTCATTTGCTTTTACCTGGTCCTCCTATTAGACTGTAGCTCTAAAAGAGTTTTTGCTCTGATGACAAGAAAACTGGGTGTTATATATATATCAAATACACATTACGTCTGTATTTTATACTGTATATGTATATATATACATATATATGCATATATGTATGTATATGTATATCTATTTATATATAATTTATGTAAGTGATAGAAAAATGGCATAATTATCTGTGTAGAAGAATTAAGATATATTTAGCAGTGTGAAAATAGTAGCTACTTCAAGGAAAACAGGCAATTATTTGTGAATGATAGGGACCAGTAAGAAATCATTCAGGATGATGGTGGGACTTTAAATATGAGCAAAGAATAGTGATAATTATGTGTGAAAATATCACACTTAAATCCATTATTTTATATGCTAACGAAAAAAGTTACAACGTGGGATAATTTACTTTTCTAAAATAAAAGTATAAAATCCAAAGGAGTAGTTACTTATACTTACTTGCTAAAATATAAGCATTATATTATTTCCCAATTTATGTAAAACAATCCACATATATTATAATTAAAATTGGGTACCACCAGCATAAAATCAATCTGTATCAGCAGTTTTACAAGTGGTGAAAAGCAAAACAACATAAGACAAAAAGACAACAATAGCAAAAGAAATCTCATAGTGGCATAGCTTAAGTGATATGCAAAGATCAAATGTAGAGCAAAAGAAAAGAAACTTGCTTTTCCTCAAATATTCATTAGGGCATGAATATGTCCTAATGTCCAGTGACTAAAATAAGCCAGTCCTTGAATTAAAACTAATCATATCTCTTTGCATAGTTGAGAATAGTCCTGAGGTAATTTCTTTGCAATTCAAAGAGATTTTCCTTTGAATCTTTTATGAAATAGATATTTTGGATGCTGTTTAATTCATAAGGGAAAAAAAGACATGTTTTGAACATAGCATGGGGTATTTTGTTCATTTTAAAACTATTTTTATATGCAGAAACACCAGTTAACCACTGTCAAATGGATTACTTTATATGAATTTTCTACTTGCTTCTTTCTCCTATATTTATGAGGTGACTTAGTATCAGAAAGAGATTGCCATTTAACCATCAGAAGGCAGAAAGACTGTAAGGGCCAGAGGTATGGTCGACTCCACGGAAAATTTTTCAGATAACAGGGCTGACACACAAAGTCACAAACAGTAAAAGCAAGACCTGCGTAAGTTCAAACCATACAGATCCCAGAGAGAGAAGGGGAAGTGTGGATAAAATCCTACACTTAACTCATATGTATTTGCAATTGATAGCTTCTGGGCAGGAGGAAATCAGTTATTTTCAATAGGGTAACTCTGGGTGTATCAACTGCACTCCATCAGAGGGTAAATTCTCACTAATACTTGGCCAACATATAAGGAACTCAATCTTTGTTTAGTTTGTTGTTAGGATTTTGTGTGTGTGTGTGTGTGTGTGTGTGTGTGCATTTTTATTCAAGAGAAAGAAAAAATATGAAACAGGACGAAAGATGGAAAGAAAAAGGTGAAATGTGGAAGACTTTGAAATCAGTTGAAATCAGAAAGAGTATGACCGTAGTTTATTGTGTGAAAAATTAAAAAAAAAAAATATCCATTCTACTCTATAGTATATCTGAAAAGTTGTAAATATATTATAATCCCAAAAGTGAAATAAATGAACTTTCCTTGTTAATAGATGGTATTATAGATAATAATCACACCAAAGATTGGTTGTGAGGTTAAGATTACAATAAAATACATCCTTTTCCCTTCTTATTAAAAATAGATCCTTATCTCAAACAATATATACTGATTATAGTTTTCTTCCCTCACTCTTCATAATTCCCCTCTACCTCCCTTCCAATCCAGATCCACTTCTGTTCTGTATCTCATTAGAAAGAGCAAGCTACTAGGAAATAACTACAAACAATAACAAAATAAAATATGATAAGATAAAAACAAAACCATCACATCAAGTTGGACATGGAAAACTGATGGACAGAAAAGAACCCCAAGACAAGGCACAAAGTAAGAGATGCAGTCATTCACGCACTCAGGAGTCTCATGAAAATACTAAACTGAAAGTTACAATATATACTCAGAGGACCTGGTGCAGACGCATATCAGTCCTCGGCTTGCTGCTTCAATCTCTGAGTTCATATGAGCTTTGTTCATATCTGCCTGTTCCCACATTCCAGGCTCGGATTATAAGTGCATACTACAGCCAGGCAATGGTGACACATGACTTTAATCCAAGCACTTGGGAGGCAGAGGCAGGTGGATCTCTGTGAGATTAAGGCCAGCCTGCAATACAGAGTGAGTTCCAGTACAGGTAAAGTTACAACAGGGAAACCTTGTCTCAAAAAAAAAAAAAAACAAAAAACCAAAAAGAAAAAAAGAAAAAAAAAATAAAACATTAATAATAATAAAGAAGTGCACACTACCATACCCTGATTTGTATAGGGTTTCAAGGTCTCAAACTCAAGTCATCAAGCTTTCAAGGCAAGCAGTTTATTGACTAAGATATGTAGCTATAGATGTAGTCTTAAATTCAGGGAAAAAGCTTTTATTCTTTGCCTAATTCAACCCCTGATCTTGGTCTGGGAGTCCTGGAGTGCTTTGGCCTCCATAAAACCTAAAACATTTAACCTTAGAACTGGAAGTCTTCAGCTTCAGCATCCATAAAATCTAATCAACCTCTGAGACTTACTGTTGACTGAGCCGCTGTGATTAGCTTCTTCTGAACTCAGGGATGTACTCTAGGTGACCTATAATTCTGACTGAACTGCTCTGCTACGCTTCATGCTGATTCACTCTTCCTGTCTGATATCGTCTTCTGCCGAGCTGCTTCTGTCTCTGCCTCAGACTCCTCAGATTGCTCGCCTCATATTGCCTTAGACTCCTCCTGTCAGCCTCTCTGATTCTTTGTCTTCTGCTCAGTCAAAAGTGTTTCACTGTCTCTCTGTGTTGTCGTCTGTCTGCCTCTATGAACTCTCATTTTCCGTACTGCTTCTCTAATTTTGTCTCGCTGAGCTGAGAGCCTGCTTTTATATCCTAGGGTTGGGCGTGTTCTCACTCTGCTAACTTTTCCTCTGATTTATCACTTTGCTTGTCCTTCACTCTGACTCATATCAGAATGAGTCAGTCTGACACTGACTGCTTCTGAGCTATGCTTCCTTTCTCCCAAGTGTAGGGTTAAAGGCATGTACTACCACTGCTTTCTGATTCCTGGGATTAAAGGTATGTACCAACATTTTTTCAACCCTAGAGCAGCCCTGCTGCAAGATTAAAGGATTAAATATTCCTCTACAGAAGTATCTCCCTAACACCCATAAATTATTGTTCATTCTTGCTATTTCACATATGATTTTCTATGAGGCAACAAATCTTTCCAAACTATCTTGTTATATCTATGTTTCCTTTAATTATGATAGCATTATTAACATTGTTTATCCATGAGTTAAAAATTAAGTTCACTAAAATACCTAGTTAAGAATGTAAATGTAAAAATATAAATATTTTATATTTACTCCTTAAAATAAAAGAGCATTTGAGCATTTCAAAGATCAAAAAAAGCTTTGTCTTATAATGTTAAAAACTTTGCTTCTCCCACATCTACATTTTATCAATTATAAACAATCTAACATAAAGAATGAGTCTACTCATTCTTGAATCCACATGGGATATGCAGATACTTTGCTTTCCTTAAATTTCCTGCCTCTATCATCCAGTTTATTCTTCACAGAATTTGTAACTTTGGAATATTTCCACTCTCAGCAATCTCTTCATCTTAACTATCAAAAGTCACATGAAGTGTCAGTATTTCTCAACACTGTAAGGGCATACCTAGTAACTGAATCTCTAGCATAAGTGATATCCCCATTTCCTAATGAAGACACCATGTAGAATTAAAAGCCAAAATCTGATCTTCTCTTCCTTCATGTCTTTTAATATCATCTGCTGTTTGTATACTCACTAGTAGCAAAACTTATCTTAATAAATTAATAAGCATATTCAAACAAATTTCCTATCATATCCATAATTATAATAAATCTATTGATATATTTATCTAATTACTGGTAAAACTTATAATTTTTCAATGTCATACATTCTTCAATATTTTATGAAAAATAAGTTTTGCTCTGTTTGTGTTTTGTATACACACACACTCATTCATACACACAAACAAACATACAGTTCAATGTTTTGAAGATTTTAATTTTGTTTGTTGTTGTCATTTTGTTTTTGTTTTCAAGACAGAGTTTCTCTTTTGTAACTCTGGCTGTCCTGGAACTCACTCTGTTGTGAGTTGGCTGGCCTTGAACTCACAGAGATCCACCTGCTTCTGCCTCCCAAGTGCTGGGATTAAGGGTGAGTTCTACCATCACTCAGCTAAGGTTTTAATTTCTATTAGGATCCCTTCACCCTAACTCTGACATATTTTTCATTTTATTGTCCATAGTTATTTAATTCTTTATATAGTGAATAGTGTAACTTTCAGTACTTTTATCCATTGTATAAAGTTCAATGTTAAAACAAAGTAATTTCTTCTCTATATAGGCAGAAAACAAAATTCAGTTTTGAGGCCCATTAAAATTCACAATTCTTTTAAAAACCATGTCTAACCAGTGTGACATTTTTTACCATAAGTATTAAAATGTATGACTGTAAGCACATCTTATTTCCTAGTTATAATCAATTTTGCCACCAGCTTTTATTCAATTTCACTTGTGTTATCATAATCTTGGAATATTATGGGTGTGAAAATAGATGTAGTTACTTGCATTTTATAAGTTATTTTAAAATTATTAGTACATCTTGCTATTTTCATTTTCCTATTCCATTTATATCAAATAAATATATTTATTTTGTTAAAAGTGTTATATTTGAAAGTGAATAACCATTATGCTTGTTGCATTTAATTCAGCTTCCATTTAATTGTTGTAAATATATGATTCTGCTGAAATTATTAATTATTATTAGAATTGCCAAATTGTCTAAAACTAATCTGTGAAAACACTTAAAATTTTTTGCTATCAAGTTTTCTAGCCAGAATAATTAGTAGTTCTCACATATTTAAAATGAAGGTCTTTTAACTACTTATAAAACTATTTATATAACTATTTATAAAACTACTTATTCTAATTAATTTGCTAATTGTATTTTTAAATATTTATAATTTTTTGTGTATATAAATGTGATTTTATTATCATTTTTTGTCTTATTTACTATAATCCTTAAGTTTCACTCTGAATAACTTAGCCTGTTATAAGTGTGCACATTTTTGGAGTACTTACTTTTCACACATTTTTCACATATTATGAATCAAATGCTAAGACTAGGGAGGCAAGTGGAACCATGTCTCTTACTCTTAAGAGCTCACATTGCCCTTGAAGGCATGAAAGTACAGTGAATGAATATTCATCATTGAAGAATAACAGTGTGGAAAGAGTTTAAAGTATGAAAATAATGCTATCAGCTCGGGTCAATTTAGTTACAATGATAAAGGGAAGTAAACATTTCTTACACTTCTTTTGTTTTTAAAATACTTTATTGACTTATTGAACAGTCATATTCTTACTTTACACGTATGTGTGTACATGTCTGAGTGTGCATAGAGCACTAGAGATCAGAAGAGGACTCTGGTTTCATGTAAGTAGATTGCAGATGATTATGAGTGCTATGTGGGTGGTGTAAACCAAACCTGGTCTCTACAACAGCATTAAGCACTTCTAACCACTGAGCCGTTTCTCTGCCTACCCATTTTATGAAATTTTAAAATAATTTTCTATTTGTTCCTCATCTACCATGTATGTATCTAACATACTGTTTATACCATCCTAGTCCTTGGGCCACAACTTCCTCTTTGGTTAGTTTTCTATTTTACAAAAACAGACAATATCCATTCCAGTCTGGTTATGTGCTGATTTTTAACGTGGTCTGATTATTTGATTACCATATATTCTTAAGTGAGACACACAGAGTAGAGCATGGTTTAAGACCATAAGAATAATAATAAACCATTAATGACAACTTGTATAATCTCTTGCGACACTTTCAGATTTCACATGATATTCTCTTAGGTGAACCATTAATAATGCCATGTTTTTATAGATGAGGATTCCAGTTACACAATGGTAAAACAATGGCAAAACTTCTTCAAATGTATACACTAATAGTAGATATCACAAATTAATGGAGGCATTGACCCCAGAGCATACATTTAATTCCATTTTATACTACCCTTAAAATCTATATGGTGAACATTTTGGTGTTTTGTGTATTTTCTGTTTTGGTTTTAGTTTGATTTATCTTGGTATTTATGTTTTGTTTAATGAAGTGTTAATGGGGATTAATTTCTTTCAGATGAATTTAGGAAGTATACATAACACATAATCCCAATTTAGAAACTTCATTTCTTAAGCACCTAGGAAGTTAGATAGTTCTTCACAATTGTGTAACAGCAACTTTGATCTATTGAAAGTCTCCCCACTTTTATACATCTTGCCACTTCCATTTAAACTTATTATTCTTGGGGAATATTGATAAGAAATGGAAGCAAGCATTATAACTGCCAATAACATAGACATCATGGCAAGTCCCTTTTTATGCAATTATATGGTCTAGAATACAGAAATTGTATCTTACATACTAAGAAATCATTGTTAATTAGTATATTAGTGGACATAATTAATATAAACTAGAGAGTATGGTAGATTCATTGAAGGCATTCATTGGTAGGATTTTCCTACCAAAAATAGACAATGATTTTTTAAACATTTCTATGAAATATTAATTGAATTTTAAAGCAAATGTAGTGTAGAAAGTTACATGCAGGTAGACTCAAAGAGAAAGATAATCTGAGGATTTTACACCCAAGATTTCCACAGTTAGATCTGGGAACCAATCCTAGCCTTCTTTCACCCAAACAATTCTTTTATCCCTCTTGTATTGAAAATGGACTTTTCTCATGCAATATGTCTTGATTATAGTTTCCCTTCCCTATACTTCTCCCAATTCCTCTCCATCTACCCTCCCATTCAGATACCCCTTCTTTCTGTCTCTCATTAGAAAAGAGCAGGCTTCTAAGTATAACAACATAGCATTAGAATATATGATATAATAAGATAAAATAAAAAATCTTCACATCAAAGTAGGACAACACAAACCAATGTAAGAAAAAGAGGCCTATTGAAGGTGCTAGAGTCAGAGTCCCAATCTTTCACACTCAGAAGTCCCATAAAAACACCAAACTGAAAGACATAATATGTAAGCGGAGGTCCTGGTACAGATGCATGCTTCTTCAGTCTCTGTGAGTTCATATTGATTTAGAGGGTCTTGTTTTCAAACCATTCTTCATAGCTATTTACGTAGACCAACAACATGTTGATTAGTTTATTATTCAATGGCAAATAAAAAAGACTTGAGAAACCATATGTTGTACAAACACAAAAGGAGAGCAACAAAAGAGAAAAAAAACTATACTGCTTCAGAAGAATCTGTCTCTTAACTCCTATGAATTGAAAAAAAAGTATTTGAGTATTTTCAAAATGATGTAAAGCTACTACTTATAATCTATAAAAGTTATAAGAGACCCACGATGACAATTACAATAGTAGTAAACTAACAGTGTAATAACAGGATTAAGTCTCTTAGAGGAAAAGCACAGACTTGACAGGTTTCAAACTGACCTGGTGAAAAAAGAAACATACTTTAGAGTACATATGAAAAAACAAAACAATAGCCCTGAAGGAAATGACTGAAATTAGGGATTCTTCTTTCAATAATTATTTAAGTGCTTTCCTATTTAGGAAACATATTTTTGTGTATTGAATTTGCTAACTCTTGTTAATTTATTGCCTTATATGATTTCAAGCTTTTAATTGGATTCATCTTTATCAAGGTCGATTGCAAGTATATACATATGAGTATATATTTCTTCTAGGAGTTCCCACTTGCAAATTTAGGTCTGATATACTTTTCTTTATGCCAAAAGTCTTTGTATTTGCTCTAGTGAAGTTTTAAATTAATTGCTTGAGTCATGGAAAGCATCAATGAAGAAAAGTTCTGTATACTTTGACACCATCTCCCATCTTTCTATGGCAGGGTCCTAGATTTCATGAGTGGCATTAATTGAATTCTCATTTCACAGATTCATGCTCCAATTTGTTATGACAACAAGCATTTTTTGCAATCATTATATAATGATAAATGCTTTTTTTTCTTTTTATTTATATATATATATATTGGTTATTATTATTGATAGTAGGAGTAGTAATGCATATGTTTGCGTATAAAGAAAATGTGTGACTATAGTCACGTATGTGTGCCAAGTTATACATGAGGAGTTTTGGAAGATAACTTTGGATAACTGGTTCTGTTCTTCCATTGTGAGAGTTGTGGACTATATTCAAGTAGTCAGGATTTTGAAACAAGAACATTTACTTACTGGGCCAGATTGCTGCTGACAGAAATGTTATTTTAAATAGGCTAATACTCCGTAGTATAATGTTAGAAATTATATAATGAAGAAGTACTCATGTTTGTGGTCTGATTATGACATATACATTATTCATTTATATGTTTCTTCTTTTCAATAATTTCAAGATACAATAATTAAAAATTAAATCAAAAAACATTTTAATATGTGAGTACTTTATCCAGGAATTTCCACAAGACAGAACTAATAGAATATGTGGGTGTCTGTTTTGGTCAAAAGCCTACATACCATATGTAGAAAGATGGCATGGTCCCATGAAGCCCATGCATACAGCAGCTGTGTGGTTATTTGGTTTGTGTAAACCAACTTTGTGATGTTTTGCAAGATGACAGAATTGCCTAAGAATACATTTTCTGGAAAAAAAAATCCTGTTTTTAAATGACACATATATAGTCGCCTTCTCATTTCCTTCTCTGGCAAGACAGAAATAAGTTCTCCTGTCATTTCTCTTTTTATAAATACTTTAGACATTTTGTTTCCCTCCTCACCCCCATACATATAATCTGAAACACTTGAATAAAACTCCCTGAATACAATTGTCAAAGGCGGGTTGAGGGCTAAGTTTTGCCCCAATAAATTTTTAAAAGACAAAATCCTGCCACAGTATTATTATATGTTTCCCACTCAAAATCATGTTCTTACTACATATAAAATTTGTATATTCCATTTCAACAGTCCTAATTCTTAATTCATTGTGTTATCAACTCTACGATGTCAAGTCAGTCTCATGCAATATTACCTATTCAGTTATATGCGAGGCTCAAGGTAAAACATTTATCCTGATCTAAGACAAATTCTCCAGTTGAAGATGTGATGTAATACAAGTTACGCTCTTCAGAAATCCAATGTTGGGAAAGGCTCTGAGGACATTCCCACACCCCCAAAGAAGGGACAGACAGAGAGAGAATGAGAGAGTGAGAAAAAGAGAGAGTAAGGAAAAGAGGAAATAAAGGAGGAAGGAAGTAAAAAAAGCATAGAAGGAAGAAACTTTTTATTTTATTTTAATTTTTTTTTCTTCTCGGTTACAATACATCCCCAGCCTCCCCTCCTTTCACTCCTCCAAGCTCCTCCTGTATTCCCTCTTCCGCAGATCTTCCCCAGCGAGGTCTGATTCCCCTCAGAAAAGATTAGGCCTCCCAAGGTTACCATTCAAACAAGGCAAGGCCAGGTGTAAGCCCCAATATCAAGGCTGGACAAGGCTCAGCAGGAGAGAAAGGATTCCAAGGGCAGGTAAAAGGGTGAGATGCACTCCCATCCCTCCAGCTTTTATCAGTTCTACAACAGCCGCTAGCTATATGTAGGAACCTAGAGCAGATTCATGCAGCTCTTTGTGAGTTCCAGTAAGCAGACTCCATGAGGCATGGTCTCCTAGCGTCCTGGATTCCTCTGGTACATGCAATCTCAACTCATCCTCTTTCTTAGTCCAAGCTCTGCCTGATGTTTAGACGTGGGACTCTGCATCCATTCCCAACAGTTGCCTGAGGAAGCCTATCTGATGGTGATTGGGCTAGGCACCGATGTATGACGTATGAGAATAGCAGGATATAATTAGGATCATCTCCAGGCTATCCAGTCTGGTTCCTGGCCAGTCCTACAGAGTCAGGCATGGGCACCCTCCCTTGGCATGTTGCTCTGCCCTTCTGTTACCCCAGGAGATCCTGCAAGTGGGATCCATTATAGGTTGAAGTTTTGTGGCTGGGTTGGTGTCTCAGTCCCACCACTGGAAGATTATTAGGAAGAATATTAAAGCAACCAAACAAAGACCATAACCTAGTAAGCCAAATTCCATTATAAACATCAAAAGATCTCCTCTGTCTTGATCCCTTGCCTTCTAGGCCTCTGACTCTCCAGAAAGGTGGTCCAGCCTTATGGCTCTGCTGGGTATTAGTCATGCTCCTAGAACACTCACTGGATAAGGGGATGTACTCATAGAGCAGAAAGACTCACGCCTATGATTAATAAGTTGTAATAACTGCCATGCAATGACCTATGGTTTAGTCATATGTGAACGAAGAAGTCACAAGCACTCTCCTATTTTAAAAAAAATTTTCAATCCCCCCCCTTACTCCTAAAATAAAATAATTTTGCAGTGTCCTCTCATGTCTAATCCTGGTTTCTGCTAATCTGCTAAACTGATTTTCAAGTCCTTTTCCTAAACTCATGGTCTTGGTAACAGGGCCCCAGACTTTACTAGGCCCTGAGACCTTAGCACAACAGATTCCACAATGGAAGTGCCATTCAGGCTGTAAGACTCAACACATAGACAGCACCATCTGCCAAATTAAAAATAAAAAAAAAGCCTAATCCATCAAAGTCCATACAGTTCTGGGAAGGTCTCAAAATGTACTAACTTGCTTTTCAGCTTCTGTAGTTCTGCTTCTAGCTAACTGTTCTTGTTACCCGAATCATTTCAACCCAGAATATGTTTTCTGTGCTTAAAAGCTCACCCTGAGAAAGGCTCAGGGCTACCAGGGATCCCAAACATTCGGTGTAGTCACTGATACGCTACAAAGACTTTCTATTGGATTAAATCCATGTCCTAGCAGTCTTCTCTGGTGTGCACCTTGCAACACTTCCCTTATTCAGTGACTGTGAAGCCTCACTTTTAAATTCTAGGACACATTTTTTTTCACTTATTTTGTAATATAAACTGAAAAATAATCAAAATCTTCAAACTATAATTCCCATATGTCTAGCCATTGCTTTTATCATTTCGTTTTCTCCTCCCACATTTTACTGTGGGCTACAGGACTTGTGTTTCAAATTCAGTGATTTGCTTAGAAATCTGTTAGATATTTCATTTCCTCCAAGTTTTGCCATTCATAAAGCAACAAAATATAATTACAAATGTGGTTTCTAGTTTCCTTTTCCTCAGATACATCCATTGAATCATGAGAATTTTCTTTAGCAGCCATGTTCCTGGAATGAACCTCAAAGCTGCCCTTGCCTTGCTGAGTTTCCATTTCAAGCCACATTTTCAGGAATTTCATCCATAAAAACTCTACTTCTTTATACCTGATTCTTAATGTAACTGAGCCACTACCAGTAAATTCTGTGGACTGAATAGCTTAAACAACAGATGTGTCTTTCTCTCCTTCTAGGGCCTGCCAAGTCTGAGGTCAATGTTCTGAGAGGGTTTTGCTTTTGGTGAAAGCTATTTCCCATTGTCTAGACAGCTTTTTTATTGTTGTGCCTTTCCCTAGTTGATAAGACAGAGCTCCAATGCAGTTTTCATAAATTAAAGCATCAATCTTAGCAGATTGTAGCCCATCCTTTCAATTTATCAAATTCCAGTTATATGACTAAAGAGCTTACTTCTAATATAGACACAGATACATTTAAGGATCTTAAAGCTTTTATGAAATAAGATAAACCAATGGAGAATCAAAGGCAGAGTCCAGTAGATGAGAGATCCCTTGAGTTGACAGTTTTTACAGTGTTTATGTGGGAAATGGTAAGACAGTTAAGTTTGTTGTGATGAAGGCAAAGTAATCATTACTGGTTCATGCAATGAGTTTTAGCATCTGAAGCGTATTCAAAGTATTAGGAAAGGGAGCAAAGTATGGATTGCAGAAATTCAGATATGAGGAAAAATAATAGGGACTTAGTCTGTTAGATATATGAAATCAAAATAGAATATTTTACAGAATAAATATTAAGCAAATGTCAGACATTATGGAATGGCTATTTTAATATTACAAAATTAATATGTTTACAAAATACAAATATAATTTTAGTATTTAAAAAAGTTAGACAACAGAAATATTTTCACAAAGTCATTGCAAGTAAAGGAGACAATATTAAAAATGATGTTTTAATATGTAAATTGGTTTCTATGTAAATGTACGGTATTGACGCACGGGGACATATTAAATGTTAAATATTTATGAACAGTATAGATACGAAAGTAAATTCAATGTGAATATAAAACATTGTATATTTGATATGAGGTTTAAATATTAAAAAAATTACTTAAATATCAATAATTTCTACTTCTGGAGACACAACCTTGATATATTTTTGTCGTTGTTTCTTTAATCTCCAAGTAGCAGACATTTCCCTTAAGTTTTTTGTTTTGCCATAGAAAAAAATATTCTAATCTCATAGAAACTTTAGAAACTTTAGATTGAAAGATGAAACATTCCATTCAGTATCTAAATTTATTAATGTGCATCAATATGCATTAATGATACATTAATATTAATGTATCACATTCATTGTGTTTATATATATATATAATCATATGTAAATATGATACATATGTGTGTATGTATATATCTATATCTAATATATATATATATATCATCTTAGTTGTGTTGAAAGTAATGAAAAAAGGAAATAGTGAAAAATCTATTTAAGAATGAATTTTAGATCTTAATTTATATGCCATCTTCTCCCTTTTCATTAGCAAAATTTTGAAATTATGAATACCTCAAAAAAGGTCAAAATAAAAGAAACGTAATTCCCATATGTGAGACATACAGTTCATTAACATACAGTCTTAAAATGTCAGAGTTGGGAATAGAATAGCCTATGTGTGGTTCTACATGTTTTACTGAGTAATCAAGAGATGTTAACCAAACAGATTAGGCATCATTTTCATCGTCAGCAAAGAAATTTTTGGACAGGTCGTTCTCTACTTATTTCGCATGGGTTTTGTGAGAAAGAGGCAACGTAATGCACGCAGGTTACTTGGAAGTATGGGTTGTGCAAACCTTTTGACAATGAAATAAATGATTACGGGGAAGTAAAAGAAACAATCAGTAAATTCTATTGAAAAGTTGAAACAAATAATTAAGTAGCATAGGAGGGAATCCAAATAAACTAATTTTCTTTCCTTTGGGCTTAATTAATGTCTCATACTCATGCACTTCTAATAATCACTAACAAATTAGTTTACCTCCTCCCTAATGACTTGGAGAACATAGGCCATTTGATCAAATACCTCATAAGCAGATTTTAAATTGTTCTTATTTTACCAGAGTATGCTATCAACTTAATATGAGTAGCTTAAAAATATACTAGATCCCATCACTTAGATATGACAGGAATTACAAATATATTTTTCCATAATTATTGCATTACATTAAGTGTATCGTATAAAATACATGCCAATGTAATGAATAATTTGAGGAAACTATAGTGAATAAAACCATTACAAAAATAGTAAAATGAAAAAGTTATAATAATTTCAGGGCAGTTGAGTAGTATTTATCTCTGTGTCGCTGGCAAGCAAGACTGAAAGACTAGTTTCCTGTATTCTCTTTTGTCAATAAAAGTCACAAGTGGTTTTGCTCAGTACGTCATAGTTTCTCTTAACCAGAAAATGTTCTTAAGAGTTCTTAACAACTTGAATGTAAATGTCTGGATATTTTAATTATTGAAGAAATAAGGTCTAAACACACAGGAGCAGATGAGGAACAAGGAAGAAAGCCCCTCCATCCTTCTCCTCATAGTCTACTTTCTTCCACTTAACCTTACTTTTTCTGGTTAACCTTTTAGGTCCAGTCAATCTAACTCCTTTCCCAAATACTCTAAAATTACTTTGGAAAGACCATTTATTTTCTATATCCTGTGTAGGTCTTAATAGACCTAATAAGTTTGAGAGGCTGAAAGAAGTTATTTTTTTTCTTTTTTAAATTTCTTCATGACAAACCAGACACAAATCTATGCATAGTTCATTTTCTGCATAATGAGCAGGCTCAAATTAAAATACCTGGATACCTAAACATTGCAAAAATATGCATCCTTGTTTGGGGATTATTACAGAAAAATAAACACCCAATGAACTTAAATAAATAGCACATGACTTCTCTGAATTTTAGTATGATTCTTTGCAATATTTTCTCATTTTATGATAATTTTATCTAGCATACAAATATGTGACACACCTTAGTGTAACAAGCATTATATGAAACTCTGTGCATTTCTCTATCAATTGCAACATTTCAAAAACTGTCAACCTATGTATTCAAATAATGTATCTCTATGCTACAATAATTATTTTTAAAGGGCTCTATTTGTATTAAATTAATACTTGCCCTCCTACAAAAATAGATCACTTATCTCATGTGTTTTGAATGATTGATATAAAGTAACCTTGTCAAAATATTTAAGGGAACTAATTTTATGTAGCACTAATTATACAATCAGCACTCTTTAAATGGAGTGACAGCAAGATTTTTGAATTTGATGCACTTAAAATGTCCTCAAAACTTGCCATCAAATTTAAACCTGTCATATGTTTATGATATTTTTAATCTACTTAGAAAAGTAAGAACATATCCCCTAAGCTTAGTCTGTTTATTTCGAAACATTATATTTCCCAGGGACTCAATAGTTTCAACGGACATTATTATCTTGTGTCTAGAAACCTCACAGACAACATAATAGCACCAAGACTAATAGTCTCTGCTTTCAATCTTTAAATTTTCTATGAGATTAGACCTTAGTTGTTGAATCTAGTATATAAAGCATTGGTTATTTGTTTTCAGTGTTTTTTCCTTGGGATTCTAAACTAAATGAGTGCCGTGGAATTATTACTACATTAATTATTACATTATTACATATTGAGTCAATTATATGGTTTTGATAAAAATATTCTTATTCCTTTTGAAATGTAAACTTCCCAAACAAAGAAAAATAAAGAGTTTCTGGGACGCACCAGCATTTCTGAGGATTAATAAATTAAGTCTATACTCAGAATTAAAGCATGTACATTGCCAAATTGTGTACTACATACAAAACAGGGCTCAAAAGGTTAAATGTAAGGAACTTAAACTCAGCCACTGGGAGTCATATTAGTGGAATATTATACATGCATATGTAAGTTTCCTTTTTAGAAAAAAATTAAGCAAACACTCCCCCCACCCTTTTTGTTTGGTTTTTCAAGGTGAAGTTTCTCTGTTGTAACTCTGGCTGTCCTGAAACTCACTTTGTAAACCAGGCTGGCCTTGAAGTCACACAGATTCATCTGCCTCTGTCTCCCAAGTGTTTGGATTAAAGGCCTGTACCACCACTGCCCTACCTGAGACTGGTCTTGAATATGCCAACATCATCCAATATGTTAGGGATATGGGCAAAATAAAAGGAGGAAGAAAACAGGATGTTCGTTATCCAAGGCATGTTCTATTTCTGCTTCACATTTTTAACATTTACTGTGCTGTGAAGAGATTTCCCCCTGCCTGGCCTTTTCCTCCATGCTGTTTCTGTATTGTGAGAGTCCTAAAGGGAGTGGACCTGGCCAGCCATACACCTAACTAACCTGATATGTGATCTGCTTTCTCTCAGGTGTTACAATAATATTAAAATCTGTGACAAGCTCAGATTGTCACTAGGTTGCTTTTGACTACACAGATGAAATGATTGAGTCCTTAGAAGGACAAAGCCATTCCTCCAACACTACCCATGTCTCATAGGTTACTTTAAAATCTGCCTTAATCTTTTGTTACGGTTGTTTGTCTGTTTGTTGGTTGGTTGGTTTTCAACATAGGGTTTCTCTGTGCAGCTCTGGCTGTCCTGGATCATACTCTACAGACCAGGCTGGCCTCAGACTCATAGAACTCCACCTTCCTCTGCCTTCCGAGTTCTGGGACTACAGGTATTCACCATCACTGTCTGATCTCTGCGTCATTCTAAATACATACAGTTTCCTAAGAGTTAAAGTGGGAGACAGCAATCAAATTGTCATATTTTTACAAAATGTACATTTTCAGAAAAACTTACTGAGCTGTCCAACATGTTAGGTGATCACTAGCCTGAGACATTTTCTCACATAATTAAGTACTTGAATTAAGAACAAATACAAAGTATTTTAAATACTTAGTAGAAAAATATAAGTCATATAGTAGTATTTTAGAATTTTGATAATCTATTGAGTAAAAATATCTGAGATATATTACAATCAGTAAAATTCATGAATAGAATTAGTTAACTTTGTTTACTGTATGAGATTTTAGTGGCTAGTATTTTTTATTTTATTTTCATATATATATTGTCTACATATATTTAATATTCTTCTTTACTTTTTTGTTTATCTCAACAATCTTAAGTTCTTAAAAAAGCAGAGATTTTATCTTTTATTGAATTTTTAACCATTCATCCATTGGTATAAATTGTTGATACTACAGCATATCTATGCATTACATCCATTGGTGAATATGACCGTTTTCCGCTTTCTTCACTGGTCATAATAATATCCTCGTTATATTAGGATAATCATAACTTTTGTGAATAACCATGTGTTTCAGTGTCATCAATCTGATTTCTTAACATGATTTGTCCATAAATGACCCAGTGATGCAAAGTAATTTTCCATTTTTTTTTTAAAGATAACACCTGTTGAGAGAATTCTGGGAAATTTCATCATTGCTTATGGTAATGGGATTATGAAAGCTGTAGAGGAAGAGAATCCATTTTCCCTGATTGGAATGCTTTGCTAAGATGTGATCCCTGCAGCTGTGACACACTCTGTTCTGCATCACAATAAGGCTAGCTCAGCTGACACACTAAGATGAAAGGAACCTGAGCTCCTGGTACCATTAGTTATTTAACAACTTCCCCAGCTACTTCACTGCTGCACTCGCTGCTGTATTAGATGACTAATTAGCTTAAAGTTTTTGACATGTTCTTCAGTCTTTAGAACTATGGATTGCAAACATATTCCAAGGGATATAAATAATCTCTTCAAAGACAGCATAGTTCTTAGACTGAAGTGCCACTGCACACCAGTGAGGGCATATATTACTGTGTTCAGAGGACCATCCTTGATAGATACAATACAAGAGGTCTTTATTCACACACTAGTTAGATCATGAATGAAGAGACCTTTTTGTACAGAATAGAGTCTCATATATCCAATCACTTCTCGGTGCCTTGAGCTATGTTCCCAAAGACATAAAATAAATACGTTGTCTAAGAAAAAACGAGAATCAAGACAGACAGGTGCTTTGTGTGATATACCTAGCACTTTATTTTCTGTTTTATTTCCAGTTGAGGAACTTTCAGTCACACTTTTCAGAAATATGTTCGTGATCTGGGCTGTTTGCTAGCAGCACAAATAAACTTGGCATTCATGTTAATCACAGTACAATTTAGAAATGTTAAAACACACTCTTTTAAGATATCTATTTTGATAATTTTTATTTACTTCCAGTGAGATTGTTATAGTATAGCGTGATCATGGCATTTATGTTTTCTGTAACTTTTCTAATAAGTCTCTGTAATAAAATGAGGAAACTACAAGAAAACACTATCATAGTTTAACTAACTTACTATATTTACCAAAAGACAGATTTGATTCAATTTTGTTAATTTAGAAAAGTTTGTATACACAGGACCACTCTATTTTCCAGTAATTAGCTCCTTTTCCTCTACGAGTTTGTTCCCTTCATTCATAATTTCCAAATAATTTTTTCAGAGATTATATTTTGTTTTGCATTAAAAAAATACTAAGATTCTCTGCTATTGGAGAAAATAATATTTATCCTGAAAAAGTGTTTATTATATATGTAACAAAGTCATAAACCTCAAATGCCTCCCTCATATAAACACAGTGATTAAGGAAGAAGGAAGAAATTCCCTGAATTGTTCTTCTCTAATGAGAAATGTTTGTAGAAATTGCCAGGTGGATTTAGAAAGTAAGGTGTTTTCAGCAATCACAGCAGAGGCATTAATTATAGGTAAATACTAGAAGAACTTTGAGCCTAATAGAAAACAAGGGCGATCTGCTACCAGATCTCTTTATCTCTACCTGTTCCCAATATCTAGTTAGTCCTTTAGAACATGGATAATCAAAATCCAAGATTTTATGCTTCTATTTTAATCTTTAAGGTATTTAACTTTTTAATTTATTTTTATAATGAAAACTAAATTTAGTATTATTACTTGCCAAGGCTTGCATAATCTGATCAGTCTTATTAGTTCCAGGGTCATTTCTGAGCTCTCCTCTCTCACAGTCAAGGACTGCGAGTTGTCTGACCCTTACTGTCTTTCACTTTAAAGTCTTGGTACAAGACATTTGTATGAATTTTCTAAGCCTGAATCTTTTGCTCCATTGATTTTTGCAAATTTAAATGTGACCCTGAATCTCCCATTAATTCTTCCCACCATATATCTAGAGGATCTGCAACTTCTATATACATTCAAAACAGACTCTATTACATTTAGGTACTCAGTTCATTTGTTCATAAAATAAGCATTTAATATTACTTGTAAGGAGAAAAAAGTGAAATTTCACTGTTTAAAAAATATAATTATTTCTAGTCATAAAGTCATCTTGGAAAGAATATGTTGGAGGAGATTGTAGCATAGAGACTAGAACAATAAAGTCAGAAGTCTTCCCATACATCTTATTCTAGGAGATCAGTGACTGTTGGAAGGAGAGTTATCAAAAATTTTAATACCAAATTCTTATTAGAATTTCCTTTTACTAGACAATTTGTAATGAGATCTTTGGGGAATTATGCAAATATTCTTATTGCTTTCATATTTTGTAGTCACTAGTGTTAACGTGCACAGGCATAAGGTTCCAAAAGTTTTCTAGGAAAGATAGCTGTAATCACTCGCCTTTGTTGACACATTTCTTCTGTATCAGAGCTGTTATATTGAGATGATCAATAGGAACAAATCAGAGAGAAAAGTCTAAAAGATAAAAGAGCTTCTAAAATGATACTTACCATAGAAGAACAAGCAATCAAGATGGTGTCATAACAGCCAAGTCAAGCTCTCATATCAGCTACAGGATCAATAATATGCCAGGAAAATTCAGGTAAAGTTGGTGTACTTGAATTCAACAAAAGCTTTTGAACTTCAGGGGGGTTTAACTCAGTTAGGGTACTGAACATGCATAGTTGTACAAAATTTCACTGAGCTGTTGGCGTCAGTGTTCTTTTCTCGTGAATTTAAAAATAAAATTCACAGACAACAGAGGGTGAATTTTAGAAATAAATTTCCTTAAAGATGTATAAAGGTAGGAAGTTAAGAGAAAGAAAGAAGGCAGAGTTTCCATACAGCAAGGAAATGAAATACCATTGAGTATCCCTACCTGTGGTAGGTGGTTTGACAGAAAATCATCACCACTGGATGTTGATGGCACTATTAGGAGGTATGGCCTTGTTGGAGTAAGTATGTGACCAAGTGTTTTGAGGTCCCAGATGCTCAACTAGGCTGAAAGTGACAGTTTCTTGCTGCTGCCTTCCAATCCAGATGTGGAACTCTTGGCTCCCTCCCAACACAATGTCTGTCTGCCTGCCATCATCCTTTCTGCCATGTTGACAGTGTACTAAACTTCTGAACTTTAAGCCAGCCTCAATTAAATTATTTCCTTTATGAGAGTTACTTGGTCATAATATCTCTACACAGCAATTGAGACTCTAAGACAGAACTTGGTACCAGAAATGGAGTCTTGCTGTGATACATCTGTCCATGCTTTGGTTTGGAGGAATATGGATTTGGGGTCATTGAATTAGAAAACTTAAAGTGTGCCATAATGGATCATATTATTAGAATCATGAAAGACAGTGGTACTGAGGGTGATTTTGACTGTTGGGGTCTGGATTAAAAGTTTTCAGAGGAAAAAAATTATTTACTGTGTGGCCTATAGACTATCTTTGTGTAATTTTGGTGAAGAATGTGGCTGCCCCTGCCCTCACCTGAAAATTCTACCTGATGTTAAATTGAGGAATTATGGATTAATGGAATTTGAGAAGACATTTCAAAATGGCCTAATATTGCCATTGGCTGTGTGGTTATTAGTAATCATGCTTATGCAGATCTATAATAAAAAGGAACAAACTGAGTGAGGAAAAAAATTAAAAATGTACATTTAGGAGAAGAAGGACCACCAGCAAGTATAAACTGGTTAAAGAAAAGCCTGAAGCTACATAAAATAAAGGGAGTATAACCTCAGAGCAATACTAATAATATCCCAATTTATGAAAAGTAATTAAAGAAAAGCTTAGGGTAGGTGTGGTAGCACACTCCTTTAATCCTGCACTCTGAAAACAGAATTGAGTATCTCTGAATTTAAGGCTAGCCTGGTCTACAGAGTGAGTTCCAGGGCAGCCAACCTTAGGCACTGAAGTAAACCATCAAAAACAGAAAGCTGGTAAAGATGTAATTGAACAAGGGGCCATGTTCTGGCCCCAGCAAGCACCAAAACTTGGTAGCTTCAGCCACATTGTTCTAACTTTGGTGTCAAGGATGCAAGAGAGGAATATGAAATCTCCCTCCAAAGCTAAGGCCAGGCATGTGTCAAGGATGTCCCTGCAGGAAGGACCTTTGAGACCATTGCATGAATGAATGAAGGCGAAGCCTGTAGTTCCTTAGAAATCTCAAAATGTTGGAGATGTCAATGCTCTTGGAGACCTGCTGAGGAAAGTTGCTAACAGAGAGTAGAACCAGCTCACAAGAAAGAAGTGTTTTGAAGCCAACAAAGCTAAGAGGAGTTGGAGGTCTAAAGAACACTTGATATAGACATGGAGATTTACAATTTGGTGTTTGCCCTGCTGGTTTTTGGTCTTGTTTTGGTCCACCATTTTCTCTTGTCTCACTATGCTCCCTGTTTTTTTTTTTTTTTTTTTTTTTTTTTTTTTTTTTTTAAGAGTAGTGTATATCCTGTGCCATTACATGTTGAAAGTACATATTTTGCTTTTTGATTTTGATGTCGTAGAGGATTACAGTTAAGAGATTGCCATGAGTCTCAGAAGAGTCTTTGTACTTTTAAACAATGTTTAGAATGTGATAGACTATGGATGGGGACTTTTGATATTGGACTGAATGCAATTTTGATTTATGGTATGGCTATAAGCTTATGGGGCCCGGAAGTGGAATGTGGTTGCTTGAACAATAATGTCCCCTATTGGCTCCAAGGGAGTGTCATTATTAGGTGGTATGGCTCTTTTGGAGGAAGTATTTCACTGAGAGAGGGCTTTGAGGTTTCATATGTTCAATAAAGGCCTTGTGTGGCAGCCTCTTGCTACTGCCTGACAATCCATATACAGAACTCTTGGCACTCTCTCCAACTCTTTGTCTACCTGCCTACTACCATGCTTCCTGTCATGCTGACAGTGGTCTAGACCTCTGAACTGTAAGCCATTTCCAGTGAAATGCTATCCTTTATGAGAGTTCGTTGTGTCTCTTCACAGTAATAGAAATCCTATGAGGCCACCTTAGAGAGAGTAAATGAAGATATGGAAGAATAACCTGGTCAGTCTAGTTGGCTTATCTACAAGGTATCCAGGTGATTTTGAGTTTTGATCCTGTTTTCATACAATTCCTAGTCAGGAGTTCTCATTCAGTGGAAGATAGAATAAGCAATCAAACCACCCTTCTGATATTCTTGGCCTATGACAACGACATACCCAAAGACATTTAGACATCAATACTTCTAATATCTTAGTCATTAGCAAGTGCTGAATCGCCAAGAACCAAGGGCAGTTCCAGTTTTTGGTCAAGGTAACAGAATCTGAAACTGCCTAACTAGTTTCTTTTGCATCTCCTGCTCTCCTCATAAGCATGTTTATATGTGTACATGTAAGCATTGTATCCAATAAATTAGATGACTTGTAAGTGCAGGTCATTTAAGATAAAAGGAAAGACAACAGTCAGTGGCATTTCAAGAATTTTTCAAACTTAAGTCCCAAGTTTGGATGCTATGGATTTTTCTAATTAAAGTCAGCAATTAGACTTGATTCTATGGACATGATATGTTGTATAAAATCAATACATCCACAAATCAAGGACTTCTGAGTTTTACACAGTTGGATTTGGCAAAGCACAATAGCTATATCTTGCAACCTCCTTCGTCATTCCTCCCCAGGGTAACCTCAACTCTGTATAAAATATATTCAGAAAGGCCAAGGGCTTGACCTTAGATCCTAATTTACCCAGCTTTGCATTTATGGAAGATAAAGTACTAATGTGTATCGTTTCTCCTTTTCTTAAATCTTTAAAACATTCTTTAATAAATACTTAAATTATAGAGTATGTTTCCCTTTCTTAACTACTTTGACTGGTCACCTTCCTGGATCAATTTTTAATCTTTGGTACCTACACAGCGTTAAGCACAGGGCCAGAATGAAGTATATACTTGTAGATGTCAGTAACAACAACAAACGTTTTCCAGAATATAAAACTGTACTTATAACTTACTGGTGAAGTATATACATATATACTAGCATCCATAGAATATATCATGAGTCACTTAGAAAATCTGGTTAATAAAGAAAAAATTTGAGGAGCTAGCATAGAATAAAGGACATGCTTAAAGGCAGCCACATCAAGTGGCAGGACCCTTTGCATCAAATCGTTACTTCTCTACTGTTTTCATTTTTTCATCATCGCATCTTCAAATATGAATAATCTGGAGATGATTATGAAGAGCCACCAACTCATTCAAAGTTCTAAATTTTCTTCACTTCCATGCTTTTCCTTGATCCACAACTACTTCTTGAGTGAATATATTAAAGTGTCTTTCTATAGGGACAAAACTAGGTGAATGGACAGACAAAATGGTTTAGTGTGTAATCCACACTTGTCACACAATCTGGATTATGTGACTTTAATTCCCAGAACTCCAAAACTCCATACACATAAAGGTGGAAGAAGATAACAGATTCTCCAAAGTTTCCTCTGACTGCTGCATATGTACAATAACACACACACACAACGAGCTCAATCACACACAGACGCAATAATAATATATTTAAAATATTTAAAAGAAAACTAAGTAAATATCTTCTAACAAGATTGAAATTGAGTTTGCCAAAGGAGCTCATGAATCTGTCAGAATATGTTCTTTTTGATGCCTGGTTTGGTTATTGTTTTGGATTGAGAAATCATAAGCTTAATTTAATCTTAAAATAAAATATAAAAAAGAACTTCATGCTACAAAGAATATACAGGTAGCATTCTGATTAAGAAAACTTAAACAGAGAAGAAATTCTGAAAGGTACCTAATTAATAAAACAATGCCTTCATTCATAAGTAAAACTAAATATCAAAGAATTGCCAGTTATTCAGAAAACTAAGGAGGAAAAATGAACAGAAACTCCTAGAAGACATATTGATAATTCTGAAAGAGGTATATAAATTAAAACAACTAAGAAGCAACCAAAAATTTATTAAGTAAACTTGGAGAGCTATGAAATAAATGTGGATATCTCTACTTGAGCAGAACAATCATTATGAGAAAAGAGTAATTAGTGAACAGAGAACAATTTAAGCAAATGAAAAATGAGAAAATAAGAAAATATTTGTGGTACCTGAGAACTGAAAGCAAAAGCATAAATGTGTGCAAAACATGAAATATAATATAAGAGACAAGAGTCTAGAATATCAGCATAAGGTATAGATATTCTAGATCAAAAAAACTAGAGGAAAATGTCATAAATATACATGAAAGTAAGTATGTTAAAACAGACTTAGAATTTGTTTTATTTACTTTAAATATGGTATCATTGCTTCCACTGAACCCCTGGGATCAATCTTCATGCTTCATTCCTCCCAGATATCTGAGAGGTATCCCACAAATATTTGGTGCTCTGTCAGGCTACAAGTATGTGCCACCATAAATGGCCCTGATAGAGTCTTTATTTTCTTCTAAAACTTTACAAATCAGACCTACACAACTTTTGACATTCTCATCTTCTAATTTGCTACAAAACTTGGGCCATAGGCAAGTCTGCCAGGCATTTTTCTTATTAATGATTGATGTAGGAGGTCCCAGCCCTCCATGTGTAGTGCTAACCTGCATTGGTGATTCTCTGTTGTATAAAAACATAGGCTGAGCAAGCCAGTACTCAGGACTCCTTGATGACCTTTGTACTGCTCCTGTCTCCAGGTTCCTGTCTTGAATTCCTACCTTGACTTCCATCTGATGGAGTGAACCTGAGCATTGTAACATGAAGTAAATCCTTTCATTTCCAAGCTACTGTGGCCACAATATTTAACACAGCAATAGAAACCTTACCTAAGCTGCAAATCTTACTTTCCGTTCTCCTCTGAGTTTCTGTGTCTGTTTCTGCCTGTGTGGTCATACTCAAATCTTGAGTGCACTCAGTATGTTTAAAAATCCATGTTAGAGGAGGTACATCAGATCTCTCTGTATATTTTCACAGCCGCTAGAAATACAAAGCTCTGACTCTTAGCACCTCTCAACTCACTTCTATCCCTACACCGTTGAGTATACACGGCTATCCGGAAATATTCATCACTGAAATCATGTTTTCTTTGGGGGGAGGGGATGTGAAAATTTGCATTTTTTGTTCATTGTTTACAAATTGTAAATAAGAGCCTTGAATAATAGTGGAGCCTACCTTAATTCATAGATATTCATAGATTCATAATTCATAGATATGAGAACATGCAACATAAGCTTCTTTCTGCACATTTATATACTTACGCTAACTTTGAACCTGTGTTCTTCCCACTTCAACTTTCTTAGTGTTTGGACTACAAGTGTGCACCACCATGCTCTATTATAGGCATTCTTTTTGGTTATTCCAGCTGGGAAAATTCCATGAAAGATGGCTTTGTGATAGACACCATTTCATAAGGAAACAGCCCAGGCACACTTCATAGGGCAGGATTAATGTCCTCTGTTACCAATGCTATGGTATGTATGTTTTAAAAGCATGCGTCTTTGCCTTTATAGAGATATCAGTGAAACATATGGTAGCTATGCCTTCCAAGTGATTTAAATTTATATCCTAATGCTGATTCCTGTGTACCTTTAAAGCCATCTTAATACTTGGCACTATATGAACTCTATTCCATTACAATCATTACTTTCTTTTAATAAGGACAATTTGGTTTCAGCTTCTACAAGCCTCTGCTAAACCTCACCTATACATCATTTTTCAGGCACAGTAAATTATTCCATTTTATATCATTTTAAAGCTTTGAAAGTATATTCATATGTTGGATCTCATTTTCTGTTCTCAGAATACTCTTTTGCAGCAGGCACAGAAAAGCACTGTGAATCTAAATCTTCCTGCATTATATCTTAAGACCAGATATTGAGCTAGGCTTCTCAGACATCTTTAAAATGATAGGAACCTCTGGAAGTACTCCTTAAAAAACAGCTCACTTTAAAAATTATCTTACAAATTTTGCTTTGCTGATGGATTTTGTCACAAAGATAACATTTAATCTTCCTTACATTTCACAATGTGATATAGAGTGGTAAAATATTTCTATTTGTAAAAATATAATATTTGTAAAAAAATATTTCTATTTGTATTTGTAAAAAATTATTTTCAAAATACTGAGATGACGAAGTGATTGGAAA
Organism: Cricetomys ansorgei; assembly: GCA_026225945.1. Taxonomy (NCBI): domain Eukaryota; kingdom Metazoa; phylum Chordata; class Mammalia; order Rodentia; family Nesomyidae; genus Cricetomys; species Cricetomys ansorgei. The sequence continues at coordinate 14,755,941 of JAMJFZ010002812.1, forward strand.
AACAGTCAGTGGTTCACACATCCACACCCATTAGTAGTCACATGACTATGATTCCAGTTAATCTTTGGAATTACTCATTTATCAAATGAGTTTGAAGTAATCAGAAAACAAGTATGTGAATTTTTCACCTGAATCTTAACCTATAAGTTCTTGTGACTATAGATTAATTCATGACTATCACACTTACAAGGTGACTGAAGGGGAAAAGATGCAACCTCTATCTATGCCTCATTCTGCCTTTGCAAAACTAGGATGATAAGAACAGGGACTCCTGATGTTGTGTTTCAATAATTTAATCCACTTAAAATATGTAAGTTAACATATGAATTAAGGTATAGAATCACACAAGACTAATCTTTTTAGTCTTTTTGTGTTGAAGGGAAACAATTTCCTTTTTTATTAGGTCAATATTTGACTTGAGATATGATGTCATCATCTTTCTCTGTGGGCACGGCACAAATTTATATGTCACAAAGCCATATTTATTAATTTATCTTTAATCCATATGCATAATACCATGTACTGTTAAATATGAGGAAATATGTTGAATATCCTGTTGTGTTTTGATATTTTAACCATGTATGGACATTGGAACTGCTGCTATGCTTTCACTTTGAGTTTGCACACTGTTTGGATAGAACATTTATTTAATGCCATATTTTATTTACTACCCACAGAGGAACAAGTATACAATACAGTAAGTCAATTTACTGATGAGAAAGTTAAAACTCAAGAAGAAGCCAAGAACAATGTCATATGCCTAGAGTCTTTGCAGTCTGGTAGCTAGTGCAAAAGAGTTGCTTCAAGTTCAAAGCCAGCCAAACAGTTCCACCGTCCAGTAGGTACTGGCCAGGAGGGTGGTTCCTTCTGCTGTGGTCTGGCAGATTTTCCACCTATGAAAGCATCACTTTGTCTCTCTTGGTGAGTCTCCACAGCACCCTAACTACTACAACTACAAATGGCATACCAGTGTGGGGCCTGAAGTCACACTCATCCAACATGGAGACAAGGAAGAACAAGAAAGAAATTTCAGACCTCACAGAGTTCAGTAATCTATGCTCAGAGCAGCTCCTACAGAACAGAGATTATATACATGCAAAGTAATGTGTAAAAGTCTCCTGAAGGAAAAGGAGAATGAGGAAGGAAATAAGCCTCTATGAAAAGAAAATTGTAAAAATTAAGTGAGAAAAGGGGCTCAAAAGAGACACAGAAGAGCAGCCTTTAGAGAAAGACATTAAAAACAGAGTACTCCTGGGAACAGGTAAGAAACAAGATTCCAGCTGCTTTTCCTGATCATGGAGCCAATGCTTCCTCCTGATGCTAGTAGTAGCCAGGGCATGGGATACAGAAACCAGAGTATAATGTTGAACAAGCTGAATTTGTTGATGGCTTTTTGTGCATGTGAAGCTCAAGATGTTGTGTAGCTAGTGCAAAAGGTTGCTTCAAGTTCAAAGCCTGGACTACAGTATAGTATATACAGTATATACAGTTATACAGTATAGATATGGAATCACACCTGAAATAAAACCCCAAACATGAAACAAATAACAAATGAAACAGCTTAACTATAAGCCAAGATCTTTGGACTCTGTTGTGGAAGTTGAATTTTAGTTGCATTTAAAATAATTGTTTTTGTGCACAGTTGGAAAAAGGGATGCATAGGCCTTGGCATTTTATGTTGTCTGCAGGTGTTGGATTTCTGTGGGAGTTGTTTAATAGCTAATGATCTGTATGTAGTATCAATAGAACACATAAGGAGTTCTGAATCAATAAAAACACCTGAACTCAGATGCTTGCTTGGGGTTCCACTGTTGAGTATGGCATTGGCCGTGACAATGGTTCCCTCTGCTGAAGTCTGACAGGGTTTGCAGTTATGAAGCATGCCTCCATGTCTTCCATGCTGAGCTACCACAGCAACTTACAACTATTAATGGCACACCAATGTGAGGCAGAATATCACGCCAGTTAATGCAACCTGGAAATAAGGAAGAAGAGAAGGAAACTCCAGACATTTACCCAAAATCCTGTAAAGTATGCTCAGAGCAGTTCCCAGAGGACAGAATTCAAGGTATTAATAAAAGGATATATATGCAAAAAATAATTCGTAGAAGTCTGAATGAATGGAGAATGAGAAAGGAAAGCTCTATAAAAGGGAGTTGTAAATGAGAAAGAAGCTCCGAGGTGAGAGCCATGTTTCAGACAAATGTTTTTGATGAATTATCATGGCAAAAATAAAGTTCTTCTAGTAACAGGAAAAAAACCAAGGCTCTAACTGCTTTTTCTGATCATGGACCTGCCTCTCCCTCCTGCTGTTGGCACTGGCAGCAGCTAGGGCATGAGGAACAGAAACCAGAGCTTACTGTTCAATAAACTGAGTTTGTTGATGGCTTTTTGTGTGAATTCCATATAATTGGATATTGATGTTTTTTCTGCTGTCCAAAGACATTGTGAAAGCTTTAGATATTTGGTATCATTTGGTCCTATGCACTAGCAACTCTTGTAATTGTTCCTCTTGTAAGTGGTTTTGCTGGTGTAGTGTTAAATTGTGTTGTAAAGGTAAAGCATTTTTTTTTTAATACAGAAAAGGGGAAATGTTGTGGAAGTTTATTTTTAGTTGTGTTTAAATTGTTTTTGTGCACTGTTGGAAACAGGGATTCATAGGCCTTGCCATTTTGTATTGTCTGCAGGTGTTGGGTTTCTGTGGGGGTTGTTTAATTACTAATGATCTGCATGTTGTATCAGTAGAATACATAGAGTTCTGGATCAATAAAAGCACCTGAGCTCACAGGTTCGGGGTTCTTCATTGAGTATGGCACTAGCCAGGATAGTAGCTCCCTTTGCTGAGGTCTGACAGAGATTACACCTATGAAAACACCTCTTTGTCTTCCTTGGTGAGCTGCCACAGCAGTGTTCTGCTAAGGAACTCTGATGCTTGTGATATTACATTCAAAAAAACACTTTCCATATAATGAGATTAAAATCATCTTTTATGATAAGATCAACCTCAGACAAATACATTGCCTAAGGCCAACTTTGTGTAACATAAACAAAAACAAAGCCAAATAAACCTGATACTAACAAGGACATTTTGAAAAAAGTGGTATTTCCCTCATGATGTCTGTTTCTCACCACAAACGTTGCTTCCACTATGAAAACACAAAAGTTGTGTGGGTCACTTTGCTTTGTATGAAAAATCTAATATTTGCATAAGACACTTGCAGATATACAAAACCAGATTTCTTACTTTGTGTCATGGATAAAAGATTTGGTCTGTCATTTTAAAAGGAAAATATATGGAGATTTGGAGATTTCAGTGTCAATGAATGTTATATGCTTAGATAACAATTGCATCATAGCAGTTAAAAGTTATTTTCATGTGTGTGTATGTGTTCGTGTGTGTGTTCATATGTGTATGTGTTCATGTGTGTGTGTGTTCATATGTGTATGTGTTCGTGTGTGTGTGTGTGTGTGTGTGTTCATATGTGTATGTGTTCGTGTGTGTGTGTGTGTGTGTGTGTGTGTGTGTGTACTTTTGTGTTGGCCCCAATTATTCACCAAGTAGTACAATATTTTGAATGGAGATGGTAATTTTTTCAAAATAGAAACATGTTTTACAGTTTTGGAAGAAGTCCAAGATCACAAGGTCTATTTTTCTGCTGTGCTATCTCATGGAATAGAGTTAAACAGTAACACACACACACACACACACACACACACACACACACACACATGAGAGAGAGAGAGAGAGAGAGAGTTGGGGAGAGAGAGAGGTCAAACTACATCTAGCATATGGTAAAATTAGTCAAGCACGTCATTTATTGAGTCTGATTGGATTTTAATGGAGCTGATAATATACTTTGACAGCTTGCTGAATTATTGTCAGAAATATTGAACAATCTCTTATTATTATGTATGACAGCTTGTTAAGTGCCATAAATTATGGGGCATTGTAGGACTGGGGTGTGTTATGAAAGCTCACTGACAAGTGCTTGAGGAGACGAAATAACTGTGCTCCTAATGACCTCTCTATAATACTTCTGAGAGAGTATTCAGATGCAGGTTTGTGACTCTTCTTTGTTCTACTTCAAAGAACAGCTATTGACCTGAATACAAAATACTTAATGTATATAATGCATAAATTTGTCTATGTGGACATATATACAATTTTTATTTACTTTTATTTTCATTCAAATATGAAAGTCATGCTTCTAACATCATAATTCAAATGCAGAAGTACTCAATTCATTAATAAAGTAATTATGTTTTTAGTAATGGACTGATAAATTATAGTTATTAAAAAGTGGAAATTAGTAGCACACTTAAAATCTTTTGTTGAAAACAAAGGAGTCCACTGATATTATTTCTTCAAAGTACTTTCCATGTTGAAATGGTTGGCTTTTAGGATCAATCCAGATATATTTCTGTTGTAGAAGTTTATTTTTAGTTATGTACAAAATAATTGTGCACTGCTGGGTGAAGGGCTACCTAAGTCTTGGCATTTTGCAGTTGTTAGATGTATGTGGGGGATGTTTGATTGGACATGATCTGTATGTGTTATCAGCAGAACACCTGAGAAATTCTGAATTAATAAAAACACCTGAGCTCAGACTCTTCAGTTGCTTGCCATAATAGCGGTTCCCTCTGCTGAGATCTAGCAGAATATGCATTTATGAGAACACCTTCATGTTTTCTTGGCTGTGCCACCCAGCAGCCTACTGTTACATACTTCATAATGTATAACTTGTGATAATGAAGTAAGAAGGATAGAAGATGACAATCAATATACCATCAATCCAAAATGATTGATATTTGTTAAATCTTCAAATAATAGTGACATTATATGGAAAAAACTAATGCTTTGTATACCTTCATATGCCATGTCCTGCTCTTTGACTCAATATTTATTCTATGGATTTGTTTTTAAGACATATTTTTAGTAATACTTTTATTAATAAATTGAGTTTCATACAATGTATCTCCATAACACCATCTTCCCATTCTTCCTGATCCACCTCCCTGCCCCTGTGCCCTCTGCCCTCAAAAAAAAATAAAGAAAAGAAAGAAAGGAAGAAAGAAGGAAGGAAGGAGAGAAGGAAGGGAGGGAGGAAGGAAAAACTAAAATCCAGCTAGTGTGGGAGGAGCGTGGATCACAGATATCACCACGGTTCCTGGAGGTAGTGGGATGCTTAAGACACATTTGAATGTGCACATACCCGCCTACCTGTTTTTGAGAGCACTGAGTGCATGCTGGAGCCCATGGAAATTTAGAACAGAGTTCTGGAGTTGAAAATGGTTGTAAGCTACCATATGGGTGCTGTGAAGAAAACCTATGAGAGTTTGTGATTATTGGGCCATCTCCCTAGCCCCTAGGTTAAATTTTCATGTTGAAAAATTAGTCATTAAGAGGTGGCTGTGTACCTGATAGTAGACCATTGGTCTAACATGTGAAAGGCTTGGGTATGATCCTAAGCATCACAAACAAACAGAATTCTCACAAATTATGCATCTTAATTAAATAACTTGACTCTCAGTACCATATCTAGTGTATAAGGTTGTCGCTTCTGTCTTCACAAGAAAGAAAAACAGAAACATTTTCATTGTAGACTCTGGAAATGGATTTATCTGGAATTTGTGTTTTTGTCTCTGAGCTACACACGTATCTCTTAATGACTATTTTAATTATGAAAAATTAATCTAGTGACTGGGGAGATACCCCAATGGTTACAAACTCTTATCTAGGTTTGCTTCATAGTTGCTGGATGTGCTTAGTAGACTAGACAGTTTAAACCTAAAAGGACATGATTATAATTTACCCTGATTGCTGGAGGCTGAAGATGGACCACAGTATAAACAATGCACTCTCAATGGCCTTCAATTTTCAGTGCTACATATCAAAAACCCTAACTGCCTTTCATAGTGAAGGTTGCATTTGGAAACTAAGGAGAAAGAAGGAAGAGGTAATTGGTATGAAACAGCCTGAGGACTGTTTGAAGACAAAGGTTTGTGTTCGGGAAAATGCTTTGGGGACCTTTAAATATCCAACTTCACTACAGTTCCCTCCAGCTGTTCTACCATGCAACTGGGGAGAAAGTCATACCAACTTTCAGCAAGGCTTTAAGTAAAAAGACAGAAATGTTGCAGCAGAGAAATGAGTAGGGTGAAGTGGCAGGAAAACTATACTGGACATGTACTTGTGAATGATAAAGCCTCAGATACAGGTGATTTAAAAGTTTGAGACCTTGTGGAAATATATAGAAACCTCCCCTTTCCTTTCAGTTTAGTAGCACAGTGGGAATCCAGAGCTAAAAGATATTGACTGCTTTGGGGAGGACTGCTTCTCACTGTCAGAGGGAAACAGAAAAACAATCCAATAGAGGTAATTAAAAATTAAAGGCCTTGACATATATGCATGTGTATGGTGTTATACACAGCCCAACTCTCATCTCAATAAAATACTCACATTAATATGTGTATTGGATTTGAAATACCAAAAGATGTCAGAAAATTTATAAGTGCCCTTGGGGAGAGATTTTCAAGTAAAGCAAGATCGAATATATAGATATAAAAGATGAAAGAGGAATAACAAACAGAAAAAAGTTGCATTAATGAAGTATAAATGTATATAACACCAAAGTTGAAAACTAAAATCCCCATGCCATGAATGAGTTATTTTTCCAGAAACCAGATTCTATATTAAAATCTGGAAAGTATTTTCCCAGGCTCAGCACACAATCTGTCTTCCAGAACTGGCAAAAGTTTTATGTCCTGCTGTCTGCCAGACTTGGTACTTTAAGAGTCACCCAGCTAGTACTGGTTTTAAGGCATGAAGGGGTCTTTGAAGAGCAACTGAGGCTTGGCACTGTGAGAGGCCAGGAGAGGACATTAGTGAAGGTGCAGCTCCAGTACTAGTTTAGTTGAAGGCCAAGATTGAAGGGATCATGTAAAGAAGTTGAGGTTTGGCACCATGAAGAGAACCCAGGAGAGGCCATTTGGGTAAGTGCAGTCTCAGTTGCAGTTGAAGGCCCGGAATGAAGTGGTCATATAGAGAAGTTGAGACTTGGCACCAGGAAAAGAGCCCAGGAGAGGCTGTTAGTGAGAGTGCAGCCCCATTGCAGCAAGGCACACCAGCAATTATGGAGAAGCCAGTACCATGGGATGACCACAAAGAGCAGCACCGGCAGTAGAGTGAAGCCGGTTAGAGCCTGGAGGACAAACTGTGTGGCTGCAGAGGGCAGAGCAGGGAAACGAACCAAGCACCTTGGAGGAGACCAGAAGATCATGAGTGAATTCTAGATAATTAGACATTGATAATGTTTTTCTGCTGTCCAAAGACATTGTGAAAACCTTTATAGATGTTTGGTTATATTTGATCCTATGCGTTAGCAACCCTTATGTTTGTTCTTCTTATAAATAGTTTGCTGGTGTAGTGTTAAATTGTGTTGTAGTGATAAAGCAACTTTTTTGATTGGCTTACCCAGAAAGGGGGGATTGTTATAGAAGTCTATTTTTAGCAATGTATAAAATAATTGTGTACTGTTTGGTTAGGGGCTCCCTAGGTCTTGGCGTTTTATATTGCCTGTAGGTGTTGGATTTATGTGCAGAATGTTTGATTGCATATGATCTGCATATACTATCAGAATACCCGAGGAGTTCTGAACCAATAAAAGACCTGAGCACATAAGCTCAGGTTTCTATTGTCTAGTATGGTGTTTGCCATCGTGGTGGTTCCCTCTGCTGAGGTCTGGCAGAGTTTGTAAGTATGAATATGCCTCTGTGTCTTCCTTGGTGAACCTACACAGTAAGTATATTACAAAACCTTCTGGACATAACATGGCTGATACACATATGAACTCACAAAGACTTTGTCAGCTTAAACAGGGCATTCACAGGTCTAAGTCAGATGTGGTCAATGAACTGAGAGTGTAAGTGGGCACAAGCCCCCATCCCTGACTCAGAAGCTAATTCCAATGGACAACTGATCACAAACGAAAAATTAGTTTTCTCCAGTGGAATTTCCCTAAGCATACAAACCACACTTAAGGGCAGACTCCATGCCCAGTATTAGCTAGCCAAAACAAAAATAACTCAATAGTATTTTTGGAAGGTCTTTGCCTCAAAATGTTATATCTTCTGATTTTGTGTCTTTACTGAATTTCTCTGTGTGCTTATGTCTCTGAATCTGTATGTTTTTCTTTGGCTCTCCTCTCCCCCATTTGATTCTTTTTTGACTATTCTCTATACTTATACTTTATTTATTTATTACTTACTGGTTTTTAGAGTAGGCCTGCTTGGGGAAAGTGTTTGTATGAGTAGAACTTTTAATGTTTGTGTTTCTGTTCTTGGTATATTTCACTTAATTCAAGAGTCAAGTCTTCCAGATTCTTGAGTGTTGTTAGAAATGGTGTTTTTTTTTTGTTTTAAGGTTTTAATGTTTTATATAGAGTGCTTATGTTTGATAAATTTGAAATAAATTCTAGATTTTTTTCCTGCTGACAGAATTTTTTAATGAAAGTAGAGGATTTAATGTAATTATTTTATTATCATTTTCAAATTCCTCATCTGAACAATACATGTATTTGTATGGAGCACATAGTTCATCATACTCTGAAATTTATCACCAGTAAGTGAATTAATATGTATGAAATGAACTTCATTTAGTGAAATCTGACAAGACTCATATGTGTTGTTTCATAAATTATGGCAAATAGATATAAACATATGGATTACATTACAATTAATTATAAAGTGCATAACACACAATACTAAATTACATAAAATAAATTAATTTAAATTATTGGCTGCTTTAGTATTAATGAAATCACAGTCACTTGAAGCAGGTCCATTTACATTTAAATTGTAGGAAGCTAAAGAATCATACTTCATAGATTTCAGCATAGTGTTCATTTATATGGATTTTATAAATGTTTCTATGCAAGTATGCATTTCATTTGTTAATGAGTTATTTCTTGGGTATGACAGTTATAGGAAAAAGTGTAACTGTCCTTTCCTTGGATTAAATTAATGTTTTGAATCAGAAGACAGGAAGTCATGGACTACATGATACCCCTTTATACATACACAAGACGTGTCTATCCATTGTGCACTCAGAAAACTAGGAGACTCTTCCATTAAGATTTTGAAAGCCTTGATAAAACTAGTGTAGAATTAGGACATATATTAAAACAAAATTGATCACAAAGATGAAAATGTAAATTTTTCACAGCTGACAATGGCCAGCATTCTTTCATTTTTAGGGACCAAATGGCATTCTTAGCCAGTCACAACCAAGTCAACAAGGATGGTAGAGGTAGGGATATTCTACTAAATCTAAGAAACAAGTGATTTTATGAATTAATTCTTAGCCATGGTAATGATATAAGAAATATTGTATCATGGTTCCTTTAGTACAAAGCTTATGCTCCACAGTGAGGACTTCATAAACGTTACACACCTTCTCTTATTTAACTGGACTATTAACGTAACACTCAGAGTCAGATGTTAAATTACATTTGCTCTTTGCCATTTGTAATAAATATTTAAAGGACAAAAAGGCAGTTGTGTGAAAGTGTGGAAAATTCAATCAAGACATTTATAGTGAGGTTTTATATGCTCCAATATTTGATCAGGACAGGAATGCTTACAGTCTGTGAGTGCTTACCTCTAGCTTTACTTTCATCATAAACGAATAAGGAGGTGGTTATAATTGAGTAATCAGGGAAAGAACAACACTCAGAGCTTACTTTTTTTCTATGCTAGTCTATGGAGCAAAATTTATCTATGAAATAATTTCTTTCCTAGAAACATAGCATAGCTGTGTTTGAGTCTTCAGCAGGACCATTTGAACACTGGTGTGGAAAGACAAGCTGTGGCAAGAATGGCTGAAGAACTTAAGGAATGAATGACCCAGAGGTGAAATATCCCCAGGGAATCTTAGAGTTCAAATCTAAAACTCACGAAAGCAACAACTACAAAGATGACCAATAAATATCCTACAGTTTCCAGTTCAACTTACAGTGATTCTATTTCTTCTATATTGAGAAAGTTGTTGGCTAACAAATTTCAAAAGTGCACAGCCAGCATCAAAGTCATAATGTGCTTTCTAAATTCTCAAAAGCAAAACCACACTAAATAAAAGCAACAGGCTAGTGAAATATTTGATACTTTATTTTAGACAGCCGGCTCAATTCAAATGGAATTCTCATTACTTTAGATTACAAGAGTAAAGCATACATGCTTATGCAATTTGACCAGGGAAAAACAAAGCAAGTATATAGCATTTGAATAAATCTTACTGCTTAAAATATATTATAAAATTGATTATATTGTGTAGTAAATATAGTGCAAATAAAATAGAGAACAGGCATACAAAAGATAGAATTTTATTTATTTTGTGTTAAGCCACATTAAACATACAAGCAAGTACACAGATACCATACACACACACACATACTACAACCACCACCACCACCACCATTCTGAACTGTCCTTTCAAAAGCTACTTTTATCCTACATAAGCCTCTGAGTCATTGCTCTCATCTCTGTAACCTTCACAAATCTAAACATTGCCATTTTCTCCAGTCTTAATGGAGCTGAAATTCATGATTCTCACCTCTTGTCTCCTAGTTCCACTGTCATTTCTTTGTGGCCTCATCAGCATCCTTTGTAGAAAGCTGGCATTTGACAGACAGTGGACATCCACTGGGACAAAGCAGATTAATTTCAGAGCTCAAACTTGAAATGTATCACTGGTAAATTATAATACTCCAAGCACTAGGGTCATCAGCAACTACAGGCAAATCACCCAAACTCTCCTACTCCAAAAGATTCTTTATTATGTTATTTACTCCATGATATTTCAAAGAAACAATAGCCTTAAAGAACTAAGCAATTACCTTGTCTGAATCATAAATGCCATCTCCTTCCTTCTTTTTCTAAGCTATGCCAGCATCCACTGGATGCTTCTGCCTTGGTGCTATTTTACTAAGTTTGGAGATATATGTGAAATTTGTACCTATGTCTCTAGAGGGCAATTACCGAGAAATTTAAAAAAAGGGTAAGAGTTGTAATGTGAGAGCTTTCTTTTAAAAATGCATATTGAACAGATAATTCTCAATGAATTCCATATTTCCCACAGTATAAGGAAGAATAGTTACCATTCATCTCTAAGCCATCCTTTCGTTAAATTATAGATTTGTTTCTGTCTTCATGGACTCTTATCTCACACTTGTATATTCCTTCCCTGTTAAAATTGGTACATCTACAATCATTGTATCAATATTACCTCTATTGTTTAATCACAATGTGTGTGTGTGTGTGTGTGTGTGTGTGTGTGTGTGTGTGTGTGTGCATACAGAGTGACAGTGTCTGGGGGTAAAATGTTTCAATGAGTCAAAAGATTGGAGGGTCTGGAATATTCTACTAAAATTTTAACATCTAGTCTGTTGATAACAAAATTTAACTTCAGAATTAATTTTCCCTAATATTTATAATTCAGTATCTCTATTTCCATTTATTCCCACTCCCAATGATTGTTTTGTAGATTATCAATTTCATCAGAGGACTCATGTTAGTATTTTAAAATAAAATACTATTTTAGAAGAAGGTTAGTTCTCATGTAACTCAGCTCTCCAAAATACATCTTCATTTGTTAAGATTCAATGTTTATGGAGCTTAGAAGTTGGCTAGGTGCATGAGAACAAGCATGAAAACCTAAGTTTAAATTTCCAGCATCCATTTAAAAATCTTGTGACCCTAGTATTGGGGAGTGGAGACAGGTAGATCGCAAGGGCTTCTTGTCATCTAGCCTCACCACAAAACAGAGTTTACTGAGAAACCCTGTCTCAAAGCAACAAGATAGAGAGTGATAGAGATAGAGAAAGCTTCATTTTATGCTCCTGGCAAGGGCATGCATGAGTACAGATGCCACACACACACACACACACACACACACACATATACACTCAATAAATAACCTTTGTTTCTTAGCAACAGTTGTCAATACAAGTCATTTTACCTTAATTTTTTATTCATTTTCAAATTAAATATGCTTTTAGAAGATGTCAGTACCTCAGGCATTATATAATAATAGTTACTGACATATGCACTTGCAACTCATAATCAATTGGAAAATTCTTGATGGAGAAGATTAATTTTCTTCTTCAACATGCTTATTATATAACTAATATTTAGTGTTAGTATTATTACAGCTAAACACAGAGTTTAAATATTTAAATTTGAGTATCAAATAAAATAGAAGATACACTCTAAAGTTAGTAACTAATCTTTCAAAAGTGATAGAGACTTTAAAACATAGGAAAATAATACTATAGTAAAAGCATGTAATCTTTTAAAATTCAATATTTAAAATACACTAAATTTATTTTTATAGCATAAAATATTTTTTAACTAGCATGTAAACAAATTCAGAAGTCAGAGAAAAAAAGTTCCTGTAACTACTCTTAGATTAGTGGTTTATGATCCTCAGTTTGAGGAAATAAACAATATAAATAATTTTGAAATCATAGAAGATTTAGTAATATTTAAAAATCATGACACTCACGAACTTCAATTTATGACAAATAGGAGTTATTAATCTGAGCTTGTAAAAACACTAGGTATACCACATACAAAGGTTGCCCCTGTTGGGACACTATTAATTTGTCTTTAGAATTCATCCCGGGTAAGATGTGCTCTGAAAATTTTGTGAATTAACTATGTCTCTTGAATGTGCAGATGAAAATGTCTGTATGATATAGTGCACAAAGTGCACAAAATAATTCCAGAAGCTCAGCAAGCCTGATAGGACTGCCTACTGTATGTGCTGATTAATATGCTCTGGATGTAATATCTTCTTAGGTCTCTAGATTACTAGACGTAAGTGAATGGAACCATCAACCATTTAGTCACACAAACCCAAATCATTTGTTGTTAGATTACTCTCCTTTCCTCAAGTTTTAAGCATATCTCTGACCGATGCCTGTACATTTTGATTTCACATCACTCAGAAAATATATTCCTTTCCAACATCACTGTGACTCTAGAGGTAGACCATAATTAGCTGTCATATGACTGCACTACCCTCCTAAGTGGCTTTCCAGTTTTCATTCTCAATCCTCAAATTGGCAAAGAGTCCCTACTTGGAACTAAGCCATTCTTTAAGCACTTTCTAGTTTAGAATTTATCATTATTTCCTGTAAGATCAAAATAACTGTGAATTCTTATCTTTATCTTATATCTGATTAATCTTGGTCTTTGTTTTTAACCATAGCAATCTACACCTTATGACATTGCAACAGACATTGTTGTTTCTTTTATTTCTTTTCATTCAATCCTTTTATTGATGCTCCGTTGGACAGCTTTAAGTGAAGGGTCTATTTCATTATCAGGTCCAAATCATTCTGATTCCTTCCTAACGATCATTCGTGACTATCGTCAAGAGGATATCTCTTTTGTGCTTCCATCTTTGTATTAACGCCAAATGAAAGGAGCTAATTTTTGAGGTTTAAAAATGTAAAAATGGAGCTTGTGAAATGGTTCAGTTGCTCACAGTTCTGTTCAGAAGAAGAAGCTGAGAAGAGCAGAGCCAGTCAAGAACAAACTAAGAGAGAAAACAAAGAGTCAGAAACAGACAATTTACAATTTTAATTTTGGAATACAGAAGGAGCTAGTCAGAATGAGTCAGTCAGCAGTAAGTCTCAGAGGCTGAACTGTTCTAGCTTTAGATTTGAAGATCAGATTATATGGAGTCTAAAAACCTCTAGGACTATTTATTGAATTAACAAAGAATTAACTGTCCTCTTCTATGAACCCATGAAGAGAATAATACAATAAATCAGTGATTACATCAATAGCTACAGCATTCCTAGCCCAATGGCATTCTCTTCACTCAAGAGAATGGAATGATTTAAATTGGAATATTTTTCCCAGTTATCAAAACAGTTTTCTTTATATATGATGTTAATGACCATTACAGAAAGCAGAGTTTTCTTTCTTTACCTCAATAGAAATGTTTTTATAGCAATCTTCTTGATAATATAATAATATCCAAATGCAGAAATTCTTGGTAAAATAAAAAAGGAAATAACAGAAAAATAGAGGAACGATTTCCAAATAATTTCCACCAATTTAGATATCTAGTTCTTTGAGAGCAATAATATTTTTAATAGGGATTTTGAATGGAACCCTTGTTGCTATTACTGTTGTGCTTGAGTCAAGGTCTCCTCATGTAATCTACACTGCCCACTCATCTAATACTCAGCAAAATATTTTCAACTACAGTATTTATCTTTATAGATCTATTGCTCAATGTATTTGCTTTTTATTTTTGTGTCTCCTTCAAAGTGTTGTCAATTCTTGACCTCTACATTGGTTTACAAGTAAACATCAGGAAGTGTAAAGAGGGCTGGTGAGATGGCGCAGCCAGTAAAGGTGTCTGTCACCAAGCCTAATGATGTGAGTCTTGATCACCAATACAGTGGTGGAAGGAAATAACCAGTCCTGTGAGCTATCATCTGACCTCCAAATACATGTCACGTAACCTGTGAAATCGTGTATACAGAAAATAATAAGTAAATTAATTAAGTTCAAAATATAAAATGACAATTTTAGGAAGAACATAACCAAAATAACACAAAGCACTATTAAAGTTAGAATATCCCAGCCAATCCTTTCGTAAGCTCAATTCCTCCAGGCTTACCACACCTACATTTATTCCCTTAGAAACAGTGCATGCACATATATGATTGAATTTTCTCTGCATAATGTAACCTAAAGTACAAACGAGTTACACTAGTGTTGGAGTAAAACATGAATTTACTCATTAATCTATTGCATTTAGAGATAGTATAGATATTGACAGTAAGACTCTATTGTTAAAGACACTATATATTTGAGCCGTAAAATATGAAGTCCTTGAAGGTTCATCCCTTGTTAGTTTTCACAGTGTTGTAAGGTGCTATAAATGCAATCAAAGGAAAAATTTTCATCAGCCTTACTCAGCTAAGAAAGCTTATGAACTACCTTTGTGACTACCTTGGAAGGGTATCCCTACTGCTGAGATAGTAGCCTGGATGTTTTGGGAGTAACCAACAATACTCTAATTGTAGTTAAGATACATTCCATGAGTTGAACCCATTCCTAGAACTGTTATCTGGTCCAAGGATCTATTGTGTTACTGACTCTAAAGGAGAACCTACTACTATTATTCTGCTAAAAGGACAGAACATTAAATGGACCCATGATGACTTACTGTTATATTGATAGATTAATGTATCACCAACATTCATCAGGGAATTTCTTCCAGTAAACGGCAAGTAACAAAGAGTCTCAAACTGATAATGTGTTATTTTAATTTTTAAATCTAAATTTGATATTTTTGGTGTGTTATTGTACTTTCAGAACAGTATTATAGAAATTATTAGGTATTATGCCTTATATAAACAAATACCAACCAATAATTGTGTGGTTTCATAACAAATCTTTCTAGTTGGTAAGATGGGGTGGAACTGGCTATTAATATCTCCACATCTGCAAAGAGTTCTTTTTTGATCACTTTGGTATCCATGTGAGGATTTTGAATAAATTAATCAAATTATAGCTTATTTTTTTGATTGATAACCATAATTATAGAGCCCACAGCACATGAAGAGCCTTATAAAAACAACATAGGCCCATTTATAATTTGTAAACAAAAATTAACCAATAAAAATTTTAAAACAGTTTGCTTTTCTATGACAATCAAAAATTATCTCTAATGGACAGGTATAGCTTGCAATTAAATACACTTTCAACGCAGTATAAATTACTGGTTATGTTTTCTTTTTCTTCAAAAGTTAAAACCTTGCTTAGATATAGGAACTGTCTTAGAGCACATAGTATGCTATTTAAAAATTTGAAAAATGATAGTTTTATATGCACTGTTCTTTTTTCTTGAAAATAAAGTCATTTTGTAATTTTCAATAAAGATGTAAATATGAGAGATTTTCTATCTTTCATTTGTGATGAAGAAAATCACTACATGGAGATAATTCCTTCCTGACAATGATAAGCAGCCACCAGAACTAATGCATCAGATAGGTTTTTGCATATGTAAGTAAACAAATAATTTGATAATCTCAAGGTAACTATCTCTTTTAAAGACAGCAAATATCTCTTTTAAAAAGGATACTATTTTAAAGCAGTGTTCATTACAGGAAGAAGATGATTAGGTCTAAAAAGAATATGTCATATATACACAATAAAATCTTACTAGCCAAATAAACTTGATGTCAATTTTATCACTAGTAGTGTAATGTAATAGATCTGAGTTCTATGCAGGCATGAAAATTATTAATCTTGATCCCTGGAAACTTTCCTGAAAGGTTTAGCTAGTCTATGGAAATGATACAAAGATAGCTAGGGTCTCTGCTGATACATGAGTCTCTTGTGCACTATATGCAAGCAATGGTCTTCCAAATGTGATTATGCCAACAAAACCCTACTGATAATATTACAATCAATCCTTTCAAAGCCAAGGACCAGTCCCAGTAATTCTTATATCTTTTATTCTACATATTCTAGAAGTTATACCTAGACTAAAAAGACTAAGAAAATCAATGATTGGTACAGCACTAAGTCATTAGGAGTTGGTTTGGTGCTATTTTCTTTTAGTACAGTAATTTGTATTGTTAGAAATAATGCTCTTTAAAAGAGTTATCAAGATAAAGTACAAAATATCTGATTAAATTTAAACTAAGTTTAAAATATGAGTAGGTTTGCTTAGCATAAGCATGCACCCAAACCTTGCATTTTATACTTCATCAGTCAGTTTTGCCTTGGAGAAGATGTAGATCATATGGATTGGGAGAGAGCTTGAAAGGAATTTAAGTTGACTTTTTGACTCAGTTTGTGTGTAGTTGTTTTGAAAGTATTTATTGGTCTCCAGGTTACAAGCCAGCATTTATATATTGATTCTTTTAATACATATGCTGAACACGTGTATATTATATATACTTATAATCATGCATTATTTTTGAGGAAATTGCATTGATTTGAAATATTCAAAGAAGGATTAGAACTGCTAAGTAAAAAAAAAAGATATGCTTAAATATAAAGATATAATAAAACTCTGGGCAGTAGAAGAATATTAGTGCAAAGAATGTGTGTTATCCATTTTTTGTTGCAAATGTTTATAATAAAGAAATTCTAGTGTCATTTTTTATCCTAATCTTTATGGAATTCATTAAAGAGACATGCAGTAATTATTCTGTAGAATAATTTCAACTCAATATTTATTCATTTTTTAAGTGAACTTTAAAATTATCTATAAAAAAATTGCTCTTTGGCAAATATTGGTAACTTATACAGCCAGGTCTTCATTTCACAGAGTAAACTAATAGGAAAGTATCATTGCCTGTTAATTATAACTGACTAATTAGTTTATAAAACATCTATGTTAAATAAGAAACATTTCACTTTATGTTTTACAAATGAGAAAATGTTCCAAGAACATGAGATGATTTTCTTAAAGATGTCCAGCATGTCAAGTGGAATAGCAATATCTGGACTAAAAGTTTGAAATCTTTGACTAAATTTTATTTACCTGTGTTTGCATCTATTTTTGATACATAAAATAATATCTAAGTTAATTCTATGCATAAAGGTTCTCTGTCTTCATGCAGAAAATGATATTTCTAGAAAGAGACAGAGAAAGACACACAGGTATATATACACAAACTAATAAGGTTAAGAATACTCTTTATCATTTTGAAATATTTTTGATTAAAAGAAATAATTGTCAGAACATGATTCATGAAGAAGCTGTGTGAGGAGAACTCTGAGAACTTGTGGAATAACTCTAAGGAAACAAGGCAAAATATTTGTAACATCTGTTTTTTCATATCATGGGTTGTTCTTGGAATGTGGATCCTGTCCCTCCCAGGTGTAGTAAATAGGAATGAGTTTATTTTCGATTACCAATCATCTTACCCAGTACTATCAAAATAATGTATTCAAGAATGATTTGTTCTCATTACTACACACAGCCTAAATGCATGTATATTACCCTTGTGACTACATACAGCTGGCACTCCAGTGAACTTTGCTGATGTGACTTTGCCTAACTCTCAGAATATCCTCAGAATATAAATTGTCTGATATCCTTGAATAAAGTTGGCTATTTCATGAGACTTTAGTTTGCTTCATTTTTAGGCCTCACTCTTTCAGATTCACACTGCCAACTAGAGTGATAACAATATTTTTACACAACATATAAAACAATAGATTTCTTATGTTATTTTCATAAATATAACATTGTACCTTGTTCACAATCACCCCTTTCCCAACATTCTCTATCCTTTCTCTTTATTCCTTATTGGTCTCCCTCTTTGCCAC
Source organism: Cricetomys ansorgei (assembly GCA_026225945.1). Lineage (NCBI taxonomy): Eukaryota > Metazoa > Chordata > Mammalia > Rodentia > Nesomyidae > Cricetomys > Cricetomys ansorgei. Next base: position 14,774,310 of record JAMJFZ010002812.1, read on the forward strand.
AAATAAGTTTGTAGAGGAATAGCCCTTTGTGAAAGCTAAGATCTATACTCCAGGGGCTACATTCAGAGTCCTGTGTGGTCTAGATAGAATGCAGACATACATTTAATCCAGTATTCAGAAAGCAGTGGTAGCAAACAACTTTTATTCAGAAGGCAATGGTGGTCCATGCCTTTAATACCTAGAAAAGACAGTGGAAGCAGACAAAGAAGCAAAACTCAGAAGGAGACTATCACACAGGAAGTGATATCTGAGATGAGCCGGAGTGAATGGCAGATAAAGTGACTAATCAGAGGAAGAGTTAGCAGAGTAGGGACATGCCAAACTCTGATGAGAAAAGGCATACTTTCAGGTCAGTAAAGGGAGAGTTATGTAGGAGCTAGGCGAGTGAGTTACAGAGTAGACAGAGGAGTCAGTTGAGAAACAAGTTGAAGAGAGTCAGTTGAGAAGCAATAAGAACAGGCAGTTGAAGAGCAGTTATGAGAGTGAAAAGCCGGTTACAGAGGAGTTACAGAAGCTGATGTTGGAGTGAGTAACAGAGCAGTCAGTGGTAACAATCAGTTAAGGAGGCAGTATGGAGCAATGAAAGCTTAGAGAGAGATAGAGAGACACAGCAGAGCTTGGGAGAAGAAGCCCAGAAGACAGAGTGAGTTGAACCAGAAGAGTCAGAGTTCAGAAGGAGCTAGTCAGTGTGGCTCAGTCAGTAGTAGCTCTCAGAAGACTAAGACTGAATGAAGCCCTCTAGGTCCAAGCCAGCAGTTTAAATGTTCTAGATTGTATGAAGGCTTCAGCCTTACAGTTCAAGGATTACAACTAGATTTAGAAGAGGACAAAACAAAATGCTCTAGGGCTCTAGGAATCCAGGCTAGAAATGGTGATTTAATTAGACAAAAGAATTAATGCTTTTGCCCCAAATCAACATCTATGTCTGCACAGCTCCCTTCTGCTTTCACCTATGTATATATTCAATCACTCTCAATTTTATATATTGAAAAAAAGTTCATTATCTTATTTAATTTTGGAGTTAAGATAGATGAGGACACAGACACGATTTTGTAGGTGCTGGAATCATACCTCAAGCACTGTATTGAAAGATTAATACCAACAAACTGCATTCTGATCCCAACTGTTTTTAGAAACCTCAATTTGGAAACTTATTTAGTAACTATGTTATAATTGTATCATTTATTGAGAAAATGGAAAGAGAAAAAGCAGTTTGTTTACATCATTTGGTATGAAATTCTGGAGTCACTCGGCTCTGTGTCTCTAAACAAGATTAAATATACGGCAAATCTAATTTAAAATATATTTGTGCAAAGTCAGAATACTTTTAAGTAGTCAATAATAGAATTGAATAAACATAAAAAGGCATATTTTCTCCATAATCAAACTAGAAAATTGGAAAAAGTAATTAGCTGATATTAACAATTGAACAATATTAAAAGGGTAATCTTTTCTGAACTGCTTTTCTAATTTTGATCCTTTCTACCTTATGATTTATATATTTTCTGAATTGTACACATAAGAATATTAACTGTATGGAATTTGATATCTAGTTTAATCCCCCTTTCCTCATTTTTTTTTTACCTGAAGTGATCATGAGCAAATTACTTAACTTACAGTATCATCATGTATGTTTCAAAGAATGATTCTCATTGGATATCTTTAAATCAATTAATGTATGAAATGCTGGTGTAGTCTTCAATGTTATGAGATATCAGCCAAATTAAATGATCTCATACACAAAACAATTATGTGTTAATGAGATGTGTTTTCTATAACCCAAATTTTCCAGCAATGAGAAGTCAGCGATTTTATTTCATGTCATTGAATTGTTTATCCCATAATATGTTCCCCACTCTTTCTTAATATGGGAAGACACATCTGTACGGCACAATTATGCTCTCAGATAGAATTAACGCCTTTTTCAGACGCCCTGTGTGTTCGGCAGCCACCTGATACACTTGACTAATGAAATTAATTAGTGTATTTAGAAATCACTTCCTTCTTTATATATATATGTGTGTATAAAAACAAGAGTTAGAGCAGTGAGGTTGTCTGGGAGCCATGACACATTAATACAAGGCTATAGTCTACACGTTAAGTTTGTAGAATTAAGAAATAAACCTATCTTGGGTCCTGATTACATGCCTGAGTCCTATAGCATGACCAGTATCTTTTGACTTCTTGGTGATGGCTCAAATACACTTTCATATTCTACTCTTTTGGCTAAATGCACTAGAAACTGGCTCAGAGGATATGCTGACCACTGCCTTAAAAGCCATCCAGCTTAAATGATTAGATTTTCCTTTCTCTTAATAGATCCCTATGGATAAATATTCAGTCACATTAAAATTAAAAATAATGACTGGTGATATGATTTGGGAGCTGTTCAAATAATTAATAGATAGACTGTGGTTATACAGTTAGTAATTATACAATTCAAGGGCAATTCTCCTGATCAGGAGAAGGTCCCATTTGGAATTCAGCACTGTCATTGGATGAGAATGGAAGCATATGATCCATTATGCTGAAGTAATACAGTCTCTTAATTCCACACACAAGCAATATATAAATCACATGAGTGCATACTCACTTGACCTCTTTGCCAGATTTATAAGACAATATTATCCTTACAGCTCAATTCATCTATTGCAAAACTTTTAGAATTAAATCTAAGAATAGGTTTTGAATCATGATTGTTTAGGAAAGAGTGGTCGTTTCATAAAAAGCATTTATTAATTAAAATTATAGTCTTTCAGAGAAGCTCTTCTCAAATCAGAATATTAAATACTGTATGAAATATTTTCTAGAAGGTTGTAAGTACAGAGCAGTTCATCTTTCTCTCTGAAAAGCAGGCAATGTCCTTATATAATTTCACTGAAATTATCTTCTTCATATTTTCACTGCAGAACAATGTGCATGAAGGTCAAAGCTTTCTTTTACTTTCATTTTTCCTCCTTCAGGACTCCACAAAGTGTTGACCAAACAATAAGTGTTCTTTAAAATTAGCTTATTTTGACATGAGGTTAGAGTAGCAATCACTAAATATCAAACTAACATTGAAACAAGCTAATATTTAATTACAAATGTTTCACATCTTAATTATTAAGAAATCAACTAATAAAATCACAATTAAAATGTCTATCTATAATGTAGAAGAATTGACCTGTGTGAAAGCTAGGAAAGGTCTATATTCTAGGAGTCTACATTCAAAGGCCTGTGTGGTTTGAGTGGAATGTAGACACACCTTTAATCCCAGTATTCAGAAGGCAGTGGTGGTACACACCTTTAATCCCTAAAACAGAAGCAGGGAGTGGAAAAAAACACAAGAGGCAGAACTCAAAAGGAATTAGAATCAGTCAGTTATACAAGAGTCAGTTAAAGCAGGCAGTACAGGGCAGTGAGAGCTCAAAGAGACACAGAAGCAATCTGAGTTCAGAGGGAACTTAGGGTGGCTCAGTCATCAGTGCAGGATTAAATGTTCTGGATTGTGTGGAGGCCAAAGGCTTCCAGTTCTAGGCTTAAGAATAAATTGTGTAGAAGCCAAAATGTTCCAGGGCTCCAGTTGTAAGGACTGAGGATTTAATGGAAAGAATAAAAGTCTTTACCCTGAATCAATGTCTACATCTGGCATGAATCTACTTCTCCACTATAATAAGTATATTTATATGTTGGTTAATATTATCCCCAATTCAGATATGAGTTTTCTGAATCTAAAGAGAAAGCATTTACTACTAGTTAGTAGTTGTTTTGATTTCCTTTTGTCCCTGTCGTTGCAGTGACACAATAAATAGGACTTGCTGTCCTCCAAGTAGGAGGATCTACTATAATCAATAAAATCTAAAAGAGAAAGAATAGCCTTGTCATCATAGTGATTTAGTCTATGAATGATTGTGAAAGGATGTAAAAAAAACATGAAGGAAATATGAGCCTAGAAATGCAATCACATATAGGGGGAAATGCCTTCCCAAGTACGGCCATTAACAGTACTCTTCAGTCTCCTCCCCACCCACAGGGAAATGACCATTAAGCTTATCAGCAGGATGCTCCTTCCCCAGCATACCAGGAGCCACCCTGTCCCAAGGGGCTAGTCCAAGGGCACAGGTTGACCACGCCCCCCCTGGATCCCGCGCGCTCGAAACTCCTGACCAATTAGTCTAACATAGAGAGCTCGAAGCCAATCAGCTGCACGAGCCCCCATCCCCAGACCCCTTTGCCCTAACCCGATAAAAGGGCTAGGGGGGGAAGGGATCGGGGCCCGCCATGCTCATCTCCTGCGTGGGATAGGCGGGACCCGGACGCGCACCGGTAATCAATAAATGCCTCCTGCGTTTGCAGCGGTTCTTGTCTCGTGGTTCCTTAGAAACCCGCCTGGCTTGTCCTAACAATTGAACATTTATAATGGAATCAGATTCCTAGGTCCTTACATTCCAGAAAGTAAATAACCCTCTCCCAAGGACTCCTTTATCTATCTATCTATCTCTCTATCTATCTATCTATCATCTCTCTATATCTATGTCTAGCTATCTCTATCTCTTTTTGTTCATCTCTATGTCTCTGTCTCTCAGACTTCCTTTTCCCTGTCTCTGTCTCTCTGTTTCTCTGCTTTCTGTCTCTGACTCTGCATATCTGTTCTTCGTGTCTTCCTCTCTCTCTCTCTTTCCCTGTCTGTTTTTGTCCTTGTATTTGTGAACCAAAATGTAGGTTATCAATGTCAGTGCCAGTCATGCCTGTCTGCTGCCACATTCCCTGCCTGCCTGATCCCACTCTCCTCACCATAATGATCATGGTCTGTATCCCTTTGAAACTGTAAACTCAAAATAAATATTTCTTCTAATGCATTTCTGGGTCATGATGTCTATGTCACAGTAACAGAAAAGTACCTAAGGTATCTCTACAGTCACGCAGTGTTTACATGCCACTGTACTCTCCAATAGTCGCAACTGTGGTCAGTTTATGGGAAACTACATTTTGCTCTGAGTTATAAATGTCATTCTTAGCCCAATCATCTATCCTCAACTGATGTCCATATAAATAATTTGCAGGCAGTTGTGGAATTTGTCCCTTAATAATCTTATTGTTCTGGTAATTTCTGATGTTAAAGGATTTAGATCATACCACTCTTCCAGCTTTTTGTATGGAACATTCTACTTTCTTTTGGATTAGTTCCAGTCTTTTTTGGTAGCTCTCCTTTGCAAATATCTCACAGCTCTGGCATCTCTAACACTCTTGGGTCTCCAACACTGTGCAGCCAAAGTAATGACTCATTACTGTAAAGTTTGGATTAAAAGGATTTAAGAAATACAAAACCTTGGAATTCACCTGAGTGCTAACAGTCATGGGAGATTCACCTGAGTGCTAGCAGTCACGTACAGGGGAGATGCACCTCCTATTGAGAGATGCCTTCCCAAGTACAGCCATTAACAGTACTCTTCAGTCTCCTCCCCACCCACAGGGAAATGACCATTAAGCTTAACAGCAGGATTCGTCCTTCCCCGGCATACCAGGCGCCACTGTCTCAAGGACGGCTAGTCCAAGGGCACGGATTGACCACCCCCCTGGATCCTGCAACTCCCAACCAATTAGTCTAACATAGAGAGCTCTGAGCCAATCAGAGCTGCACAAGTCCCCATCCCCAGACCCCTTTCCCCTGAACCCCATAAAAGTGCCTCGGGGGGAAGGAATCGGCCACCATGCTTGATCCGTGCGGACCCGACGCGCTCCAGATAACAATAAAGCCTCATGCATTTTGCAGCGGTTCGATTGACTCGTGGTTTCTTTGAAGCTCGCCAGCTAGCCCTAACAGGATAAAAATATTATGCCTTCTGTATTCCTTTATGCACTCTAGTTTCTCCCCTCTTTCATTCTCTCTCCCCTCCTCTGTCTCTGTATTTACTTCTACCTGTCCTTCTCTCTTTCTCTCTCTCTGTTCTCTCTTCTTCTATTTCTCATAATTTTAAGTGGAAGAAATCAGTTAGTTACCTTACCATGGGGAAGCTTTCTACCTATGAGCATTGGAAATCTAAATATTAATAGCAAAAGAGGGAGGAAACCTCAAAGCAAATCTGACGTTAGTTTAGTATTGCTGCTATGTGTGAAGCCATAACAAAAGCTGAAAGCAGGTATTTCTGGTAATTTGTAGGATATCAATGAGTGAAAACATTCCAAGTTTATATACTAGCAAAACACATAATTTCAGAACAAAAATATGAACAGAGGAAAAGTCCTGAGCTCCATAGATAGCTCAACTACTCTGTGCTTACTGCTTTAGCCAAGGAACTGAGTTCAGTTCCCTTAATGGACATTACAAATGCATAATAACCTATAACTAAAATTCAAAGGCTCCAACACTCTTTTAGTGGGTAACTACGTGCATGTAACAGATAAATAACATAGTGACACACACATAGACATACACATATTTTAAAATTAAATAAATTTTTAGAGAACTATACTGTCTAGGACATTTGGATATAGGGCTGGGATGATATGTGCATGTATAAATATATCTGATAAGGTTTTTATAGTTCCATTTTGAAATCTATAATTACTACTGTTGGCTCTTCATCTCCACTAATGATGTTCCCCATGATAAGTAAATAATACTTTCCTATGTTTTGGGGAGTTTTACATATAGGTACTATATCACATCATTTCCTCTAATCCTGTATTCCTCCTCCAAGCTTCACCATGTTTCTCCTACTCACTCTCAAATTACAACTACTTTTATGATTGTTATTGTTACACAGAGATACACACACACACACACACACACACACACACATACACACTCGCTCCGGGCTCCTGCTGAGTCACTTGGTGTTGTTCATTTGTAAATCAGGCCTCATCCCTGAAGAAGACTAATTCTCCTCTCAGTAAACATTAATTGACTGTAACTCTTTATCTAGGGCAGAATCTTACAAGAATCCTCCCATTCTCATTGGCATGACAATAGCTATTGTCATTGTATATATCTTGTTTAGGAAGTCACATTCTTGAGATATTATGGATGCCAATTTCTTGTCATAAATATAAAGCAATATCTTGAAGCAGATGTCATGGTCCTCTTCCTCTTACAGTCTTTCTATACCCTCTTCCACAATATTTTCTTATACTGAGGTATAGGTGTTATGTTGCACGTGCAGCAAATTGTAGGGTACCACACAGTGCTGTTGTTTTTTTTCCTGCAGTTTGTTGCTTTATGCAGTGCTCTCCATCTGTTGCCTCACCAGCCATGGTAGTTAACTAAGTTACAGTACCAGCATAAATTACCTCCTATTGGATATGCCTTAAATTCAATTTGATTGCTGTTGTTTATTCCCAAAATAGAAGTACTATTATGGAACCCTTGAGGATAATTTGCCTCTTTAGTCGCTGTTGTTGTTTTGAGGCTTTTTAGCTTGGTAGGTATGTTAGTTAGATTTTTGTCAAACTGACAGAAGTTAGAGTAACTTGCAAAGATGAAAGACAATTGAGAAAAAGCCTCCATCAGTTAGCTTGTAGACAAGTCTGTAACGCAATTTTTTTTTTTTTTGACTAATGATTGATACAAGAGAGCCCAAGATTAGCACAGTGGACAACTGGTTCTAGGTTGTATAAGGAGGTTGGCCAATCCTGGAGCAGCAAGCCAGGGCATAGGACTTCTTCATAACTTCTGCTCCAGTTCTTCATCCTGTCTTGAGTTCCTATCTTGGTTGCCCTTGGTGAATTGTATCCTGGGTTATGTAAGCCAAAACATGATTTTCTTCCCCAAGTTGTTTTTTGGCATGGTCTTTATAGCATCACTAGAAATTTAATTAAGATTTTAGGCGTATTGATTTCTTTTCCCCCTTGTCAGCCTGCATAGCGTCTTCAGATACTATGAGAGCAAGTCTTCACGGAAGAGGTCACCACATTAATTCTATGCAAGTCAGAGTCTAAAATGTGTGATGTCACTGACAACTTTACCTTCATCATCTGGGAGATAATGAAAGCAAAACAATAACCCTTATTGTTTTGGGGATCTATGACCATCAACTCAAAGGAATGTTTCCCATTTCTGAACCTGGATAATTCCTTAGCTAGTCTATGACCCTTAGGGTAGGGAATATTATCACAGTAAGTTGTATAAATTCACTTAAACTCTTTTTATTTAAACAAACTCTCTATCTCTCTTTCTTTCTCTCTCTCTGTCTCTCTCTCTCTATATATATATATGCACACATATACATTTAAAATGTATATATTATGTATAAACTAATAGGTTTACAAGCATCCTTAGTGTTCTTCATCTATCCTTCTCCCTTCATAGAGCCCATGTTAAAGTGTGTTGGGCATTTATAATAGGAATTATGGATATGTAATTATATCTATCATTATATTCACATGTAGGAAAGCATAATTTCTACCTCTACTTGAGAAAGAAAAATATCTTTGTTGATAACTTTTTTGTGTTCTAGATTTTATTACTTTCTTCAAGATCTGTTTTATATCTTCTGGATAGAAAAGAGTACCAGTATCATAATCCATGTTTGAGTAAGAACTGTCATCTCTTGTTGTCTGTACTGAAAATAACAAATTGAACTTCTTGATAGTGACAGTGTGATAAGAATTCAGAGTTCTATCCCAGCATGTCCTACAGTTCATGCTGCCTAATTGGGAAATGTCTGTCAGCTGTGCCTGGTTCTTAGGAGAACATCTATATTTTTAAGTATATGAGGTATTGTGTATAGTAATCTTTTGGAAAATTATAAAGAAACTAAAGCTGTAATTTTAGGAATTCATTAAACATCACTTCATCAATTGCATTCATTAGGTGAATAAAAGCACAATTTAGAGAAATGAGGAGATTCTAAGGGAAACAAAAATGTATAGTAATAAATTTCCTGTTGAGAAGAAAATGTATTATTAGATAATTTGAAATATATAGATGGAAACAATAAGAAATATATTGTTGTTTTGAACATTTTATTATTTATGGCTTGTCAGATATCCTAAAATAGTAATATTTTATTCATTTAATAACAATGACTAAAACCATTAAATATTTAATTACTTTCCTTAGCATAAGGCATTTGACACTGCTACTCTAATATATATTTTAAGAGGAGCAATTCCCAATACAAATTTTGCATTCTTCCATGAAATAACAACGCTGCTATATTCTGAGTATAATTTGTGATTCTTTTAAATCGAAAAAAAAAGTCATTAATGTTTAAATGCCATAAATCAGACCTGAATCAATTTGTTTCTCTTCCAATTTTCAAGTTATATCTGATACCCGGAGGATGTGATTTCTGATAAGATCTTTTGATGTTTTTCCATGGGCATTGCACACAATTAATAAATATAGATCTTGACAGTTGTAGAACATTAACATCCCAAAGGTTTTTAACCCTTAAATCATGCCAATAATGTCATTATAAGCCATAAATTGTTTGCTTTAATCTTTTCTGTGATCTATAACTGACACACTGTTAGAATCATCATTGTCATCTGTGCAGAAATATCAATTAAGTACCTCATTGCAACAAATATTGACATTATTTTTGGATAAGACTCCTGTAGAAACAGATATGAGTGGTTGTTCCCATGGACTATAGAAAGCAGGGCATGTATACATGTTGCCAAGAGCATAGACTTCCCTTATAGCTGGTAAATGATATGGCAGTTTTACAGCATAGTAACTAAAGATAATATTGTAAAGATAATAGCATATTGTATATTATAACTTTACTGAGTAGATCTAAATACTTACAAAATGACAACTTTTTGGTATATGTTTATTAATTTTGGTTGATCATGGCGAACTTTTCACAGTGGATGTGTGTATCAAATCATCATGTACTGCATACATATAAGCTATTTTACGTTTTATTCATACCTCAATAAAGTTTCAAAAAAAAAACCTCTCATAGTTTCACTTTAAAGTAATTCTTAATAGTTGCATAATTTAACATCATATAATATATTTGATTGATCATGGTAGATGCTGAACAAAAAATATGTGTAATTCTTCTATTTTTTAAAAAATAATTGCATTTTGCTGATTAATGACACCAATGTGTTTTTATACAATCTGAGTTGAATAAAATACCTTACAAATAATTTATAATGTTACTAACAAATTAGTTTTAGAGTATATATAATGTATATGTGTGTGTGTGTGTGTGTGTGTATGTATGTATGCATATGCATTTCCCAAGCTCCAATTATTTCTTCAAAAGTGCAAGTATCCAAAATTCAGAGATGTAGATCAGTTGCATAAATACTAACCTTGATAAATTTGGCTCAAGAAATGCAAGAAATCCATTTTCTTTGGACTTGTAATTTTTAATAAGTTATTCAAATTGTGATATTATTTCTTGATATTTTACAACGTTGTAGTGTAGTTTGAGCTCTGATCTGACAAAAGTTATGAAATTGGGAAATACTGAAGCAACCCTCAAGATAGATGAGAAGAGGAAGTGGGAAAAGATCCCTTTGATTTGCAACATAAACTTCTCTTCTCCTTTTGATCTTTCATTATTTGCTTGCTCTTCTCTGCCTTCCTAATGTTTTTCTCAAGCTCTGTTATTATCAGATTCCATATCACTTCTTAGACAATGAATTAACTTTATATTATTATGCAATGATATGATTTATCATCTAAAATGAATGTGTTGAATCACAAGAAATTATTAAATTCAATGAAGTAGAGAAGATTATTTATGAAATTAAGAGAAATCTTACCTTTTTGACCAATGATGTTTCAACAGTTTTAGTAAGTAGTAGGGTTTCTATACTCAGGTATTTAGAAAAAAAAGAAGATAGAAAAAATGAAAATTTTAATGTAACAAGGGCTAGATTAAAATAAGAAAGCAAGTATACCACAATGCAGGGGCAGTTAAATCAAAATTTAGTTAAGAGAGATAGTCAAGTCAGCAATGCACTATCTGATATAGGAGAAATGAATCATAATAAAGAGCAAAGTAGAAATAGGGAGACGGCTGAGGGAAAGTGTTCCTTGCTGGATAAATAGCATTTATTTAGTCCTGCATCCAGCCATGTTTGTTCTTCTTCAACAGCTATCTATTTTGGACACATACTATCTCCTAGGCATGATTGTTGACATTAAGAATATAAATTTAGTGCAGAAAATACAAGCTCTCAGCTATAACAGAGCTTTCAATATCAGGGGGAAAAAACATTTATATTAGGATCCTAATGAAACAATCACAGTAGTAACTAGTAGACTGTGCTTTCAGGACAAGAAAAAGCAGTAATTTAATAGGAGTAAGTAAAGGGAACGTTGTAGTTGTACTGAGGGCTGTATAGGAAGTAATAGAGTGGGAAAAGATCCTTCATATTCACAAGTCCTATATGGGAATGGGAGCTGTATATATTTTTCAAGCAATTAATGAGATTAGAGTAAAACAATTACTGAAAAGGAGCAGGTTTGAGAAAGTTATTGACATGATTAGTGGACTTTACTATTTTGATGTTTTCACAAAAGCATGATCATTCCTGAATATGACTTTTGTAACCTATAAATATTTTCCTCTAAAGCTGTAGACATATAAAGACTAGTTAAATATTGAAAGCAATTAAATATGAGATTGAATATATATATATACATATATATATATATGTATATATATATATATACCAAATACTACATTCACTTGAAGTTAAAACTCAGCACACACACAAATACATATATGTATCTTTAAAAATGCATGATTTAAAGTCTAGTATGGAAATGTTTATGCCAAACTTAAAATGATACATAATTTCAAACTGTAAAGCTATTGTTGAAATTGATCATAAAATACTGCAGTACATATACTGGATTTGAAAACACTGCAAAGTTGGTTAATTGTTATTATCAACAAATTGTTATTCTTATGAGAATAATGTTAAAAAAAGCAATCCTATAGCAGTCTATTCCATTTTATATTGATCAAAATTATTCAAAACTCATGCCATTAGAACTCAAATAAACACTGGATTTGTTTTTGATGAAGAGAGAAAAGTTGAGTTTTCAGTGCAGCTCATTGGGTGGTAATTTACTGAGTTCTTTGTGATGACTTCTACTTTTTCTATATGTGCAGTGTAATATTCAGGGATTTTGGATAAATAATGAAACTTAGAAATAGTTGAAGAGGAAGAAATAAGGAAATGGGAATCAACACATCTGTTTCTGGTGTTATAAAGGAAGCTTTTTATAAATTAAAATTTGGATCGAATTTTACCCCGACAGTTTCATGCTTGCATATAATGTATTTTGGTTAATTCTCACTCACCCCCCATTCTTTCTTCCTTCCCTTCTCTGACAGATTCTTTTTCACATTCACATCTGTTTTTCTGTTTCCTGATCTCTAGGATTAAACAGGCTTGTGAAGTCATGAGATGGTGACAAGCCAAAAATGGTAGAGTTGTCTGTGTGTTCACACATCCCTCAAAATTTACCAATAACAAATATTATAGCGGGGATAGTTAGTGTCCAGTAACCTCTCTCAGTTTGAGGTTGACTAATGACAGGCTCAGTCTTAGGCGGATTTTGATACTGCAGCATTATGGTTGCAGTGGCTGCATCACGCTGAGAAGATAGCCATGCCCTCCCCCAGCTCATCTTCCCATCTTCTGATGCTTACCTTCCATCCCTCCCCTATGATGTTCCTACAGCCTTATATAGGGTTAGAAAACTGTCTCCTCTAGAACTAAGCACCACCTGCCACCTTATTTTGATTAACTAGAGAAGCCATGTGTCTATGTATTCACTGCTTTTTGTTGCAAATAGAATCTTTTCTGATTAAGGTTGAGAGTAGTGTTTGTCTCAGGTGGATACACTAATATTTAAAATGCAGTTTGTGCTAATTTAGCTACACGACAATTGTAAAACACCCAATCACCTACACACATAACTAGAGCCCAAACCTTCTCAGCTGTGGGTTTTTGACTGCGTTTACAGCCATATCAGTATATTTATCAGCATTTGGAGTAAACCTCCACACATTTAATATCAATACATACACATTATGGCTTTGAAAATCTAAAAGTTCTTTAAATAATTCCTATAAATGAAATGAATAAAATTAAATGGATGGAAAATGAAAATATGCTATTTGAAAACATGCAGTGAAGCAAACAACGAAGATATTTCTTACTGGATATTCAAAAGAAAGGGAGGTTACAATATCTTGACTGATAATCTCCAATATTTTATTGAACTAATGAAACTTAGCAAATATCTACTTTCAAAAGGATTAAAAATCAAAAAGATGATGTATAGAGGCTGGAATAATTTTAAACAAATAATACAAATGCGAACAACAGCTTTTAGGTAAAAGTTATATGGCAGCAGTTCTCAACCTGTGGACTGTGACCATTGTAAAGCACATATTCCCAGTGAACTTAGGAACCGAAACACTGTTCAGTAGCAAAATAACAGTTACAAAGTAGCAAGAAAAATAATTTTATGGGTGGCGGTGACCACAACATGCGGAGCTGTATTAAGGGTTCAAAGCATTAGTAAGGTTGAGAATCACTGCTTTTTGGTTTTGTTTTGTTTTTTGTTTGTTTTTGTTTTCTTTATTTGTTTTGTTTTGTTTTTCCAAGTTAGGGTTTCTCTGTTGTAACTCTGGCTGTCCTGGAACTCACTCTGTAGACCAGGCTGGCCTCCAACACATAGACATCCACCTGCCTCTATCTCCTGAGTGCTGGGATTAGAGGATGCGCCGCCACCTCCAGTAAGTACCACTGTTTAAAGGGTCATTAGCAAAGGCTGACTAAGTTTTAATAATTTTAATTTTTAATTATTTTAATTCAATATATTAATTGTACAGGATAATGTGTTACATAAGACTTCTTCTTTTCAATTTCACATTGTGTAGAGAGCACATCGCTTTCAACTCTTCTACTATTCTGTCTCTCTTCCTCTTCTAGTTAGTTCCTTTTGCTCACCCAATAATTTCACTTCTACATTCATGCCATGGATTTGTACATGATTTGATGTATCTATATAAAGTCTAGGAACCACAAGTCAGAGAGAGTATGACATTTATATTTCTCAAACTGGCTTAATAATTTTAATAAACTTACTCAAGATACTTTCATTTATCCACATAAACATGACTTCATTCACTATCATGGCTGAAAGTAATTTCATTGCATGTATGTAATTCACATTGTTGGTATTCCTCTACTGTTTAAAAACTATCTTGTTTCTGTAACATAGTCAATGTCAATAATGCTACCACATCCATTGATGGACAATTGTCTCTGGAGCCTCTGGACTTTATATCTTTAGATAAATTCTGTGGAGTGGTATAGCTGACTCATGGGAGATGTATTTTCATTTGTTAGAAAACACCTATGTTGTTTTCTGTGGTTTAAATTCCCACCAAAAGTGCTAAGGCTTCCTTTTTCTTTATTTTCACTATCATTTGTTGTTATTTGTTTCCTTAATTTATTCTGTTCTGACTGTGGTGAGATGGAATCTCAATGTGTTTTTAATTTGTATTTCTGATAGCTGGTGTGGTTGAACAATTTTTCACATATTTAGTGACTGCTGGTACTCTTAAGAACTGTTAGCTCATTCATTAGCCCATTCATTTATTGGGATATTTGATTCCTTTGTTCCTTCGTTCCTTCCTCCCTTCTTTCTTTCCTTCTTTCTTTCTCTTTTTTGTATATTCTAGATATGTTTCTTTTTATTTATAACTATTCATCAAATGTTTGACTATATCCATATCTGTTTTCCTTAATGATTTTGGTGTTTCATGTCTTCCATTAAGATCATTTGTAGAGAACAAGCCATGTCCTGAGTGAATGTATATTTTTGATTTGAGCCATATCAAGGACACCAATGCCTCACCCTCATGAGAAAGTGGCTTCTTTTCACAGGTCAGACTAAGGAGAATGGCAAGACCTTCCCCTGGTCTTAGTATAAATGTTGGCCAGTGGCTCATTTTTAGCTAAAAATAGTACATGTAAAACGTAATGACATTACCTTCCCATCCCCATCCTGGAAGACTGCATGATCATACCACCTTCAGACTGCTCCCTTACAGGAATCCTCTACCTAGATAGAAACCTTCTCTCTCTCATGCTATAAATAATGAACATACTGACTAGGCTGCTGGTATATTTGTACCTGTCTGAGGACATGCCTCATTGGATCATAACTTTTCATTACTTATGTCTGTCTTTCTTGGTCTCCCATTATTTCCAGTCAGGTTTCATTGACCCAGCCTTATGAGCTGTGAGACTCATTTGGATAATTACAGACTTATCTGGAGAATTTGTTTGGTTATTTGTTTTGGCAGAGTAATAGGGGTCAAGTAACATTGTTATACAATACACACACACACACAATTTCTCACAAAATTTTTGATTGAAAAGGTTTTCTAAATCCCAGTAAGTATTGTTGGCATCATCATTAAAAATTAAGTGGCTATAGTTTCTTGGGTTTATAGCTGAGTCTTCATATCTACCTATCTTTCTATGATATGCTATATATCAGATAATATATCCATGTGTGTTTGTGTGTGTGTGTGTGTGTGTGTGTGTGTGTGTGTGTGTGTGTGTGTGTATTGATATGTCAATGTACAGTTGGTGCCAATACTAAGATGTTTCTTGTTACTATAGCTCACATAACTGCTTGAAATGAGGTATGGTGGTATCACTAGCATTATTTCTTTTGCTCCATATTGCTTTGACTTTTCAGGTACTTTTTATTCCCCAAGGGATTTTGAGTCTCTTTGTCTACTTCTTTAAGGAATGACATTGGAATTTTGGTTGGAATTGTATTGAATTTGAAGAGATTACTTTTGACATATATTCTATAATATTAATTCTGGCAAACCATAGACATAGGAAGTCTTTTTGTCTCCTGGCATCTTCAGTTTATTTCTTCAATGTTTTGAAGTTTTTATTATACATATGCATGCCCCCCCTCAACCCGGTTTTGTTTGTGCTAAATTTTTTTTGTTTCTTTCTTTCATATTTTAACTCAGGCAAATTAATGTGAAAATTTTATAGATTTCTTTCCTAGGATGTTTGTTAGCCATGTTGTCATTCTGAGAATATGATTAAATTGCTTATTCATGTCTCTTTAAATTAAACACAGATGAAAGACTTCTTTTTGGCTGAGAAAATTCAAGAAGTCACATATAATATTTTGAGGCAGCACTTTCATATCAGTTATGCCACTAACACATTCTTTTCCCCTGTCATCATATTAATAAATATATGTCAAAAGAACATCTTGGTCAACTTGAATTCTTAGGTAAATATGATGAGATCTGTTCAAGGATGAGTGAGTGGTAAGCATTAGCCTAATGAAATTTAAAGTTTGTACACTCAACAAACTCTGACTGAAGAAAGCTACTGAATCTTCAGTATTTAATTTTATATGATTGAGGATAATAATATAATTTCCAACCTACAATTTTTTTATCAAGAATCTTTTTAGAAAGAATTTTTTTTTTTGTGAGAGAGAAACCTCTCACAAAATCTATGCACTAAAAATTTTCATCATCAGAATACAGTCAGTACAAAAAATAAAAACTGAAAATAACATAAGTATATTGGCAAGTTCATAAGACAAACTTTAACTGAAAAATAAAATATTGTCTTCTGCCTAATACCAAAATATAAATAATGCAATACAAAATTACAAAACTAGCATTTTTTTTTTGTACTTGTGGTTCAATAAGTCTCATGCACACTAGGCAAATTCTCCTCTACTGAGCTATAGTTTCAACAAAGAATCACCATTGTCTTTGAATAAAGCAGAAAAGAATTAACATATTCTAGCATATGTAAGTCATGTAGAAAAATAAAATAGGTATATTGATTAATTTTAGAATAAAATAAATATGGGTTTTGCTAAAGAGAAAAAATATTTCTATTATATTTCTCCGTTTATGATGTTCAAGTGTCTTATTTCATTCTTCTTATGTTCCATAAAATTATGCTGACCATTTTTAACACTAAATTCGCAGTCAACAAATTTTCTTACTTTTTCTTTCCTCAAGAATGCTTTAAATTTCTTTTTGTTTCTAAATTTGCCATTTACAGATTATACCTTTACAGTTATTTTCTTTGAAAATTTGGGCTTAGTGTTACTTTCTTGTCTCCATAGTTTCCAAGGAGAAATTTGCTGTCGTTTGAACTTGTTTTGTGTAACATTATTTCTGTCTTGTTCCTTTAGGATTATTAGTGTAATTGTGGCTTTAATGTTGAGAAGTTTAATGTGATGTGGAATAAATTTCTTTGTACTTTCTGTTCAGGTCTCAAGAGCTTCAAGGTACAGGTGTAAGAAATGTGATAAATATACAAAATTTTCATCTATAATTTCTTCAAATATAGTTCTCAGTATCACCCAGTTTTCCCATTTCCCAGACTTGAACAATATTAGATTGTAAGACTGTTCTCTTTATTGTTAAACTCTACTATATTTATTTGTTCAGATACTTTGATTTCTACAATTTTGTCTTCTGGCTTTTTAAGTTCCAGAGACTATTAATCTGCAGATAATTTATACTCTTTATACCTACAGACCGAAACAGATATTCACATGTATGTCTTAATGTTGTTTATAAAAGCTGTAAATGACTGACTATAACAAATATAGTAATTTTAATGTAGATACATAGTGATATTCTCTACATGAACGAAGATAGGCAATAATAGCTATGTGCAGAAACATGTACAAAGATCAGACATTTGAAGCCATCTAAATTATATTACTTAGTAAGACAAATACAAAGAAAACTCACTGCTGGGAAGCACAGATGGACATCACAAATGCTACAATGTTGGCTAATTATAAACAGAGGGAACCGGTCATAGATGGGAGATACTAGCTGTGTTCAATTTCTTGACTGTGTGGTAGTGCATTGGCATTCACAATATAATTACTCTTTAAATTGCATATATCTGTTTTATGTGCTTTTCTGTAAGGATGATATACTTCATAATAAAGTAGGAATAAATGTATGAACAGTAGAGCAAATTTCTGTAATGTTAAGAATGGAAAGATTAACACCAATATAAAACAACTGTTACCTCCTACTGCAACTATTTGGAATCTCATTACATTTACAAGTTACTTCTCATGGAAATTGCTTCTCTCTCCTGGAAAGAATGTTAATTCCAATCAGGTTTATCATGGATCCATGAGTAGTTGAATCTGTCTTACTTTCACAGAAGGGCATTAGAGTCACGTGACAATTTTACAAACCTCTGAACCCTGGCTTGTGCTAAGAGCACATCACACTATTCCCTTAAGTGATTCAATATTAGAGTAAGCGGATTGCTATATTTGTGGATTGGACATTTCTAAGTCTTTTCAAATAACTATCACCAATATCACTAATCCCGATTCATACTGTTTTACTTTAAGAGTTAAGTAAAGTGTTTGATTAAAAAACAAAAACACTTGAAAAGAGTTCTAGCCTTTGTTCACTGACATGCATGGGAATAAATTTTCTCATCATTTCTGTGTACCAAGCTGCTTCTTTATTTTCATCTTGTTCCCAGTCTCACTGATCTATCAATTTTCTTAGAGCCCTGGGTATTTCTATTACAATCTGTGATCATATAGAGGAAGCTATCTATAAAAAAGATACCATAGAGTGCTTTAGAAAAGACATCCAACAAATTAACATAACCTAGGGCAATATAATATGTCATTTGTCTAAAATAAATGATTGTATATTCACTTGTGAACAAGTTGCCACTTTGTAGGAGCTAATGTTTTCTCTAGCATATCATAAATAACATACCTGTCAGATCAATAGCAATAAATGCAAACAAAGACTTTTTAAAAAGATTATCAACTACATGTAAATTATGTTATATATTTTTGGATGAGATAAAATTGTTAAAATGGCAAAATCTAGAAGTGTTTATTTACTTATTTCTGACAAGATCACTAGCTTCATGTTGCACAGCTTCCCATAAGAATTGCTGCTGGCCGCCACATCCATTTGGATCTCTCTGCATGACAAAAAAAAGCTAGGCCCATTAAAGTACCATTTACAATGAATTTACATCCTTCCTCAGGGATAAATCTAACCATGAGACATTATGCATGAAGACTGACTTTTATAAAAGACTACTGCTCTTTTGGGTTCCAAGCTGCATTCAAAGAATGCCAAGATAAAATAGAAATATTTGACAGAGAAAGTAAGGTAAATTAACTTTCACATGACCTTGCATTACTATTTCCAAATTACAATGATAATGCTAGAGGATGTTTATAAAATGTAGAAAGTAATATAAAGGCTATAATCATATAAAGATCTGTATTATACACAAAAGAGATTAATATTCAAATATGAAGGAGAAATTTAGAATAAATTTAAAGCTGCAGAGTCAGTTGAAAGCCCTTTCTTCAACATTGTTAATGGTTTTCTGGAAAATACTCCAAGAGAAACTTGGAATTTGCTGGCCATGATTGTTTTTTTTTCTAAAGACCAAGGTATAGAAAATATTTCTGCTGACATTTGAATAAGCACTATTACCTATCTTGTATTCATGTGGAATGTAAATTATATTTATTTTAAACATAGAACATACTTTGAGTTAATATGTTAGTCTGATAAAAAGTTGAGAGTTACAAGAATACAGATGTATGTTAAATCTAGTTGTTGTAAGAATTACATATTTCTAAATTAGGAACATTTCAATTCTGGTGATTTTGTAAAAGCTTGGAATGACATGAATAGATTCAATAAATATAAAATAATAATATAAAATTGTAATAAATATATAGCTGATCACAAATAAGTGATTAGAGTTCTTTATACTGTTTTCTCTTTTATGTAAAACTTATTTTAAGTTTCCAGAAAAGTCCAACTTATAAGGTTACAGAAGAATGAAACCAAAAGAAAGAGCAATGACAGTGTGAAACACATGCAGTCATTCCCATCTGCATGCAAGTGTAAGTATTTTATGTACATATACACAGATATTTACATGTAAATAAATAATTTAAAAGCACTAATTTTTACAAAGTGCACTATTTTGAGAGAAATTCCAACAAAAATATAAATTGAAATTAAAATAATTATTTATTTATTATTCTAGCTATCTGAGAAAAATTACATAAACTAAGCATGTCTACTAAATGTTAATTTAGAGAAATAAATGTTACTTTAGGAGAAAGTAATGTGAGGGGAACAATTTTATTCTTTTACTGGTTCTTAGTTTTGTGAGCTTTGTGATCATTCACACAAAGAAAGAACAAATGTAAAAGTGTACTAATGAGACATAAAGTTTCACAGCTCTTGGAGAATAGTTGCATTATTGTATTGCATATTGTATAAGAAAATACAATTAATTGCTTTTGAAATGTTTGTTATTGCTGGCTAACTTTATTTAATATGATCATGTCACTAGCAAAAAGTGGATAATTCAATTAAAAAATATAAACAAATGCAAAAGTCTGAAGTACATTTACAAAAATTTAAAGCCAAAATGTGCTCCATATTCTTATTGAAAACTTTGTCCAATTCACCAATTGGGAATAGAATCCACAGACTGAAAAGTTTTGAATTGATCTTATAAGTGTGACTTAGGTGTGTCTTGCACAGAGACTTTACACTCCAAATACGGATTGAAGTGCAAGTGTATGTAAAATTTTTGTTTTAGAAACAGTTGTCTTAAGAAAATGGGCATAAAAATTAATGTACTTGTCCTAGGAGCTATTCATTAGAGATTCTAAGGCCATGAACAACCTAGAGTCATAGGATTCCAGAATACAAGGGGCGGGCAAAAGTTTAACTTTATCTCTTCTATCAATCACTGCAGGGCTGGACTTCTAGAACCTGATCTGCTGTGTGATTTAAGTTTGAACAAAATTATGTGTTCCCAATTTCCCTCTTTCGGGTCAAAGTCAGAAGTTACCTGCCAAGTAATTGAAAATGTTAAATTTTAAGTTTCTCTGCTTCAAATATCTGTGACTCTGATTTTAATGTCTGGTATTTATGCTTAGAAGTTTATATTTTCTAGCGGATTCTATATAGCATAAAGATGGATAAATACTTAAATAATTACCTTAATTTGTCAACTCTGCTAATTAATTGCAACATTTCATATATAGATCTAAAACTGTTTTACTTAATGTTTATTTCTCATAAGTATAATTATATATTGTTTTTTGAGTTATTTACCTGGCCATATAAGGACAATCTATTATTTTATATGAAATATTTATCAAACAAATATTTTGGCTTTTTTGTTTTCTATTTGCACACTTATTTAGAAAACTCAAATTCGAAAGGCCTTAGCTATTATTTTTCACTCCCCA
This sequence comes from Cricetomys ansorgei, assembly GCA_026225945.1. Lineage (NCBI taxonomy): Eukaryota > Metazoa > Chordata > Mammalia > Rodentia > Nesomyidae > Cricetomys > Cricetomys ansorgei. Next base: position 14,795,590 of record JAMJFZ010002812.1, read on the forward strand.
TAAAGCAATTTAAGTGCAGTTAACACAGAAATGGAGAGATAATACCCCAACTAGACAACATAAGCTAACATGTAAAACATCTATTACCAGGAGTGAGTTAGATATTGTTGAGTTTCTGGCTAAAGGACACCGTAAGCATCCCACAAACATTATAGGCCATTGCAACTACTTTTGCTTACCTTCCATAATGTTACAGCAAGGCTATGAATAAATCAGGCTGGTGCCCAACTATAACCTTCACCATTACTGACTAATATTTACAATACTGGAAGGTAGTGCTACTGGAGGAGAAACATAATGATCAATCACACCCAGGTATAAATTATTTGACTTTCAACACAGAGCTGCCTGAGGGTTATACTGGTCCAATAGTGGCATAGAGGAAGTAACCAACCACTTTTTGATTGGATTTAAGGCCAACTTCCTCAGAGAGAACCCACATCTGACACTGTTAGTGAGGCTAGAAACTTGAGACTATCTAGGTCATGGGCCCTAGGAGAAAACCTATTGCTATTTTTGGTAAATGAATATAACAATAAAATAACCCCCAATGATGTTGTTAAACCCATAGACCATTACATGACTTAACCCTCACCAGAGAAACTTTTTGAAGTAGATTTTAATTAACATAGAGATCCACAACTAGAAAATGAGCAGTGTGAGACCAAGGAAAACTCACCCATAAATGGGACATCTGTATCAAAATCATCCTGTTAATGCTCAGTAATTCATTTGAAAGAAGAGGTCAAAAGATTCTAAAAGTCAGAAGTGGAGGGTTAACTCCAAGGAGACTGTACCCTTCAGACACAGCAAATCTGATGCACATAAGAGCTCACAGAAACTGCCAGCATGCACAAGACCTACACAAATTTAAGCAAAATAAAATCCTATCACAAGAAGGAAAAAAATGGACATGAAGCTATTGGCAACTGATAGCTGTAGAAAGGATAAAATTAGTTTTCTTCAATGGAATGACAATGATTCTTTTTTTACTATCTCAGACAATATATCCCTACCACAGGCTTCCCCTCTTCAAATCCTTCCAGCATCCCCCATCTCTCCTCTCCTCTAGATCCACCTACCTACCCTGCTTCCACTCAGAAGAGAGTAGGCCTCCCAGAGATACAAATCAAGCAGTGCTTAACAGGAAAAAAACAGGCCTGACATTAATCACTATGTCAAGGCTGGATAAGGCAGCCCAGCAGGAAGAAAATAGTTCCAAGAACAGTTAACAGAGACCCTTCCCCACTCCAACATTTAGGAGTACTACAGGAAACCAAGCCAGATTACTTTAGAATATATGTAGGGGACCTAGACACATGTAGGGTCTGTCTCTTCTGCTTTAGTCTCTGTGAACTCCTATATGTCCTAAACAGCTGACTCCATGTGGTATATTCTCCTGATATCCTCTACTGCTCTGGTCCCTGCAATCCTTCCTAACCCTGTTCCACAGGGTTCAACAAAACTGCAGGGCAGACTTCATGATCAGGAGTAGCTGATAAAAACAAAACGCACTCCGAATGTTTTTGTGTGTATGTTTTAATTCTGGTTTGGTGTTTTGTTTTGTTTTCCTTTTATTATACTTTTTTAAGAGAGAGAACATGAAGTTGGGATGGAAGAAATTTGGAGAAGATGAATAAATATATAAATAAATTTTTTTTTAATTAATAAAAATGTAATACATCTTTGCAGTTACATATATTAAATATTATAACATTAGGCAAATTATCTTTAAAAATGGAACAAATATGTGAATATTTATTTGTCCAGCTTCTCCCAGTTTTTTATCCATTTTCTCCCAGTTTCTTGCCTCCCAACTTCATGCTCTTTCTCTTTGTCTCTTGTATAACTTGAAATCTGGGATGATGATACCTCCAGAAGTTCTTTTATCAATAAGGATTGTTTTAGCTATCCTGGGTTTTTTGATTTTCCTCTCAAGGTCTGCAAAGAATTGTGTTGAAAACTTGGTGGGAAATGCTACAAATCTGTAGATTGCTTTTAGTAGGATAGCCATTTTTATAACGATAATCCTACTGATACATGAGCATGAGAGATCTTTTCATCTTCTGATATCTTCTTAAATTTATTTCTTCAAAGACTTGCAGTTTTATCATGCAAGTGTTTCTGTTGCTTGGTTAGAGTTATCCCAAGATACTTTATTGTGAAGGGTGTTGTTTTTTTTTTTTTCTTTGATTTCTTCTCAATATTTTTTCACATTGGAGTATTACTCAACTGTCACTAAAGAAATAAAAAATGACATCACGAAATTTGCAGGCTAATGAATGGAACTAGAAAATAAAACATCCTGAGTTAGGTAGCCTAGACTCTGAAAGACAAACACCAAACACGAAATGTATTCACTTATAAATGGACATTAGGTGTTAAGTAAAGGACAGTCATGCTAAAATCCACAGCCCCAGAGAAATTGTGTCATAAGGAGGACTCCATGGCGATGCATAAATCTCCCCAGAAAGGAGAAATCAAATAGGTTTTGAGGATGAATTAGAGGCAGGTGGGGATGGCAACAGGAAAGGTCAATTGTGGGAGAAGGAATGAGAGAAACAACTGGAATTGGGTGGAGGGCATCTGGAGGACGTTGTATAACTAGGCAAGGTGTCTGTAGTTATACCCCCCTTTTCAGTTCTGACTTTATCAATTTGTATATTTGATTTCTGTATTTTAGTTAGTTTGGATAAGGTTTTGTTTATGTTGTTGTTTTTCTCAAAGAACCAATTCTTTGTTTTATTGATTTTTTTGTATTGCTTTCTGTTTCTATTTTATTGATTTCAGCCTTCCGTTTGATTATTTTCTGCCATCTCCTCCTCTTAGGTGTGCTTGCTTCCTTTTGTTCTCGAGATTTCAGTTGTGCTGCTAAGCTAGTGTGAGATCTCTCCAATTTCTTTATGTAGGCACTCAGCGCTATGATCTATTGTCAGAATGTACTGTCTGAGAGAAGAATTTATTTTCAATTAAAAAAGAGAGAAAAAGAAAGACAGAGAATATTAATTTGCCTGTCTCTATAGAAGGATAGTAACCTACTTACATGAGTGATTATCAGTGAATATAATCTCATCATTGTCATAGCCTGCCCTATAAGAACTCTAATCTTTTCATATAATCACTCAGGATGTTGATTTCCATCTGGGTTCTTTAGTGCAGTCACTTAGAATGAGGTCTTTCTTGCCTTTTAAAATTGGTATAGTAAAATTTTCTTTCACAGGCACTGAGTGTCACTTTTTCAATGGAAAGTATGTAAATACTAAGCCCGCTCTTTTGCGCAGAGCACATGCAAACATCACTTCACTTCAGTTGACTGGAATAACTTTTCTAATAAGTTTCATATATATATATATATATATATATATATATATATATATATATATATATATATATATATATATCACTAATTCAAAGACATCAGCCTGAATCCTTACATTTAAAAACAAAATAAATAGATTCTACAGGTTGTATTTGTATAGACTTATACATATGTGTGTGGGAAAATTAAAAACAAAAGATGAGGCAATCAATTTGAAAGCAGTAGAGAACAGAGAAATGGATAGAGAGGGGACTTGGGAGGGGCTGGAAGCAGGAAGGGAAAGGTAGAAAGCGCTATTTTATTTTCATTAAAAGTATATGAAAAATAAATTTAAAAATTTTAAATCCTAAGACAATATAAACGTTTCCCATGATAATTATGTCTTTTTCATTCTAGTGGCATCATCTTAGGCTGCCATAGTACATTTATTGATACAAAGATAATAACATTATTGAGATTCTATTGTCCTTCTGTTGGTGAGACAAACCACTTAAAGCAAGTTAGGGAAAAGAGGATTTATTTCAGTTTTCAGGTTACAGTTCAAATTTGAGAGAGTCAGGGCATTATCTGAAGCAGAAACTTGAAGGAAAAATCATGTAAGAATCCTGTTTGATGGTTTATTCCCAGGATCATGAGTAGTTAGGTATTTTTTATAGAGCATCAGATCATTTGCCTTGTGAATGTTGTTTCCCAGAGTGAACAGACTCTTCCTACAATAATTAGCAATCAAGACTATCCCCCACCATAGTCATGATCCCTTAAATGATTCCTTTTCAAATGATTCTGGGCTATGTCATGTTGACAGTTAAGATAGATCAGTGAATTTTAAAATGAATAAAACAACAACAAACACAAACAAAAACATTCACAGAGGTGAGCAATGTACGCTAGCAATTAATCAAAAAGAATTTGTAATGGTATTGTGCATAATTTAAGAAAAAACTTCAATCATATGTATATATGAGAATGTGTGGTACATTTTTGTATAAGTATAAAATCACACACACACACACACACAATAAGGGTGGATGAGTACCCTGCTGCCATAACCCCTGTCATGAAAGTCATGGATTAACCTCTTAAAATATAAGCCATCCCCCAACAAACTCTGTCTTGTATAAATTACCTTGTTCATGATATCTTTACAATAATTTTAAATCAACTAAGGCATACATGTGCATAATTTACTTTTGTAAGATAAGTTACTTTCTATTATTATAGTGGACAGTTATTTTTCCTCATCATGTATATATAAATGTATAAAAATGAGACTGAAAGTGCCTAATTTCCTTCAACTATTTACTTTTGGTGCATGTTCTGAGAGGAAGAATGTCTGAATAGAAGGAGAAAGGAGAAAGGAGGTCTGTGTATCAGCACTGTGATAAGAGGCTTCAAATGAGTCTTAGACAAATAAAAATTTGGATTGATGGGCATATCAGTTGGTAAGAAAAATTTGGTCTATATCTCTACTTATTTACTATTTTTCAGACCAATGATTTATATTAATTTATTTTCATGTTAGTGTTAAAAAAATAATTGGTCAAAGCAAATAAAAGGGAAGTTTAGATCTGTTCACATTTGGAGGGTTCAACAAGGTCATGGGAAAGCATGACCACAAAAGAGTTAGGCAGCTGATCACATGATATTCATGGTCAGCAAGCAGAGAGAAGTTAATATTGGTGCTCAGCTCTTGCCTCACATTTTCATAAAGTCTAGGTTCATGTCCTAAAAATGGTGCCACCTACATTCAAGAGAGGCTTTCCTCCACAGTTAAGTCTTACTGTAAAAACCTTCATTGACATATGAAAGAGTGCATCCCCTGACAATTCTAAATCTTAGCAGGTTGACATTGTAGATTAATCATCACACAATTGTAAACTATTGTTATTACCTCTCACTTTTCTTGGGCTTTAGTCACTTTTCTTCTGTTCGTGTTTTTCTTGTTCCACTTAGGTTTGTTTCCTATCTGGTGTTGTTTGCTTTAAAACTAGGCATTGTAATAATAATTTAGAAAACTTGGTTCCACTTTTTATTTGCTTATCCTTGTTATCATTCTGTTAGGAAATGAACATGCCCAATACATTATTTTTTGAATCCCCGTGCTTTGTATCTCCTATCTTTACTGTATTCTTATGGACTCTTGAGGCTGATCCTATACCTTTATAACTTCCTAGAGAAATATAGATTTCTGTAAACATATTACTCACTATTTGAGATATTTAAAATGCCTGTTAGGACTTCTACATTTCCAGCTAAAATTCCAGAATCGAATCTGTGAAGCATCTGCATTTTTTTCTCTCCAATCTGTATAAACATAAATAAAACACACATTAAAAAGTAAGACCTATATAATTTTATCTCAATAATATATCTGATAATGATAGGTTATGTCTCATTTATGAAAATTAGGACATTAAATTTTCTTGTCCACAGTGATTACTGGATGACATAATATCTTCCTTGTTCCTGTTTTGTAGAGGAATATTTAATCTTTAATCTGTCAGAATGTTGGTACACACCTTTAATCCCAGTTTTCAGGAAGTAGTGGTTGTGCATGCATTTAATCCCAGCTCTTGGGAGAAGGGAGCAGAGAGGAAAGTAGAACTCAGAAGGAGTCAGTGTCAGACAGGAAGTGACTTCTGAAATAAATCAGAGTGAAGGGCAGACTAAGTGACAAATCAGAACAAGAGTTAGCAGAATGAATCAGAGTGAAGATATGCCCAAGTCTCACAATAGTCTCACAAAATCAGGCTTTCAGCTCAGAAAGACATTGTCAGAGAGGCAGTATGGAGAATAAGTCACAGACGGAGAATAACACAGAGGATAAGACACAGAGGGAGTAGGAAGCAGACAGATACACAAACAGTCTGAGGAGGCTGAGGCAGAGACACAGAAGCAGTTCACCAGAAGTCAGTATCAGACAGAAAGAGTAAACCAGTTTGAAGCTGAGGAGAGCAGTTCAGGCAGAGAGTTGCAAGAGCCAATAAGTGTCAAAGATCTCAGTACAGCTCTGAGTTCAGAAGGAGCTAGTCATAGTGCCTTAGTCAGCAGTAAGTCTTGGAGGCTTAAACATTCTAGATTGTATGGAGGCCAAAACCCTCCATGGTTCCAGGACTAGGAGCAGGGATTAAATTAGCCAAAGAATGAGCAGCATTTACTCAAACCTATGGCTACACTACTTAATTTTGTTGCCAGACTTTAGTTTTAGGGAGAGTTCATTTTGGCTTTTGTTATTGTTGTTGGGTATTTCTCTCAAATCAGTAAGCCTGATACTTGTCTACATTTAATTTTACAATGATGATTACAATTCTATTAGTTGTAATTTTTCAAAAATACAGTCTCCTTATTTTTCTGTCTGTATTTGGATGTTTTCCAGTGCCTTTTGCTAAACAATCAGCCCACATTTTATAATGATTAGTTTTAAGAAATTCATCCAAACCACTTTATTCCAACTCTATTCTATCCCACACTATTTATTGTCATTTTCTGAGTAATTAGTATCAGAGTAGTTACCACTTAAGAAATTTATCAATGCTTCATATATGTCCTGTTTGTTGCATACTTAATTCCCCAAACTCAAAACATTTCTTTAAATTTATTGTAGTAAGTAAAGTCCATGGCTCCTACACTTTTACATAAACATTTATTAATTGATAAATAAAGTAATATATACATATATTTGTTTTTAGCTAGATATTTCATTTTAAGGTGCTATTCTTTATTTAATATCAGCTATGGTTTTGTGTCTGATCATATCCATTCTACATTATATGATGTCAGATTTGTAGAAAAGACCACAATGTAATTCTCCTCCAAACCCTCAATTATTCCATGAGCAGTTCATTTTCATTTATAATAACTCTAGAATTAGAAAGCAATTAATGCCAAATTTAATTAGACTCTAGAACTTTCCTCAGAGCAATTATTCTAAGCTCACAATGATGGGCTTTGCTGAATGAAGTTCCTGATTCTGGCAAGAAGACAAAAACAAGATGGTAAATAATGAACTGTCATACAAGTGGAGCTGTGGGAGGAATGAGGGCAGTTCAACATTCTGAGATCAAAGTAAAATTCCAGAATACAGAGCATTTAGCTATAGAAAGAAAAAGTAATCTTCTATATGGACAAAAATTTGGAAATGATGCACTAGAATGTCCCTTACAAAAATTTGGTGAATAATCAGTACAGAAATAGTTTTCTCTTGTGTTAGTCATGATGATAATTTTAGTAGGAATTACAGAAACTCAAGATGGAAGCTGAAAGTCAACAGTATCATAAAGGAGAGTTAGAGTAAAAAAAACTGAGTATATACTTGAAAGCATAAGACTGGGAATCAGTATATGGGGCCAAAGTCAGAAGCATACCATAAAAATTAGGTGATTTGCTCTGGGAATCTCTGATGCCCTTATATTGGCAAAAATACACCCTCAGCAATACTAAAACTCACATGGGGTCCATGAGTAATGAGAAACTAGAATAGAAATTTACTATCAGGCCTAGGTAAAGGCATTCTTTTGTTTTTTGTCTCCTGCCATCTAAATTAGAATCTTTTTCATAGTTTTGGGTTGAGGAAATTCTCAGTGTAGCTATGAGACAAGGTAAAGAATCTACACATGAGTCATAAATACATCTCAGAATCATATTGAGATTTTAGATAACTCTGATGTTTAATATATTAGGGGATAATTTACTCAAAAATATTGTCTAATTCTCTTTTAGTGTTAGTAAGGATTGTATGACTCTATTTGCACATTGAATCCAATTCTACAATATGTCTCTTCAATAAGAATGTTCTGCAAGACGTTCAAATAGGCTCATATACTTGAATGCTTGGTCATCAGGAAGTGGAATTATTTGACAGGTTTACAAGGGTTAGGAGGTGTGGCTTTGTTGGAAGAAATGTGTCACTTAGGGTGGGGTTTGACCTTTCAAAAGAGAACTGGCTAGGTCCAGTTTTCTCTCTCTGTGTCCCTCTCAATCTCTCTGAATAGGAATTAGAATGTGTCTCTCAACTACTGTTCCAGAATCTGTTGGAATGCCACCATGCTCCCCCACCATCATGAGAATGTACTTAACCTCTGAAACTGTAAGCAAGCCCTCCAATTAAAAGCTTTCTTCAGGAGTTGCCTTGGTTATGCTGTCTCTTTACAGCAATAGAACAGTGACTATCACAGTCTGCATTAAACTTCATTATACTGGACACCTTTTATGGGATTGTGTAAACTCATTTACTCTTCCTCAAGTCTGAAGCTGGTGGTTTATTGGTGCAGCAGTTTGTGTGTGTGAAACACACCTGAATCATACAGAACCTTTAAAATTACTTCTGCATAACATGCTATTCATCAATCTTTCTATGCAGGCTCTCTGACACTATTTAGGAACTCAAATCACAACAATGCCTCAGTTACTGGAAGGTACAGGTTATTATGTTTAACATGATTATTTCGAGCATAAGTTTTTATTATAACTTAAGGACCAAATATGTTCTTATATCATGGAAAACACATGATGTTGCTCTTACATAATTAGGGTAGTTCTGAAAAACAAGTAGAAATAGATTTCAATTGCACTGGGCTTGACTTGTGACTAAGTAAGGGGAGAAAACTGGTGAAGAATATGTATATGGATGACCTCACAATTAAAAAGATACTTTATAAACTTATTATATTTGTTATTATATATCCTAAATTTGATATGACAAAACTCCAATAAACTATGTGGTTTGACATGTACCTACCAACTCTAGAATGTCACTACCTTCTTTGAGAGTTGACAAGTTGCAAACAGTGTCTGTTCCATGGAAAGCTCTGAAGGATAATATGGTCTCTGTCATATTCCCAGTTCTTCTGTCCCCAAAATCAATGTTGTGAGCATTGATTTTCACCACATAACTCCAGACACAGAATCCATCGTCACATGGAATTTTGTCTATTTCTGTATCATGTGGCATATTTTTAAATTTTTAATTAGTTCTTTGAGAATTTGATATGATATATGCCCATATAGTCACATGAACACCAAGAATATTAATTTCATATGTGGTATATATCTCGACAGGCTTGATTTGAACTTAACATGTATGTAACAATCTTGCATTCAAGTAAGGCCACTTTATGAAGCAATAGCATCAATACAAAGTTTTTGGGAAAAAATACCACAATCTAGGTACCTAGGAACACTAGGTAGAATTATACAGCATATATATTTCCTGCAAGTATTGAAGAAAAAATTTGTGCTACTTACAGATGTATATCTGTGTTTTTAATTTTTTCTTGGTCAGGCATGAACATTTGTCTCTTTACTTTAGATACGGAACCAATGACACATCAAAGAAATTATTCCATCAAAGGCCATCCTGGAGATTTAATAAGTTCATTGGGCTGTTTTACAGAAATGTGAGTATGGAACTACTTAAAGGAGTATGAATGAATGACCAAAGACAACTGCAGCACTTTTCAAGCCCACTCAGGCTGCATCTCTAGAGGTTCCTACATGAGTTGCAGGCAGCAACATCAGTATGGACAGTTACTTTCTCCCCACAAGTTCTTACTGCTTATAGAAGCTTGGTGAAGGATATTGTGGATTTTCTAAATTCTGTGGAGGTTCTTAGATTTGCAAATTGTTTGTTTCCTGAATATTATCATAATGAGCCTCTTATAGGCAGGAACACTTAAATTTGGAACTTCTAAGTCTTAAAGGGTATCCTTTCAGGAAGTAATGTCCCAATTCTTCAGAAATTGCTATTGCGAATAAAGCTGCTATGATCGTGGTTGAGCAAGTGTCCTTCTGGTAGGATGGAGCATCCTTTTGGTACATGCCAAGGAGTGGTATAGCTGAGTCTTGAGGTAGGTCGATTCTCAATTTTCTCAGGAAATGACATACTGATTTCCATAGCAGCTGTACAAGTTTGCACTTCCACCAGCAATGGATGAATGTTTCCCTTGCTCCATATCCTCACTATCATGAACTTCACTGTGTTAACTGATCTTTGTCATTCTGACAAATGTAAGATGGAATCTCAAGATTATTTTGATTTCCATTTTCCTTATGGCTAAGAATGTTGAACACGGCTTTAAATGTTTCTCAGCCACTTAATACTCCTCTTTTGAGAATTTTCTGTTTAGATCTGTGCCCCACCTTTTAATTGAAGGATATCCTTTGGAGGCCTGCTCTTTACTGAAGGAAAATGGAGGGAGAGTGGATTTGGGGGGGAGTGGAAGCGAGGAGAGACCTGGGAGAAGTGAAAGAGGGGTTAAATTCTGGTTGGGATGTATTCTTTTAGAGAAGACTTTATTGTTGATATAAAGGAGGAACAAAATTTTTTTCAGCATCAAATTAGTAACAGCATCAATTCAATTATTTGTGGAGCTTAAGTTTTCAAAAGGAAGTATATGTCATCTATTTAAGATACAACTGGCTGTTGGCTCATTATATGAGTCTTTGAAATATAAGTGGAGATTAATAATAATGTTAGCTAGAAGAATTTAAGATAAGTCTCCTAACTGGTCTCTACTTTCTAGTTTTTACAAACTTTGACTACACCTTTAAAGAGTTTTGAACATTTCTCTCGAAGAAACCAAATCAGGAGCTTATGAGTTCTCATTACAAATGACAGCACAGACTTAAACTTTGATTTTGACTCCAATCATGCTTCCATGTGCGAACCTTTAGGAATTATAATTTAAGTGATTCTGTCACACAGACAAATGATATGCTTAACTGGATTGTGTAAATAAATCATTTGCCTTCTTTAAGTAAGTGTGAATTTTTGGTTTGTTTTTCTATGATTACAAAACTTGCTTGTCATATTTTCATGTTGTAATTATGTATGCCCCAAAAGTGTACTCATTTTCTGACTCCGGGTAATAATGGGCATCTCATTTCATTCCTTCTGCTTTCAACAATACATTTCTTGAAGCATCTATTAATGGTTAACCCCATTGTCTTTTCACTTTAAAATGTTTGGGAGCAGAAGTTTTTAATTTATTTTATGTCACTGCAGCAGATATTTTTGGGAGGGATATTGTCTGGACGGATGTTGTGCTTGTTTGCTCCAATTTATTATTCCTAATGAGACATCTTGGGGCAGCAGTCATTTTGACAGTAAAAGTAATAGCTTTACAAAAGCACTAACCTGTGGCCACATATTGCTCTTCTGAAAAATGGAAGCATTGGCTCAGGGCACATCTTTTTATTGAGCATCCACCATCTATGATGGAAGACATAGGTGAGAAAAGCACATTTCTAATCAAAGAACACTCAGATAAGGAGGACCAATTAATCTTTGTCCTTTCAAACTGAGAGGAGGAATTAACTTCTATAAACTAGGGTGATAGCAAAGTTCACATAAAACTTACCTTATTAAAGTTTTTGTGATTCTGTTTTTTCAGCCTGTGCAAATTACATCACACCTATGTAGACTCTTCACTTAATACAGTTGCTAAGGCTTGGTTTGGTAGCTGTGCTAACGAACACTGAAAAGGATAAATTATCTTGGCAGTGGCTATTATCTAAGCCTGAATGACGGGGTTGCATTTAGATGAGCTCATCTCAGCTTGTTGTTATCTTGTGGTGCTTCCACCTTAATGCTACTGAGTGGAAAAGCTAAGTATAAAGTGAAATTCAAATAAATCCTGCCCTGTCTCCTGGCAAACTCTGAACGTGTAAAGGGTTTAAGGTACAACAGAGTACATTACCTGTTCAGAAGTTTGATCTAAATATATCTATGTTTATGTCAAAACTGACTTCAGAACATGGAAGAATTTTTTGTGTATTGAATTCTTAAAGCATATACATACTAGAGCAATATAATAGGTCAAGTTCAGGCTTTACTCTGCTTCCATATAGAAACAAATTAATATATGCTCAATAAGACTCCTTTATAAATCCAGTGATTTTAATTATGCAGATAACAATTTAATCACCACATATAGTTTATTCTTATGAATTTCTATTACACGTGTGAAAAAAAACACTGTGCATTCCAAAATTTTTATACTACACATGCTGAATTATGTGTGCAATTTGCATTTTTTAACTACTGGATACTAAAATTGATGTGAAAAATAGTTTGTATAACCAAAGGAATGTTAGCTTGATTACATAAAATAACATGTTTAACCATGAAGCAAATTTTCAGCAAAAATTAACAATCATTTGAACCAAAATGCAGTCTGAAGCCAGGTGTGGTGACACACAATTATAATCCCTGAATTTTAACTGGAGAAGCTAGTGCAGGAGGATTAGGATCTCAGGACTGGACTCATCTACATGAGAGTTTGGTGCAAGTCCATACTATACAAACCTTACCACAAACAATCAAACAAAAAATACAGCCTCAAATAAATATCTGTGTAACAAAATTATATAAATTTTGGGTTATATCACCTATAATTCCTAAAACTACATTCATTGACATTGATAATATCCTTATATTAGTAAAAAATTTAATGTTTAATAAATAATGATGTAACTACTTTGGGCTTTGAAATTTTCATCAACACAATATTCAAATAATAATCATTGCTTTAAGAAAGTGAACATTTAACTTTTATATTTTCCTTCATGAATGCTCAAGAAAAAGGGAAACAAGTTGAAAATGTGCAAGAAGACTAAGCCAACATAATGTTGTCCCCTAGGTGATCTCAATTTTAAGTTTTATTTTTAGGGTATGGTGTTACAAGTTTTAAAATTCCAGGAGCACATTGTAGAGTAAGGATGAGTGTTTCTTGCTCTTATTGATTTTATATGTTTTATTCAGTATATTTTATTCAATCATCTCTTAGGTATACTGACTCAACTAAATTCTTTCTTCAGAAAAGACCTATGCTGGAAGAAATTCTGTTCAGTCTTCTCAGTAAATAATTATGTTAACTCTTCCATGATGAATTATTTCACAAACTGAGAGTAAGGCCCATGTGCTTTCTGGGTTTTGTTTTTGGGTCTGTTTTCTTTTGTGTTTGCTTTTTATGTTGTTTCTTCTGTACATCCCTCACAGATACCTGTGTGAAGCTAGGAACTCATACAGAAAAATCAGCTTGCAGCTTCCAGGGAACATTGGTCTGCAGCACAACAAAGAATTTATCAGAACAAACCCAAGTGATGCATATATTCTCTATTTTGCAGAAAATCATTTCTAGTATATTTCCTCACTATGTGTCAAAGCAATAATAGAATTCTGTAAAATTATATGTTGCTCTGTTCCTGCCTAACTGTAGCCTTGGTTCTCAAAAAGGCTTTCAGCAGAGAAACTAGCTTGTCTTATATTATGTCTCTGAAAATTTCTTATTGTTCATAGTCAAAGAACATAATGTAAAAGCTTTTGCTGAGATCAACACACTGCATAGAATATTAACATAATTTATTCACTGTTCCCTGTACTGAAAATAATTGATGGAATGTACTATTTATGTGACTGAAAATATTAATGGTTAACTTGTGGTACATTATTAATTGACTTGCTTCTGGATTTACAAGTCCTTTCCAAAAATGTAGTAGTTTTACAGTCTTAGTAATCAATTTATATAAGAGTGTGGAAAATGTCTCCCCATATTCCCTTCCTTGTTCCCTTCTTCCTTTATCCTCTCCACGTGAACCTCCCATTCCAGCAAAACCCCACTGTGCATCCAACAAGTATCTTCTGTATTTCCCTTTCCTGTGGAAATCTATCTCAGTGGTTCTATCAATTGTAAATTGATTACCATTGACTTAACAGCTAATATTGATATAAACAAATACATACTATATTTGTATTTCTGAGTCTGGTTACCTCAGACAGGGATTTTTTTTTTTGTAGTTCCACCCATTTACCTGCAACTTTCATTTATTTTAATTGAAAACAGATATTCTTTTCTCAAATAATATATTCTTGTTATGGATTCTCCTCCCTTTGTCCTCGCGCATCCTCATCACCACCCCTCCCATCTGGATCCATCCCCATTCTATTCCATTAGAAAATAGACAGGGCTCTATGGACTAACAATAAAATAAAACATAATGGATCAAAATATGTCCAACTCCCCAATCATATTGGAGTTAAAGAAAATAAATAAATAGAAAGAAATAAACCAAGAGAAGGCATAAGAAACAGAGACCCACTTGTTTGTAAACTCAGAAATTCCATAAAGATACTAAACTGAAAAAAAAAATATATATATATATAATAAGAAATAATAATTAACACAAAAGGAAGATTTCTGACACAGCATTATGAGACAAGGAATGTCCAAAGATGCCTTTGAGTTGATTTCTGTTGATCATCTACTGCTGGACATGAAGACTACTATTAGAAGTAGTTTGTTTCCCCAGTGAGTCTCCCTTGAATGTAACTAAATTTCTATTTGCAAGTTGTTATCTAAATGAGATAGCTTCTGGGTTAGAGATGGGAGCATGAATCCACTTCTCGTTTCAGCTCTAGGAAACCAACTGGTGCAGACCACTGCAGGCTTAGTGCATGTTTCCTTGGTCTCTGTGAGTTCATATGTGTATCTATCTTGTTGATTTAACAGGCTTTATTTTCTTGGTGTCCCTTCATCTTCTCTGGCTCTTATACTCTTTCAGACTCTTTTTCACTGGTTTCCTGAGACCCATGGGGAGGAATTTTATGAAAACATCTTGTTTAGGGCTGAGAATTCCAAGGTCTCAGTCTCTGCATAATTTCTGGCTATGGGTCTCTGTGCTTGTACTTATCTGCTGCAGAAGAAAGCTTCTCTGATAACAGCTTAGAAAGACACTAATCTATGGCTATAGCAGAATTTTATGAGTAATAACTGCATTGCTGAGTGTACATATGTATGTATGTATGTGTTTGGGTATTTAGAACAATAATATTTGGTTTTATCTTAGTTCTCTGGTTATCTAGTCTCAAATTCTTAATCTCACAGGCAGTGACCAGTATAGGTTCCATTTAGTGGAATGATCCTTTAGTCAAATTAGATATTAGTTGGTTACTCCCACAAAATTCAAGTCATAATTATGTTAGCATATCATGCAGTCAGAATACCATTGTAGATCAAAGAGTATGGGTAGGCTGATGGTTACATTTTTCGTTTGGTAGCTTGCAGCATCTCTCTCTGTACCAAAGAATCAATGGGAACCAAGAGACCAAACTGGCCATTTCTTGTCATCCAAAAAATCTTCCAGTACTATAATTGGGTTACATTTTATTGAGTTATTTGGCAAAGAGGTCCCATTTGGATCTCCAAACAAGCCAGGCTATTGCTGAGACTATAGGTGGCTTTCCACATACTGACTTCAGGACACATTGCTGAAGACAATGCCTACACAACTCATTGAACACAGAGAAGTCAAACTGGTGCCTACATAGACCCGTCAGCCCTATGTGCTAGTGTCTTTGGTATAGGAAGACACTCTGCATGCAATCAAAAGAGAAATGTAAACACAAAACTAGTTGTAAGCTTTTCAGTCTATAGTGATGTCCAACCTGCCTGACATGATAGTGCAACAGTGGCACTTTGTTAGAGTAACTGACCAATAGCTGACCTGATTTAAGGCTATAGCCCATTCCACAGATGGAACCTACTCTGGACTCTGCTTGAGTGACCAAGAACCTGAGACTAACGACTAGGTAGCCAAGGGACCTGAGGACCTAGAGTATAACCAAATGCCACTGTTCTAAAAGAAAAAAAGGAAAAATAAAATGAGTCCTAATGTATACATTACACTCACATCAGTGTCCTGCTCAGCATCATCAGATAAGCTTCCTCCTGTAGCAGATGGGACAATACAGAGACCCACAGCCAGGCATTATGAGGACTTAAATGGGTTATCTCCATCAAATCCCTCCCCTCAGGGCCCAGGACTCACCATGAAAAAGGAAGCAAAAAGAGAATAAAACAGAAGATAGAAGAAATTGAGAACATAAGGCTCTTTAAATCAATGTGATCAAAGCTCATATGAACTCACAGAGACCAAAGCAGCATGCATTGGCCTGTGCTGGTCGGCACCAAGTGGGTTCCTAGAGCTGAAATGAGTGGAGATCTGCCCCCATCCCTAGCCCAGACGTTATTTCCAATTGATAACCAATTGCAATTAAAAATTTACTTTCATTGGGGAAACAAATTGCACTTAAGGAGAGCTGCATATCCAGCAGTAGATGGCCAACAGAAAAGGAACTCAGTGACGTCTTTAAAGGATCCTTGTTTTACAATGTCATCTTTGGGCTTTTCATTTTTCTTTAAAAAAAATTGTCATACATTCCTGACCTTCGACGACCTATATGGATCTATCTACGAGACCTGGCATTTGAAGACCTTAAAGAAGACTACAGTCTGTACATGATGTAGAAAGCTGTACTTCAGTTTCAGTGTACTTTTATACACTAATGTAAGAAAAATAGAAGTGATCCAAAGAAGGTTTTAAGAAATCTGAAAATATGATGAGAAAAACATGTAAACAAATGCCAGTAAGTACATACTAAATACAAGCAGTGCAGCTCTTTTCCAGAACTTCTCAGGACAGACCAATTTAAATACAATTTCCTGGTACATCCTACAGATTATATCTGGGGAGGCAAGAAATTAAGGCAGAAGGTAATATCTGGATTCAAGGCACCCTGAAGACAGCAGTCAGCATACATTTCACCAGACTGGGTTATATAGCTAAAGAATAACCATGTTTTAAAGACTCAGTGCCAGGTTTGTTATAGGACAGATGAAATCACGCTCAAGAAAAATTCAGGGAATAAAATGTACTTGAGGTAAAAGGTCTTCTGCCTTTTGTTCTGGAGCCTGTCTCACAGTTTCACAAGGCATTGTTCAGCATACATCATTCTTTGCCTGTGTTCTGACTGTGTGTGTGTGTGTGTGTACATATGCATTGGTGTGTGTGTTCTCTCCTTTTACCCACTAGGTCATTGGACTATATATTATGGCTTTATGTTTTGTGTTTTAATGGGATTCCTGAGAGTACAAATGAATGGGTCTCTGACGCTTATGCCTTTTATTGGGCTCTTTTACTTCTGTTTGACTGTTTTATTCTATTTCAATGTGTTAGTTTTTGTTTTATCTTATTCATATCATATCATATCATATCATATCATATCATATCATATCATATCATATCATATCATAACATTATTCCTTAGAAGCTAGTTTGTTTTCTAAGGAGAGACAAAATGGAGGTATATCTGTAAGTGAGGGGAAGTAAGGAGGACCTAGAATAAATATAGAGAGGGGGATTTGTACAGAATAGATCAAGTGAGAAAAAAAATCTATTTTGACTAAGAGGAAATTAGTTTTTAAAAGGAATGTGGAAACTATCAATGATGATATGTCAAAATATTTAAAGTAACAAAGCTATAGAAAGGTACGTCCCCTGAAGATTAACTTGCTGCTTTCTTTTTCAAATATGCTGAAAGAGGTAATTTTAGTTGAATGTTTTTGTTATCATTCAAAAGAGTGAATGACACTTTAATCTAAAACACATGCTGTATTATTAGGAAAATTATTATTGCTGAAAAAATGGAGGTGACTACTTGGGGAGGTGGGAGGACAACATAAAGGGAAAGGAAGGAATGTGGATTAAGTAACATATGTAGGAATTCATGACATTTGGTCTTCCCACCCAAAGCATAGAGGTATCTGACAAAAACTCCCAGTGTGCAAGCTAGGGTCTACATTCTAGGGGTTATAATTGTAAATGTAAGAAGCATATGCAATTGTCATTTGGCTTACCTTCCAAAATTAGAAGGCAAAATCCTGTTGCTGAAGGCATAAAATATTTCAGATGGAGGACTTATAGAATTCAATTTGGAACTGATCTGGAAGCTCCTTCCCAAGGACTAGCTCTCAAAGCATCAGAAGGAGGTGTGAAAGCTGCCAGACAGAAAGGTAATCAACAATCCTACTCAGATGTCTCAGCTATGAATAACAACAATGTCCAGAATACCTAGATACCCTGAAAGGTATAATACTGGCACTTTTATCTTGGGAGTAACTAATCACCGTCTAGTTGGATGGATTTAATGGCAATTAATAGGAAAGAATTAACTAACTGAGAAAGAATTCATGCTAGAACTGTAAACCTAGGCAAATACCCATAGCTTGTGGGGTCATGGACTCTAGAAGAGAACTGACTAATACCACTACACTAAACAAGTAATATTTCTAACTGCCTTCTGAATACTTACCTTCTTTATACCCACACATAGGTGATGCTCTCACCTCTACCCAAAAAAAGCAAAAACAAAAAAATTGTTTTAAAAACTTCATTTCACCAGACAGAGTAGATTAAAGAAAGCCTCAACTATTCAAAATGAGAAGAAAACCTGACAGTGTGGTGCTTAGTCCAAACAGGCACATTGTCCATCAGTGATAAAGCCTCTATACCTAAGACTCAGGGAATATCACAGAAGATGGGAATGGAATGCTCAGAAGATCTGGAGGAACAACACTGGCCTTGCTGTGAGACATTGTTTTCTATATACGACAAGTAAGCTGCATCCAGGAAATCTCAGTAGTATCCTTGCCTAAACAAGACTTAAAAATGACACTATTTGACAGACCATTGTGGATGGGCTTATTCTTAAATTATTACTGGGCTTCACCCAAGAAGAACTACAAGCAGCTAATAGTTGCACCCAGAGGGAGAATCAATCTTCTCTAGGGACAAGTTCCCTGATAGGTTAGCCACTCCTAAGACGTCAGGCCTAAACACATATGAGCAACACTAAGTATTTTTAGGAGGCTATAATTATCTACTTTATATATGTATATATGTATATATGTATATATATATATATATATATATATATATATATATATATATATATATAAAACAATTAAAGTGTATGATTCCATAAATTATAGAAGATAGATTAATAAATATGCACTTTATAGATAGTCATTTTGGGAATCAGTGTCTCTACCTAAGGTAAAATTGGGATATATAAAGGCAAAATATTATAAGAGGTAAAAGGAAAGCTATGTTTAAATAAGTGTTTAGATAATATTTTATTTTCTCACTTTTGAATTCCTTGGTTCTAATGGCTCTTAGAGCAGGCCAATGAACCAAAAATTCATTTGATGAGTGTTGGATAATTAGATCATTGGGGTATATATTGACTAGTTTTATGAAAACACTGGCTGTTTTTATCTGTCTTTTTCATCTTGTTGAAGCAACAATACTGTTGAGAATTTCTGGGAGCAGTCCACTAACCCTTTCCAGCAGCCTTAAGATACATGTGCAGGGAATACAATTCTTTCTTCCTTCAGTTGGAGACACCAACAGACCAATGAAAAATTTCTCTTTATTCAAGCTTTTGCCAAATGTGGAGCAACAATCGCCTTTACTCTAATTACAGTATTCAGGGGTTTTGAATGCCTAGCATTTAAAGAAAGCTAACTCTATTACCTTGGAGTAAACATGGGTATATTCTTCAAAACAAATAACTACCATTAAAACTACCATTGCTACCATTAAACAATTAATGAATCCACTGACACATAGCAAGTCCTGATAGAACTATACAAAATCACTAGACACACACAATATATATATATATATATATATATATATATATATATATATATATATATACACACACACACACACACACACATATATGTTAAAGCGCTTGTATATGGCTTTATGGGGAAATGTATAGCAAGGCCTTTCTGTCCGGCTTTGTACTGAAATGTTTCAGCAAAGCATTTTCTATGTCTGGATTATTCAGTAGAGCCTGAGAAATTGTTTTGAGACTGCTTGAACCTTGAAGAATTGCTGATTGTCTGTAATGAACGCACTTGGTGCTACATGAGAGTTTACAGCTTCACAAATTTGGTCCTATGATTCTCCTGCCAAACCTGGAGTTCTTACTTTTGATTATGGCTAGCCATTATCAAAGGAGATTGAGATTTGTGTGGGTTGTTTACTCTTTTGGGCTGCAAGTGTAACATGACCTATGGTGGTTGGAACTTTTCCCAGCACTAATTGACCCTAATAAAAATACTTGGAGCAAGCAAGATGGGGTCAGTCTGTAAAGGGCTATTCCCTTTGCTCTTTGATTTCAAGTCTTAGCATCTTTTTTAGTGAGTTTCTCTCTTCTGTGGCACCTGCAACCAACATCTGTTAATAAAGGTGAACACTCTCTCATGTTGACAATAAATTAGGCGATTAAAAGAAAACACTGTAACAAAATTAACTAAAACTTGGTTTATTTCTCTTTTGGTTTATTGCTGTTATTAATCAAAAATTACATTAGGGAGAGAGAGGAACAGAGAGAGGGAGACAAAGACATAGACAGAGAGAGAAATAGAGAGACAGAGAAAGAGATTGGATGTGTTGTGTGTTGTGTTGGGGGACTACACATACTCATGTGTGTGGTTGTCAAGGTCAGAGGTCAATGTTGAATATCTTCCTATATCATTCTCCATTTTATTTTTTTAAAATAGCATCTCTCACTAATCCTGAATCTGACGTTTCAGCTATATAGACTAGCCGGAGAATGCCTAGGATCTGTCTATTGCTGTTCCACCACTACCAGAATAACAGGAATGCTGTCATCCTTGGCTTTTAATACTGCTGGCAATCCAAACCCAGAGCTTCAAACTTGAGCAGCACACACTGTACCCAGTGAGCCATCTCCACAGACTTGACCCAACAATTTTAAACAATGTCAGTGCTAAATATCCTTCCCTGACCAAACTGAACATACTCATTGCCAAACTCCTTCTCTTCATATTCTCTGGAATTCCAGGCTCATGCCTGCATCAACAGATGACAGATGCACAGAGAAGTGGTGAGAGAGTTGGACAAGGAATTTGTACCCAGAATAAAGATGGGAACTAATGTAGGGGATCAAATTGAAAGTACTCAGAATGTTTTGGTATATCGCTTTAGCAATATAAAAATATACTTTACATTTCCATCGTTGTCTCAAGCATCATTAAAGTTAGGAACAAAAGTTCAGACTTCATTTCTTGAAATTCATCTACTAAATGCCCGATATTTAAGAAAGCTAATTTCATCCATGACAGGACACTCAATGACATCAATGACTGCGTAAAAGAGAATCAGTGTGACAAAGAAGTATTGACATTTGTATTGAATTTAAGAAGTCTGACTTCCTAATAAAAGGTTTAATACCTATGTGACTACAGAAGTTACACATATAATATCATTCCGTGTAACTGCACGTTTTTGTTAAAATCATACCCTTTGTCTAAATTATTTGCCAAGTTTTCTCTGTCTGTATAAAGCATTAAAGAATGGTTTATGAAGGTAATGAGTTCATTTACAAAGGAAGAGAATTTCAAACTATCCAAAGTAGAATTCTGTTAGGGTATTTAAGTTATTTGATTATGTTTACTTCCTTTTTGTATCTTCTTGATGAAATTAAGTATTTTATTGAAGATATTCCATCAAAGACAAAGTATCAGATGTTACTTAGGAAGCTATTATAACAAGGAATACAAGGTCAATATTGTAGATAAATTATAAATTCCTATAAAAATAAATTCAGAGATTAGTTAAAGCTTTGTAATTTAATAGAAATTATTTAAATTTAAAAATTAATAATTTTCAATAATATATCTTATAATTAAAAAATGCCATAATTATATCAAAATGTGGCAATCTAAAATCAGAATTCAAGGTTTAGGTGTATTCACAGACTGAAAGTTTCCATAAAACAAATTTTTGTAACAAAGCTAATGTTGAATGGTAGAAAGCATTTTGGCAGGACCACATCTCCTCTATGGTTTACTACTAATCAGGCATAAGAAATGTTCAAGCCTTTCAAAGACAACTTTTAAAATTAAATTAAGTGTCCATAGTATTGAACATTTTGACAGTAAGATTTCATAATGCTCAATATCCATTTCAAATATTTAATCAAATAATCTTTCTACTGAGAACTAAAATGTGATATTTTAAAGCATTTTACAAATGTATTATAAAAAAACAATTATTAGGTTAGTACAAAATCCTAATTTGTCACTTCAAAATAATTGAAGGGTATCCTGAATAAATAAGACGGGAAGGAACTGAAAAGATGTATTGAACCTTTTGAGTGTTTGCTGTTTTCCCAGAAGACTCTAGTTTCACTCTTAGTAGCAATGTCAGACAGTTTACTACTTTATATAACTCGCTCAAGAGGTTTCTACACCCTCTTCTGGCCTCCATGACACACACCTATATGTGACATACACACAA
This sequence comes from Cricetomys ansorgei, assembly GCA_026225945.1. NCBI lineage: Eukaryota > Metazoa > Chordata > Mammalia > Rodentia > Nesomyidae > Cricetomys > Cricetomys ansorgei. The sequence goes on from JAMJFZ010002812.1 coordinate 14,818,082, forward strand.
ACACACATAAGTAATACATTTTAAAAATTAAAAAGAGTTTAGAAATGTATGAAATATAATTTGGGGATTTGATGTTTAGACTTTGGTATATCTGATTGTATGAGAGTTGTTTTTAATAAAGAGCTAATTTGTTTGAACATTTCTCTTGAGAAAGGATATGTTAATTGAGAAGGAATCACAGCAATAACATCTATATTTTTCTTTTGCTTTATTTTTCATAGTATCTGTTCAACTTAGAAGTCTTACATGTAGAGCTTCATACCTCATACACTAGTTCATTCATATTTGTACATATTTGAAAATGTGCATTAAAATAATGCATATTTAAATATGTCTGTGTATCTCTCCATTTATACAAACATAGCATGTATGTTTCGCTATGTGTGGGAATGTGCATTTATGTTTCTGTCAAATTAATCTTCCAAATTAATAAAACTTTATTCTTCCATTTTCTCTCTAGATAAAATCTATCTCAAAATCAAAATGTCAGAAATCGTAGGAGATTTGATGAAAAGATTGTATTTAGTTTTATTTATCTCTGTATATGTAACTTGTGTATATCCTTGTGAGTGCAGTCACCCACTGTCTTAGTTACTTTTCTATTGACATGATAATAAACCTGTAGAAGAAAGAGGGTATTGGGAGCCTATAGGCCCTATAGTTTCAGGTTAGACTCTGTGACCATCATGGTTAGGAGCAAGGTAGCAGGCAGACAGTTTGCTGGAGCAATAGGTGAGAGCCTACATTTTGATCTGTAAGCAGAAGGCAGAGAGAAATACAGGGAATGGCATGTGTTTTGAAACTTCAAAGCCTGTCCCCAGTGACACACTTACTCCTATACTTCACACTCATAATCTTTTCCAGTTCCAACAACTGTTGACTGAGTTTTCAAACATTTGAGCCTAAGGGAGCCATTCTTACTCAAACTACCACATCCACAGAGACCACTAGAGGGTTTCTTCAACTGGAGCTGGAACTAGGAAGAAAACTCAGGTCCTCTGGAGGAACAGTAAGCACTCTTAACTGCTGAACCATTTCTCCAGCCTTCAGGAGACATTTTTTGTTTCAATATTTTCCCCCCAAATCTGTTTTCCCAAACTCAGTAAAAATTGTCATTCTACATGAAATCCTGAATCAGCATTCTTCTATCACTAAAGCCATGCTTTTGCAGTGATCATTTCATGAAGACTTCTCTTTCATCTAAATTCTGTGAAAATTTCTTCTGTGTTAGTGAAAACTCATTACACTTCACCTTATCCAGATCATACATGCTCATACCTACTTACTCTGGACTTCACACTATCAAAGATGAACAAGCATCGTTTTATGAAGATTTATGTGCCTAGTATTTTGTGACACATAATTACGATATTCCTAATAATTATCCTGTGGACAGATGATGATATTTAAATGCATCAGACACTTATTATTTTCAGCTTTAGATAACATAGATTAGTGTATACCTAGGTACTGAGAAGATGGGAGAATTTCCACATAATTTTATTTCTCTTTCCATACAGAATTATTTCTCTTTTAAAATTCAAGGCTGCCTTTAATTTTACCTAGAAAAATTGGCGATGAATCACATTATAAATGATGTATACATGTTTGTTAAAACCTCATAAAATACATTTTTAAGATTTAAAGCTAGGAACTGGAGTTAAAAGCATTTATTGATATTATGGAGAACCCAGGTTTGATTCTCAGCACCCACTACCCATATTCCTATGTCAAGAAATCAAAAGTCTGCAGGTACCAGGAACACACATGGTATACATACATATATACATATATACATACATATATGCATACATACAAGTAAACAGCCATACCCAGAAAAGTAACTAAATAAATAAATATAGAAATGAAAATTTAAAGCTACTCTTTAATGAAATGACAGGATAGATAAGTGACAATAAATTATATATCAGGGGAAAATTACCCTATTAAAAATATTTAAATAACTTTATCATTACATTTAAAGTCATAAACAACTTTAAACGTATATTTAGTGTTTTTCAAGTCTCTAATTACACGTTTTAACACCAAAAACCCACCTACACTATCCAGTAAAGTCTAAATAAACCTGTAACTGATATCCCAAGTACGGACAATCTTAAAGTGTTATCAGAAATAAATTATCAAACACTAAAAACATAAACATACAAAATAATGACATTTTGTACAATCCATCTACTTGAAAACAGTTACACAAAATTAAATGAATTACAATGTGGACGAGTAGTACAGAGCAGATGGAATTTCCTATTTCATAAAGCAACTTTACTTGAAGAACACTTGTCTCCTGAGAAACCGAAATAATGTCCTTGGATCACCACCTTTGCATGACTCACAGATGAGAATAAGGGAGATAGTTTACTGGATGACATGAATAAAGTGACCTTTCAATATATGATCCCCAGAGAGACCATGAAACAAGACACTGTGCAAGGAAATGATTCAATTTGCTCAATCCCCACAATCCTATTGATTTGTATCTCATTTTGCTACACTTGGTGTTTTCTGTTCCTCCCTTATTCTATTTCTATACATACTTATCAGCTTTTATTCATTTATTTTGACGTGTTAAGAAACAGCAGACCATATGATTTGGGGTTAACAGAGAAGACACTTATGCACCTTAAACGTACTCTCACCTAAAAATAGTTTTTTTGTGAAGTGAAGCATTAAGTGTGAACAGCAGAAACATTCCAAGTGAGGTGTTTTATTTGATCTTACATCATGAAATACTCATTTGCACTGGCCATCAGCTAACAGAATATTAAACAGAATTGTGTATATTTTAAGTGAGATGCTTAATTAAATTTACCAGAATAAGAGACTTGATGAATTAGCTCATTGCATTATTCATCTACTTAGAGATGATTACTGGGTTTTTAAATCTGCTTAATAGGTTCATTTGCTTAACATTCCACATTAATATTATTAGCAGTAGAATGACCTGAATTAGGATCCTAATGGTCACTTAGAAATGACAATCTTGATCTTCAGAAGCATCAGTTATATTACTAAATTTGAAGTAAATCATGAATTATACTCAAGGTGAAATATCCACAGCTATGAAGGACATAACTCCATCTACAAAAACTAAGTTCAGATAGAGGAACATGGATGTTTTCTTAGACCACATCCTCTGAACTATCAGGAAGCAGAGTTGTAACTAATAAGGCAACAAAGGCTTTTGGAAGAATTTAGAAGTCTTACTTCTCTTTTCTTTATTCAGGGAGTACTGCTGAAGGATTTGTTTGTCATTGGGTTATGATACCTCCTGAAATATAGGGTCTGCATGGTACAGGAGATAGAATGGTAACTCATCATTCACATTAGATTGGATAAAATGAGTCATATTATCAAAGCACATTAACATTCCCAATCAGTAATATGGGGAAAGAAAAGAATATTTCAAAAATAAGGCATTCATATCTAGTTCAATGTGCATAGAGTACAAATTGTTTGCATTATCCTGTGTCTGTTAAGGCTTCCAGCCAGTCTTATCCTTATCAAATCATATCAAAAGGATATTTTAAGTATTCATAGTAAGCAGCTGGATTAACTCTGTAAAGAAAACCCAATTACTTTTTTGTATTATGATCTCTTTCTCTCTCTCTCTCTCTCTCTCTCTCTCTCTCTCTCTCTCTCTCTCTCTCTCTCTCTCTCTGTGTGTGTGTGTGTGTGTGTGTGTCTGTCTTTCTATCTGTCTCATCCTTCTTTTAATAAAATAATTCCTACACTTCCCTCCCTCAATATCTCTTTCCTTCTAACTTTAATACTTTAGGATTCCTATTATCCCAAGGAAGTTCCAATCACTCATACTCATCCTTTCCCTTCAAAAATCCACATTTCAAATGTGAAATCACTTTCTTTATCTGGAAGAGAAGGAACTCGATCAACTGCTTCACTGAGGCTCAAAATTGTAAAGTAATAGGGCAAGAAACCTTCTGCAGCCTGTGGTTTCCATGTCAGTCCTTCAAAGTAGCCTTTCTGGCCTTCCTTTGATTCTTTGCTCTCTAATGAATTTGTTTCATTTAGATATTAATGATGACTCATTCTTGATTTCAAACTAGACCCCATTACCTCTGCCTCTCCTCCAGGTGTCAGCTTATTAGATAAATATTTTATAATTGATCTTTATTATTTTTAAAGATGTTTGAAGCCTACCAGCTGTCAGTTAATCACTAATTTCACCAGTGCCAGGTGAAGATATAGGTATAGGTAAAGATATAGGTATAGGGATAGGTATAAATATAGATATAGGTACACATATACATATGTAACTAAGAAGTGAAGGATACTATTCCTTGTATAAGAAAATTCACATTTGGCAGTAGACTGTGATAGCTATTACTGATTTTTGTTGCTGTTGTTTTTGTTTTTGTTTTGCTGTTGTTGTTCTGTTAGCTCCAAAACTTTCAAATCATTCCTTTTTTGAGTTAACAAGTCTATGTTGTATAGTTGATCCTCCAATGCTAACTTAGAATATTTACAACTCATTCTCTTTCCATGGATTTCTTCTTTGTTAAGTCTGGGTTGAAAAATTCTGAGACTAGGACATGCTTCCATGTGGAGAGGCAATTGTATCTATGTAGCCCACATATCTTTGTAGCATATTCAGTATTTAGTGAGCGTGGCTAGGAGAGGAGTTAAATGTGAGTTCTAATGTTATGAATGCCTAGTTTATCTCTAGTATAGGATCTTGGATATGTTTCTTAACGTCTCTATGTTTCAAATTCCTCATATGTAAAATTCATAGTAACATTTTCCTTCTGTGGTAAGAAAGATTGATATAATTCATGTATGCTATACAGTATGCTGCTTCCAAATGTCATTTTGTGTCTGTTCAACTTTCAGTAAGTTTGTTCTATGCTCATGCAAACATGTTATCCAATGCTAACTTTAACATAATCAAATCTTCCTGTGTGATTTACAAATGTAATCTTCACTCATTTTTTTAGATCTATGCTAGGCCACCCAGTCAGTTGTTGAGCATTTAATTAAGTCAAAATTTAACTATTTCTTTTATGGGATCATTGTGCTTTAAGCTAATAGGCCCAATTTCTACTTATGTTGTGAATGGACATACAACGGGGGCACTCTTTCCATCACAAAGAGCAACACATTGTTTGAATTGAACAATCTACATCTAGATCTCAATATCCCTACTTTGAATGCTATACATAAGCAGACCCTATATTAAAAAGCATCTTGTAGATCTTCATTCCTCTGCTTTGCTTGCTGTACATTATATATCCCTTATAAATACAGCTGTCTGTTACTCTGTTCCTGAAACAATGCTTTGCATGGCTCCAAGTGGTGGCTTTCTTTTGTCCAGAACCTATAAACATATCTTAATGACAATGTAGCCTTTCACTATAAAATCATCTTTAAATCAAATGGCATAACATGTCCCTTACTCTGCATCAGACTGTTCTCACTTATCAAGTTCATTTTCATATTCTGAAGACTGAAAAGCAAATATCCACAAAAGCTTCTGTAACTTTAGCATCAAACACCAACAAAGTAACCCGTCAAACTTTTATATCTTGAACTAGAGAAATTGGTGTTATTATTTTTCTTATCCAATATGAATCTCATCTTTGTATTTCTCTGTTTCTTATCTTTTCTGTATTAATGGACTTGACATGAGTAGTCCAAATTTACCTGAATGCTAGGTGAGGAGCACTATAAATATTTCATAACACACCGCCAAGTTTAAGGGGAAATAGTCTTCACTGATCAGTGTGCCTTTTGAATAGTGACAAAACTCTACCTTCTCTTCACTTCAGTACCAAACTACTCTAAAAGATTTTTATCATTAACCATTCACAGTTATTTATTTAACTCAACATCTACAAATTAAGCTAAAGTGTTCACTTTTATCATAAATCATGGATGAATGGTCTATGGTACCATGATCATCTGTGATACTAAATAAATAGAATCATTTTCTTTATTCTACAATAAAATATTGTCCACCATTTTACGCGTTTTTATTTTAAACAGATCTTTTTACATTGTTATTTTAAGCTTATTCTTCTGCTTCTTTTATCTCTATATTTTCTTTCCCATACATTTTACTCTAAAGTTTCCTTTGACCTACCTTGCAAATTTAATGGCCTTCCTTTCCACAATTTGATACACTTTTATGTTTCTATTTTTATTTGGGAAACTGTCTGAATCCTATTACTTCTACTTTTACATGTATGAAGATAGCTGCCTATCTACCAAATGGCTATTCATCTCTCAAGTGTTTTCTTGGCTTTCTGGGAACGTCGATACACAGACATACACCAAAGCAGAAATCAAAACCCTATATTTCAATATGCTGAAAGGAAATGTGCTAATACTTCTAAAAGAGTGTTGTTGTTATTCAAACTTATTTTCATATTGGAAATAGAATGACTTCCTTTTCTTTTATAACTGATTTCCCAGGTGACAACAATCAGCTCTTCTTTATCCTTTCTTCCTTTTGTGCTTCCTCACTCTTTCCCATTGTCACCACCATCTATTCAGTCATTCCCTCATTCTTTCATTCATCCATTTCTTTGTTTTGGTGTAAGCAAAGATCTAATCTGCATAAAGATTTTGCTAATTTTTTGGGTTTTGTTTTATTCATTTATTTTCTTATTTATTTATTTATTTTGGTTTTTCGAGACAGGGTTTCCCTGTTGTAACTTTGGCTGTCCTGGAACTCACTATGTAGACCAGGCTGACATGGAACTCAGAGATCTTCCTGCCTCTGCCTCCTGAGTGCTGGGATATAAAGTTGTGAACCACCACTGCCCAGCTAAGAGATTTTTTTCAAAAGGAAAACTTAAACTGACATGAAGTCTAACAAACCTCTTAAAGTCCAATTCCTTTTGAGTAATCAGTATTCTCTGTGTTCTCTCAATTGCCCTTTTTGCTTTTAAGAATCTTTATAAATGACTATCCACAGAATTTGCAGTTTTGCCCATGTCAAATTTTAAGTACTTCCCCCGTCCATCAGCAGAATATATGTCTTTGTGGAGTCAGATAACATTTGTTTTATTTCTTTTTCTTGTATATCCCTTCTAACTTAGAATGCTCTAGTGTCTTATTTAACCCTTCATAGTATTCTAGACATGTGTTCTTTAAATACTTAAAGAACATTCCTAATTAAGCATTTTATATTACATAATTATCCTTTTTAAATGTAGCAAATGTAGCACAATCATTAGCAATGCGTAAAATTTGTACTCATAGAAACTAATGTGATAAAAGAACCAAATTAAAAAAAAACTGTTCTATTAAAAAAACTTAAAGTGTTTCACAGAAAATATTGTTGAAAGGTTCAAGAAGTGGTCAATGAATAAAAATTAAATGAATAAAAACTCCTGAGTGAGAAAATATCAGGAGTTTGTTAAACCTGAAAGTTCTTTCTTTAGTCCAAATTTATATATGTGAATCATCCATATAAATAAAATAATAGATGTGTGAGTAGCTATGGCTTGTATTTTAAAGATTTTTTTTTATTTCTGTAGTTCATAATAACTAAAAACATTGAGCTATATATTACAGCTAGAAAAGACTGTAACATAGAAACGTGATCCTTTACAGAAGTTAATCATCAAAGTTAACAGAAATATATTAAAGTGAATTAATGGAACAACAAAGATTAAACAGAGTTGATATGGGAGGTTATAAGTTGATGTAGGGAAGCATAGATAACACTAGAGACATTTAGAAAAGACATATGCAAACCTATTGCCAAACAAACTTTCAAAATATAAAAATGCAGATATTATAAAAAGTGTCAATGTAGTTCCCACATAATGTAACTCCATTTAATGGAGTTCCTCTACTAGATACCACAAGCAAATAAAAATTTCAGTACCAGGAATGGGTACAACTCCCTTAGAGGTGTTTGCCAGTGAGTTCTCATAAACACCTAAACATCACTTATAATTGCTATGCTCTTGGTTACCCTCAAGAATTTGAAAGTAACACCTTATTGCTGAAGATAAAAATCATAGTTGAGTCACAGAACACAGAGAAATTAAAGTGTGTGCTCATCTTGAAGATTCATTTCTACCAGCTAGCTTTTACCATACTAGAAGGTGCTGTGGATGCTAGCATAGGAGGAAAGTAATAACCAAGCTCATTTATCTGTTAACCCTGCAGGCTACAATCGTGATACATATAATTGATGTAGTAGAGATAAAATATCATGGGAATATCAAACCACTTTATCATGGGATTCAAGGCATGCTTCACAAAGTGAAGTGCATACCTGACACTTGCATTGGCACCAAAAATTTGTATCCAAATAAGTCATAAACCCTATGAGAGAGTACAACTATTACTCTGATAAATGGGCATAGTATCAAACTGGCTCCTAATGACTTTTCTTTATACTCATAGATAACTCTTATCAGAAGGGCTTCTTTTTATTATAGATGGTGATTAACACAAAGAACCACAACTGGCCAAGATGCAAAGGTAAATGATGGTGGAATGTGCAGTCCTAAATGAAACATCTACATCATACCCTCTCTTCCCAAGGTTCATACATCATTGCAGTCAATGGAGCAGGAAGAATAGAGGAGTCAGAGGTTATGGATCAGTATAAAGAAACTGTTATTTCTCTTCACGTCAAGAAATATGCACATATGAACTCACAGCAGTTGTGACAGCATACATAAGATCTTTACAAAATCATGGCAGTAAAATCTTGAGGTGGTAAGTGGAAAGGGTACAAAGTAGCACACCTAGCTAAGGAGCTATTGACATTTGATAACTGCTGGGAGGGTATGCATTTTCATTCAGATTTCTCTAAGAGGGAATCCCCTGGTGGGTGGACCATGCTTCAACAAAAATACACATATCTGAGTGTAAAAAGGCAGTACCAACTCTGTCTACTTGATCTGTCTAAAACTGAGGGTATAAAGTTGGATGCGTAGGCAGGAGGGATGACTATAGGAAGAATGAAGGGGTGATATGAATATGACTAAAATACATTATATAAAATTGTCCACAAAGGACAGTGAGAAAATAAAAGAGATGGTTCTTAGTCATTTGAATCTGAACTTAATTGTCTTACTTGTATCCTATGATGGAAAAAGACAGCACATGATACTTATACTTGAATAAAACTTTGTTTTTCATCTTATTTGGGAGTAGAATTAAATATTCTATCAATGTTTTCTAATTAAACTTGCCTATCTGCATTGAATTTAAAATAAGATTGCATCCTTTGTAAGGACGTTAAGTTTCAGAGAAGAACATTTGATTGAATTTTAAGTTCCCTTAAACCAACTAGGGGATCTTGAATTATTCAAATACTTCCGTCACATCTACGTTTCATGCAACACCACTTCCCTCAAACAATGACAAAAGGTGTCATCGTAATGTCTTCCAATTAACCGGTGTAATAATGCTCCATAAAATCAGTAATTTGTAGATTTAATAACAGTACTGTTTATTAAATGTTAACAAGTTATACAAACTCTTAATGTATTATAAACTATAAATACAGTGTAGTATTTCATTGAGTCTGGCATATACGTATGTGTGTGTGTGTGTGTGTGTGTGTGTGTGTGTGTGTGTGTGTTTGTGTATTAAAGTCAAAGTCAATAGATTACTGTGATATGACTTACAGTAATTATAGGATAGCAGATGCACATCAGTAATTTCAGTTGACTCAGCTGACTAAATCATAATAATTAAATATTTCAAAGTTAATGATTAAATTTATGTCACTAAGTTTGGTAGGAGAATCATTGCTAAATATTTCTTCATGTGTATCTTGTATTGTCAAAGGATTATTAATTATATTCTTCCTTTCTTTTTCAATTTATTGCACACATATACTCACCTTACTAAAGGCTCAATGATTAAAAACAGTACATTTTTGTAAATTGTTTCCAAATTTGAAATTTTTTTATTATTGAGTGTGATGCATGATACGTGTATGGGGGACACATAGCACAGTTTGCCAGTGGAGGTCAGAGAAATAATGTGTGGAGTTGGTGCTCTCCTTCCACTTTTAAATTGGTTCTGGATACTAAAGTTGGATGTTCAGACATGTGAAGCAAGTGCCTTTATGATTTTTTGCATCTTAGTGGCCTGATTTTTACAGATCTTGATAAACAAATACTGTGTGTAACATGGAATTGGGGAAGGAATCCTTTCCATCTGTGTGTAAACATTATGGATGCCAAAAGCAGGACAGACTTCTCAATTCTTAAAAGGACTGCTCATGCCATTACTAATAAGTACAGTTCATTGTCAAACTCACCCCTGCAACCTCTGTTGCTTGTTTGCTTGTTTGTTTGTTTTTAATTCAGGGTTTTATTACAGAGCCCTAGCTAGCTTGAAATTCACTATGAGATAATGCTACCCTGAAACTCAGTGATCAGTCCGCCTTTATCTCTACCTCCTAAATGCTGGAGACCTGCATCACCATGCCTGGCTCATCCTCAACTTCTTAAGTGTTAGACCAACTGAATAACTCATGTTATATATCTAAGAAACTTCCAGATTCATACAGTCTTCTTCATTCAAAAGCATCATTCACGGAAATCGTGGTTAAATTTTCAATAATATTGTTTTATAAATATTATTTTCTCCATAAACAATTTAAGAACATAGACAATTGTCTCTGAGGGCTAATTTTAAAATATGAGCAGCCAATATCAGATCTCAACAAACACAAGATACAGAATGTGATAAGATCTATCTTTTGTGTTAACTATGTTTGACTTGATTTCCTAAGACACAATGTTTTTCTTTCACTGATGTGTTCATATTTCAACTCTATGTCAATTAGCTGAATTGTGGTATCTGTCACTATAGGCTTAGTAGCCAATATTTGCTACTGTTTCACCAGTGTTATCTATGCCCTTTATATGCTATATTAAAAGAAAACAAAAGTGATTTTGTAGTCACTATCCCTTTTATGTGTTTAATTACTATCATGTTTCTTAGAGTTTACAGATACTGAGATATATACATATATATATATATATATGTATATGTATATTAGCTCAAATACAAATTAGAAACTTGTGATGTCAAAATGTTCAGAGGAAAAAGGAGCTCAAACATCATCTTTTAAAATGACATTTAAAATAACTTAAAAGGGCAGGTGAGCTAGGCAATTAGAGATCAGGTATAACCTTTGTAAGTAGACAAGTACTTATATATCATCAGGATGGGAGCACAGTGCTGTGAATTATGTTTTTGGTTTGTTTTGTTTTGTTTTTGTGTGTTTTAGTGTAGGTATGCCATATCAAACATGAGGAGGTCAGAAAACAAATTCATTAATCAGTGTGACAGTTTTTATGTCAATACCATGCTGTTTATATTACTATATAGCTTTGTTGTGCAACTTGAAACTGGGTATGATGATACCTCCAGCAGTTCTTTAAATATTCAGAATCATTTTCTCTATCCTGTTTTTGTGTATGTGTGTTTCTATATGAAGCTAAAAATTGTCCTTTCAAGACCTGTGAAGAAATGTGTTGGAATTTTAATGGGTAGTGCATTGAATCTGTGAATTGCTTTTGGTGGGATGTCTATGTTTACTATGCTAAGTCTATCAATCCATAACCATGGGAGATCTTTTAATTTTTTTCTTCAAGGACTTCAACTTTCTATCATACAAGTCTTTTATTTGCCTAGTTATATTTGTCTCATGGTATTTAATATTATTTGAGGTTATTGTGAAAGGTGTGGTTTTCCTGGTTTCTTTCTCAGTCCATTTTTCATTTGCTTATAGGAAGTCTAATGATTTTTCTGATTTAAATTTTGTAACCAGCTACTTTTACGAAAGTGTTTCTCAATTGTAGGAATCCTCCTTTAGAATTTTTAGGGTCATGTATGAGAGTTTGGGGATGAAGGAAATGTATGTGAAAAATAAAAAAAATGGCTAGTTAAAGGGTAACTTAAAATGTTAAGTTGATATCAGTAAAAGTATATCACAATAAAGGGTAAATGAGTTCAGGATCATTTGTAAAAACGTCAGAGTCTACGTGTCAACAAATTGATTAGGGAGGTAAAATTCCTTTAAGGAGGTAGGGAAACTATAGAAGAATATGCAAATTAAGAATTAGCCTTCCTTCTGCTTTAATTCCATGGGTAAGTTTAAAAAACTAATCCTAGTTACCTTCCCAAATGTATTTGGGATCTGGAGAAAATTAATTGAAACAAAATATCTGAGACAAATAAGTGAAACGTTGATCTAGCTCATATTTCAGTAAATATTAGTTATATCACAGCAAGCAGAGTTGGGAACAGATTGATGTCTGCTGAGACTTCATGCAGGAAACATACTTAATAGATTATGACTATAGTTCATTAAGGTTAGATTAAGGTAATTACAGTAAGTTAGGCAACAGGACATTGCTCAAAGGAATCCTAGGGCTGCGGGTGCTCTCTAAAAGTTACTCTATGTTAGTGGTTCTCAACATTCCTAATGCTGTGTCCCTTTTATGTGTTCCTCACGTTGTGGTTACATCCAATAATAAAATTATCTTAGTTCCTATTTCATAGCTGTAATTTGCTACTACTCTGAATTGTAACATAAATATCTGATATACTGATGACTTTAGGTGACCCCTGTGAAAGGGTCATCTGATTCTAAATGGTCACAACCCACAGATTGAGAAATGCTGTTCTATGTAGATAAAGCAAAGAGATGAGGCATATGATGCCATTGTTTAAGAAAGAAATTGAGCACCGGGGTAAGTTCCTTTAGCTCAGAGTAAATGGACACACTCAAAAGAAATAGATTTGTAGGTTAGATATTTTGTTGATAATTTATTTGCTTAAACTTTATAGAGTCACTGAGAATCCCAGATAATAGCTATGAAACTGGAGCTTAGTAAAGAGAGTAGGGCTGGAGACAAAACCTTGCTGTAGTGCAAGATATCTGTAATGCAACATTCCAGAAGCACAGGTAGGTGTCATGAGTTTGCAAACAGTCTAATGTACATGGCAAGTTACAATTTTCAACTGTGGTGGAGTTGGAGTACAAAGTTTTGTGAATCAGAAGTCATGAATCATAAGTAAGTTTGCTTTGTGATTTTATTATTCTTCATAAAATCTTCAGCATTTAAAATTTACATTCTAAACAGTAAATATAGCTGTTATAGATTAAAATAAAAGATATGTGAGATAATGTAATTTTTATGATATAAAAGCCAATATACAGATATAATTATCTACTGGAAGGAGACTAATAATATTCTCATTGCTTTATTGTTTTGATTAATTTAATATTAACAATGCTATAAGAATTATTTTACTCTTTCTATGTACAAATAAGCACAGGCACATATATGTGCATACACATATCCACATACACAAAGGTATACGTTGAAAGGACTTGGTCACTTGTATCAGTTTGTTTTGTGTTGCTGTGATAAACACCATGAGCAAGGCAATTAATAGAAGAGAGGATTTATCTGGGTTTTCGACTCCAGAGGGAAGAGGGGTGGCCCATCATGGGAGGCAATCTAGACAGCCGGCAACAGCTATAGTGGCACGAACAATTCATAGCTCACATCTCAAACTGTAAGCTACAGTTAGAGGTTCAAGTATTCATTCAAATCCATGGGGGACATATCTCATTCAAACCATCATCACATCACAGAAATCCTGAGGGAGTGTTAAAGACTTTACATGAAGAACTGAGAGAGATGGAACTCACATCCATCAGGTTCCAGAGGGTATGAATTAAATTACTTTTATTTTATTCTCAAATGTTAGGCTAATGATGATTGATTTCAGAGAATATACTCCCTGGATATTTCATATTCATATTACCGGCATCTGTGATATTTGTTCAGAGTATTAGAACAGCAAACATGTGAAACAATGATACATGAATATGAAGATGAAATATGAGGGTATAAAATATGTGAAAGTAGTACTTAAACAGATGAAAATAAGAGAAAAGATAAGGGAAAGTAAGGGGAGGAAACAGGCAAAAGGAAAACAAAGACAGGTAGACAGATAGGAGAAGGGAAGAAAGAAAAGAAAGTTAGAAATTTGTAAGGCGCAAACATGAGATTTGGAAGGAAAGTACAGAAATAGTTGAGATGGGTTTAGAAAAACAATAAGAAATGAAAAGATTTCATGAATTGCAAAGAATACAATTTTCAAAGGGAAAATAAAAGCCAAGCATGTTAAATTCTATGATAAGCCTTTAGGTTTGATTTGGAAATTAGATGGGATACCATAGTTTGAGTACTGTAATTCATATTGCTGAGGATGTGGCTTTCACCCTGATCCATGTGTTGGCATATCTGCTTAGTAACATTTTGACTTTCTATTCATTCGCTGACTCTCATTAACTTCCCAAAGCAGACAGAAGGAATGGTTTCCTCATTTTGAATTTGTAAAAAAGCAGAATAAAACAAAACAACATAAAACAAAGCAAAACAAACAAAACCATACACACTATGTGCATCCCTTTCTTAATCTGTTTTTCAGAAATAAGAAACATACTAGTCCTCATAAGCAAGCCCAGAACTTGCTTTCTAGATGTCTATATGTGTGCTTGTAAGTAAATACGGACATCTTGTGCCAGGCTATTGTCTCCAGTCTAGCAGTAGAGTTGATTTTTAGGTTGTCTGATGAGTCTGTGTCCAGTTAATCCCAATTCGAACACAGATAGTTAAGTGTTATTTACTGAATCGTTGCTAAAAATTATTTTAATTGTCTATTATACATAGACTCTTCTTTAACATCTAAATATTTCAGCTTCTACCAAGTATCTAAGCAACTTCTTTTCTAGGAATGTTGATGTCTTTTACCCAATTTCTTATTTTGTAACCAGAATGCTTATGAAACTCCCCAAAAGTAGATAAATTAAAAAGGTAGCATGCTCTGATTGCCAGCTAAGATATTGATTCCTAGGATTCCATAATAATTTCAGGAGAGTTGTCACATAGTTTTGGATTCATCAGCATGTCTGGGTTAGAAAGAGCTTTATTGTCTCTGTGTTCAGTGGGGATGCTAGAGTTATGTAAGGATTTGGATCCTAAGCACCCATTCTGGGACAGTGAGGAAATCCAATATGAAGTAAGTAGATTCTGAAACACATCAGGTAAGATATTTGATTTCATAAAATAGCAAGACAAGTGAGCTATGAAACAGGTTACAGGTTCCAGAGCAAATAATCAAAGCCTCTTTCTCAGACTTCAATTTGCTGTAGAAACTGTGTAGACTGGGCAATTTGGGCTGAGGACAAAAGTCCATTTGTGTACATTGTTCATGTACACCCCAAAGTATTCTAAGAGGGCACTAGTTAGAAGGTCCATAGGAATATTTGAGAAACAAGTTCTGTGAGAAACACAGTAATAGAAAACTAGTGGAGGAGGGTGTTCGAAGTGAGAAAACAGAAACAGCTTTTCTCCTGAGTAGGGAAGTTGGTATTTAGAAAAAGACTGATAGGACTGAAAGAGATTTATATTTTAAGACATAATGTTTTACACAAAGCCATAAAAGTGGATGAGCCTATTATTTTTGAACAGCTCAGTGAGTTCTTAGGAAAAAAAACAGACATGGAGGCAAATTCCTGGAATCCTAAATCTTACCTTGGTGCCTCATAGGAGACTCAAATCCAAGATTAATTTCTTCCATTCAAGATTACATAGGCTGGATTACAAGCCCTTAATTTTCAAACCTCTGCCTTTGCCTGTCCAGTCCCACTAAACCTGGCTCCAAACTAAATTTCATATTTTCCATTAAAACATTCTTCTTCTTTTAAGTATTCTTTTTTTCTGCCAGTGCCTGTTAATCATGCCCTGTAGGTATCTCAGAATTCCTGCCTGCCAGTTATATTTATATTATGTACATTAAAAATAATAGCACTATTTGATCATATTTGTTATAGCTCCCATTTTATCTTTTGATATTTGTTTCTAAGGAAATAAAGATGTTTTTAATATTTGTGTAATAAAAAAAGATTACCTAGACTGGATGAGGCCATGTCTAAAAACAAACCTAAAAAGAAACTTAGGAATGCACATGTATGTACATCTATATATATGCATGCAATAACTATTTGTGAAAAAAAGGAGGCAATGAATTTGCAGGATACCAAAGAGAGGTATACAGAAGGGCTTAGAAGCAGAGGAAAGAAGGAAAATTTTTATAATTATATCACAATCTCAAACATAAAATTAAAAAATGTTAAAAATTACATGTGAAAAAAAAACAAGAGTCAAAAAACCATAACATTTCCAGATATTTGAAATTTCTGTCACTTTCTTCCTCTTCAGAGGGAGTCGTTATCCTTTTGTATAGATTTTAAAGTTATATGATGAATACTTTCATGCTGATGTTTATTGCTGCTTACAATAACCAGAAAATGTAAGCATCCTAGGTGTCCATCAGTAGATGGTGGTTGGTAAAAATGTGGTACACATGCACAATGAAATTTTATTCAACTGTAAAGAAAAACTACAATTATAAAACCTCCAGGAAAATGGATGATGAATGTGAGGGATAGTTAATCCTTTAATCTGGCAGCATGCTGCTCTAGGGTAGAAAGAATGTTGGTACACACCTTTAATCCCAATATTCAGAAGGTAGTGATAACACATGCCTTTAATTCACAAGACAGAAACAAAGACAGGAAGCAGAACTCAGAAGGAGTCAGTGTCAGACAAGAAGTGACTTCTCAGATAAGTCAGAATGAAGGACAGGCAATGCCACCAAAAAGAGGAAGAGTTAATGGAGTAAGTCAGAATAAGGACATGTTCAACTCTCATGATACAGAAGCAGGATCTCTGCTCAGAGAGACAGAGTTCAGAGAGTCATAGAGAAATCTGAGCAAGGAGTCAGCTACAGAGGCAGTATGAAGCTGGCTGTCAAAGGTTGAGGCAAAGAAGCTGACTAGAATAGCAAGCAGTATGAAGCAGGCAATATGGGGACAAGACACAGAGTCAATGAAGCAGTCTGACTTAGGAGAGATATAGAGGTAGACAGAGGATAAGGCAGAAGTCAGTATCAGATGGGAAAAGTAAGTCAGT
The DNA here is from genome assembly GCA_026225945.1 of Cricetomys ansorgei. NCBI lineage: Eukaryota > Metazoa > Chordata > Mammalia > Rodentia > Nesomyidae > Cricetomys > Cricetomys ansorgei. The sequence goes on from JAMJFZ010002812.1 coordinate 14,835,103, forward strand.
TTGAGGCCAAACAGAACAGTTCAGAAGAGTACAGTCTGAAACAGTAAGCTAGCTCAAAAGATCAGTTTGATCGAATTAGGTTGGAGAGGAGTTTGAGCCAGAACAGGGAGTGAGTTAAACCAAAAGAGCTAGAGTTCAGAGGCAGTTGTCAGAGTGGCTCAGTCACCAGTAAGTGTTGGAGGGTGATTAGATTGTATGGAAGTTCAAATGTTCTAGATTGTACAGAGGCTGATGCTCCAGGGCTCCAGGACTAGGACAAGGGATTGAATGATCAAAGAATAAACTTTTTAACCCAAATCAAGGCTATATTTGACATTTCTGTTGTCTAATCAAATATGAAATACTAGTCTAGTTTTTACTTATGATAAACAAAAATTTATTTGCTCAAGCTGAAAAGATGAAGGGATTGACTCTGGTAAAAGTTCTTCGGTGCCAGGGTAGAAGGAGAGAGAAAATGTTGGGACTTCCCTTATAACAACCACAGTCCTGTTTTAGTAGTTTGCTTAATCTTTAAACATTGTAATGCTGTTCTGTCATATTGAACCACATTAGAACCACACAAGGCACATACACGCAAAATTAAATCCATATTTAAGGATATTTTAAAAGGGAAGATTTCCAAGCACAAATCTCATTTTACGATATGTGAATGAAGGGGTCTCTTTTTCTTGTACCTTCTCTTGGGCTCTTTTCCTTCTCTTGGTTTATCATGTCTAATATCATCATGGTAGTTCTTATTTTATGTCACTATACTTCATTTGGTTATACTTTTAGATGATGATGATGAATGAATGAAAACCAAGCCACTAGGGTACAAGTTAACAACTGAACTCTCATTTATACCTGAAGTGAAAAAATAAAAGATCAGATTTCTCTGATATAGCTACACCGGCTTTATCATCCACTCCAAGCTAGGCCTCATGTTCAGGAGTAGTTGGATTTCACAATGTTTTCTTCTTCTTCTTTTTTCCTCCTCCTCCTCCTCCTCCTCCTCCTCCTCCTCCTCCTCCTCCTCCTCCTCCTCCTCCTCCTCCTTCTCCTCCTCCTCCTCCTTCTTCTTCTTTCTTCTTTCCTCTTGTTGTGTACGTATGTAGTTTTATTTGGTTATGGTTTCCTCATATTTTTGTTGTTATTTGGGTGTTGTTTTCTTTTCTTTTTTCTTGGTTTATGAGTTTCTGTTGCAATGTTTCTTCTTTTTGATATATAACTTAGTGTTGGTTGGTTAGGGGGGAGAAGAGGAATTGGAAGGACTTGAAGGAAGGGAAATATGATAAAAATATATTTAAATTCAAAATTTGTTTTAAATAATTAAAAAGTATGATTAAAAAAAAGAAAAAAATAAAGTGCTTTGAGAAACTTTCCCCTGCTCTTCTGGTCTCCTTGTTTTGCTCAGTCATAAACGAATATATTGCTGGTCCATATATGCTTTTCTATCCTTATTTGTGGTGTGATGATCTCTGATAAGAGAATATCTCCTGTTTTCAGCATTCTTTAATTGCATGAAGTTTTCTTGTGAGACCAAAACAGGAACCACATTGCTGTACCTTGTTATTAAGTCTCCATACATTACAAGAATGTGTTTCCATTTCCTACACCTAATTTATCCTGCAAACCTTGTTATTCAACTTATGCTGAACTTGTAACCCAATGATGCATACCCACCCCTTTGCCTTGCTCAACTACTGAAGCTGTGGTATATGATTGCCCTTCTGCCTTATGAAAATGTGTCTTCCCAGATACCATGATGATTTCTCCTCCACATGATATATTATTCACTTATTTTTATTGTGTCCTTTCTAGCAGCCAATTATTCCTACAGATGTTTACTTATCTACCCCAAGGAAGCCTTAAGCCCCAAGTCCCCTACTCTTCTGTCCAGGTGCTAACAGCCAGTTATCTCAACTGCTTTTTCCTATCGACCCTAACTGTTCCCTAAAAAAGGGACCTCAAAAGCCAGTGAGCTGCAGTTCTCCAAATCTCAAACTAGTGAGAGTCAGTGGGGCTGGCTGCCACTCTCATTCACCCCAACATAATAAAGCTTGTTTAATTAAACAGTCATGAGAATGGGTTTTATTCTCAGGTCTCGCTGTTCTCCTTAGGTTAAGGCTTCCTATTATTTTCCTTGTCTGGCATGTTTATTTGTGGGTATAAGGACAAATGTTTAGAATGTCTTTAGAGATTATGCAGACTTAGTAATGTGGTGGTTATAGTTTCTTTTCTAGAGTCTTTGACTTCATTATACCTGGGTAGTTAAAACAAGGGTTTCCAGTACCAGGTATGATTTCCTTCTTGTTGAGTGAGTCTTATGTCCAAATAGCTGAATAGAACTGTTGCTCACTTCCTTTCTTTGGAAAATTGCATGTTGCCTCTGGTACCAAGAAAGCTAGAGATCAGCGTAGATGCTTTAAGGTCAGTTCCAGCTCTGGAGCTTCTGGGCATTGTGTCAGAGGTGCATGGTGCTTTCAGCAATAAAGATTTACCTTCCACATAAAAGGAACAGCCAAGTGCAATAACAATAGTCTGTCCTGTTTGGAGAATCTCTTGAACAACCCTGACCAACCATTCTAAAGAGGGCTTCAGATGACTGATGTCAGGGGGTTTTAGATTGCTGTTGGCTTAGGAAGTGTTGTCAGTCCAGATGAAAATTTTCATTTAAACTATGTTTATGTTTATTTACAGACTTATGTGTATGTAGTTTTTTTGGTATATTGTTAATAGTATGGTTCCTTATGACTTTTTGAGATTTCTTAATGTTATTTTATCTTCCCATCCTTTTCACGCATCTATCTCCCTCTCCCTTGCTAATTTGAACACCCTATCCATTTTCCTTGTTTTCTTCATCAAATCACGTGTGCTCTGTCATTCTCCACTTGCTATTTTGCTTTTAACTGTCCAGACATTTCTTCTTATATTGGTCTTCTGAATGCAGTAATTTATCTCTTAAACATTTATACTGCACTAGATATAATATAGTTAAGATTGGAGATTAACTACTTTTTTCCCAAGGAAAATTGTCATCTCTAACTATGAAGGATGCCTTATGCAGGAAGATAGGCAGGAGAAGTGTAGCAGAGAGTGAGAGGTGTCTCTTCAGCAAAAGCAGGAGAGCATAGTCATCTCTCTTGCTTCCACCAACCAATCTATGAATTTCTTATTACAGAAAAACTTATATCTCTTTCTTCTTTCCCCCCCTGTGATATATCTGTGTGTATGTATATTCATGTATGTACATGCATGTGTCTGTAGATACGTGTACAGAGGGCAGAAGTGGATGTAGGTGTTTACCATTATAGTTCTTCATCTTACTTTTGAGTCAGTCTCCTTTATTGAACTGGAGCTTGCCATTATGGCTATAGGCTGCCCATGCAGCCCCAGGGACCTTGTTATTCCCCCTCAATTTATCCAAGCTCTGAGTTTATAGGTACATGACATCACATCTGACTTTTATGTGAACGTTGTGGATCTGAATTCATGTCATCTCTCCAGCCCATATTTCTGTCTTTTAATCAACTGTTTTGGATCATTTGGTTTTATGTAGCAACCACCATGTTTTATTCATATAAAACACTTTGTTGTGCATGGAGAACTTTAAGAATTAAAAAAAATAGAAGTTTAAAATTCTATTGAATAAATCAGGTAAAATTAAAATAATGCTTCAAAATTTAAGTATGAAATAGATTTTCTTGTCCACTGAATTGCATATGTACAAAATGAAAGACTCTTTAGTCTTCTAGTTTTTGAGTTAACAATATGGTTGGATTGAGTCTTTATATGCTGATTTTTCTTTAATACAATCTCTTAGTTTTCAAGAGAATTTGCTCTGACTTCTGCTTTGGGCTTTCTTTGTTCCATATTATGTAATCTAGAAACAATGACTTCAAAAAGGTGAGTTGCTTAAATAAAAAACAGTCCTTTATCTAATAATCTTACCAATAAAATCTAATATTAAGAGCTTTTTATGTCACTTAACTTGTTTTAATTAAAGAAAAAAAAAAACAAAAACAAAAACAAAAAAAACCCTTCAATTTATTTTTACTTCATTTCACCCACAATCCGTTCCAGGAACTCTCAAGATCAACTTGTTTAAATGAACATATGTGTTTTTGTTTCATATGCAATCTAGTCATGTAATTTTATGCCATATAACTGTATATTAACCTGAAATATAAATGTATAGAGTTTTATTTTTATTTATTTTTTTAAGGCAATTCCTGGCTGTTTGGTGGTGGTGAACTTGGGAGGCAGAGTTAAGTGGATCTTTGTGAGTTGAGGCCAGCCAGGAAAGTCATGTTTGTTAAAAACTATGGAAAACAATTCATGACTCCTGTCTATTTTAATATCAACTTTCAAATGATTCTTGTTTTTTATGGTCTAAGGGTCTGATTCCAATTCTTTTTTTGTTTATTTGTTTTCTTTTTAAGACAGGTTCTCACTATGTAGATCTGACTGCCCTGGAGTTTACTATGTAGACCAGGATACCCTTGAACTCCAAGAGATCTGTCTGCATCTACATCTTGAATGCCATAGCATCTGGCTCTGATTCCAGTTCTAATAGAGAAAATTTTCCAATATTTTTTTTGAAAAATCAAATGACCATTTGCAGAGTGGGTTGCCTTTTTCTTTTTTTAGTACTGCTTTTAATCTTACTTATTCGTTAAAGATACCTTTGGTACAGAACTATTCCAATAGTGAATGCATTTGATTAGTTCAAGACAGGAAACTAAATATTTTCAAGAAGTTTTATAGATCAAGAAATTATTGAAAACACCAACTTACATATACTCACATACCTGCAAGCATAGACACACACACACACACACACACACACACACCAATTTCTTTGCTGTCTCACACAGTCATCCTCATTATTTTCTGGATTTTGAGTTGCTGTTATAAATTTTAAGTATCAAACACTCTATGAAAGTTTTGATTTGTAATTATGTTCATGTACAAAATTCACTTTTATCACAGTGTTAATGGTATGAATATTAGTTTTAATTTCCTACCATAATAGTTCAAACCATGGACCTCTAGTAATATCAGAGGGTGCAGCAGATGCATGAAAAAGAAAGAATAGCATGAACTACAAGGAAATACATATATAATAACTTTATAAAAACTTCCATATTGTAGGTCCTTCTTAATTTTATCTCCCAAAGTAAGACTTTAGCCTGAATTTGGGAAAAAAGTAACTTTGGATCTAAAAACCAAACAACGTGATTTAAACAAAAAACAATCAATAGTAACACATAGTTGTATGATCTTGAGACAACTGACATCAATGCGTTTAAAAGTAGAAAATTATTCTGCAAATAATAAGGTGGGTTTTTGCTTCTTGTACTTTGAGTCCAAATATTTCCCTTGGCCAGAATTTATAATGATGTTTCCTCCAAACACTAATGATTAATTTACTTTTCTCCCAATACCATTGTATAAGTCTCAGAGCCTCAGACCAGAGTTTATTTGCCAGGAAGTAAATTGAATGCATTAACTTTAAAACAGGGTTACTAATAGCTTACAGAATCTAATTTATAACCAGAATTATCAGTATTGAGTTATATCAACTTTAAACTTTTTTTCATGTTACCTCTTTTTAAATTTCTCCCTTAATACATCTGCCAATGAAATTCTCTAAATTTTACTATTACTAATCCCTTACCCTAATGCAGACCTCTAAAACTTTAATCTCCTAATAAACTTTCTTTATTGTGACATCTTTAACGTGTTTAAATTTATGGAGCTTGATCCCATTAAACAGAATCATTTGTGAAAGCATCAGGAGGATTTTCTTTTCTAAGCTCTTGAATCTTCTTGCCTTTATCTTTCATGATCAAATAAATACTTACCCTAAACTAATGGAATAAAGAAAAGAATATAATGGCCATTGTTTGGATGGGGTTTGAGTATGTCCCCTACTCACTCACTCAAGTTAATGCATAAAATGCTTGGCCCCCAGTGTAGCTCAGTTGAGGTTGTGGATCATGTAAGAGACTGTACCTCATAGAAAGAAAATTATGTCACAGGATACCATTCCACCAATGGAAAGGATTAATGCATTACTTATAGGGCCAGAGTAGCCTCCAGAAGAACGGTTTGGTATCAGGCAATCTGCCTCCTCCCCTGAATCCATCTTCCACATATGTTACTCACCACACTCACACATGCTGTAACTTGTGATGTTGACGGTGTGGGACTGAGCAAAGCTAGGTGGGTACTAGCACAATGGTCTTCATCAATAACGATTATGAACTAAGTAAAACTTTTATTATTCATTGTAAAAAAAAAAACAGAATCATGTATGTTACAGCAACACAAAACACATTACCATGATCACTCTTAGGTTTAAGATTACCTTTTAAAGTATTACCAAAGATTCTACTTTCTAGTGTTTCTTATCACATGACCTTCAAAGCACCTCATTCTCAAATGTTGTAATTTTCACACCATGCTTAGCAGTTTTGTATCTTGGACTTACATTTTACCTCTTAGACTTAGGAAGCATCATAGAATTTATTTTTTGTTTATGATTCCATGTTACTTGCACTACAGGAGAGACTCCACTTTAGCTGAAAAAGTAATGTTTCATTTTTAGTAAACTCATAGATAACAGAGAAGAATATGCTAGGATGATTTATTAAGCCTCCATGTTGCCATAGTAATCTCTAAAGTTCCCCTAGCATCCCAATCATTATTGTACTCAATTCTAAAGAAAATAAAATGTACTGTGTCCTTTGCATTTCTTCTGTTTCCATGTTTCCTCCTTTTATCCTTTCTTTATTCCTTCCTGATTTTGTTCCTTCTTTATCTCTCTATTAATACTCGCTCATTTCAGCTTAAGAGTAAGTTGATTATACAGACTAAGGACCTCCTATCTGAGTTGTCCCAGGACAGCATGGTGGTAGTGAGAAGTCAATGTCAGCTGCAGGTACAAAAGACTACCCTATAGTTTGATCACCTTGGTCCAGCCTCCATCTGTGTACTACAGTTAATTCCAATAGCTTCTAGACATGCAGGCCATACTGGTCTCTGTCTTCTCCATGGTCCTCAGCCAGATCTCTCTGCAGCCATTGTACCATGCCTCCTGATATCTGTAGTGCCTCTGTCTAGCCAGTGGTAAGCAAGACTCTCTCTTATTGCACTCAACCAACAGCCACCATAGAATACCTAGGGCTTTCTAACAGTACAACCCACAGGGAGTCCAAAGTCTCATAAGTGACCTATTCACTGAGGGCTTGCTCTAAAAGTTCATTATTCTTTTATTCAGGATTTTTTCTTTATCTTAGTTATCAAACAACGAAAATAAATGTGATTATCACATTAATTATATATATATATCTTATTATATTATTCAGTGATAACCTAATAAATTTAAAATTATTTTGGGCAAATGACAGTATAATGAGCATGTTTTACTATGTATTACTATGTATTGCTATGATAAAGTTTCCTGGATGATTAATTTATAAAGAAGAAATATTTACTTTGGATTTTAGAAGTTGTAGTCCATAGTTGGATGACCGTGTTACTTTGGGCCTTCAATGGGACAATTGCAAGAGTATTAGTGGACTGAAGTCATTTGCGTCATAGGATATGGAAGGAAGACAGAGAGGAAGGGACTAGAGTTCCACAATGTCTTTCAAGAACAGATATGATGCTGTAATATCTTTCTACAGGGGAACAACACTTCTAACAATGCCACAGAGTTAGCACAGTGCAATCTGCAATGATGGGTCTTTTTTCAAAAACTATAGCAAATATTTTCTTCTTTAGCTATTTTTTTGTCTTTTAGCAACTAGGTGTTATTGTCATTTTGATAGGCTTTTTACTAACATTGAATTTAAGAATATTATATAATTTTTGAATAAAAATGGTTCTCTTGTCTTCCCACTTTAATTAATAATTGCTATGATTTAGTGGTAAAATGAACACATATTTCCTTCTATTTTGTATTCCTTTTTGGAAATAAGATTTATTTAAAATAGTATTCCAACGCTTTCCATTCTCCTGATATTCCTTCCAGATGACTCCAACTACCCATGTATGCATGCAACTAATTTCTGACCGCTTCTTTTATTTTTCTTTTGTTTTTAAATATTTGTTTATTTATATTCTGTGTATACAAGTATTTTCATGGCATGGGGCTAGAAGTAGATGTTGGCTTCCCTGGACCTGGAGTTACAATTATTTGTAAGCAGCCATGTAGATGCTGGGAATTGAACTAGGGTCTTCTGGAAAAATAGTCAGTGCTCTTAACTATTGAGCCATTTTTCCAGCCATAATTCTTGATAGTTTTTTTAAAAAAATTTCTTTCTTTCTATAATGAAAATATACATTTACTGTTTATTTATCTCTTATTTATTTATTTATTTACCTATTCAATCTTCAATTTTTGAAGTGTTGCGATTTGAACCCAAGGCTTCATATATGATAACCAAGTATACTATCCCTTAGCTGTGTGTTTACCTCCTACTTTTGTTTCTTGTTCGATGTACTAATGTTCTCCAGATAAAGCTAATATGCACACATATATGTGTGTGTGTGTGTGTGTGTGTGTGTGTGTATTGTCTCTCAACATACATACGTGTAGTAGCAACACACATATATTTATATTATATGTACATAAAACATATAGTATATTACATATATTATATATAAATATATATTATATGCACATATAATAAATGTATGCTTTTGTATTACATATACATATATATATGTGTGTGTGTATATATATATATATATATATATATATATATATATATCGAGAGAGAACACAAAAGCTTGCTTGCCATCGTTATGGTGGCTGCAAAGGTCAATATCACAGGCTAGACAGGCTAACAAACAAACTGCCACTGTAATCTTAAGTCACTTTCAACCTTAGAGTGGTCTGCTAGATAGAGAACATTCTGTTTCTCAGGAAAAGTGAGATCTTTCATTTCATGCAGTCATTCACTGAGTGACGTGAATGTGATTAATTTTACTTTGTACTTAAGTGTTACTCATGTCCCCAGCATGCTCAAGTTTTGAGGCATATTAACACTCACAGATGTAATGTTGCTTTTAAGGGTCTTGTATTTGCCCTTTCTCTCCAACTTGTTCTTTACAATGCTTGTCCTGAGAACACAAACTGCTTAGGGTCACTTGCATTTTACTACGGTCTTTTACCATACACATTTAGGTTTGAATTATTCTCTTGTCATACATTCTATAATCTTTCAATGTTTAAAATAATCCTTATTATTGCTGATCATTTACAAACATACATTCTCACATTCCACTAGCATTAAGAATATATTTTGAAAAGTCTACTCTGATGTTCATGGGGAAGAAATTCATGTGACCTTAGTGATTCTGTTGATATACCTTAGTATATTTTTAAGACTTCTGTGCTCTTACCATTACAAGATATTTTTCTCCACAGTTCTCTCTCAGAGACATTTGATGGATCCTTGCTTTCCTCCTTGTCACTCTTTTCATTCTTTGAGATGAAGCTTGCTAGCTTTCAGAACTTGAATAGTTCTCTGGGCAATACTTGTCTTTTTCCTTTAGAAACTAAACTATTTGGTAGGTTTTATTCTAGAACTTGATTCAACTAAAATATTACCAATCCTCTAATGAATAAAGGTGTTTATGCTGAAAATTCATGTTATTCAAAAAAGCCCATTTAATATCCTGGTTTATATAAATGGGCCTTCTCTCTCATAGTTGACATTACAGAACTATGAAGTCACCATTTGGGTCTTCTCTGTATGTGGACATACAATAAATGTGAATTGTTAATGTATGTGTGAAGTGTGGGTCACTAAATGTAATCCAAATCTTATGTCTGCTAATACTGGAATATGTGCCTGTAGTATGGTCTGCCCAAGTAAATCATTTATTCATGTCTTCTCATATGGTAATATTTCTAGTCAGTATCGGCAAGTTTACTCCTATGTGTCTTCATAGCAATTCTTATAGTAAAGAGAGTGACCTGGGATTTAGATCATTGTAAGTCATGCTTTAAAATATTCCTAGTTCTCATGCAAATACAGTATTTTTCTCTTGTCTAGAAAATTCTTTTTTTTAGAATTTAGAAAATTCTTGAGCATCTGGTTAAGCATTATAAACTGTTTACAACTCAACTGCTAATTTTCACTTAATTTCCTGAAGTCTATTTTAAAATGACTTTCAGTTACAATGTGTATGATTTTGGAGTAAATGTTATAAGAAACTCACAGTATAACCATAGGTTATACATGGGAGGATCAAATGGAGATAGTGATATACATAAACAAGATTTTTCTTTTACCAACGTCTATGACTCCCAAAATGTGTTGGGACATTCTTATCTAGAGGTTGTTCTCTCAAAAACATCCCATGAAAACTGCAAATCAGTTTTCACGTGTGTACTAGTTAGGCCCTTAAATGAATTACTTCAGTTCCCAAAACCTATGGGGTCAAAAGCACAAGGTTGTTTCTAAAGCAAAACTAATATGATTATTCTCTTTTCTCTATTTATCATCCTAACTTTATGATTTCTAGAAAAAATGTACTAGGTTTATTATCTGTTCTCTGAAACTACTTTCTTATTATAATGACTTCAAGTTGCAAACATTTCCATTTTAACTTCAAAGAAGTTTTCTGCAATTTATGCAAAATGATTTGGTCAATAAAACATTAAAGACATTATTGAAGTAGTGATATGTCATTCGCAGTACTATGTCTGAGTTTGGAATGTATTTTCATTAATTGCTTCTTATAGTTGATAATGACATTTACCTGGCCATATGTATATTTCAACTGAGAATTAAAGATATGTGATTTGCATATGAGGTGTATTAGTGTGTTGTGTGTTGTTAGTAGCATCACACCACAGGCTGGTAAGTCAAAAAAAAAAACTATTTCAAATCATGACTCTTGAGATTCAAGGCTTATATCAAGTAACGGCCTTCTTGCTGGCAGTGTCTCAAAGTGTTACTCAAGTCATATCTAAACCACAGCCTGGTATTGTGACACACACATGTAACGCAATCAATCAGGTATCAGAAGCTGGGGAATCACATGTTAAAGGTCATTCTGTAACACAGAGTGAGTGCTAGGCAAGCCTGAACAAGACAGTTGTTTCAAAATGTAATTCAAAAAAGCTTTAAACTTTAGTTTCAGTGACATTTCTAGGATACCAACCTGGCTTTTGAAAAAGTTAGATTTTTTTATCAACATCTGAGTAAAAGCAGTTGTGTAACATGCTATATCAAGTTCTGTGAATGATTTATTCAATTCAGTTTAGTTGAAAGGTTTCTAAGAGAGGGATGATAGATTTCAGAAGAATGCAAAAACCGGACTTTGATAAATGGCAATTCGGTTCTATCTTGTTATAATCTATAGTATCTCTCAATTATATTTCAATTGATGGCAGAAATAATACAGACAACTCAAGCCTCCTCATACAAAGCATATTTTACCTCATTTTAATACAGTCAGAATGATAACACATACTCTGATGTACACATCTTGATTTTCACCTTATCTTCAGTAATATTACATATATCAATCAAATGAAGGACAATTTTGGCAGGTTTCCAGATACATGTGTTATACATTTTAAATGGATTTTAAAAATTCGTGACTTGGGAGAGAGAGAGTTGTATCTCTTTTTGTAGCATATTGAACGGTGTTCAGGAAACCTTGGGTTTGATCCCAACTGCCACCCTCTCCCACACATAATTAAAGAAAAAGATGCTATGAATTTGAAAAAGAGGAAAAGAGTATGCACGGGAGAGCTTGGAGGGGAGAAATGGACAGAGAAAGAAATTATTTATACACTAAAAGTAAACAAAAATATTAAAAACCAAATACAAAAATCAAAACAGAATTAAAAAATGCATAGGAGTATATGCCTGCAATGTCAGTATTGTTGGGTAGGTATAGGGGTTCAGATGTTTGAAGCTATCATTAAGGTCCAATTGCATCACAAGTTTGAGGCTAGCCAGCCTGGGTTACAAAAAACCCTACCTCTAAACAAGAAAACAAAAGGATACAGATATAAGATTTAAACGTAAGCTCATTAACCCCTTTACTATTTCTCACTACATGCTAACAGAGACTGGATACATTGTCAATGAATGATGGAAATGTATATTTATTCTAAAACGGAGACGCTAGGATCATATCATGGTAATTTGAGAGCTAAGTGTTCAATCTAGTATAATGACAGGTAAGCATGCCATCGTTGCACTTAGTCATTATGGGTGCCCTGACATATTTGTAGAAATGTTAGATCAATGATTTTTCATTTTAAAATGCTTCTTCAGTTTGGGGGTTTTGATTTTACTTTTGTTAACTCTCGAATTTAGTTTTCCATTTGAATACATGCAGGATTTATAATCTACATCTATCTAAAAATTATCAGTGGCTTTGTTTCAATGTCTATTTTGGTCATGTGATTTAGTCTTGTTTCCCTGGTTAGAATCAGTGTTTAACAGGAAAGTATTCATTCACTGAGGTGAATGTCTCTCAAGGAATATAGGTCCTTCTAGAACCTACATTTCAGATGAGATTGACCATTGTAAATATTGGTCTAATCTCTTTTAAGTATTCATTCGGCTCGTTGTTATTAATGAAAGAAGACTGATAAAGTGTCCTACGTATTGGAAAACCAATGCAAGTTTTCAAGAATGAACTGTTAGGTACATATTTAGTTACCTCCTTCTTCAACTGAGGTTTGTGAGAAGGAAGATCCTGCTTAGTCTATTCGTTCTCTCATTAATTTAGTTTGCTCTTGAGTCTGTTTATATTAAGGATAAAGTATTAATACAGTTTTGGATATTATATTATGGAGAGTGAAATTTAATTTCGTCACACCCCCTTATGCACAGTGTTTAAGTTTGTCATATCTCCAATCCAGTTCGTCCACTAAGTCTTTAGAGAATTCTTTGTATCAGCAGCTTCCTTGTTCATGTGTCAGACTTCTGTAAGAAGCTGTAATTCTGAATTTGCACATTTCTTTTGTTGTCAGGAAAAGTTAGCAAGATGTATCTAAATTGCCTCATTTTGTTTCCTCTGCATGTTCATACAGTTTTAGAAATGTATGCATCATGTGTTTCATCTGTTATTTTTTTATAGAAATTTGAACAAGAATATTTAGTTTGTATCAGAAAAGTTTAAATTGGATAATGAAAATATTTTAAGAAGTATGAAGTGCAATCACATTACATAAAAATGCTTCAAACTTTTCTTTATTCTTTTCAGATTTTAAAATCATTTTTAAACTTGTGCAATTTTTCATGTCTTATTTAGGGAGCCATGTTGCTGAGTCTTTACAGGCACAAGAACCCTGTCAGATCTAGAAGGAGCAATCTTATAACAGACATCCTGGTCCTCTGGCTAATATAATCTTTGAGACATTTATTTTTCTGCTTATGTTCTCCAGGAGTTAGTTGTAGGAGTCGTGTTGTACATGCATAGGTGGAGCAAGGAATCTGAGTTGATCTCTGCATTTTGACTGCTTGTGACTTTCTGTAATCATCTCTGTTGCAAAATGAAGCTTCTTTGGTGAGAGATGTGGTATACACTTATCTTTGGATATAAGTATTTATAATGCAATTGGAAATTATACTGGTTTAGTGTGGAGGCAGTAGCCAGTTCTCTTCTAGGAACCACGGCATTACAAGCCATGAATAGTATGTTTACATACCTGTCATAAATTTTCTCTAAGGGTCATGACCTATCTATTCTCATACATCATTCTGGCATCACTACCAGTATCATGCATGCTTTCCATTTCATTGAGTGAGCTAATTCCAATAAAAAAAAGATTTGCAAATCCATTTTATTTTCGCCACTATTTGACCAGAGGACATAACTTATAGATAAGCCATTACTATAACTCACAGAGTTTTTAGCTAGGTGAAGCTGATGATCTCTTTTCTACTCCAGAAGTAAGTGTAGCACCTTATACAAATTTGAACACTACCTGGTAAAATTGAATCTTCCAATTGAGTACCAGATAGATTTGTCCATATTCCATACCGTAAGTATGTAGTAGAGTCCTCAGCAATAGGGTTTTGTTATCAAGTTTTGAAGGGAAACAAATATTATTGGAAATAACAATTTTGGGGGTCTGTTGGACTTCTTAGGCCAATGATCCAGAGCATATCATTATGCTAACAGATCAGTGTGTCATTCAAATTTGGTCAAAGAATTTCTTCTTGTAGAAGAGTATGATTAACACCAAAATTCATAACAGGACATGTGGAGAGTGAGAGACTTAGCAGTGCCAGGCTTAAATGGGATGTCTTTATCATACTCTTCCTCTCAGGCTCAGGAATAAGAGCTGGAAATAGTGTGAGAGCCAGAGATGTTGGGTTATTTTACAGAAATAGCATTTTACAAACACAAATAGGCCTGACATTCATATGAACTCACAAAGGTTGGGGTAATAGGCTGAAGACTTGCCAAAGCTTAAGCAAAGTCTCAGCAGAGAGGAGAAGAAGAAGACACAAAGTCCAATCTGTAGGCAAGAAGGAATTCACCAATAGCTGTTGGGAGAGGGGAAATCATGTTTCTTCAGTGGAATGACACTGAGTATGTTGAGAAAACTCCATACTGGCCCCAGGTTCAGGAGAATTTGGCCCACTCAAATCAGAGCCTATAGCTTTTATTGACTTTTATCTTTCTTTTTTCTCTTTTTTAGAGATTACATTAAGAAAAGTATTTTCTTTTTTAAGAAAAGTATATTAAGTCAGGTGAGTAAAGAAGAGGGAAGAAACTGAGAGAATTTGGATGACGGGACAGAATATGATAATACTTGATAATATAACAGCTGTAATTCTCAAAGAACAAATAAATCTCAGAAAAAATCTCTTGCTTTGAAACACTAAGATCTAGTTATGAAATCAGTCATTAATTGTTTGTCATAGATCACAGATCACTTACTATACCTCATCTGTTAATTGAACAAAGAAAATGAAATTGGAAAGGATGATTTTTTTTCAAATTTATAATTATTGAAAACCATTAGTGACAGTCTATTTCCCAGTCCAAATGTGGTTGACTACATAGTGCAGACTCTGGATTCCTTTAGCTACCGTATTCTTACCTTCAAATATAAGTTTAATTTTGCATAGCAAAATTTCTTAGCCAAAATTCAGTAAATAATATATCTAGGATTTTAATTTTATGCTTATTAAGGCAAAGCATATAAATTTCCTAACTGCTCTTAACCTCATACAAAACTTCTCCATTTCCAGTGTGGCTCAGTAGAGTGGACATATTACTTAACATCAATAATCTGATATGTATACATCAAATCAACAAATATACATAATTTAATTTAAGGTTCTTTCCCCTTTGTTTTGTCCCTGGATTTTGAACAATGTATAATAATAAGTAAAACCTATTATTGTATAAAATATAATTTCATACCCTAATATCTACCTTTGTTTTGTAGTACATTCTCACACTCCAACCGCTAAATGTAAGCTCCACAACCACCCAAATCATCTCACCACTCTTTCTCTTTCCAGATTATTGGGTATACATGGAATTCTAGAATATTTAGGAGTTTTTATCATTGTTGTGTGTGTGCACGTTGTATGCTTGTGTGTGTTTTTATGTGCAAGTATGCATATGTGTATGTGTGTGTGTGTTGTGTGATGTATGAGTGTGTCCACACTTCCACTGTGTACATGTGGAAGTCAGAGGCCAAACTTGTATAGCTGATTTTTCCCTTTCCTCTGACATGTGTTCTGAACATCAAACTCAGGTAATCTGGCTTGCATGGCAAGTATCTTTATCTGCTGAAACATCATAACAACCTTAGATTCTTTCTCTTTTTAACATTAGCTCCTTCCATGTAGCAATATGTGCTTAAATGTAGTCTCATGACTTAATGACTCATCTTTGCCATTTCCTGAATCTATTACAGTCAATTACTAATCCTAAGAACCAATTTCTTCTTTCTTACAACATATCCCAACCTGTTTCCCTCCCTCCAATCTGCCCAGTCCTCTCTCCCCTACTTTCCCTGCTGCTCCAGTTCCACTCACCCTCAGCTTTCCTTTAGAAAGGGGCAGGCCTCCCAGGGATATCAGCCAAACAAGGCACAACAAGATACAATAAGACTAGGCACTAACTCTCTTATCATGGCTGGATACTAGCAACCCAGTATGAATAAAAGGGTCCCGAGGGCAGGTAAACAGATCAGAGGTGCCACTCCTACTGTTGGGAGTCCCATAAAAACATCAAGCTAACAACCATAACATATAACAGGGGACATAGTGCAAACTCATGTAAGCCCAATGATTGCCACCGAGGTCTCTGTGAGCCCATAAGAGCTCTGCTTAGTTGTTGTGAGCCATCTAAGAAGAACCATTATTTTATCCACATTTTGAGAGGTGTGACTTAAGTCAGGCTGTTGTGTTTGGAAAACAACCCATTAATTTACCTTGATCCCTGTAATGTCTTTATTTTTATATTATAAATATATATATATATACATATGATATATATGTCATAAAATATTTTGCAGTTTAAACATGCATGAAAGTTTAATGTAGTAGAAAGTTTAAACTTCTCTATAATCTTGGAAGTTAGCCTGTTTTTTAAACGTTGATGCTTTTAATGTGTTTTTTCATACTGCAGTAAGCATATATTACAAAATTATGAAGAGTTTAGACATGCATGGAAATTTAATGTAGTGGAAAGAGCTCAAAGTTCTGTGTAATATTTGAAGATAACCTGCTATTTCAATTTGATTCTTTTAATTTCTTTATTTTTTAAAGCGAACTAAATATATATCATAAAAATATATAGGTTAGGCATGCATGGACATTTAATGTAGTGGAAAAAGCTCAAAGTTCTGTGAAATATGAAAATGGACCAGAATTATACAGAAACAGCATAACATTTTCTGTCCTTTAATTTACTCAGAGAAACAGCCATGTTTCTCAATTTCTTAAACACATTATATTGTAATTAATCCTCATATATTGTACTAATCACTGTACAAACAACCTTAATGTCATGATTACATTCGAAGATCATCCAGGCAGCAGAAGCTTTGTTTTTCAAGTTTCAAATTTACAAAATATTTCAAATATCAAATATATGATATATTACATCAATATAATGATTCATTTGTAAGCAAAAGTTACTTTTATTTCAAATTTGGTGAAAACAAAAACCCCACACATTCGATGAAAACTTACAGTATATATGTTAAGTACACTATGAATCAAGAGTTTTCTTTTTCTTCAATATGGCAACCAATTTTATTACAATATTTTTAACAATAAAAACATTAATTTACTTGACTACATTAACAACAATGTATGTGATTTTTTTACATTCACAATTGCATTGACAATCCCGTCTTTAGGTGTTCTCTAGTTTATAACTGTTAAGAATAACAGAGGAATCATTACGTCCTGCTTTCAACGGTGTTTTCCTCTATTGTCTTTGTTGTAGCGCAGTGAACATTCTTAATTTTTCCAAAAGAAAAACAGAAGATAATTAACTCATGTTGATTGATGTTATGTATAGATATTGAAGATTATTTAAAAGGTACTTCGTCATATATAAAATACAAAAATAATGTCTGATGTCTGGTTCTTTCTTGTTAACTGCAACTGAAGAGGTTGAGGCAGAGAGATGAAGTATTCGAGGCCATGGTAGCTATGTAGTAAGATCATATTACATAAAGGAAATAAAATAGTAAATTGTGTATTATTCACCACTGTTGTTCAAATTACCCAGTTACTTACAATTATGTTATTTACTTCCTCAAGCTAAAACAAAGTACACACTTTCAAAAAGTTTTAACTTATAATACTGTCTCTTTTCTCTTATGATTCTCTGTTTAGAACTAAAAAGTTAATTTATCCCTAATAACAAAGTTGAATTGTTTACTCTAAATGAAACAAAATATACTAGTATCTCATTGATTTCCCATTAGACCCTTTACATACCTTTTATATTACATATTTTGAAAATGTCTTGTACGCTTGTTCATTTTACCCATAACATGCTAATCATTATCAAAAAAATGTTCTGCAGGGATGAATAAAATCTGATTAATTTGTTCAATGACAATGAAACTTCCCATTCTTTTGCATTGTTAGTATTGTTTTCTTCATATAAATGCAACACTTTTTAAGAAACTAAATTCAACCGAAATCATTGAAACTATCTTCAATAAATAATATTAGAAGAAAAGTACTTTAAGTATTTAGCCATTTTCATATGTATGTCCAACATAGACTCTGATTAATATTCTATATAATGAAAGATCTGTATCTCCTATATCATAGATTGACCAACAGTTATTAAAATAGGGTTAAAAAGAAAAAAATAAATGGATAATAGAATGCATAGTATTAATATTGTAGTTTCCTTAAAACTTATGTTTTAATAAACAATACATGAATTTTTATAATAATTAATAAATAATAAATAAAACAAATTAAATTATTAAAGGGACATGGTGATTTATTCTTGTAATTAAGGTACTCAAGAAACTAAGGAGAAGGATTTCGATGTTTCAAGATTAGCTTAGGTTAGACCTTGTCTAAAAAAATTAATCAATTAAATTCTTTAAATTATTGTTTTATAGTGACATTTTCTTGGAAAGGACATTCATTGTTATTTAGCAAACAGCTTTGTTTTTTGTCAAAGGTTAGGTTATGCATCCATAAAGACTGAAGCTTCTTTTCATGTTGGAGTTTCTGTAGTTACTTGCTAAATTCCCATGAGAGATATATTATTAATGTGTGACCTGAGCTTTTCAAGGACAAGTAAAAATGAAATGCTACAGATTATAGTTGTAATGGACACATCTTTTATTATTTATTAATATGATAAAGCTCAGCATTTCACTCTTAAAAACCAATTGATCATGCAGAACTTTCCCAGCAGGCTTCAGTTCAATTTTCTGATATGGTTTAGTCAATATAAAAGTAATAAAATGGTGTTAGTTAGATTACAAGGTTTCCTCATTAACAAGATATTACCAAATGTGAATTAGTGCTTTTAGTCATTTTGTATTTCTGGTTTTAAAAAGAAATGATCAGTTAGAAATACAGCCAGTAGTAAAGTGTCTAATCAGAGACCTGAGTTAGATCCAAGAGTTGGGAAACATAGTTTTTTATTTTACTTATCCAATTTTCATAATACAGTTTTGTTAATACAAGCATAAAGGACAACAATTTTTCCTATGCACAGCTCATTAGCCATAAATTAGAATATATTAAATTACTAATTTCACATTTATTATTGAGAAAATACAGCTTAGGCTTATATGTACCAACTTACATGTTCCTTTAGATCACATAGTGCAATTTTGGTGGTTTGAAACATAATTATGTAAGTTATATATTTTATAATATTGATTTGACCATTTCTGACATTTATTTTTACTAAAAAATAATTTTTTAATTACTAATGCTGATATTTTTCATCTTATAACTTTGCTGAATTCATTTATCAATTCCAATGGTTCATTTAGAGTTATATTTTCATGCCATTCTGAAACATGACAGTTTGATTCCTACCTTAATAATACAGAGGTTTTTATTCATTTTTCTTGTCTGATAATTCTGTCCACAACCTCTAACACAGAATTAAATAGAAATGGTGATGATGACTATCTTTGTTTTGTAACAGATAATCATCTTAGTTACATTTCTACTGCTGTGATAAGACATCTTGACAAAGACAGCATAGAGAAGAAATAGTTTATTTGGGGTAATACAATGTCAAAGGTCTAAATGAAGTCAATAATCATCATGGCAAGAAGTTTGGCAGCTGACAGGAAGACATGGCACTGTAGCATGGTAGCTGAAGGTTTATATCTTGATCCATGATCACTAGGATTAATTGGGAATCACATGAGATTCTAAAACTTCAATACTGACTGCAGTGACACAGAATATCCAACAAGGCCACACCTGAATCCTTTTTAAACAGTTCCACCAACTGGGAATCAAGCATTCCAAATATGGGGGCCATTCTCATTCAAATTAACACAATGTGGGAGGACCCAGTCCACTAAGAGTGGATGCTATCCATCATAGGAGATCTTGGGTGGTATTAGAAGGCAGATTGAGCAAGCCATGGAGAGGAAGGTAGCTTGTAGCATTCATTCATAGCCTTTTCATTTCCTGCCTTGAATTCCTTCCTTGGTTTCTGTCCAAATGGTCTGTAACCATTTCCTCATCCCAAAATTTTGGTCATGGGTTCATGATTGCAACAAATTGTCAAACTAAGACATTGCTGTTATGCTTTTTGTAGTGTTGATATTAGGATACTCTGGCCTCATAGAATGTTCAAAGGAATCACCTCCTGTTTAAATATATACAACAATTATAGACAAAATAGTAATAGCTACTTTTAAATGCATGGTAGAATAAATTACTAAAGCCATCTGATATTAATATTGTAGTAAATATCAATTTATGATGAATCTCTCATGTTATTCATTATTATGCCTTTGAATTGTTCAACTCTTTCATTATCCAACTTGGAAATGTAGCTAATATTTGTTCATTACTTTTTATAGTAAACATAAATGGCACTTCTCACAGAAATATAAAGGTAATCTAGAATTTTTATGAATAAAAAGAGGCAAAGAAACCAACCAAATTAATTTTTACCACAAAAGATAGAAAACATTGTCCAACCAGATTTAATTGTATACTGAAATATCTATTTACTTATTTATATTTATTTATTTTGTGTGGAAGTTCATGCTTTCATATGAGTCCTAGGGCTGGAACTCCTGCTTTCAATCGCCTATGTGTTTGGTGCTTGAGTTATACCCAACGGGCTTAAAGTAAGAGTGACAAAGTCACGGATTGAAGTATACCTTCTTGCCAGTACTAATTTTTTCTTTTAGTAGTATCCTTTATAAACATAGTATCTCATATTGTCTCTGCTGCCCTGCAACTCTTCTGGCTTAGAAGTGGTGACAATCCTCCTGTCACTGTCTCATGTTTAAGGAACTGAAACAGACATATGTCATCTCTTTTAGCTAATATAAAAAATTTATAGTCAAAACAATATAGTGCTGGTATAAAATTCTGCACATAAACCAAGAGAACGACTAGGGAGCCTAGAAGTAGTCTAACCCTTTAACAGCCATTAGAGTTTCAATGAAAGTGCTGAGACTGCACACTGAAGAAAGAAAATTTTTAAATAAATGGTATAAGCAACATTATATACAGATATGCAAAAGAACTAACCTAGACTCTTACCTCTCTATAAAACCAGAAAAATTTTAAAAATGATTTAAACATGTCATAGAAGAGCTAAAACTTGAAATCAACAAGAATAAATTATAAAATTGTTTTGGGACATTGGAATGGAAAGCATTCTTTGGTAAAGATAAAAAAAAAAAAAAGAAAAAGAACAAACAGCCAAAAATTAAAAGTGGTATGAAACACAAGCAAAACTAGAAAAATGCCCCTGAAGTAAGTGAATCATTTCTTCTCAAAACAGTAACAGTCAACATGGTAAAGCAAAAGCATACAAAACAAGAAAATAATTGAAAACCACAAATAAGACAAGGGGCTGGTATCTAGAATATAAAATGAACTTAATCCAAAAGAAAAATCACAGCTCGATTTAAAAACGAGCTATAAATAAGGATTTCTTAATAAATGCAAAAGGAAGAAACTATTTAACATTACTAGTTATCAGGATAATGTAAGTCAAAAATCACAAAGGAAGATTCCACTTAGAATTTCTCCTGTCAAAATGCCAAAGGAGGTACTGGAGAGATGGCACAATAGTTAAGAGCACTAACTACTTGTTCACAGGACCAGTTTTGTCTATTGTCACACACAAGGTGGCTCAAAATCACCTGTAGCTTCAGTTTCAGGCGATGTGATCCTCTCTTCTGACTTGTGCGGATAGGTACATAGCGCACACAAATACATACAGGTAACACATTCACTCATAAAATAATTTAATCTAAAAAGGGCTATGAGAATCTAGAATAATGCACACTGGTGTTGTATAGGTAAAATATTGTTACTATTATGGAAAACAATATATATTTTCTTTCAAAATTAGAAATAACATAGGAATATGACATGGCTATTTAATGTAATCTGTGGTTTATTTCCAAAAGAAAAATATAAACTAAATTTTTTGAATCATTTTGACTACAGATAAATATTTATGATAGTTGATATCCTTACCAGGATTTGAACATAATGCATACTTGTAAGAAAGCATTTTTACACACTGGTCTTTCAGTATGTACAGTTTTCTCAGGTATTAATTAAAGAAATTAAAAGCTGTGAGTTTGTACTTACGTACAATTAATCAAAAAATTGATCTCAATTAGAATTGGTGACTAGTCAATTCTGTCCTCATTCATAACCTTCAAAAGAGTTCTTGTGGCCATGATATAAAGGAAATTTATCTTTGTAATGATGTAAATTTATTAGTATTTTCAAACTCTAGAAAATACAATAAAGTGACCTAAACTTTGGCAATCCACAAGTTACTATCTCATAAGTAACCTTTTAGTGAACAGTAGATGAGTAATTGAATGCTATACTAATTTTCTGGCTTTTAAATGTGTGTAAGTGCAACCCCAAACTAAAATGTGCCTCTGTCTTACAAGCAAAGGTAGTCTTTCTTCAAGGGACATAAGGCCCCACTTGCCACCACCCACAGATCCCTTTTGTGCTGCATCCTCTCTAACCAGCAACATCTCCCACATACTTGTTCAGAGTCTAGCCTGCTGAGTCCCCCTGATACCCTCCATCTACTACTTTGACTAGCCTGCTAGATCTTGCTCAGGCCCAACATCCAGTGTCCCCAAACAAGTTTTGCCAGGACTTTCTAGAGCTGATACCAATCTCTAGGCCTCTGCAATCACCTTCTCTACCTACTCCCTGGCACCCAGGTCCCTCTGATGCCAAATTTAGTCTTTCCATGCAACCAGATCGACTCCACACACTGTGCTTGAAACATGGGCACATCCTGTAACTTGTCCAGTACCATCTGCCTACCAAAGTTCATTACACCCAAGCCATTTTCATCCTGTAGGCTCAACCTACCCATATATCCTCTCTTCTGTCCCAACATGCCTTTTTCTGTATCAAACTTAGAACTAAACAGAAGGAGTCTACTCACAAAGATCTCATCATAAAAACACACACAATTTAGAAGATCAAGCCGATATCTTCTCTCCAAAACCTATTAGTCCTGCAGAAATATTTACCAAAAAGAAATTCCTAGATTAATCACAGGACACAAAATTTAAAAGAATTATAAACTTCATCAAGTAATTCAAGGAGTTTGAAAAAGATACAAAGAAATAGTTCAGTGGAATTAAGGAGAAATAACTTAAGGGAATAAACACCTGAGTGATGGCCAAGGAAATACTAAATTAGACTAATGGAAATGATTTTGACAATCCAGGTTTTGAGAATGGAATTCAGTAAAGAGATAGGAACAGTGAAGAGGGCTCAAACTGAAGTGAATATGGAATTAGAAGGAAACCCCATAACTCATCTAGAATGCGCAAAGGAGAGCCCTACAAGAACAATAAATGAAGCAAAGGATCGAGGACCAGGACTCAAAGATGAAGTAAGAATATAAACCAATAAGCAATGAATATGAAAATTTGTGAAAACATTTGTTTAGAAGATCTGAAAAATATACTAATCAAAAGCGAGTAAAGGTTGCTATTAGTGTGCATTCTTCTGTTTAGCATAAGAAATCTGTATCAAGCCCAAAGCAGGCATTTAGGTGTCAGCAGGGAGAAGACAAAAAAGCCAAGGTAATTTTTCAAGAATGAAGACAGGAAAAATGTTGGATATTTCTTACAGATGAATCATGTAGCAAGAGGTGCATATTGGAAATATATTAAACATGATAATCCATTGATGGTCTTATTTAAGGACTCCAACGGAAAACATCTTTTTTTATAAACAAATATAAAAATATCACATACACACACACATGCATTACATAAGTATTTAAGATTATATTATATATTGTAAATTAAATTGTTATGAAAGGGAGAGATACTGGCAGATAATAAACAGCAACCATTTTTGCAATGCATTTCATATTTGAATTTTTCAAAATTAACTAATATATGTTCTAAGATTATATGTGTGGAAATATATTAATAAAATATATAGATAGACAGATATATAAAGTTAGCAATTTAAGTAAACACATATTTAGCAAATGACTGCTTTATAAAAAGAAAACATGATCTTGGAAGTAGTAATTGATTCTAAAACATTGAACTCTGTACTTTTTATAACACTAAACTGATCCTGATATTATTTTGTTATTGTTGTTGCTTACTGTTTATATTTTGAGACAGAGTTTTACATTTTAGACAAGGCTGGTCAGAAACTTTGAATAAAAATATGCATACTTTTATTCATGGATAGTAGTATTCACTGCTTCTACTCATTAAATATATGACTTAAGATTTTGTTTGTTACAACCTAAAAATATACTCATATTTTTGAATTTCTCCAGCATGTATTCCTATTTTTTCCTTTTTATTTTATTTTTTTTTATTAGAATACAAGTTTGGAGGATGTAGAAGAGAAAAACAACCCAATCTTTAAGCTGTAACCACTCCTATCCTGTGAAAGTGTACACAACTGTAGTGGGCTTTGGTTTTGTGATGAGCTCTTCTCTTTCTGCATGTCTCTCATCTACTATTCTGTATCTCTTCCTTTCAAGTCTGTATCTCACCTACAAGTTACTCTTCACTCTAGTGCATCTGGCCCCTGGCTTGGAATGCACTTCTTTCTCTTCTTTACCTTAGTGAACATGGTTTGTGTTTGGTGATTCACCAAGAACTCACATTCTAGGGAAGTTCTCCCCATATACCCTTTGTAGTGGTATGTGGTCCTGTATTCCCTCATTCCTACACCTACCTGCATAGTTGCATTGCACAAATACTTGATTATTTGCCTATTAAGGTAAATGGCTCCCTCACCTATAATATTCCACTAACAAGAAATAACCAGCATTGACTGAATTGATGAGTTGAACAAATACTTTGGGATATTTCACTTTTATTAAAAATATAGTTATGAAGCATAATGATAAAAGATAAACAAACTTATTTCTAGTTACTGTCCTCAAAGTGATTAAAATATTCAGCTTGCGAAAGTTTTGAAAGAATAGACTTTCTTTTGCAGGTTTCTGATAAGTGGCCAGTTAGAATATGTCTTGTAGACTGTATGCTTTGTCTCAGAAGTCTCTACTTCTTTCATCCATCTTTGTACTTTCTGCTTTAAATGTTTGTTGTATCTTTATTAAGTATATGTTCATCAGTGCCTGGTTATGTGCAAATGACTACATTAACTATGGAAGCTCAAAAAGGGTGTCAAGTCTCCTGGAATTAAAAGAGGTTAGGATCTATAAAGCATGGATGTGAGGAATTGAATCCTGGTCTTCTGCAAGAGCAGTCTGTACTCTTTACCTCTGATCTCTCTCTCTGGTCTCTGGCTTTCCAGCATAGATTCAGCACTGATTTATTTAGACTTAAAAGTTCTTATTCTGGATCACTAAACTGTACAGAAAGAAGGGCTAGAAACTGCTGTCACTAAACAGCTGTTCAAGATTGTTTGCTCATATGTTGAGTTCCAGGAGACCAATTTTACTCAAGAGTTTAACAAAAGACACAATTTGAATGAGCCATAAATCTTCTTCATATAGCAACCTGAATAATAAGTGATGCTGAATATTGTGAACCAAAATCTTACTTTATCAAATCCATAGGGGGCAGTGAAAAGGTATAGTAGGTAATACAAGACCTAGAGATTGGAGTTCAGTAGCTGGAACTTACATGGCAGGAAAGACATGCAAGTTGTATTTTCACCTCTACATGTGTGCTGTGGTATGTGCACACACATGTGCACAAGCATGCATATGCTTTTTCTTTTATACACACATACACACGCAATAAATAATAGTTAGAAAGATAATGCAATTTTAATAAAATTATTAAAAAACTTTATTTAATCTTAACAATTGAGACCAGAAGAAAAAGAACTACATATATATTTAACATACATTTAGGTCTTACTAGTGGTCAGACATTGTCTTAATGCTGTTTTGTAAATAGAATGCATCTTTCTTTAATTATTCAGTTTTTCCCAAAACTATTTTTCTGCAGTATTTTCATCTAAAGTACCATTGTTAAACCCATACATCATCTTGTTTATATAAAATGTTATGGCGTTATCATGCTCCTTACAAGAGCCTGAATAGCTATTATAAATTGAAGAATCAGTAATTTATTCCTAGCCAAGATGTACTCATATAATGTAAGAGAAAAAAAATCTATAAACATTTTGTGATAAACTTTAAATTACTATAATATTGAAAAAAGTATTGAGTGGTTTTTTGGTTGTTTTGTTGTTTTTTGTTTCGTTTTGCTTTATGATACAGGGTCACAAGTTAGGATGAATTTGCGGAAAATAAAAAATGGGATGAATAGATATTATGCACATTAAAAATAAATATACCGATTTGACTGTAGCAATGATTCTTACCTTCATGCACCACACAAAATCTTGCCGTGGCCATCCTTTGACACATAAGTCATTCAAGCAGCAGTTGATATAAGAAGGCCCTTTTGCCAATTTTTCTAACTTCATGATAATGTTGCTATGCATGGCATTCTCTATGAAATATGTAATTAATGAAATATTTACAACTTACAGTGCCTGAAATTGATACATAGGAATTAGAAATGGTGGTGTGGTACATTTTGAAAAGAAATACAAGATTTTAAACAGTTTTGAAAGTGCATATCAACTTACAATGAAAAACGAAGCACAGAAAACTTTAAATTTCTTTGAGAAAACTCATAAGAAAAAGAAACACCACTAAATCCTAGTGAGATGAGTAAAGTCAAGCATCTAGGCTACAGCTAAGTCTACAAGTTGGGCAACATGGCCCTTGGCATCTAGTCCTACAATAACATACCTGGGGAGGGGCAGAATGGAAAAATGAACTGAGAAATATGCACATGTCCCTTTAGAGCCATGGATATTCTAAGGGAATTCCCATTATTAAAAACACATAAAAACAGCCATGTTCCCTGATCTTGTGTGAGAAAAAGTACTTGTTTTATCTGTCTCTATTCCCAATTTATCAGTTTTATAATTTTTTGAACAGGATAGAAAAGTATAAGTCCATTACAGAGTTCCTTTTGTGCGGTGGTGTGCTGGGATGGCTCAGCATGGAGCACTAGGAGGCATACAGATTTCACAATTGCAAACTCTGCCAGACCTCAGCAAGGGAAACCACTGTCATGGCCAGTGCCATACTGAAAGAGGAACCTGCAAGCATCTGTGCTCAGATGTTTTATTAATTCAGAACTCCTTAAGTGTTATACTAATACCATGTGCAAAACATAAACAATTAAACATCCCCCACAGGAATCCAACACCTGCAGACAATACAAAATGCCAAACTTATGCATCCCTTTTTTCCAACAGTTATTGGAAAAACAATTATTTTAAACACAAGTAAATATAAACTTCTGCAACATTTCCCCTTTTCTGTATAAAAAATTGCTTTATCTCTACAACACAATTTAATACTACACCAGCAGAACTACTTACATGAGGAACAATCAAATATCCCCCACAGAAAACAAACACCTATAGACAATATAAAATGCCATGGTCTATGCATCACTTCTTCCAACAATGCACAAAACAATTATTTGATACACACTAAAAATAAACTTCTACAATAATTGCCCTTTTCTGTATAAAAATTGATTTTGTTTTACAACACAGTTTAACACTACACCAGCAAAACTAGTTACCAAGGGTTGCTAATGCACAGGACCAAAAGAAACCAAATATCCATCAAGCTTTCACAATGTCTTTGGACAACAGGGAAACATTATCAATGTTCATTTATCTGGAATTCATCCACAATCTTCTGGACTCCTTCAAAGGGCTTGGTTGTGCCATCTGCAGCATACATAGCTTGTCCTCCTGGCTCTGGCTGGCTCCTCTCCCCTGTTGCTGCTGTTCTTAGTGGTCATCCCATGGTACTGGCATTTCAAAAACTGCTAGGATCCCTTGCTGCAACTGGACTGCACTTTCACCAGTAGCCTCTCATATGATCTCTTCATGGTGCCAAGCCTCAACTTCTCTGCATGACTCCTTCATCTGGGCCTTCAATTACTACTGAGGCCTTACCTTCTCTAATGGACTTTCTTGGCCTCTCATAGTGCCAAGCCTCAGCAGCTCTCCAAGGACCCCTTTATGCCTTCAAAACCAGTGATACCTGGGTGACTCTTAAAAGTACCAAGTTCAGCTACCAGCATGAGATATAACCTCGGCCAGTTCTGGAAGACAGCTTCTTTGTGCTGACCCAAGGAAACATTTTATAGATTTTAAGATAGAGTCTGGTTTGCTGGAAAAATAACTAGTCTTGGTATGCAGGAAGAATTGCCTCATGGTGTAGAGTTACTGCTTGTAGACAGGTTTGAGGGGGGGAAAAAGTTCAGTTTAACTAAGTGGTTCTAAACCACATGGGGTACTGGGCCAGTAGGAAGAATATCTGGCTTAAAAGTCCTGAGGATTTGGTATCCCCCTCTGCCACTGCTATGGAGAAACACGCAACCTTCTTTATAGACCTCAAACACAAGATCTTGAGCTTCACGTGCACACAAAACAGCTGTCAGAAAACTCAACAGCACACTACCAACAGTGGCAAGTGCACTGGCTCCGTGATCAGGAAAAGCAATAAGAACCTTGCTTTTTCCTGCTCCCAGCTGAGTTCTTTATCTCTAAGGGCCTCCATTCTGTGACTCTCTCCTTGGGTCTTTTTTTCCTCATTTATTTATTAATTTCACATCCTTTTCTCTTCATAGAGGATTCCTCTCTCTCCTCTTCTTTCAGGAGCCTTCAATTAAACTTTAATCTCTATTCTCTGGTAGCTTCCTGGAGCATACTTTACCGGACTTTGCGAGGTCTGGAGTTTCTCCCTTGTCTTCGTGTTTGATTAGTTGGCGTGATGTCCTGCCCCACATTCATGCTCCATTTGTAGTTGTTTGTGGCTGTTGTTGGGGGCTCACTGAGGGAGACAGAGAGGCATTTTCATAGGTGCAAGCTCTGCCAAACTCTTCTGGACTGCAGTCTATGCCAAAAAGACTTTGAATTAATGCTTCTGACATAGAGAATGCTTCTATCTCCACCTCCGTGTAGCCTTCTCACAAGTGTTGCTATTTATAAGTATGATATGTATTCCAGGCACAATATCTTCACTTGTCTTCTTTCTGCTGACAAATTTTGTCTTAAAAATCTATATAGACTTTAAGATTTTTGAACTGCTTCATCCTACACTGACGTTAAGGTTTGTTCTCTGGCTCCAGGATTCAGTTTGATGATTTTATCACATGTTTTTCCCTACTCCCTCGCAACTGTAAACAACAGATTTTATGGTTCCTGGGGGATAGCATCCAGTCAATAAATGTTTTGTGTACTGTTGATTAATCAGAAGAAAAGCAAGGCAAAAGAACCACTGAAAATACCTGAACTGGTTTAAAGAATACTGTAAGTAACATGGTTATCAGTGCCTCCATTTGAGATGCAGTAGGAGTAATTCAGCATTCTGCATCAGAACATAGTTTCTATTGAGAAGATTCTTTTAGAATAAAATAATTTTTAGATTGGTAATGTTGTATCTTTTTAAAAATACGTTCACAGTGGGGCTCAGCGCCTACTGATTTGATTAATGCTGCGTTCTGAGTAAGTGCTGATGTTTTCCTCTCATCAAGTTGAGAGTCTCTGCAATTTTATAAATGTTACTTGGCAATTAAAAAAATAGCACATTAAAGCTCTGTTTTCAAAATGTATTATTTCATTAGAACTAAAAAAAATACGTTTCCACATAAAAACAGGGAAAATGGAAAAATTATGTTTGTATCTCTCACACTCTTCCTTTTATAAATTAAATTCCATATCCAGTATAACAAGATAAACTGTAGTAAATCCTTTTAAGTCTTCAAATTATGTCTTGAAATGTACAATTTTGATGACAAGTAGTTTTATTGATTATATTTAAAGATTGGCTTAAGTATTATTTATATTCTTTACAACCTCTTAAATTTTTAATTACAAAAGTACAAAATTGAAATTTACTTTTTATTTCTCTCTCGTGCTCCAAATTGTTTTCTATATAGCTCACAAATATTTTTTTCCTGAGCCTCCTGAATGCTGTGATAATAGGCATGCTCCTATGTATAGT
Source organism: Cricetomys ansorgei (assembly GCA_026225945.1). Lineage (NCBI taxonomy): Eukaryota > Metazoa > Chordata > Mammalia > Rodentia > Nesomyidae > Cricetomys > Cricetomys ansorgei. Next base: position 14,865,349 of record JAMJFZ010002812.1, read on the forward strand.
GAAAATAGCTTTCAATTTACACTAGTTGCAAATAAAATTATACCTTTAATTTTAAGAATTATATTAATAATATATACTTCGCTTTTAACTTTGTACCTCATATGTCATTACGACACTATTCCTGGAGACATGTGAATACTTAATCCAGTCATGGAATTGATGACAGTCCAAAGTAAAAATATCATCAATTTGAACTTAAGGACTCTATGAATTTATTGGAGCCCCATCTCCAATGGCGATTTGTTTAATCTCAGCATCTTATCCAAGCAACTCATCTTTTTTGAGGGTGCTCCTCGAGCAATTCTTATTGCTTATACACATTGGTTGCAGAACAGGCCTTGTGTATCTGGCCACTTTCAGGGACTTTCTGAGATTTATGAATTGAATGCTTGATTCTTAAGGATGCTTAAAGAGCTTCCCTGAAGGATGGGATAATTCACCTCATTTTAAAACATCCTGAGTCTTTAAAAGCTTCCTTCAAAGATAGAAAGTTTTATCTCAGAGAAACAACAGTCATCAGTTTAGTATGTGTGATTAACTATAGTTTTAAAATGCATGGATGGGGAGGTTAGTAGTAATTGTTTTCTTGTCAAAACAAAACAAAAATCTAGACTTACTTGCAAGCTAGGCCTCTAGTTGTATATATAGGGGAGAATTGTTTGTGTTAATTAATGTGAAAAGGGCCATCTTGACTGTGTGCTGGCCTATTCCCTTAGCAGGGGATCATCAACTTTAGTAAACAGAATAAACAAGCAGATCAGAAGAAAGTAGTTATTGCTCTCTGATTCTTCACTGTAGTTGGAATGTCACCAGCTGCTTCAAGTTCTTATTGCCTTGACTCTCGTGCTATAATGTCCTGTAATATGGAAATCTGAACCAGAATAAACCTTTTATCTCTTTAGTTATATTTTATCAAAACAACAACGAAAATAAAAAATATGACAGAAAATTCATACCAAAAGTGTTGGCATTATGTAATAAACCTGACCATGTTTTTTTGTTGTTGTTTATTTTTGTTTTTGTTGTTGGTTTTTTTTTTGTTTTTGTTTTTTGTTTTTTGCCTTTGCCTTAGTTTGTTGAAGGAATATGGAAGAGGCTGGAACTGTGAATTATAAAAGACTTCAATACTGTTGAAAAGCCATTCTGGTGAGACCTTTGAAAACAAGAACAATGAAAAGGATGCAGAAAGTGGGAGGCCAGTTTATGAGGTTTTATAGGTGAATAGGACTCTATTGGAAATGGGAGATGGTTTATTGATGTGATATTTTGACCAAGCATTTAGCTTTGTTCTCTCTGTGTCCTAAGAGCAAGAACAAAGTAAAATGTAAATATAAAAGAGTAATCACTCTAGCAAACAAAATTTCCAGATAGGAGATAGATTACGGTAATGTCATCTTAACTAAGAAAGTCCATAAATATAATTATTCTTTGATATTTTGTTCATTTCTGATTAAAATTCACTAAGCTGAAATAGCTACTCTCTAGCCCTGTTATATTTACACTATTATTCAGGAAAAATTATTTTTATGTAATAAATGAAATCCTAACCTCATTTAAAAGTGATTTAATCTATTAATGTGCATCCATGATTGAGTATGAAAATGAACACAGGCAAGAAGGCAGCACTGGATCACCACAAGCTGGAGGAAGTTGTGAGTCAACAGATGTGGGAGTTGGGAGCTGTCCTTGAAAGGAGCAGGAAGTACCTTTAACTTTTGAACATTCTCTCCAGACTGAACTAAAATTCATTATGGACATAAGTTTAAAAGATAATAAAATGTTGAACTAAGGTGAATGGGTACGTCTCCCCCTTTTCGGATATTCAACATTTGGGTTGATCAGAGGAGCTTGAGCCAGATATGTTGCTGATAATTATACTGTTATACAAGTTCTTCATGATTAATTTGCACGCAAAGTAATTAAGGAAAATGCCTATTGCCACCAGAGGTGTCTTTCATACTTCATATTAGTGAGCCTATCAAATAAATGAAATGACAAAGAGCATGAATATCGGACACAAGAGGAAATGACATGTTATTCTGACACATTTATATCAAAATATATTTCCAACACTGTTTAAATAAATTTCGGTATTTGTTCTGGAACAGTTTTAAGTATTATCTGCCAGATAAAGGTAATCATAGTGTCGGAATTCCATGATACATGTGCCAAATTACATTTTATATATTAAGGAGATAAACTTGTTCTTTGCCATCTTTCCCGAAAAGACTACATGAAGAATAAAAAGTTCAAGTGTTCAACTTGTATACTACTTGTATATTGACTCAGAAAATTTAAAGAACCAGGCATATCACACACACACACACACACACACACACACACATTGAGTAGGGGAGAGGAGAATGAGGAAGAGGGAAAGGGAGATTAGAATAGGATCTGTAAGCCTCTGGAAACAGTTGAGATATACTTAGGGATTAGGTTGCTTATAGGCAAGAGCTTCAGAGAGTCATTATCTGGTGATTCAACACCATTAGAACATGGAGCATAATGAAAAATAAATCTGAGAGTAAAGGAAGTTTTAGAAATAGTTTCTAAAATGAATATACTTTAGATGATGGGAAAAAAAGACTTTCTACAGAAATGAGGAGTGAGTTGTATGGAGCATCTGACACTCCAATTAGAACCAAGTGATCTGTGCAAAAAAATACTTCACATATGTGTGCAATTGCTGATATAGCTAGCAATATGCATATAACAAAAGCATAGTCTGAGTCAATATAGAAACATAACAATCTATGGTGGCATACGTTCCAGGCTGGTAGATGAAAGAGGTTCCCACCATCATGGCATTACAAGCTAGTTCTAGGACTCAATAATAAAAGCCAAATTTTTTATTATAAAAATTGATTAAAAGTATTAATACATTTTACCATACCATATAAACAAGATTAGGTTTGCTATCTTAAGATCACTCTTTTCCTTCTTTCTTCCTTCTTTCTTTCTTTCTTTCTTTCTTTCTTTCTTTCTTTCTTTCTTTCTTTCTTTCTTTTTTCTTTCTTTCTTTCTTTCTTTCTTTCTTTCTTTCTTTCTTTCTTTCTTTCTTTCTTTCTTTCTTTCTCTCTCTCTCTCTCTCTCTCTCTCTCTTTCTTTTCTTTCTTTCTTCCTTTCTTTCTTTGTTTTCAAGACACAGTCTCTCTGTTGAAACTCTGGATGTCCTGGAATTCATTCCATAGACCAGGCTGGCCTTGAAGTCACAGAGATACACCTGACTCTACCTCCCAAGTGCTAGGATTAAAGGCAGGAGTGCACCATCACTGGTGGGCTAAGATCACTCTTTTAAGAGACATGTTCACTCTAGGCATAATTAATATTCTATTTGCTACATGTCAATCAATAAGCATTTGAGCAGTAGTGTACAGGTGCTGCTTAATAACTCCTTAATATGGAGTCTTCATTGACATGTCACTTGACAGTAGATTATTAGAAGGCATGATGCCTTGTCTCCAATCATGCAGCTCTGCTTCTGTGTTCCAGCTGTGTCACTTTGAGGACTTCAGTTTCATTTATAAAATGAAAAGAAAAATTAACACTGAATGTAAAGCAATAAACATTAATTCTGACTGAATACAGGAGTTGATTCTTTCTAATTAAAACTGCCATTTTCATACATCATCATTATTGCCTGATAAAATTATTAAAAACCAAGCATACAAACAGTACTCACAACCATTTATTTACCTATCCTGCATATTATTTAATGGCATGGCATGTTTCTGAACGTCAAAACTAAAATCCAACTTGGGCCAACAGTAACTGTAGGTTCTAAGTTTGCTTGCCCTTGTAAACAGACTTGCCCATATCTGCTAAAGACCTATTTCTTACAACCACCTACACATTTATTAAATCAGACAGCCTTCCTCTGGTTTCTGGCCTTCATGCATGTTCTCATAAACAGACCCACAGATGGTTATGACAAGTTCTTGTTTGTGCATATTGGAGGGCATGCTGGGTAGCGAATTGTACTCTTCTTTTTCTCTAGTAGATTTTGATGCATTTTCTTCCTGTCTCATTTTTCTGTATGATAGGGAATCATATGGTCCTCAGTATATAAATGTGAGTTTAAAGTAGCTTGACACAAAACAAGGTACCAATAACACTGAGTTTTTATTATGTCAAGTTTTAATAGGGTTTGTAATAGGTTTTGATTGCTGAATATATGGGTCACTGAGAATAATCTTGAAAGTACATAAGATGCAACTTAGAAGGCTCTATTAAGAACTTGGTATGGCGAATTTTACTGTTAATAAAAAACACAAAGTTGACATGGCATGTCAATGATAGGAGAACATACTCTTTTGAATTAAAATGTTCATGTGAATTAACAGGCAATATAGAGAAACTTCTCTTAAGTTTAATAAAATTTACATAGTTCTACTAGATTTGAGAGGACCAGCATCCCCTAGCCCCTACACTGACCAGCTCTTTGTTTCTGGGTAAAAAAAAAAAAAAAAAATTCTCGCTTTCCAAGAAGACCTTGCTTTCCCTTGAGATATACTGAGCCAACCCAGTATTGAAGTCCTGACCAATCAGAGAGATCCCCAGACACTGCCTGATTGGTTTAAAAGACCCCAAATGATCAGCTTTCAGGGCTGCCATGTTTTTTTACTTGGTTAGCCCTGACGTCAATATGTAACCCACAGAAAATTAATTGCTTTAAAAATGGCCACATTCTGTGGACCCAACAGATTCATTAGTTGGTTGAGAGCAATACATCCTCAATCTTGAGTGCATTTTACTATTGATATTGAATTGAAAACATTAATAGCTACAATGAAAAACAAACAAACCCAGACTATGACATGCCACAATGTTTACATTTGGGAACTTAGCTACCAGGTGTCTTCAGAAATGATTTGCTTTGCTCCTTACTTCCAAAGAAACATAAAAATAAAAACAATTCAGTGGCAAACTCATACCCTATATTGTTCATTTTTCTAGTCCTAGGAATTTTTATGTAAATTATGCAAATCATGTAAATTATCCAAAATGGACTTAAAATAGTTAAGAGCCACAGAACATTTAATCAACTTATGAAATAACAGGCTGAAGATTTTCTTCCAAGGACCATGGGCATCTGAATTGAGCATAAACCTCTTCTACAATCCCAGTTCGTTTTCTTAATGTACTTTATATACAAATACTAATTGAAAGTCCGCAACACTTAAGTACATGGCAATTCCTAGCAAACCACTGCATTTTACAACAGTGTTGGACACCTGTTTGGTTACTATTATTTTCATTCCTGTTTTATATAATAGACACAGAAAAAACTATTCTAAATGTATTGACAACAGAGGTGAAGTTAAAAAGGCCAGTTTCTATCTATCTGTAAGTATATTGTCAGTGTAAATTGTTGAATATTACACTCACTATAAAAAGTCTATAATATATTCCATAAACTTGAATGTATATGCCATTGTAACTTTCAGATAATTTGGTAATTTTTAAAAAAATAATCATTTTATATATATGAATGGAATGGAATGTATGTCTGTGCAACTCTTGCACGTTGTCATACCCAAAGCTCAGAAGAGGCTGTGAAATCTCTTGGAACTGGAGTTACGGGTGAATGTAAGGTGCCATATACAAGCTTGGGATTCATCCCAGGTCCTCTGGAAGAGCAGGAAGTACCATTAATTGCTGAATCATCTCTGCTGCCCAAGCTAGGTAATTTAATATAAATATATAAGTATTTAATAATATTATCAAAATATATAAATATTATATAATAAATATATGTAATACTAAAATAACTCTGCAATACATGTATTTTTATACAATCTTGCTGAAGATTTCGGTCCTATCAAATTTCAAATTGATAAGTTTAAGCATTTCTTGGGGACTATGAGTGTAAATGAATACTCAAACATTTTGTCAGAGGGGAAAAATAAAGTTTTTTATTCTCATGTGAGAATAAATAGAAAAAAACTACCAAAGACCATTATTCAAACTTTACAAATATTCACATTTAGAGTGAGAAAACCAATTCATCTCAAAATGACACTTTCATTGGCGTATATGCTCTGCGTAAAAGAGATTCTAGTCTTAAATCACTTTGATCTTAATTTGTGTTATGATCATCACAAATTTTGGTTTCTCAAAAGAGTTTTCTATATTTAAGTCAGAAATTTTGATTAAGACAAATTGCTAGACTAGCAAAAAGTTAAACAAATATCAAGTTAATTAATATAAAATTATATAATCATGCTGTTTGAGAAATGGTTTTATAACTGACTGGTAATATTTTAGGAATAAATTGTTATTTTAGTGTAGTATATCTATTAAGTAAATAACTAAAACACTATGTGGTCTATATTCAATAATTCAAAATTTCTTATGTGTTATTCAATGATTATAAAGTATTGGAAGGGATAGAGAAAAATAACCAAATTGTAGAGTTAGAACTTTGCTGAGCAAAGGATATTAGGGATATGCATTTTTAAATGAAGCAACCATAGTTCAATAACTAAATAACTATAAAGTACGGTATTCACAGGCCTATGAATAATGGAATTGTAAAAGACTTCAAGGAGGCTCAAGTACAGTGGTTCTTAATACAGTGTTTGTGGCACTTTGTTGAGGCCATTATACTCTTCATTGTTTCAATGGTTAGAAAACTAAGGCATTATAAATCTAAAGAGGTTGATGACCAATATGGGAATTTTTATTGGGCAGAAGTGTCCAACAACTTCAATGTTTAATAGCTTCCTCTTATGAAAATGCTGGTAATGCCTCAAAACCTACAAAGACAACACAGTCTGCACGTCTCATGTCCAAGTATCCTTAAAAAGAAGAATATTCCCCAGGAAAGAACCGCTGTCTTGCCTTGTATTGTCCAATCCTCTGTCCTTAAATATGAAAACTGAAGCCCTGAAAGTTGACTTCTCTGGGCTCCTTTAATCACTCTTCACACTTGCATAGCATGGCTACAGCTAGGTATCAAATATGCTAACTGCACTCCAAATCTCGTTTAAACTCTGAGTTGTTGTTTAGGATTTATCAGCTTATGTGCAATTACTTTGGCTTCAATGTTTTTAGTATAAATAATGCATTGTAGTTCTTAAATAGTAACAAATAGTAAATAACAAAATACAAATATTTAACCTTTATACGATAATATGGTTCTTAGTTCTGAGAAGATTATAAAATAACTAAATGTTTGAGTGCATACTAAGTGCACTTTAAAATTCAAAGTGTCATTATTAGATATCATAAAATGTAAATAATAATTACTTCAATAACATCTGTGGCATTTAATACCCTGTGAAAATAAATAACCTGGTATATGATAAAAAGCAGGCTGTATAGGTGCAACATTGTTTTATAAGCAGAATTGTGAGTTTTACATAAACTTCCATTCCCATGACTCATTCAAATGTCTCACTCTAGCCCAGGATGGCTCTAAGCTTGGGGAACACATGATCAACAATGTCAGAACAAAACTCTTAGAATCCCAAGGATTGCATATGAGGGACATTTAAATAATTTCTTTTTATTTTTAGCATGAAATTATCTTCCTTTGTAGTTGTTTTTTTTCCAGTTTGATTTTTCAAGAATCAAACTAGAAAATTATTTTTGATGTTCACTCACCACACAATCTCTTTTTCATTCTTGTACACACACTCACAGAAAGATGCCCCACATTCCACTGAAGTAGTAGATAGGGACTGCTGTGATTATTACATTCTCCTTGTGTCAGAGACCTGATAATTCTTTATCTATAGTTTATAATAATTACATATGTGCATGTGTGCATGTATGTGTGGTACGAGTGTCTATACATGCCTTTGCCTATGCACAGAGGCCAGGGGATGGTGTTGATGTCATCTATCACGTGACTATCCATTTCAGACAGGATTTCTTCCTGAAATTGGAACATGTGTTTTTTTGATCCATCCCAGTTATCCTCTTATATCATTATTTTGATGTGGGATTTACAATCATTCATGGGAAAACACAGCTTATCTGAGTGTTTGGATTTAAACTCTAGTGTTTATAATCGTGGAGCAATACTTTCTCTCTCCACCCCTCATACATAGTCCTTGATATAAAAATGGATCACCAAACATATCTTATTCAATATCGACTCATCCAACTCCCCCCGAAAAGGATCAGCACTTGGTTGATACCATATATTATTTCATTTATTTTCCGCTACACTTTTCTAGCTGTCTTTACCTTTCTTCTATTAACAGCAGCTCAGTCCATTTTCCAGAGACTTAGATCCCATTTTTCTTCATTCTGTGATGTTTAATCTGCCTCTTAAATATTGAGTGGTCTAGACATCTGCTGGTAGTCATTTGTTTGTGATAACAACCAAAAGAGGGATAAAACTCTCAAAATTCATCAAAAAGTTCAGACACATAGTTGTGGGTAAAAATACACACACACACACACACACACACACACACACACATATATATATATATAGAGAGAGAGAGAGAGAGAGAGAGAGAGAGAGAGGAAAAGTGTGTAGTCACTAGTCACTACCACCACTAGAATGAGAACCAAATAACAAAATTGTATTTCTCATGTGGCAGAATATTTTGTGAGGAAAAGAAAGCATTAGCCTTTTGAAGGCTTGACATAAAGTTAGTATATGAACTAAGGCTTTGGTTTCAGCCATAGGATGAGGCTAAGGAGATGGACTTCATGAATGGCTTGAGCTTTACAGTTTGAACTTTTCTTTCAGTATCAAGGAAGGGAGCTCAAGAGATCCGTCAAAGCATAGTAACTTATGAGGCAAATAAGTGAGAGTATGAAGTTAGGACATAAACCTTTCATTCAATCATCAAAAAAGATATCAGATGTTATTGCAATTCATCTATTTTATTTTATCTATAATAAAAAAGGGTTGTGTCTCATATAATTAAATTTGTACTTAAGTCATTAAAGAGCTAGTGAGACCACAAGCCCAAGGCTGATACAAATAGCAAATAATCTGTTGCTCTTCAGTTGATTGGTTGCTTTTTGTTTTTTTTTGTTTTTTTTTTTTTGTTCCTGCTTTTTATTTTTGATAAATATATTCTACAATGTTCTAAAGTGCAAAACTCCCACATATGTCTTCTCTAGAGACTGGTGTGTGTATAGATGTGTGTAACTTGTCCTTTACTTCATATTGCTAATGTTTTTTTTTTCCATACTATTTACCATACTGAAATGTAAATCTAAAATAGTAATACTTTACAGTTCTATAAGATTAAAAGTTATGAAAAATACTACAGGCTTAAAATGAAAGTGTCAGGGGGTTCCGGGACAACCAAGCAGTATTACAACTGGACAAAATTCTAAATTCAAAGAGTAAAGGATTTTGGAACATTCATTCCTACATGGGTTGCTATCTTCAAATTCCTCCCCTTGGTGCTCAGGGAATTCTCTGTAAGAAGAATCCTATAATCTTATAGGAACCATAGGGTATGGACAGTATCTTCCAGGTACAACCAGACTGGATGACATAAAAACTCAACAGAGATTAAGATTTAAGCCAAATGTAGTCTGAAAATCAAGAGAAGAGGACATGAGCCTCCATCCCTAAACAAGAAACTCTCTCCAATTTATATCTACTTACAAAGAAAAAACTATTTTCTCCCATGTAGTCTCATTGGATATATAAACAGCATTTAAGGTAGGCCCAATGCGCAGTACTAAATGGCCAGCACAAAAGAAATTCAGTGGTATTTTTTTAGATATTTTGTCTTATATTGCTCTGTTTAATCACCTATTTTTCTACTGGTCTTTTGATTGTGTATTATGGTTTTTAATGTTGTCTGTTTGGGGGTTTGTTTTGATTTTTTAATCATTTATTTTTTCTTAATGGTCTTTTGATTGTATATTATGGTTTTCAATTGTGATTACTCATGGGTTTGTGTATGTATATATGTTTGTGTTTCTTATATTTTTCTCAATTATTTTGATTTGCTTGTATCTTTTCTTGTTTTCTAAAGATGGATAAAAAGAAAGGGTGTATAGTTGGGTGGATAGAAAAATTGGGAGGATCTGGAACTTTAGTAACATATGAGGCAAATAAGTGAAGTATGTATTGTGCAGAGAGAGAGACCTTGAAACACACAGCTCTAAATGGGCCATCTTCATCAAATCCCTCCCTTCAGAGCACAGGGAACCCCATTGAAGAGGAGGCAGAAATAATGCAAGAGCCATAGGTGGTAGAGGACCCCAGGAGAAAAATACCCTCAGAATCTACAAAGCAATGCTCATATGAATTCACAGAGGCTGAAGCAACAAGCACAGAACTGACATGGGTCTGTACCAGGTTCTCTCATATATTAGAGCTTTCAGTGTAGTATTTTTATGGGAATCCTGGGTGTGTGAACAAGTGATTCTCTGATTCTTGTGACTTCTCTTGGAATATTTGTTTTTCTGTTTGGTTGCCTGGCCCAGACTTGATATTATGTTTCTCACATTATCTAATTATACTTTATTTTGTCATCTTCAGTTATTGTCCCTTAGAAGCCAGTTTTTTCTAATAAGAGATGGAAAGGGAGTCTGGATGAGAGGCAGGAAGAAGACTGGGATTAGTAGAGGTAAGAGAAACTAACCAAGATATATTGTATGAGGAAATAACCTGTTTTTAATATTAGGGAAAAAAGAAAAAATTTCCCCCAGAGAAGAATTCTAATAATCAATATAAACACTTCTTTAAAGGAAAGAGGTACAAATCCTAACTATTGAATATGAGAATATTCAATATTGAATATGAGAATCACATAGTAAAACCCTTTCAAATGTACACAATAGGAAGGAAAAAATAATACAAATAGATTAACAGTAGCAATACCTACTACATATTGCCTTATCTAGATGGCCAAAATCAATGTTTACAATAACAAGCAGTGGTAATAATTTGTATCCTTGTTAGGATGTAATGAGAGGCTACTTGTGTTTTTTGTTTTGTTTCGTTGTTATTTTCTTGTCTCAAACCAAGATTAGCAGGCAATAGCATCAAAAACATTTACTGCCATGAAAATCTAAGAACTAATGTCAGACTAATGTAATTTTGCTTTATGGATAAAGAACATTAGTTAAAACAAGTAAGTAAATGGCAAACATAAATTGAAAATAACACACCAGTGTTGATCCACTGAATGTACAAAAAAAGTAATATAAAATATTCACAGGGAAAGTATATGAAAGTTATATTGAACACATCATATCATTTCAACTTTTGATATACCTATATTGTTGTAGTTTGTTCATTTTAACTATTTATGTTTTATTTTTCTAAAGAGAGAGAGAGAAAGGGCATGGGATTGGAGGATATTGAGGATCTGGGAGGAGTTAAAGAAGAGGAAAAAATATGAGAATATAAGTGTAAAAAACATTTAAAAAATAGAAAATTATTGAATTCAAATAAAGCCTTCACTTAAGTCAATAATACTGTAGAAATATTCACATTGTGTTCTTGGTAATTGTACTATAGACATATGTGATGCTAGCATTAGTTACATAAAGGAGTCATAATACAACTGCATTCATAAAAGTAACACTAAGTGGACTAAACATTGTATTTACATAACTATACATAATAACTTAGGTATAATTACAATATACATTTAACAGTAAAAGTAAAAGAGGCCATGGTTTCAACAGGGAGGAAAGCTGTATGTGGGAAGCATTGGAAGTCAGAAATGGAAAAGAGTAAGTGATGTAATTATATATTTTTAAAATTAATTAAAATTTCATTTTCTTAATGGTAACAAAATCAAAAATACTTTGGGGAAATAGTACTCTTCAGGTGAATTAGTTCTTATATAACATTCAATACCCCTTCATGCTTTAATCTTTTGTGTAATTCAAGCTCATTTATTTATTTGGGGTGTGTGTGTATGTGTGTGTGTGTGCTTGCATGCATGTGCGTGTGTGTGTGTGTGTGTGTTGCATTCACATGAGTATGTGAGTGGATGAGCAGGACACCAGTTGCCTTCATCTATCATTTTCCATATTATTGCCTTGAGACATAGTTTCTCAATGAACCAGAAGCTCTCTAATTTTTTGTGTGTCTTTCAAGTAAGCTCTCAAAATCTTGTAATCTCTACATCTAAATGTTGATGTTACTAGTATGTGCAACCATCATAATGCTTTGGCTTGAGGTTCTCACATCTGTACAGAAAGGGGTCTTGTTCACAGAGCTCATTCAGCCTCTTAAATTTAATTTAAAAATATTCCCCATATAATCCTATTTAAGTTTTTTGCATAAAGAAGGTTTACAGGAGTAGCCCTGTGTGAAAGCTAGGGTCTATATTCCAAGGGAATCTACATTCTGAGGCCTGTGTGGTCTGGATGGAATATAGTCACACTTTTAATCCCAGTATTCAGAAGGCAGTGGTGGTCCATACTTTTAATCCCTAAGAAACACAGAATCTTCCTGAAGCAGACACAGGAGGCAGAACTCAGGAGTCAGTATCACACAGGAAGTAACATCTGAGATGAGTCAGAGTGAATGGAAGACAAAGTGACCAATCAGAAGAAGAGTGAGTAGACTAAGTCAGACTAAAAATATGGCTAACCCTCCCAATAGAAAAGGCAGGCTCTCAGTTCATGGCAGGGGAATTACCACGAAGTCACAGAGTCAGTTACAGATTCAGTTACAGAAGAGTCAGTTACTGAGGAGAGAGTCAAGTAATCAGTTGCAGCAGAGTCAGTTACAGAAACAGTAAGAGACAGACTGGGGTCAAGACATTGAGACAATGAGGGGGTCTGACTGAGGAGCAGAGAGTCTGACTGAGTCAGGATAGAGCAGTCAAGAGCTCAAGGAGAGACACAGAGACACAGAGGCAGTTACGCAGAAGAAGCCAGTATCAGACAGGAAGAGTGAGTCAGTTTGAAGCCCAGCAGCTTAGAGAGTGAATCTCACCAGAACAATCAGAGTTCAGAAGGAGTTAGTCAGAGTGGCTCAGTCAGTAGTAGGTCTAAATGTGAGTTAGGTGTAGAGTGACTGCTTAACATATGTGAGGTCATCTGTTTGAATCCCAGCATCCCTCAAATAAGAAGGAAATAAGTTATATTAATACCACAATCTGATAGTAATTAGACAAATGTTTGAGAGTTGGGTGCCTATAATTTCTTAGAAGGACTTCAAGAGAACCTACTGTTGCACATGCTAATGCAATTGTTTGTTACTCTGGGATTTTAAAATGCATTGGTTTTGCTTTGTTTTGTTTTTCAGTATAATTATCAAACTTTTGTAAACAGATGGTTATTGACTTAAAAGCAGTAAAGTGCCAATATAAACACAACTGTCTGTCTGTCAGGATCTAGAGAAGATTCACATTTGTCTGTTTGGGCATTGCTCAATTTTTTTGTTTATATTTCAATACATATATAAATGTTAAATATTTCAGATGATTTAGATAAATCTAATGTTGGAATAATTTAAAATTTACATTTTTCTTTTAGTTTTTGTGCAGTAGAGACCAAACCCAGGGTCTTGTGCATGTTAGGCATGCCCTTTCTACCACTGAGTACAGTGAGATACTTTTTAATTTTTGTTCTGTAATATTGAATTACTCTGTTTATTCTTGAACATAGTCTGTAGGTCAGCCAGAGTGAACTCATGACCCAAGAGTTTTGGCCAGCTGCATAGTTGGAGTTCTAGGCTTGCTTCTGCAGAATGAAAATCTTATCCTCATTATGTCCCAGATGTAACTATCAGCCACTCCAATTTTCAGAAAATATGAAGTTAACAGATTATTATAGATATTTAATTATGTTATTTTATTAGTGTAATAATACATTTTAAGACATAATTACCAGTCTATTATTTTTGAGGGAATTGAGTACAATAGGTTTTGTTCTTTGTGTACAAATATATTTAGTCACATATAAAATTGGGAAATCTCAGCTCTCAGATACTCAATTTTTTTCTCATTTCAATATAGACTTCAATACTTGCTTGATAGCTTCTGTTATAATTGAGCAATTTCTTGCTATGAATATGAATTTGTGATTCTGAAAGCTGACATGTTAATTTTGCTTTAATATCTACAATGTCTCCTTAGCACATTTGCTTCAGTAGATTCAGAAGTTACTCTAGCATGGTGGACCATAAATCACAGATTGATTGATCTTATTAGCACCAATTTTTCATCAGACCAGCTAGAAGCATGACCAAATCTGAAAATTTCCCCCAACTAGTGCTATTCTCTGTGTGAAATTGACACCATGAGCTATTTTGTGCATATGTAATTAAGTCATTAGTTCTAAGGTCATCCCCAGATCTTACTTTTCAAGTTGTAATGTAGAAACTTGAAGAACCATTTTTATTGAAGTAAGTAAAAAGGATACTTCAGAGAGTGAGAATATTTTATTGTTAGATTGTTTGTTTGTTTCTTGTTCATTTTTAAGACAAATTCTCATATAGTCCAAATCAACCTCCAAATTCCTATGTAACAGTATGAATTTGAGCTGATTTTCCAGCTTCCAACTCTCAAGCTTCTGTATTCCAGACATATAGTTGGGAATAAGCTTTATACTATGAAAACATTAATGGTTTGGTGATAGCAAAGTAGGAATGGATAATAATGGTTTTGTTAGACCAATTTTGTAAGTTATATTTTTACTATTTGGACATATTTTCAAGTTATAAAAATTACTAGAAATACTGGATAATTTTGGATTCATAAATTCAAAGAAGAAATCTGGCTCTCTCTCAGCAGCTACCAGCTGCCAATGATATCTCAGCTAAGGGAGGTACTTGTGCCCACCTTCCTTCTTCATGATGAGATTTTATCTGGCTTTAATTTGCACACATTTTGTGTAAATCCTCGTATGTAGACCATGATAGAAGGGATGCCCACACATTCAAGAGTATATATGAGCAGCACAAATTGAACTCAGTGAGTTTGAAAAAAAATAATAATGGAAATATAAAATTGGATGTGTTGAAAATGGGAAGATGATCTGTGAGACGCTTGGAAAGAGAGTGACTACAATAAGAAGAGAAAGTAAATACAATAAGATTATCGAAATTATCAAGGAATTAGCAGGAAAAAACCAGAAAGACCCAAGTAAAAATTGACACATAATTTCAAGAAAATATATATGTTTGTTCTTGAATGATAATAAAGGATTACAAGCTTTTAGGAGTTTCAATAAAGGTATGATTCATATTGTTCAGCTAAATAATTGATATGTATTAAGTAAATCATCAAAAGGCTATTTTTTCTTTCTAATTAGAGTCTATTGATGAGTACCACACCAGTATTCATAAAAATTATTAGTTCAGTGAAGACATTGAAAATTATGATAGTATTAAGTATCAGCACATCATGATGAATTAGCAATAATGTATTTATAATTTGGTACATTTTATCCATTGAGTTAGTGAATAAGTTAGCATTCTTGATAATGGCAAAATCATCAGAATATGAATATTAATGCATTTGTAGTTTGTTGTATATAGCATTTAAATATTTTTAGACTATATGGACTTGCAATTTTTGCAATATTTATCATTCTTGCAAGCTTTAGTAAAAAGTGCTAGTGTGTGAATTGATATAAATTTCTTACCTCTAAAGTGTTTATTCTCCAGTTTTGTGGTAAAGGCTATATGAAGTCTATGAACCTGGAAAACCAGAAGTGCAGTTATCTTATTCCATTTGATTTCATACATTGCTATAGTATTGATAGGTTAAACAACAGACATTCTTTCTCACAGATTTGGGACTGGGGATTTTGGTATTAGCAGGGCAGCATGATCTACCCTCCCTTCCTGAGTTTTAAATTGCTATCATTTTGGGAAGAACAGAGGTAAGGAGAGAAGTAAGATGGAAAAAGCACACACAAACATGCACATGCACACAGGGAGAGAGAGAGAGAGAGAGAGAGAGAGAGAGGGAATATGTTTACTCACGTACCTCTTCTCAACAATTCACTAATTCTACAATGAATGTTCTATTCTAATGACCCAACTATCTACCAATGTTTCTATTGCCAAATACTTTTACATTGAACATCGAGGCTTCAACATGCAGATTTTGCAAAGAAAAAAACAGGTATTAAACAATAGATCAATTGTTTTTAAAACTCTATATCCATAAAAAATATAGAGTATAAAATGCTACATTCAAAAGCAATCTTTAAGGGAGCTTGAAAGATATTGTCCAGATTTAGTATGAGGACATATTTAGTATATGACATGGTTTTAAGATGACACTTTTAGGGATCATCACAAAAAATGAGTATGATCTTAAAAGAGAGTATTCACTTTAATAAAGGTACTTGTGAAGAACGTAAATAAATTCATTTAATATACATTAATATAAATAAGTATTACATATATATCATTTTTAATAAAGACGGAGGCTTAGACTTTTTTTATTTTATCCTCTGAATTTCTATATTCTAAGAATTTAGAACATCCATCTATTGCTACTAACTATTGTCGTAATTCCTCTATCATCACTATAACAAAATACCAGATGTAAGATGCTACTTTGATAAACAGGTATTTGTTTCACTTCATGTAATGATAGGTATAAGTCTGATGGCCAGAGTTTTCTGAAGAACTTGAAGGAAGATACGTACGGTGTAAGTAACAATTAACAAAGAGGAAGTGTCGGTGTATATGTGTGTCTTATACTCTCCTTCTTGCTATACACACACCAGGATTCAGTCATGAAGCTATACCCTAATGATTTATTCTAATCATTTCTTAGTAGTTCTAAATCTAAATAGTTCTAAACCATCATAGAAAGATTCAGTTTCTATTGTTTTAATGCTTCACAAAGGGGTTTAAATTTAACATGAATTAGAGGAAGCACTATATTCAAACATAACGTTAGCCATATAATCAACATGTAATGAATAAATGTATATAATTAATAAATGTTTGCTTTTCCTGTAATCCCAGAAGTCAGTCAGTAAGAACAGAAATTCAAGACTAGTCTTGGTTTTTTAAAAAGCAAGGTATCTTTACTGATTCTTCTTTTTGGGCATATTTTGAAATTTGTGTTTTTCATTTGCAAGCCATTTGATTTATTTTTATTGAACCCCATTACATATTATTCTCTGAAAAGTTTTTAATGTTGGAATGAAATGATTAAATGTACTTACAAACTTGGGTATAATAGGACTTCATTGTGTCATGGGAATTCAGGCTTTCAGTGAATTATTAAATAAATGAATAAATATAAAAATATTATCAATGAAGGTACAAAAATTGAGCTCAAATGAAGAGTAGGAAGGGTTTTATTGTGAAAGAAACCAGTGTTATGAAAGAGAGATAAAAGCTAACTATATAACTGAAGAAGGAGAGGGACACTTAAAACTGAAGGTATGATCTAAATCATGAGAAATATCAGCTCATAAATTAGAAGGCCAGTGTATCTGGAGACTGTAAACAGAAAAAGTCCTTAAATAATAAAGTTTGAGGTTGGAAGAGTTCCAGAACATAAAGAAATATCAAATGTCTGCTCAGCTACTAGGAACTGTTTGTTTGCTAGAGTGAGTTATCACCAATACAAGAGCCAATATCTTCTTTCTTTAGGTGATGACTTACAATATTCTGGTTTTATAGAGAAGATTCATCCAATATTTACATAAATTAAATATAGATGTAATTAAAATAATAATTTGGTATAAAATTAAGACTCTAGTTACTCTGTTAAAAACCATGAATCTAAATAGGAATATGAATTTAATTCACTCCTAGAGACTGACATCATGAGAAAGCCTGTTGAAGAAACCAAGAACATGCAACTGTGAGTGGTTACATATGAACTGCAAACTAGAAAGCAGGAGGACATGAAGTATATTTGTGGTAACTCATTGATATTATTTCAGTTTTGGTAGAAATAACTTCTCTCTAATTTTCATGTGAAGCAAGGTAAACTTTTTTCTCAATTTCATATTGCATTTTATCTTCCTAGAATTTTTGTATAAATTATAACTTGCAATAATGTGCTTACTTCTAATGTCTCCTTAGAATAAGTATTCTCACATTTGTTAAAAAATAAGATATCTATCTATTACTATATATATATATATATATGTATATATATATATATATATATATATATACATATATATATATATATATAATCTTTGTTTTATTCAGAAGTTACACATGATGAAAGGATATTCTTAAATGATTTGGGCTGTTTTATTAGAACTAGAAAGTTTAGCATCTCTGCCAAATGCACAGAATGTCAATGGACTCCTATCATTTAAATTACTAGTAACACCCTCCATATCACTCTGAAAATGCCCCAAAGAAGTAGAGTCATCTGTGAAGAGAAGCACAGATTTACTTTATCAGTTTTAATTTTTAAGTAAACCTATTTAAAATTTGAATCTATTACTAAGGTTGAATAATTCAAATGTCCACTTGAAAATTCTGGTAGAATTGAAGCTGTAATTCCTCACTAGAGACAGACACATGCCATCACCATGCTCTTTGCATGTCTAGCTTCAAGTATCCAGCCTCAGGTATTTTCTTGTGACAACAGAAACCAAACTAATACATTATGCCTGTATATGAATGAAAACATGATTCATATCTGTGGAAGCCTGAAGCTCAGACGTTTCTAGCTCAAATGACATTTTTCTTCTGCTTCTATCATATATTCAGGGTAACTTCACATTTTACTTCTCTCATTAATTATAAGACAAAACACATAAGACTTAGGCAAAGAATTGTACGCCCAAAGTTTTAAACCAATAAGATTTCATTGATAAATTTACACAAATTTGGCTAAAATGCATTTTGATAGTACAACTGAGAAACTTCAGTTCTCTTTTTTTTAATCCACATCCCAAACCTAGCTCCTTCATGATCATAAAAAGAGCGATCAATTGGTATCAGAATGTGAGTACTTGTGGGAAGAATTTAAAAACTAAAAGAAAAAGGAGTTTTTTACTAACCTTGTTGCTTCTTGTTCCTTCATACTGATGGGAGAGCTTGAATATCTACTTCCAAGCTCTAAGAGACATGATACAAAATACAAATGCAGAAATGGAACTTGCACTGTAAGTGGATTAGTTTAATTCTGGCCTTCAGCAAACATTTTTATATAACCTAGTCATTTTCATCTATAACTTGAATAAATATTGGGATATTGAGAGAAAAAGAATATGAACTTTATTGAGTAGTATAGAGACAAAATGTCATTGTTAACACAGATAATCACCACAGAAGCCAGGAAAGTTAAACATATAGTCATCCTTCAAAGAAGGAAGTGCTTGTAGAGGAATATTTAATCTTTTACTCTAGCAACATGGCTGCTCTGATGTAGAAAGAATGTTTGTACACACCTTTATTCCCTGTATTCAGAAGGCAGTGATGGCACACACCTTTAATGTTCAAGACAGACAGGCCAGAGAGCTCAGAAGGAGTCAGTGTCAGACAGGAAGTGGCATCTAAGATAAGTCAGAGTGAAGGGAGGACAAAGTGATGAATCAGAGTAAAAGTTAGCAGAATGAGTCAGATTGAAGACAAGCTCAAGACTCAGGATAGAAAATCAATCTCTCATCTCAGAGAGGGGAAGACAAGATAAAACACAAAGGCAGTCTGAGGACTCTGAGGCAGAAACAGAAAGGCCATTTGGGAGAAGTCAGTATCAGATGGGAAGAGTGAGTCCATTTAAAGCCTAACAGAGCATTCAATCTGAAACAGTCAAAGAATCAGCTAGAGTCTGGCAGAATCAGAAGAATTCAGTTAGAAACAGTCAGCCATCTCAGAAGATCAGTTTGAATCAGCAGCTTGGAGAAGAGTTTGAGTTTAGTAAAACTCTGGGTTCAGAAGGAGCTAGTCCGAGTGTCTAAGCCAGCAGTAAGTCACAGAGGCACAAGTGTTCTAGATTTTAAGGAGTCTGAAGTCTTCCAATTCTAGGCTTAAGTTTATATTGAACACAGGACAAAATGCCCCAGGACTCCAGGACCTCCAGAACTAGGACTGGGGATTGAATAAGCCAAAGATTAACTGCCTTTATGTGAAATCTTCACTAGGGCTGTTTAACATGTCTTCCTCCTGGAATGCTGGGAATGATTGCAATTTTACTGCCTGGTAATCCTATGCTACCTGTTGAGCCAGGCTCTGCCCATATCCCCCAGAATATTGTATTTTTTCTTATCCCAGACTTTCTCCCCTGTAAAACTTTGAGCATTACTTCTAGGCCATAAACCCATCTTTGTGAGTGATGTCACCTGTACTTTACAGCCTAAGTGATTTCTATGTTATTTTAGGACCAGGCCAAATCTTGACTCCCAGGACATTTTGCATATACCAGTCATGCTCCTTAGACCTTTATCTAGAGCACTGTTTCTACATCAACAGATTCTATTTTAACTGAAGAAGTTATATGTAAGTTGTAAAGAGCTTAATGTAAACATATCTTAAGATTTGCTGTACTCACAGGACTGAGGTATTTGTTATCAGGAAATTGTTTTCCAAAATTGTGCTTAAATATGTTAAAAATAAATAAATTGATGTCAGACTTAAGAAGTTTGTGCCAGCACCAGCACATAAGTAGAGCTGAACGAAATTTCATTCTCCCATGTGGATCATTTCCATGCTGGCTATGAAGCCTAGAGGAAACCCTCACAGGACAGGGAGATGAGGAAGATATAGGAGGAGTTGGATAGGGGGAAAATATGATAAAAATATTGTATACCAAAATTTAAATATGAATAAATAATTAATATTTTAAAAAGTGGGAAGCTTTGAATTAGAGACAGTTTTCCTGTACAATCAAGCCCATTTCAGATTTCCATCTTATCTCCCCAGCTACTTCGTGAAAAATGTATTTAGTGGGTAGTGACGGAATATGAAAATCATATGTACTTATTATAAAAGTATACGCAAGAGGCATTAGTGTATGTCTTATTAATTGAAATGAAAAGCTTCTGTAAGGCAAGGGACCCTGCTGATAGTCAAAACAGTAACCAAAAGACGGGGAAAAGATTTTCACCAACCCCCCATCTGGTAGAGGGCTAATATCCAAAGTATATAAAGAACTCAAACTAGACATCAACAAAACAACCCAATTTAAAAAATGGGGTACAGTGTTAACTGTAAAGCAAAGCACAAAGGTGCTGCAATCTACAGGTCCAGAGAGACTATGCAACAAGGGGGTCCCCAGTGGGGACACAGGGATCTCCCAGGTAAAGGGGAAGTAAAACTGATGATGCAGGAGGGACAAGGAATGATGGGAATGAAAAGAAGGAACCAGGATGTGGGAGAGGGATGGAGAGAGAGAATATATGGAGATACAACCAGAACTGGGGGATATGTAGGGGAGAATCAGGAGACCTGGAGTGGTGGAAACTCACTGGAACCAAAGAAGGAGATCCTAGCAAAGACTTCTTGTAATGGGGGTCAGGGAACCTAAATAGGCCATCTCTTGTAACCAAGCAAGGCTTTCAGACTTGGGAAATCGACACCATCCCAGTCACAAAAACTTCAACCTATGGCCTATCCTCCCTGCAGGATCTGCTGGGGCAATGGTAAAACACCATGCTACAGGAGATAACCCATTAGTGATATTCCAGGGCAGGCTAGGAACTGGCCAGGACCAGATAGCCAGGAGAGAACTGCTAAAGTTACCCCCTTCTCCTCATAAATCAATGCATAACTTAATCTTCTTCAGAGAGGCTCTTTCTGAAAGCTGATGGAAGCAGGTTCAGAGGCCCAGGGCCAAATAAAGTACCGCACTCAGGGAGCGCCACGGAAGATGTAGTGGAGGGATTGTGGGCAGCAGAGGGGTTAACGACAACAGGAGAAAAAACTCATGCAGCCAATTGACTAGCCCTCTGAAGAAGCTGACATGGAACATATTGGGTCCCCCAATTATAACTTGAGGTTGCGTGGCTTGATAATCTTGCAGAACTCATACAGAATAGAGGAAGGTTCATGTTTCTGAACCTTTCGCCTGTCCTTGGGACCTTTTTCCCTCTGCTGGATTGCCCGGTCCATCCTTGAAATAGGGAATATTACCCGACCCTGTTCCACCTTGTTGTGCCATGTTTCTTGGGGAGAGACAGGGGTGAGGAAGAGTGGATGGGGGAGTAGATCTGGGGGGGGGGAGAATGGAGACAGGGGCACTGGGAATAGTGGATGTTGGGTTGGGAGAGTTTGGGGATTGACTGTATAAGAGAAGTGAGAGAAGAAAAAAATTTAAAAATGTGAAACTTAAAAAACAAAACAAAACAAACAAACAACAACCAACAAAAAACCAAAACCTGCATCACCCCAGGAGAACATCCTGGACAATTACTCACTCACTATTCCTTTCTGTCATTATTTCCTCACGATAATTCACTTTGTCTTTGGCTTTAGAGATCATCCCAGATATTTTATATAAAATTATAAGATAACATGAGATATTCTATGTATGACCTCTTTCATGTTAGAAAATTTGCTTGAGATTCACACAAAGTAGAGCATGTAGCAGTACATTAATGTGTTTTGGACTTAGTACAATTATACCACAATCTTAGTATGCATGCACCAGAATCTGCTCACTCATTTATTGGTAGACAAATTCACACAGTTGAACGCTTGAGGTGTTGAAAACCATATGCTACAAACATTTATATATGAATGGATGTATGTTTCCATTTCTCTATTGGTGCAGTGGATGGTTTACATTGAGGTACTGCATTTAAATGTGTGAAGAGCCACACTTCCATAGTGACTTCATTTGATTGCATTCTCATCAACACTGTATGAAGGTTCACATTTCTCCACATCCTTGCTAAAACTTACTTTCTGTCTTTTAATTATAATCATAACAAGAAGTACATGAAACTCTTTGTGATTTTGGTTTGCATTGCTCAATAGATAGTAATATTGAACATATGTGCATGTTTTTATTTGTCATTTATATATTGACATTAGAGACAAGTCTATTCAAATATATTCTCCATTTTTCAAATAGTTCTGTTTGTTTCCTTTATTCTTTGTATTCAAAGAGTTTCTTATATTTTTCTGCTTTTTATTTATCTATTTTGTATATTCTCAATGAATAATCATCTAAGGAAGAATATTTAAATATGTTCACTAAAAATTACTTTTAGGGTGTTGGGGAGATGACTCAATGGTTAAAAACATTGTCTGTGTTTCTAGAGGACATGGGTTAGACTCCCAAAAAACAGGTGGCAGCTCACCATCATCTATAACTTCAGTTCCAGATATCCAGTGTCCTGGCCTCTATGAGCATTGAATGCATGTGGTACATAGTCATACATGTCTTAAAATCATCAACATACAAGTAACTAATATAAGATCTGAGTAGGAGAAATTGTTTTCCCCAGGTAAGTACACAACAATTGGATATTCAATACCAAATAGTCAATCCTGAAAACATATATACATACATACATATATATATATATATATATATATATATATATATATATATATATAACATTATATACATGTATGTATGCATGTGATGATATTAGAGGGAGAAAAGAGAAGACAGAAATATAATTTATTTAATTTAATACTTTAAAATTATTTAAACACTAATGCATATATAATTTTAAAAAGAAAAATGACTTGTGTTTCATCACACAAAACCCAGGAAAAACACATTGACAGTTCCATGAAACCTTGAAAAAAAATAAAACAGAAAACCTCTTCAAATTAGTCCTCAAAATTGGAATGGAAAAGAAACTTCCATTCAGTGATTACATTCAGTGATACAGGGACACTGATAGCAAAACAAAATGAGGAAACACACCAAAAGATGAAAATCATGAACCATGTTGTACATAAGTGCAAATATTATCAATAAAATACTTGCAAACCAAATTAAACATCACATTAAAAATCATACACCATGACCAAGGTCTTAGTTGTTATGTCCGTGATGATTTACACATGTCACTGGAAACCTCCCTCTCACAATACAACCTTCATTTTCCGAGACTCAAAGACCTCTTTGTGAAGAAAAATTTGCCTTGATTACATTTTTGAAAATACTGAACAGCAATTAATAACAGTGTAGCTATCTGACTTAGTGAAACAAGTTGGGAAAATAAAGATTTAACAAAAGGAAAAAAAAAATCTCCAAAGAAAATAAGTTTTAGAGTTTGCAAAAACAAATTCAGTATTAGTAAGGATTTAAAATACCTTTTGCTGTCCATAGGAATCTATAGATTCATAAAAACATTCACAGCTGTGCTCATGCTTGAGAAACAGTTATGAAAATAACATATCCCTTATAGCTCATTGATGTGGAGAATTTACACAAGAATGAATAAAGGGTAGGAAAAGGGTTGTAACCTCACCTGTATCAACATTAAAGGTTTGTTTCAGAACACATATAGAAACCCATAACAGAGGACAGAAAAACTTGTTGGAAGAAATAGGAGAAATATTGGCTAAGCATTATCTGTATTGAATGAAAACTACAGAGGCTGCTTTGGCCACTGATGGCAAATTACGCAGACCAGACGCAATCCAGTAAAGCTTCCCAACAAACAAGTAGCAATAAACATCAGGGACAGTGGTATAAAATATGCCCAATTTACAATAAAAGTTTATAAAACATAGGAATACAGCATAAATATGCAAAGTACAAACACACAAAGATAAATTGGCAGTGCAGAGAATCCTCTTCCGGGAGCAAACTGTTGAACCTTAGAAAATATATTAAAATTTAGTTATTATAATATTGTTAAAGAGATAAAGGAAAGAGTTCATGACAACTAAAAGAAAGTATAAGGCTAGTATCCCACTAAATAAAATGTATAGATGAAGAAATGGAATTCATTTAAGGAAAAAAGACCAGGTAGATGTATTGGAGATGAGAAATATGATAATGGAATATTTAATGTTTTTTTTTTTCCAGCAGATCTGAGTAATCAGAAGAACGCAACAAATCTGAATGTAGGCAGTTGAAACCAATCATTGTGAGGAATAACAATAAGAGAATGCCGAAAAAAGAATGGAGTCTGAGATACATGTGAAGTATGTGCATATGTACCATCATAGGGAAGCAAGAATTCCACAACTGGAATGGAAAAACAGAAATATATATATATATATATATATATATATATACACACACACACACACACACACACACACATATATACACATACATACACGTATACACACACACATATATATACAGTATTATATATAATAGATAATGCTATATATTAATACTGTATGTATTAATTCTACACTTATTAAATACTACACACATTAAATATGCATATATGTACTATATATTAAATACTGCATGTATTAATACCATATGTATACATATACACATATATAGTAGTATTTAATACATATAATATAATAATATTTAATATATGATACATAATAGATATGTTATATAATAATATGCTTAATATTTAATATATTATATATCTATATATGTATACTGAGGAAACAATGTTTCCAAATTTGTCAGAAAACTTAAGGTGCATAAATGAGACTAGTACATTATAGGTAGGTAGAATAAAAGGCCCAAATTTTAATGCTGTGTAGGCATTATGAGCAAATCATTGAAAATGTTAAAAAATACTGAAAGCAACAAGAGAAAACTTATTTACACACAAGAGATAATCAATATGATTAATGGTTTTCTCTTGTAAGATATCATGACAGTCAAAAGTCAGAATAATTTTAAATCTCAGAAATAATTGCTTTCCACATATTTTAAGCTGAATAAGCAACAGAACTACCCTTGAAAAATTGGAAGAGCTGTCAAGCATTGAGGTACATGCCTGTAATCCTAGCACTCAGAAGGCTGATAGTAGGATTGTGATTATGATACCTGCTTGGACTACATGGAGATAACATGTCTCAAAAGACAAATACAAAGAATTTGACATTCCCTTTAAGACACTGAGAGATGCTGATGCTAGGATATTTCCACAACAAACTTCCTCAAAATTCTCTCTGATATAAATGAATGTGCCTGAGAAGGGTACATTACCAATATAATTGCTAAATTGTATTACATAAATATGTTTAAAATATAAATATATAATGCTTCTAACAAACATTTTTCTTGTACTTTGTATCAATACAATATGAGGTAATAATGAAATTATGTTGAAGAGTTTATAATTGGGAAAAAACATCTACTAGGATCATATAATGCAGAGGAAGAGACTATGTAATCTTAGAGTGATATGAATTGGCTAAGATCTAGATGATAATTCCAATCTCAAGAAGATCTACTGAGACAGCAGTTCTCAACCTGTGGGTCTTGACCCCTTTGCGTCAAAGGACCCTTTCACAGGGGTTGCATAAGACCATCTGCATATCAGATATTTACATTATGATTCATAACAGTAGCAAAATTATAGTTATGAAGTAGCAACAAAAATAATTTTATTGTTAGGGGTCACCAAAACATGAGGAGCAGTATTAAAGGGTTCCAGCATTAGGAAGGTTGATTACCACTGTACTGAGACATCAAATTTATATTCTAGCATAATAACAATATTATTGTATGGTAGAAAATATCTTACAAATAAAAATATTTAATAGGGAAAAATACAAATATAATACCCGTAATAATACAGGAAACCCGTATAAAAATAAAAGGCATGTGCGTTATCTGCAATAGCATATATACAGATGGAGTAAAATCTATTCAAAGGGCAGAGGTTGACTGAAAAAGAGCAAGATACAACTAATGAAACTTTACAAAGACATACTTCAGGTTCGAAGACACACATTTGAAAATATAGAAAAGATGCTGTATGAACTTTAAGGAATTAAGATTTGGGCTACTTTTCTGAGTAGGAGACAAAAAAAAAAAAAAACCCAAAAAAACATAAAAAGATCGTAAGACAAAATTATTACATCACACATGCTATTTAAATTGATTTAATCACAGCTCAGCAAAATAATATAAAATTGTAAAATACGTGAACTAATCAATAGAAACCGAAAATATAGAAAGCCAAGCCTGAGAGTAAGGCAGGAAGTAGGTGATTCAACAGTAAGCAAATATAATACACTTTAAATAATAATTATTAATTTGCAAACCTGGGAAAAGAAACGTATTTTTATAGGATGGAACATATTTCAAGATCTATATCATTTGAAAATATAAAAATCAGATTTTCACTGATATCAGTTCAATAGCAATAAGGATAGGACACAGAAGGTCTGAGAAGGGAGAAGAGAATTGTATGATGAAATTGAAACATGCCTTTAGTAATATGTAATCCTTTGTTCTTTACAGTTGCTGCTGAATGTTTAGAATAAAATTGGTATCCTAGGTTAATACATGGGCACATTTCTCCTGTCATTATCACTCAGAAAAATGTAAAGATCTTTTGATATTCTTATCTTTAGGGCTTTTGTTTTTTGGTTTGTTTGTTTGTTTTTGTTGTTTTGTTTTATGTTTTGGGGTTTTTTTGTGATTTCTTTTTTTGTTTTTTGTTTTTGTTTTTCTTCTGTCATTGTATAGCCTATATCCTAGAATTATAGACATACTTAACAGCTATTTTCCATTCAAGGCAATAAACTTAAAAGGTATAGCACCTAAATAATTTTACCATCAAATTTTGTGAAAATAACAGACACATGAATTTAGTTGAACTCACCTGAAATTAATAAATGATAACTTGGAAATGTTGTAGTAAAATTTCCCTATAATTATCAACTCTTTTTAATAATGAAAATATGAAGTAGAGAGTGTTCCTATCTTTTATTTCTGAATGACTTTAGACAACATCACTGAAATATGTACCTGGACAAAGAGTATAATCTTTATTACGTGGTTACTCTGGAAGGCAATGTGCTCTATGAGAAATGATTCTGACATCTGCATCAGTACATACTATTACACAGTTCCTAACCAACTCTTCTATGTAAAAAAGCTAACTACTTAAGAAACAAATAACTAAAAGTGTAACACTTTAATTACTATGTATATTATTTCTCATTAAGTGAAAAACCTAAGATTGGATATCATCATATACTAACCATTGTTTTTTAAATTACTACCCCCAAGTTGGTTTACTTTGGGGGAGCTCAGAATTTCCTTTTTGTTTATTTGTTGTCGATCTTTGTTTGTTTGTTTGTTTGTTTGTAATAAATCTCACTGTATAGCCAGGGTTACCTCAAACATGTGTGTAGCCCAGGTTAGCCTTGACCTCATGATCTTCTGTCCTCAGACTCCTAAGTATTTAGATTACAGGCCTGTACCACCAACAATGCTCTGTTCAGAGGCTTTTCTTTTTTTAAAAAAATAAAAGAAGATATATAAAGATGGTCTGTGGTGGTCTCTAGATATCACAAGAAGAAGATTTGATTTAGAATGCAATTTTAAGTGGGATAGATTTATCAGTAACTCAAATACTTGGAAGGTAGATACAGGAGGGTCAGGAGTTCAAGGCCTGTCTTAGCTATGATGGGCTTACAAGCACTGTCTCCAGTAATCAAAAAAGTAAAACCTATTAAAATACTCCTCCCCCATGCAAAATCAATATGATTTTTATCCCATGTTTCCATTTTAATATGTCTATTTTAAAGCAGCAGTAATGCAATATTCACAGCAGACTAAATTATTTGTCTCTACATAGTTAGTCGTCTTCATTTCGCTTTGGAGTAATGAAAAAGAAAGAGCTTCTTTATCGCTTCTTTGCAATTAAATCAAAATATGGAAATTTGTATTCATGGTGTGGATTTATGAGTGCAGATTTTCTTAAGAACAAGTAAATGAATTTTAACACCTGATGTGCATAGTATAAATCTGTTGGTTTATCTGCCCATACAGTATAAAGCATGTGGGGTTTTGGGAAGAGTTGTCTTCTGGAGGAATCATCTCATTCCTGTCTTAAGGATCTTTCAAAGTAAGCGTTTGGCAAAACATTTTTTATGTACAAGTAATAATGGCAAAAATGCAGTGGCCTGTGAGTTCTGAAGACTGCGCATACATGTGAACAGAGAAAAGTAAAAAAGAATGTATCTTAATTTCTCCTGCAGATGACAAATAATTGTTTATGAGGCACACATCATTTTGTTTTTATTTCTATCAGGATAGAGCTGCTTCAAATGTACATACTTTTAATATTAGCCCATAAACCACAGTTTATCTGTCAGGTTATTGTGGTTGTGGCAGTAGAATGGCATCCTCTAAACTCTTGGAAAAAAAGCTACACTTTCTTGCCACAATTATGGAGTGCTGATATTTTATGCTTCAGAGACCATTCTGAAATTTAATGCACCATTTGGTATGTACTTTATGCAAGATGTGGTCCTTTTCCTAGGCTTATATCTAATTCTCACATCCATGGAGTTCCCCAACACTGCTTTGATGTTGAAAGTCCAGAGATGAATTTACTAACCTGTATATTATGAGACTGATTTTACTGAGTGTATCTAAAGTTTCTGCAAGGTTGTTGTTCTACAACTCCTGTTAAGCAACTTTGAGAGAACTAATAATTTCAAATTTAGTCATAATTTAAGCAACAAATATTCATAGATATGATGAAAAAATGTGTCTGTACCTGCTTATTTTGGGAGGTATAAATCTATTTCTTTTGATTGCTTTCTTAAGATACTATAGACATTAATCCATGCTCACCCCATACATTACAATGGATAATATAGAACTTTTTCATCATTAACTTATAATAAATACAGTATAATGTTTAACTCTAGGTCATGGCTATAGTTATATCGAATGGTTTCATGTGTTCTTGGTACACATTTGTGGTTCAAACATAAAGTGATTTTTTCATAGTTCTACAGGAGGGTGTGTGGCAACAGGTTTGGCATATCTTAGTTGTTTTAGAGCTTAATTCTTGTTCAAATCACACACTCTTTCTTCAGAGTACTATAATATCTGGTGCCTAGTTTTCCTTCCTGTGAGTACATGCTGGTTTCTACCCATATCGCTGTACTCGTTATTCTTCCTAAATGACTTAGCCTCAAATGTAGTGAAGTACTGGGGCATCAGTATATACATTCCGATGAGACATAATTCATTCAAGGAAGAAGTGAGAGCTGACGATACTGTCCTAAAAATGCGAGTGCATAACCTAATACATTTGCTATGGTAATTAAACAGGTACTTATCTTCCCTCTGCCTTTAGAATTATGCTTAAAAATAAAATAAACTCACTCAGGTATCATAAAAATTGAAGCTGTGACATATAAAAAGCTTACGTGAAGTTTAAATCTCACAATGCGGTAATAACCATACTTCGTATATTGTAGTCATAATCATAGATGTTTACTTTCTTGTCAATGTCAAGTTGATTATACTTGTTCGTAGCTGTAGATTCACTAGACATAGACTTAGATTCAGGTTCAAAACCTGTTATTATTTTGCTAATTAAATAACCAGTTCTTGCTTTGAGCCTTAGAGCT
This sequence comes from Cricetomys ansorgei, assembly GCA_026225945.1. NCBI lineage: Eukaryota > Metazoa > Chordata > Mammalia > Rodentia > Nesomyidae > Cricetomys > Cricetomys ansorgei. The sequence continues at coordinate 14,895,683 of JAMJFZ010002812.1, forward strand.
CTAGAGTGCTTTTGGCCTCTTTATAATCTAATCTTAAGCCTAGAACTGGAAGGCTTCGGCTTTCATAAAATCTAAACTGCTAGCTTCATCCTTACCCTACTATGAGCATATTCCCTGCTGTAGCTCATTCAGCGCTCTTACACAAAGGTACATCACCATGGGTCTCTTATTCTTATTTCAAAGCAAGAAAAGTGTGATCATATTATCTATAGTTCAGTTATCTATAGTCTGTTATAATTTTCTGTTTCTGAAATTTTCATAATCCTAAAATGTATCAATTTACCAACTACACAACACTGAGAAATGCTTCCTGATATCCTTCAAGAAACCTTGGTGCTGGCCCTTCTTTTCTGTTCACACTGAAATCCTGAGCAAGCTGTTTTCTCATTTATCTTTAGAAGGTTCTTTCAAGCTTTTAATTCGCATACTCCCTTCACTCTATTTAAGGTCAATTTTTTGGCAGAATTTAGCTGCATGTGACAATAGAATGAAGTCCATATCTGTTTGTTCCTCTTAGACACATGATTCACACTATATTCTAGTCACAATTCTCTCTACAACTTCAAAAGCAGCAGCAACAAACTAGGTCCTTCTCTGATTTTCATTTCTAATCTTTCTTATGACAAACTATAGCAGTAGCTTCAGGGCAAAAAGTATCCTTTGCTAATATAATCTCTAGTTCTAGTCCTGGAGCCATGGAGTGTTTCAGCCTTCATACAGTCTACTGTTAAGCCTATAACTGGAAGGCTTCAGCCTTCATGCAATCTAGAATATTTAAGCCTCTGAGACCTACTGCTGGCTGAGCCATTCTGACTAGCTCCTTCTGAAGGCTGACTCTTCTGGTTTAGCTCACTTGCTGTTCAGTCTCAAATTCTTTTCTAAGATGATTGGTTCAAACTGATCTTGTATTCTGGCTTTCTGTTTCTTACCAAACTCTTTTGATTCTGTCAGACACTGGCTGGTTCTCTGACTGTCTCAGACTGTACTAACTATTCTGCTTGGCTTCAAACTGAATCACTCTTCCCATCTGATACATACCTCTTCTGATTTGTGTCTCTTCCTCAGACTGCTCAGACTGCTTTAGACTGCTTGCCTCATACTGCCTGACTCCTGCTTCATATTGCCTCTGAGCTCTCACTGTTCCATACTGCCTCAGTCATCCTCTGTGCTTCTCTGTCTTATCCTCAGTCAGACCAATTCATTGTTTCTGTGTCTTATCCTCTGTCTTTTCCAGATTGCCTGCTTCATACTGACTGAGATTGACTCTCTGGGCTGATATCTGCTTCCATATCATGAGAGATGAGCATGTCCTTACTCTGACACCACTCTGCTAACTCTTCCTCTGATTTGTCACTTTGCCTGCCCTTCACTCTGACTTATCTCAGATTTTACTTCTTGTCTGACACTGACTCCTTCTGAGCTCTGCTTCCAGTCTCCCAAGTTCTGGGATTAAGGGTGCATACCACCATTGCCTTCAGAATGCTGGGATTAAAGGTATGTGCTACCACAGCTTTCTAAAGACTGGAATTAAAGATGTGTTCAAACATTCTTTCTACCCTAGAGCAGCCATGCTGCTGGATTAAAAGATTAAATATTCCTCTACAACTAACTTAAGAATGATTTGTGCTTTTAAATACTCATATTAACCACATTTAATGCACATAATATTTTTATCTTAAGGTCTATAAACTTAAATACGTCTTTGCAGACCCAGTTGTTTTATTGCACACAGTTTCTTAAAAGGTACGTCATTTATTTTCTCCATCTACACGCTGACTCAAAGATTCATTTCCTGACTCTATTATACATAAAATGCTCCTCACAAACCCACTTGCTAATTCCATAATGATTTCTACATTTTAGATACTTCTAGTCTTGCTGTCACCATTCTAAACATCAGTATTTTCTACTGTGGTTGAAGCTAATGATTAAAATTGTACAGTCTAAATCAATATTCATTCTTATTTCATGCTCTTGTATGTCAGAAGGTCAGGCATAACATGATACAGGTGTGTCCTCTGCTTACAGTTGCAGGAGAGGCCATCATGATAGCTGTATCCTTTTCTCCTTTCCAGAGGCTGTGATAATTCCATTTGATTTCACACATGTGGGAAGACCATGTTACTAGTTGAATGCTAGACACTGTTATTTTTTTTTCTTGCTGATTATTACCTCCTTTACCTCCTAAATTCATCTGTATTCCTTTTCATGGGGTGAGTTTTACCTTCAGAGCCAGAAATAAACAGCTAATAGTCACATATTTAATACCTCTAGATTCCATCTCCAGTTGGCATACTGTTTTTAACTTACCTGAAAAGAATGCCTCTTCTAGACTATCCATTGCAAATCACAACCAATCTTCAGATTTATAAATTTAATCACATACCTAAAGTCTTCTTTTCCTTGATGAAATATAACAGATATTTACATAACCTGACAATGGATAGGTAGCCATTGTACACACTTTCAGACGCACACACTTTTCATATATTTAAGGAACTCTTTGGACTAGTGGTCAGATTGGAACCACAGTAACATTCTAGTGCAAATTTGGAATAGCTATGGAGTTAAAATAATATTTTCAATTTTTAATAACAATGTAAAGTGAAAATAATCTCTAAGTCAGTCAACAAAATAAATGCATTCTAATTTTAATTTTAATTCTTATAAATGAGAAGTCCGGTGCAGCAAAAGCAGTAATTTCCCAATCAGTTGCTACACATAGGAAATTATTTTAGCTTTGAAGTCCTAGGCACATCTAGTCATAGCACAGCTAGTGATATCTAGTCATAACAGCACAGCTAGTCATAGGTCAATGACAGAAAAGTTCGAAACAGGAGGCTTGAGAATGCCTTTACATTTGACAATGAAAGTAAGACTGCTTTAGCACTGGTATCAGTGAGTTCCCGAGTTTGGGTGGAGAGAAATATAATAATAAAATGAAAAGGAAGTGCTACAACTTGAGATCTAAAGGTCACTGGAAGGAATTTCATTTGAAGCTCAGTATAGTAGTAATTGCTCCAGCTACAAAACTGTGAAAATGACCCCTGAAATGGTTCCTTTTCTGGCACTGCTAATTGCATCAGCCTAGCTAGCACTAGAAAAGGAATCAGAGTAATTGGTGTGGCTTGATGAATTCAAGAGACTTCCTGGCCTCATTTCAATTGCACCAAATAACCCAGTGAGATAAAGCATTGCTACAATATTGAGGAAGTTATTCAGTGCATGAACTCAGCCTGCCAGACTTCTGCATAATGACTTGCTAAGGAAGAACAGACTGAGAAGTTATTTTCTGTGTATGTTTCAAGGCATAAATATACCTGGCACCCTATCCCGTGGTATATATAGGAAATAGCCACTCTAACAAGTGTTGAACCAGAATGAAAGCTGCCAATCTGCTCTTCAAGAGTGTGAGAGAAACCATCTGGTTCTGTCTTCAAAGAGTGTTTTCTCAAGAGGAATTGAGGTTAGAACTACTAAGCAAAGTAGAAGAATTTGTCACCTATACTGTGATTTAGATTATATGTTCATCTGATGACAAGCACATGCTACTATCAATGCAAAGTTAGGCACATCCGGAAATATAAAACTGGTATTTGGGCAGGGGGAATAGAAAATACAGATGGGCTTAAGTTTTTTTAATCCATATGAATAGCTAATGAATAGAGAGATGAAAATGGAATTTAAAAATTGTTAATTAAACAGATGTTGCTCCAAACACTTCTCTATCACAGAGATCTTTTTCATTTCAATAACTTTTAGAAACTTATTTGAAGAACAGAGAAACAGTGTGTAATGGAACTGAGCTACATTACTTGTTATTTTTATGACCTTTCTGAAAATGTGCCTTGTTTATAAATAACATGAATTTAAAATGATTTTTTGTTGTTTTTTTATAAGTAGCATCATGATAAATAGAATAATGGATATATATATATATAATCATAATCATATAAATTGGTTGAATATATATTTGTGTGTGTGTATACACACACACACACACACACACACACACACACACATATATATATATATATATATATACATATATATATATATATATTCAACCAATTTATATGAATATGATACTTTCCTGTTATGGAATGACTATTGACTCCCACTTGCCCAAAACATAAATGCCCACAATTTTACTCTTCACTTTAAATTCTCAGTCTTATATTAAACTAAATCTCTGTTATTTCCTGTCATATAGCTGTATAAATTCTCTTGAGAGTTAAGAGAGAAGCCATGTACACTGTCCTTCCCACAGTGCTAGTATGTGTCAATGATGTTGGTATTGAGTACTATTCTAAGTCAAAATGTTGATGATGTGCTTCTTTTTCAAAATGTGAGGATTTTCATTTACTCTTTGAGAACTTCATACATGTATATACTGTTCACACTATTCTATTCAACTCCTCCTGCTTCCCTTCCCCCTTCTGAAATTCATGTATCTTCTTTTTAATAATTTACACTTTAATTCCAGATAGTGATGTCTATATATTCAAGTATGTGGGATCATTTACAGAAGCATGTTTAACCTTCCAGATACCACATCCCTTAAGAAAACTTCCTCTCTCTGCCCAAGAAGCCATCAGTTTTCATTAAGTCCTCAGCTATGGATGAGAGCAGAGCTCCCTCCCTCCCAAGCTGAAATAATAACTCTGTTCTAAAGACTGGTTCAATAATATCAAACTGAATAATTTATATTTCTCTGTATCTTTAGCATATTTTCACTATCTCCTATGAGTTTGATGCATATTTGGGGTAAATCATAAAGCAGGAAATCTCTCAATTCAATTACTGTGCACTTACTAATTCACTTTATGACTTCAGAAACCTTACTTTATTCTAGACAAATATTAATGGATTTTTTCCAAGGGCTATTGTTACTATTAATGTATACATGTATGAAAATCTCATTACTTGAGAAAATACACTCAATCCATACTGTTCTTTTCAAATTTACAATTTACTTATATTTGTAACTTATACAACTCTAATACTTTATTTCTCTTTTTATAAAACCTTATACTTTTATTTAACTCATGTTTTCCGTTAAAGACTATTATCTTTTTATCTATACCATCAGGAACTTCTTATTCTGCCATTTTTATTTCCCTTCAAAAAAAATGAATACATGCATGAAGCACCTGTCTCCCATAACTAGAAAGGGTTTTTCTGTATATTTATTAATAGTTGAATCATAAAGTTTACTGGAGGCCAAGCAAAATAAGGTTGTTCTGATATCCACTTATCTTTTTTTTTCTCTCTTTTGAGACAGGGATTCCCTGTTGTACCTCTGTCCTAGAACTCACTCAGTAGATCAGGCTGGATTTGAACTCACAAAGATCTGCCTCTGCTTTCTGAATGTTAGAGGCACTTGTGCCATTACTGCACAGCCTGATATCTACTTATTTTAGGAGAAATCTAGATACCCACTGTGTACCATAACTGATCTTTGTTGAAACACTTTCTTTAAAAAATTGTCTTATGTGTATATGTGTATGAATGAATATATGGATGGACACCACATATGGGCATGAAGTAGCAAGATGATGGAATAGGGCACCAAATTCTCCGAATGTGAGTTATAAATGTCTGTGAGCCACCGTACAGAAGATAGGAAAGAAACCTTGGTTTCTGCAAAAATCTCTAGCCCTCAAAGATACATTTAAAAATAAACAATGTCTAAATTTAGGAACTGTAAAGTTTTTCTTCTGTTTTCATTCATGTTTACTTCAAACATTGAAGACATTCATAATGACTAATTTTTAACTAAAGAAAGTATTTTGAGATTATCTAGCGTCATAATAGACATAATATATTTTATGAAACATACATCAAGAGAGTTGTATTTCTGATACCACTTCATTGTAGAGGAATATTTAATCTTTTAACCCAGCAGCATATCTGCTTTGGGAAAGGATCACATTCAAAGCCTGTGTGATCCAGCTGGAATTCAGCATGTGCCCGTAAGTATCCCAACTCAGAAGGCAATGGTGGCACATATATTTAATTCTAGCTCTTAAAGGAAGCAGTTACTTCAGAAGCAGGTCATGGTTCTCAGTTCATGGCTCTCAGTTCATGGTTCTCCATTCAGAGTTCATAGTCAGTTCATAGTTAAGAGAGCTGCATTAAAGATTCAGAGAATGGAATAAAATTGAATCAGAGCATGCTAGTCAACCGAAATGCAGAAGCATAGTGAAGAACAGAATGAGTACATGCCTTTATTCCCAAGTCTGAGAGTGAATCAGAGTGAAGACTTGGCAGAGTCATGTCTGAGATGAATCAGAGTGAAAGACAGGCAAAGTGAAGAATCAAAGGAAGAGTTAGCAGATGATTCAGAGTAAGAACACACCCATCTCTCATGATATAAAAGCAGGCTCTCAGCTCAGAAAGGCAGTTAGAGAATAAGTCAGATAAGACACAGAGAGAGTTTGGGAGAAAGAGTCAGCTAACTGTGAGAGTCATTTTAAAGCTAAGTAGAACAATTCAGTCAGAGAAGTTGCAGGACTTAGCCAGAGTTAGAAGAGTTCAGTCAGAAATGAGGTATCTGCCTATTCCCTCTTCGGTTTCATTTCTGAAGGACCAGAGTCACAGTCAAGAGATAATCAAAGCATCTAATGAGTGTTATTCCACCAATGTCCTCTGTGCTTTCCTTTCACACTTATTTTGAATATAATATGCTAATACTAATGAAACAAAGGTGTTAAAATAATATTGGCTACTATTAGAATATTTTTTTGCCTAAATCTCTCATTTTATTCTTGTGTTTGATTTGATTCAAAACTGTAAGAGATACATTATGTATATTTTGACATGGTATTTTTTTTCCTGAAGTTTGTTTTTTATACCTTAATAAAACTGTTATTCTCAGGATAAACATGTGTCCCATAAATACAAAATAGTTTTATAACTATTACACACAGTCCTGTTCTACTTATAACTTGTAAGTTTGCCTCATAACTTCTTTCCTTGCTATTTTGTCTTCTACTTTGGAGTCTTCTTTTCCTCCTTTCTCATTGATATAGAAGTCTAATTACAATTGAGATTAGTGCCTTTCTGAGATGGAATACTAACAGATTATTAGTTCAAACTTCTGTTTGAAGTTTGTCAGCTGTATCTAGCAAGCTAGAAGTAATGCTATAGCCAAAAGAAACCATAACACCATCTTGTGTGGCAGTGGATCTTATCACATAAAGCAGAGCAAGAAAAATTGGAGAACATTTTAAATATAATTTAACTTTTAATTTAATCTTGTAATTGAATAAGCATAGAGATGGAATTCTGCATTTAGGTCCAGCCCATTTCAGCCAAATGTGACAATGAGCTATATTTCAGCCTTCACACAATGATTTAATAATAAGGTACCTAAATAGGGAAAACTGAAAATAATTTTCACTAGAATCATTAATAAAACAAGGATGTCTATTCACTCTGTTCTTCTTCAGTAAGGTAATTGAAAAATAACTGAGATCAATAAGAAAGTCAAAGGGAACACACACAAGAAAGAACAATATCAAAGTACTTTTGTTTGCAGAAGATGTTTTCTACATATAAGAAAACTGGCAAAATGACAACACAGAAAATGTACTTGCCTGAAGCAGCAGACACGGAACCTGTTGGGTCCCCCCAAATATGTCTTGCGGTTGCCTGGCCTGGTGCTTTGGCAGAATTTGCTTCTCAGAATGTATGTGAGGGAAGAGAAAGGAAGAGAAACAGAGAGGTGGGGGAGGGGCAGAGAGAAACTGTTGACATTGAAATCAAATAGTAGAATGTAAGAAAATCTGACACCAAGAAAGTATGCATCATTTTCTATGAGTAAAACACACCCTAGCTTTCTATAGGAAACCTACCTTTCTGAGAAAATAGGTACACATTAAAATTCAGTTTTGTTCCACTTGATTTCATTATAAATCTTGTCCTTCTATGGACCCTGGTCTCAGAGTCAATGGAAGAGATGAAAGAAAGGGCCTCAGGCACTCTGTATCCACATGCAATGGATCTCACAGATTGTGCGGTTCTGACTGCCTGAAGTTGCTTAGCAAAATATAAATATTACTATAAACAAAGAAAAACTCATATAAAGATATTGTTAAAAATTATATGTAGTAGATGTTTCATGATTGGGAATATTATTCAAAAATGTTATAAAGTATTTGCCAGGCTTTTCCCGTCTAAACTGGTTCTCTAGAGGAGGAGAATTCATACAATGAATATGTAATGAAAATGCATTGAGAAGAGTCATTGTCTCACACAGTACAGTCTGTGTAGTCCATCAATGACTTTGTCATATTGTAGAGGTTGAGAAATAAATACCTGCTAAGTCTATGTGATTGGATGACTCAGGAGTACAAATATGGGGCTACAATCACTCATGATTACTGGAATATTACGGCTATTTAGTCCATGATGGGAGGATGAATAACCTGGGTTTTCATATCAGCAAAGGCATCGACAAGTCAGCAGCATTCTTCCACAGAAAGCCAGATGCATGCACTAGCCAACAAGAGGGAAAGAAAGCAAATAAAGAGTAAAGGCTTTCTCTTTGAGTCTCCTTGTTCTTGGGACTCACCTGGAAGATGCTGCCCACAGTCATGGCTGGCCTACCCCTTTTATTTAATTAAGAAAACCTCAGGCTAGACCAATGGCTCAGAGATTAGAAGTGTCCTCTGCTCTGTCAGAGGATGGAATTCAGTTTCCAACACCCACATCAGGCGGCTACCAGGGTGTAAGACAGCAATACTGGTTCTGACACCATCTGCTAGCCAACAAAGTCACCTGCATTACCACGCATATGCATACTCACAATGTTTAAAGAAATTAAGTGTTTTAAGAACCAAATATGTCTCATATGTCTTCCACAGATTTTGTCATGGTTGATTTCAGAGCCTGTCAAGATCAAGTTACTAAAAACCACAGTATTTTCCATTTTTCCTAGGATGTTTGCCTTATTTTATGCTCACTACTTTCTGATTGTCAATTCCTTGCAGTAATGACATGTCATCTATATTCATTTTAAGTAAAAAAAAAAAATTATTGGAAGTGTATGTCAAAGAATAGGATTTTTGTAGGTAATTTTTAGCTTCTGTGTCATTAGCTAGAGCTGTGAGACAATCAATACTCTGCAAGAGCATTCTAACAAGAATTTATGTCAAATGAAGCTGAAGGTTTGAGATAATTAACATTAAAAATATGTAATAGTCACTTAGTAATGTGTGCCATAAACACCTTCCTTCAACAAGAATATGTATTTCATTTCAAATAAAACTAAAGTAATAAATAATGAGAAGTGAAACAATTTAAATAATTTTTTAGACAAAGACCAAACAAAAAGTTTGTCATTTTCTTTGGTCCACAAGGAACCAAATAGATTTTCCTTTAAAAGACTCGGGATACTGTCATGTTCTCTCAGAGGGCAACTGCTTTCCAAGGAAATCTGGTCTGCTTTAACTCTCTTATATATTATGCTTTGATATGTCCACATTTAAAGTTGATCCTCTCTGCCTATTAAATGTTAGTGCTATTAGTATGTTATTTTCCAATAATGTATCTAAAATGTCCATTTAAAAGACAGTTTAACGTTATTTACAGTTAAAACCCCATGCTGCTTGATGTCCTTGTAATTTGCGTCAATTTGAGATCCTTTCTGATAACAACATTTTCAAAATCTTATTTGTGGATGTAAGTTCATTAGTGGGAAATCACTGCTTAAGTATTATACTACTAACCATTCTTTAAAGGAATCTTCAAGAAGATTTGCAGGACTGTAAAGAGATTACTGTAGTCATCCTGACAATAAATTACTGTGAAGAATTTTTTTTCTCTTTACACAAATATTGTTCTGTTTTCTTTTCTTTTGTAGACCTGACCTCTTCATATATTTCCCACATTAAATATGCAGAGAGTGTAGCCTATTGCCAAGTGTTTAAAAATGAATGCAATATGGAGTTGCTTTAGTTTCACTTACTGTTTGAAACTTATATATCAATAGGAAATAGAATCTTTGTTTTATAAAAGACCCACACATCACTTTAACATCTATTGTCTACCTTGTGACAATAAATTTGAAAAGTTGAGTTAATGTTCTTAATAGTTACTTTCAGACTTACTGAAAAACTGAGACCATAAATTCTGCTTGGATAATCTTTATGCAAATGCTTGAATTCTGATCACTTCTTTTACTGAAAGAAGGCTTTGTAAAATCCCTTACCTTTACTATTATGATTCATCAATGAGCATTGACTCTTGTTCTCAACCCTTCCTCAGGATTGAGCTTCCATGTTGACAGCAAAGAAAACATGATTAGAATTTTATATACTCCCTTGACTAGGATTTTAGAGAACTATTCAAAAGGGTCCATGTTTTTTTTTTAGATATTCTTTGTCTAATTATTATATAAATAAATTTCTTCCAAAATACAGACATTCACATACAAAAAGAATCAAACAGGATAATCCTTAGTGCTCTGTCTGAAGATCTGATCCATATACAAGTATACATATTTAATGTTAATTGTGAGGCTTAGAAGCCAAGATATAAAGTAGCCTGAATTATAAATGTCACCTACCCCCAAATCCACAGATTATACAAAGATTTACTTCCTTTAATGTAGACAGCATCACTGTTAGCATATTATAGTCTTTAATGATGGATTAGTTCATAATGGGAAGTCCCCATGTCAAGATTCCCCATTCCCATTCATTAAACCTGAGTTCTTTCTCTTTGAGATTCAGATGTGCATACTGGTTCCTTTCTGGCTTCAGTGCTTGAGATTTCCAACCTCTGCAAAGTCAGATCTGTGTACTATATTCTCCACCAGATCAAACACCACAGAATGTAACTACACTTGGAGATAGGGTAGAAAATCTGTCAGATGAGCACAAATTGCTGACCTTTATTCTGGGTGATTGGCTTATAAAAAAAAAGAGAGAGAGAAGAATGGAAATCAAATATTCAGGGAAATGACATGGAAGTTGAAGGAAGACAAGCTGGGAAGAGAACAGTGATAGATGAGAGGGAAGGAGCAAGAGAGGTTAATTGTGAGTGAATATGATCACATATGTATAAAATATGTATATATGTATTTTAAAATGTAATAAAAAATATTATTATATATGAGTATATGATAATAAAATATTATTTTATAAAGAGAGAATCTATTAGCAAGAGAAGAAATAACATCTTTCAGAAGAAGTCAGTGTTAAAGATAACTTGATTTTAGAGTCCTAAATTCCATAAATGCTAGAAAACAAAATGTGGGAACTTAACAGGCAAGCATGTTTCTGCTAAAGTTTAAGACCTGAGTTCAACGGGTCCCACATACTGTAAAGAGAGAATCAATTTCCACAAGATGTCCTCCCAGTTCCTCACAAATACCACAGCAATCTGCCCTTCTCAAAATGAGTACGTGTTAAAAATGTGTGTCCATGACTTGGTTTCTAGTTTGTACTGAAGGTAAACTCTGGAGACTATACCTATACAGCCATGTAGTTATTGTTCCAGGAATTGATAGAATACCTATATAAGCATAGAATACATACCTGCTAGAACTTTTCTTTGCAATATATTGGGAAAGACATTCTTTATTTCTTACTGAAGAAAGAGCTATTAGAAGTCATCTTAATGTCACAAGTTGGTTGTTCTAGGGGACAAAACCAACTCAATTATATTAAGGCAGAATTCTTACAGGGGACATACCAAACTAACCTGAATATCTTGAATTATATAAATCAGTTAGTTATCTAAAATTGAGGCCTATGAAATTGCTGTTATGTGACCTTCATTTTTATCAAAAAGAACAAGATCGTGCTGATAAACTTGATATGTTACTCAATCTTAAAATCTGATTACAGGTAAGAAACCTGTCTTGAGGGGTGGGCTATAAAGTCTTAAATCTCTAGGAAATTTTATTTTTTAATTGCTTATGAAATACAAATTTAACTATAGACTGCCATGAAAAAAACAACTTAAATCATGTGTTCAACTATTGGAATTCTCTTAAAAACTTTCAAAGATATTCTGGATTTAGCTATAGACACACAAAGTCATCTGACAAATATATAGAGTCTTGATATAACTCAATTACTTATATCCAGAGTCTGTTTGTCTTCCAAACAAACATTTGTCAAACTTTGAGATTTTCTTGTGATAGACAATTAGGCTTTAAGGTAAGCCAATTAAAACTCCTGGTCAAAGTTGTTTCCCTAAGTAAGGTGTTAGGCAAATTGTTATATGTATATATTTACAGTTCCTTGAAGTAAGTAACCATGTTCTCCTTGAAGGAGCATTTGTTAATCAAAGTATTATTAAATGCTCTTATGATAAGCAGAATTCTCTAGGATCCATGTTCTTGTCCACAATAGCTATCATGGATAAACATTGAGTGAAACACAGATATTGCAATTTATCCCCAAATCTTCACTTGATATATATATATATATATATATATATATATATATATATATATATATATCTGAGAAAATGTTTTACTCAACATGGTCAAACTAATGTATTACTTTTTATAACATTCTGTATACCATATAGGATAGTTTTCTTGGAAGAAAAGTGTCTTGATGATATTTGTTAGTTTCTACATAAATTATGCCTCAAATATATTCATTCTTGAATGCCGAGTTATATAATAAAATCATTCTCACTTTATTGAACTTTCTAAGATCTAGTGAGGATTTTGTTACTTGGATTAAATACAACTACTAGCTAACATTCTTTTTTTTTATTTTATAGATTTGAGAATGTATTCCACATTCTGTAAAATGCTTCTCTCCTAGAAATCTTCATGCTTCAGCAGCATCCTGCATTTAAATTTGTAAACCATTCTTAACCTTCAATAGTCAATTCCTTGTTTCTGACTATACTCCATCATAACTAGAACTTTTTGAAGAGAGTAAATTTTCATTTATCTTGGTATGTTTGGTATATATGACATATTAGTGTTTATGAAAGAATGAATAATTATTAAAACATAATAATATTTCTTTTATATACTGCGGTGGTTTGAATGAGAATGGTCCTCATAGACTCATGTTTAAACACTTAGTACCCAGTTTTGGAACTGTTTGGGAAGTATGCAGAAACATGACCTTGTTGGGGGAGGTATGTCAGTGCAGGCAAGCCTAGAGGTTTACAAAGACTCATGCCATTCATAGCCACCCCCTCCAAAGCTTTGTAGTTGTGGATCAAAATGTGAATTCTCATCCATCCTTTTGTACCACCAACATGAACACTAAATACCTAAAACTATAATCCAAAGTGAATGATTTCTTTTTCAAGCTGCCTAATTTGTGACATATTATCACAACAATAGAAAATTAAGGCAGATGTAGGTACCAGAGAGCAGGCTATACTGCTGTGACAGACATGACCATGTATTTTTTATTTTGTTTTGCTTGTTTGCTGGATGAATTTTGAAGACATTAGAACTTTTAACCAGTAAAGTTGTAAAACACTATAATATGAACATTATGGTCCATTCTAATAGGATCGTTGAAAGCTATGTGGAAAGTAGAAGCCCAGTTCAAGAGGTTTTAGAGATTGATGTTAATAATGTGGATAGAGACAATTCTTGTCATATTTTAAAAATGGGTGTGCCTGTCTTTTACCCTTATCCTAAGGACTTTCCTGAGGCTACATTAAAAAGTATTAGACTAATTTATTTGGTGGAAGAGATTTTAAGACAGCCTAATATTAACTCTGTTTCATTGTTATTAGTATTCACTCTCATACACATCTACAATGAGATAGAGCACATAGGGAAAAAGAAATACAAAATGTACAGTTTACAGATAAACAAGAACACCACAAAATTTAATGTTGGAATAGAGATGTTTGCACTAAAAGAGGTTAAGTAGAGGCCTGATCTGAAATGGGATAAAGGCAGGATACCCTCATTGTAAGATTCAACCTAGAAAAGAAGGAATGTCCTGATCCTAAAAGACAGCAGCAAAGGAAAGCTTCTGCAAATGTAATGTTGGAGGGGAAGGCACCATTTCAAGTAGGCTGTCAAAGCTGACAGTGTTGTCCACAGGGTTCTGGTTTGGGAGTAATGAAAGATATATGAGCAAAGTGGTTGTATAATCTTCTGTAGTTATGAAGTATCACTGAAGTCAGGCACATGGGTAGGGAGTCCCCATGCAGGTTTCCTGCATGGAGACCCTATGAAGTACTGCATAAAGCTTTAAAAGTGAAGCCTGGATTGCATTGTATACCCTAAGATATTTCATGATAGATCTGTGAGAAATCTGTCAAAAAGAGCTGCAAAGAAGAAGCGGAGCCATCCTGGCAAGAGAAGTATGTTGTAAGCAGCAAAGCTGGAAGAGAAGAGCCATTTAAGCCTTTGATATCAGACATGGACTATAGGATTTAGAGTCTTCCCTGATGCCTTTGTGTTTTGCTTTGGTTCAGTATTTCCTCGCTATACTCTCCTTGCTTCCTTCTGGAATATTAATATATATTCTGTGACTCTTTTGTTGGAAAAATGTAATCTGCTTTGGGATTTTACTTGGGATTGCAGTTAAGATACTACCTTGAATCTCACAAGGGATTTTGGATTTTGAACTTTTAAACAGTGTTGAGACTGAAAGACTATGGGAACTTTTAAAGTTGCTTTAAATTAATTTTGCATTGTGATATGGCCAGAAGCCTATGGAGGGCAGGGAGTGGAATGTAGTGATTTGAATGAGAATAGCCCCCACAGGCTTAAATACTTGATCCCCAGTTGGTGGAACTGTTGAGGAAGAAATAGAAGATGTGACCTTGCTGGAGATAGAGTGGCAGTAAAGTTGGGTTTTAAGGAATAAACAGATTCATGCCATTTCCAGTCCATAACCCCCTCAAGCCTTGTGGTTATAGTCCAAGATGTGAGCTCTCAACTCTTCCTTTATTCAACCATCATGGAATCTAATCCTATGAAACTAGAAGCCAAATTAAAGGACTTTCTCTTGTAAGTTGCTTTTGTGATGGTGTTTATTGTTTGTTTCTTTACAGCAATAGAAAAGTAATAAGACACACACTTATGAGCTTAAAGTAAAACATTTAAATTGAAATTTGATGAAAAAAATAAAGGAAAAGTTTACACTATGAAGGGCAGAACTCCTTGACAAAGGAGAGAATCCAAGCCTAATCTTGCAGGGTAGGCCAGGAACTAGAGACTGTACGGCCAAGAGATGATTTTAATGGTATCCTGTTCTATCATAGATCAGTACCTAGTCCAGTCTCCATCAGAGAGGGTTCTGCCAGTTGCTGATAGGAATAGATTCAAAGGCCCATAGCCAAACATCAGGCAGAGCTCCGGAAAACTAGCAGAAGAGAGGGAGGAGGCATTTCAGGACGAGAGGGGTCTGGGTCATGAGGAGAGAAGGACCCATGGAGTTAATGGAGCAGTGATATTGGGGTCCTTCAGGGCCTGATGTGGAAGACAGGGAATCTGAAGGATCTCCTAAATACGTAATGTGGTTGTCTGGCTTGGAGTTCTTGGGGCCCATTTCCTCCAGCTGGGCTGCCTGGTCCACCCTCAATGAGAGGACTGTCCTGTTTGAGTGGTAACCCTAGGAGGACTGCTTTTTTCTATGGGGAGAAGCAGGAATAGGGGAGTAGAGTGTGGCTGGGGCTGGGGAGAATATATAATAGGAGGAAAGGGAGGATGAGGGGAGCTTGGAGGAATGGAGAGAACATAGAAGGGGTGTTGATGTATACTATACAAAAGAAGAAAAATAAATTAAAAATAAATAAAATTTAAAAACAGAAATTTTGAAACATATGATGTTTTGACTTTGTAGTGATAAATTTTTATAAATGCATCTTTTCTCACAGTTTGCTAATTCCCTTTTCAGCGTATTTCCTCATTTGATTTTCTCAACAAGCCTATTAAATAAAGAAGGTTAATATCTTCGTAGAATCAAAACTGTGTCTTATAGAGATCTAACAACTATTCAAAGAGAATAAGAAAGTCATTTCCCCTATGGAACAGATATTTTCCAAGAGATTGGATATATTATATATTTGTAAGATACCTTAAAAGTTAAAATTAATTATGGAAAAATAGTTGTCAGCAGATGAAGATAAAGACTTGCTCCAAAGCCCAAGGATATTTTCTGTGATTCATTTATAGAGAGGCCTGCCAAAGGCCACCAACAACATCCCAGTCTGCTAGTGATGTCTCAAGTACTTTCTGATCTACTGGATAATATGGTCTGGCCCAAAGTAGAGCAGCCTGCACAACAGCCTGGACCTGTTGAAGAGCCTTTGTTTCCAGGCCCACTCAAAGTTAGCAGATTTCGGAGTCAACTGGAGTAACACACTCAACTGAGAAGTGTGCTCTCTCCAGAATCTAAATACATTTACTAAGCATTACATCTCATTCTTGGTGGTAGGAGTGGCTAGGTACAAGAACTTATCCTTCACCTGAGAAGGAATATCTCTGCATGCTCCAGATCACCAAAATTCTAGAAATTTATTCAAGTTGGAGGTGCTTAAATCTTCCTTTGTTGTTCATTAGTGCTATCAACAAATCTAAATTCATTGTTACCTGTTGCTTACTTGTTTCAGTCAGTATAATAACAGCAATATAGTGGACCTGTGTTATATTTTGTTGAAAAGTCAAGTGGTCATGGTCCTAAGATTATTTTACACTAAGTTATGACACAAGTTTCGAGAGTTACTTTACCCTTTAGGTAAAACTGTAAAGGTATAAAGCTGGCCTTGTTAATTGAAGTAAATTTTAAACAGATACAGAAGTCATTTTAAATAGATACAGAGGGGGAAAAAGCATATGGTAGATCAATAACTGCATACCATGCATCAGGAGATATGTTAAGCTGCTCAAGTAAGGACATTATATCCGGGACAGAAGCTGCAATTGGAGTCACTGTCTTATTAAGTTTTCAATAGTCAAATGTAATCCTTCATGATCCATCTGTCTTCTACATAGGCCAAATATGAGAGTTAAAGGGAATGTAGCAGGAATCACCACCCTACATCTTTCAAGTCCTTGGCAGTGGCATTAATGCCTTCTTATGTGATTGATTCTTCTAATGTAAATCTGTAATGAATAATAATTTCTCACAATAAATATGATTACATGGTCTTCTTAGCCTGCATACTTTAGAGAGTCATTCATAATTTATATGCTAATGTCCATCCTATTCTTAGTATTAAGATACAGTCTCTGAGTTGAAGAGCTCACATGATTTCTATAGAAACCCCCCAATCCTTCTTTACAATATTTAGATACAAACTTTGTTGAAAAAGAGGTGAACTTTTGTCCTAATGAAAATTAGTCAGGAGGACTAGATTAGAAAATTAGATCAAAGGACTGAGAAAGATAGAGAGACAAAGAGACAGAGAGTCTATGCCATTATGAAAGGGGCTTTGGTAATTTAGCATTTCTGAAATTATAAAAGTTACCATCATATTTGATTCATGGGGGTCTAAACTCTTAAATTTTGGAATAGTCCTTTGATGGAAGATAGCTTGTAGCAAAATTCAAAGATGAAGATTCTCTGGGAAGGGCAACAGAATCTTAGGAATCAGGTTATATAACTGAAGATAACAAGGCATAAGGCAAAGCACCATGTAACCACAAAAGGGAGTTCACAGTACCCGAGGGTGTGGCAAGTTCAAGTGTGTGTGTCAGCTGTCCATGCAGGAGCTAACAACTATGAAGCAGTGGGCAATTTTCCAGCGAATGTTCTTTGAACATTTTATAAACCACTTAGATATGCATCTCTTTAGCTAAAACATAGTTAATGAAAGCATAGTGCTAAAAGGAAAAGCAAGAATGCACCCATAATTTTAGAGACTCATAAATTTCTCTGGTAATATTCAAAGATTTCCTTACATTGAGAGAAATAAGAGAAAAGTTATTTCTACCTTACTTACAGTACACTGTGGTGAGGGGAGATCAAAAAGATTGTCAGCAGGAGCAAAAGTGTGAGCGACACTAATGTGGGCAGATAGAACACGAGCAAACAAAGGCTAATCAACAGGGCAAGAAGGCCACAAGGAACAGAGCTTTGGGGAAGGTCAGGTGAGATGTACATTAGAAGTAAAACTACTCTGGCCTTAGAGGGCTCCCAGAAGGACGTTAACAGAAAATGGCTTTCTATGTTACAAGCAGAAATTAGTAAGCTACTGGTCATAGAAACAAAGTGTGCTAAATTAGCACGTAAACTTCCATAAGAAGAAAAGTTCAAGGAGTCATTTTGCAGTATTGTAGTTATACTAGCAGATATACATTGGCAAATGATGCCTGTGTATAAATGTATTCTCTTCAGAATGAATATCTGTCTTTAATGGACATATTGGTAAGTAGAAGGTGTTATTTGAAATATAAACTAAACTTAGGATGCGTGTAAAATAAGGATTAAATAAATAAAGGATTTGTCTATGACCCACTAACAAAAGTGAATGTTTTCACCAGAAATCAGATCAAGTCAAGATGGATGACAATCTGGGGGGTTATTTTTAAAAACTCCTCTTTTAACAGATAAACTTCAGAAAACTCAGGCATGAAAATCATGTCAAGTCAACCAATATCTGAGTGAATCCAGGACAGAAGTTTCAACTTGACTGTTCACTATGCTTAGGTCTCAGCTGCTCAGCAAGGCTCATTACTGTTCTAAGATTTTTAGGAAATAGAACCCCACAAAAAGAATCTGTAAATCAAAAGGGGTCAGTCAAATAATTTAACATAATCTACAAAGTACAATAAGCTCAACAAACTGGGTTCTCTCTCTAGAGTGTCTTCATTTATATCATTCACATCTAAGTTTTCTTCTCATCACGAGATTATCAAATTCTGTATTCAAACGTGAACTGTCATTTAAATGTTTGCAGCATCAAATAGCTCACTAAAAGGAGGTAGAGGAATTGAGAGTACAAGTCTTCCTCTGAAATTTGAACATGGAGAATATGCTCAAATTATTTTTTTCATTTATTATTTTCTCTAGCATATTACATCTTGACCCCATCCTCAATTCCCTCCTTCCTGTGTCTCCCTCCATCTCTTTGTCCTCCAGAATCACTCCCCTACTTCCACTCAGAACAAAGCAGACCTCCCAGGGTTATCACTCAAACAGGGCATATAATGATGGGACAAGGCTAGGCTCCAGTCCCTAAATCAAGGTGAGGGAGCCCAGAAGGCGGAAAAGGATCTCAAGGCAATTAAAAGAGTCAGAGATTCCCCACATACTCCATTTTTTAAGTGTTCTACAGGAACACTAAGTTAGGTAACAATAAAATATGTGTAGGGGACCCTGCATGCTCCATGTCTGCCCCTACACTCTCTGTGAGCACCCAAGAGTCCTGGTCAGTTGATTCTGTGGAGCTGATATCCTAGTGTCCTGAAGCCCTCTGGTGCCCACAATCCCTCCCCATCTCTACCAGATGTTTGGCAGTGGGTTTCTGCATTTGTTCCCCTTGTCTCCTGTACCAATGCATTCAAGGCTATTCTACATGTTCTCTTCTATCAGGTTCAGTGTATCTGTCTTTATGTTGAGGTTTTTGATCAACTTGAACTTGAGTTTTGTGAGGGTGATAAAAATGGATCTATATGCATTCTTCTACATGCAGACGTCCAAGTAGACCAGCACCATTTGTTGAAGATGCTTTGTTTATTCCATTGTATATTTGTGGCTTTTTTTAAATAAAAAATCAGGTCTCCATAAGTGTGTGGATTTGTCTGAATTTCAATTTGGTTCCATCGATCAACGTGTCTGTTTTTATGCCAATAACATGCTGCTTTTTGTTTGTATGTTTGGCTTTTTGTTTTGTTTTGTTTTGTTTTTAAAAAGCTTTGTAGTACAGCTTAAATTGAGGAATAGCGA
This sequence comes from Cricetomys ansorgei, assembly GCA_026225945.1. NCBI lineage: Eukaryota > Metazoa > Chordata > Mammalia > Rodentia > Nesomyidae > Cricetomys > Cricetomys ansorgei. The sequence goes on from JAMJFZ010002812.1 coordinate 14,915,530, forward strand.
TATCTCTGCAAGTTCTTTCATTATTCAGGATTGTTTTAGCTATCCTGTTTTTTATCTGTTTGTTTGTTTGTTTTTCCACATGAAGCTGAGTACTCTCCTTTCAAGGTGTATAAAAGATTGTGTTGGGATTTTGTTGAGCATTGCATTGAATCTGTATATTACTTTTATTAGGAAGGCCATTTTTACCATGGTAATTCTACCAATCCAAAAGCATGAGAGATCTATCTTCTGAGATCTTTGATTTCTTGCTTCAGAGGCTTGAATTTTTTGTCACACAAGTCTTTCACTTGCTTGATTAGAGTTACCCCAAGATATTTTATGTTGTTTGTGGCTATTGAAAAGGTGTTGTTTCCCTAATTTCCTTATAGGAGGGCTACTGATTTTTTTAAGTTGGTCTTGTAGCCAGCAACTTTACTAAAGTTGTTTATTGGCTCTAAGAGTTCTCTAGTAGAATTTTTGAGGTTGCATTTTGTTGTTGAAGTTTATTTTTAGTTGTGTACAAAATAATTGTTTTATGCATTGTTAGAAAAAGGTATGCATAGGCCTTGGCATTTTATAGTATCTTCATGTTTTGGATTTCTGTGAGGGATGTTTGGTTGCTAATGACTTGCAGCTGAGGGGTTCTGAAGCAATAAAATACCTGAGCTCAGATGATCACGGGATCTGCTGTCAATAGCGTAGGGCACTGGCCAGCACGGTGGTTCTCTCTGCTGAGGTCTACCAGAGTTTGAGTCTATGAAAATGCCACTGTGTCTTCTTGGATGAGCCACCACAGCAGCTTCCAACAACAGCATTTGTATGTTATCATATCATCTGCAAATATCTTCACTTTTACTTCTTCATTTCCAATTTGTATCCATTTGATCTTCTTCTGTTGTTTAATTACTCTAGCTAGTTTCTATGTTGTGTAATAATTTGAAGAGTATTGGACATTAACTGTTCTTTGAATGTCTGATAGAAATCTGTGCTAAAACTGTCTGGTCCTGGGATTTTTTTTTTTTTTTTTTTTTTTTTTGGTTGGGAGACTTTTAATACCTGCTTTACTTCCTTTGGGGGTTATAGGTCTATTTAAGTTATTTATCTGATCTTGTGTTAACTTTGGTAGGTGGTATCTATCAAGAATATTATCCATTTCTTTCAGATTTTTCAATTTTGTGGAGTACAAGTTTATAAAATATGGCCTAATGATTCTTTGAATTTTTCTCAGTATCTGTAGTTACATCTCTCTTTTCATATCTGATTTTGTTAATTTGGATATTTGCTCTCTGGCTTTTAATTAGTTTGGATAAGGTTTTGTCTTTCTTCTTGATTTGCTCAAAGAACCAACTCTTTTCATTTATTCTTTGAATTTTTCTCCTTGTTTCCATTTTATTAAATTCAGTGCTCAATTTGATTGTTTCTTGCCATTTATTTTTCTTGAGTGTGATTGAATTGATTTCTTCTAGAGCCTTCAGGTGTGCTGTTAAATTGTTAGTATGAAATCTCTTTCCTTTTTTTGTAGCACATTGTGCTAGAAATTTTCATCTTAGCATCACCTTCATTGTATTCCATAAGTTTGAGTATATTGTATATTCATTTTCATTGAATTCCAGAATGCCTTTAATTTCTTTATTTCTGTTTTGATCCAGTAGTCATTCAGTTTAGAGTTGTTCAGTCTTCATGAATTTATAGCATTCTGTTATTGCTGTTGCTGTTGAAGTCTATCTTTAATCCATGGTGGTCAGCTAGGATGCAGGGGGTTATTTCAATTTTCTTTTATCTGTTGAGACTCTCTTTGTGACAATGTATACAGTCAGTTTTGGAGGAAATCCCAGGCAGTAGTGTGAAAAAAGGTATATTCTTTTGTGTGGGGGTGAAATGTTCTATAGATATCTGTAAGGTCCATTAGGTTTATAAGGTCTGTTAGCTCTGGTATGTCTCTGTTTAGTTTGTCTGGATGAACTGACTGGTGAGAGTGGAGTACTAGTCTCCTACTCTCAATGCATGGGCAACAATGTGTGTTTTAAGCTTTAGTAAAATTTATTTTACAAACATGGGAACTATCTTACATTACTTAAACTACACCAATAAAGCACCTTGCTATGTCAAGGAAGACTGAGTTCTCCAATGGGAGTGTCCATAGGGGATTTCAAAGTAGATTCCAGAGTTCTAAAAGACAGGTGTCTCTGACAGCAGTAACAAAAGAATTTTCTAGATCAACACTCGGAAGATCACATGCAATGTACAGTAAGAAATAATTTCATTTAAAAAGATTTATGTTTAGAGTGTGTGTGTGTATGTGTGTGTATTCCTTGTGTGTATGCATACACATGTACAGGTGCCTGTCATGGCTAGAAGAAAGTGTCAAATCTCCTGGAACTTGAGTTACAGGTGGCAGTGAACCACTGGACTTGGGTGTTTAGAACCAAACTCAGGTCCTCTGCAAGAACAACAAACACTCTTAACCACTCAAAACTGAAGTTAAGAAATCAAACTTTTAATTTTAACTACTGGATTTCAATTATGGTTTCTGTTTAATTCTGGTGATCTGAGGTATGCTATTTTAAACTTTTAGGGCTTATTTTGTCTCCATATCCAAAAAATATTTGAAGAGTAGAATTTGTAAAATTGTTAAGAAATTTAAAGCAATTATACAAAGTAATTAACCATTCACTAGCCATTTTGTAAGTATCTTCTTGAGTGCCCAATTGAAATATTCTAATAATAACCCAACAGAGCTCTACCCTAAAACATGTGGTAATAGTGCTACCTGAACCAGGAACATAAAGCTTCCATGTTCCAAATTTCCTGTTTGTTAATTAGAGTTCTCTGTGCAAATCATTCTATCCCTCTATTCTTCGTAGTTGCTTCTCCTCCTACATAGAAATGAGTTCAAAAGGTCTATAATTTCAAGTTTGTCCTAGTTTCCTCTGCTCCATGAAATTCAGGTAGCTGTGTGATATTTAACAGTTCATTTCACTAAAAATGTAACACATTATTTTGGGATTCTGTGACTGTTACCTGATTTATTTAAGTAAATTTTTCCACTGAAAGCTTTAGTTTTAAAAGTGGAAAAGCATGTTATTAAGAACTTTATTTTTTCTAAACCTGGACTATATATTAATTACCTAAGGTTATTATAATAAATCATTATTGATTAATATCATGAAACAAGGGAAATTATTAAAGGTTGTGGATAGAAGAAATCTGACATTCTGAAGGTCTTGTCTCCCACAGAGACACTTCATGGAAATTAGTTTCTTATTTCTTCCAGCTTCAGGTGGATGTACTGTCATACCTATGTCTCTACCAGTGTTTTTATACTACCTTCCTTTATTTGTGTGTTGATTCCCTTTGTCTTTCATTTAGGGCAACAATAGTGAACAATAGTAAATTACTTCATTTCAAAACCTTTGTTTACATCTGTAAAATTGTTTTATTCCCAAATAAGGTAAATTGGACAAATTCCAAGGATGAGGGTTTATTATAGTTGATGGCTAATTACCTCTGCAAAGTATTAACCAAGGTCCTTGTCTTGGAGTACTTTTTCCTAGGGATCGGTTTTGCTCCTATAGTGCATGAGTTGATTCACAGTGTTTGCTTGTTTGTCTGCCTTTGAGAGTCAGATTATTTGAAAGTTAAAGTTGTGACATTGTAAAAGTAAAATTGCTTTGTAGCAACTCCATTCAGTGTCCGTACATCCAAGCCAAGACTTTAATATTAAACTGCCTGTAGAAATTGCTTAAAGTACGCATGGAGACATCACATGCAATATATCAGGTAAAACAACACAGATGCCTGCCAGTCTTCCACCCACACAAATTCAAAATGTTACTGTTTGAAAACTGTGCAACATATAGAGAAGTCACATTAACGACAAAAGCTACTATTCTAAAATAAGACGAGATTTATCTTCAAAGAAAAATAGCACTGTTGACCTGCAAGCCACTTATAGGACACAGTCTTCCTAAAATTACTCCATTTATGAATAAGAAAATGTATCCCCAGCATGTATTGGGTTAAAATAGGGTCTTGTACCCACTCTGAGGTAGTCTTCTTGGCAAACTCTAAATTCATTAGTCCAAGGTGGGTATTTCTTTGAATCCGCTAAGAAAATTTACTGTTTCTCCATATCAACTTCAAGGTGCCTCATATTGTCTGATAGGATACATAAGAGGAGACATCACATTATTTATTGAAGTAAATGTTAAATGTTGCATTTTCATCACCATCCTAAAAAAGAAAAATAATACAACAAATAGAAAAAAAAAATTCATCCAAATTTCCATTCAAATGCTTGGAAGATCATAAGGATAAGAAAAACAAAAACGAAATACCAGTACCAATACAGGAAAAAGCTACAGTAATGTTTCCATTGTCATGTTAACAGATGCATAGTTTTGCTGTAATCTTATCAACTACATAAACACAGAGCACCCAAGTGTCCTTCCCAGTGAATGGGCATACAGCTGATAACTAACACTTAATGTGAATTGTGAGTAAAATGTATTCCCATTGGTCTTTGAACTTGACTTTTTCTTTTTTGATTGGGATAAGCAAAGCAACAGATACTCAGATTCTTGCTTTGTATAGTCCAGTGGAGGGGGAAAAAAAATCTCATAAACTCCAAGGAGAGTAGTCAGATGCTCTGTTATTCTCAAGCATGTACTATTCTTCATGGTTCCACAATAACAGTGTCATTTATTAGATTATCTAGGAGTAACCTCATGAACATGGAGTAAAAGGTATCTGGATTTGTAATTAATAGAAAATTCATGATAATGATGAATGAAAGAGAAACAAGCCAAACCATAATCCTGCTCCCTGCTTTGCATAAGAATGATCTGAGGGTATTTTTCCAATAGTAGGTTCTATTTCCCAGGCAGCATTGTAGTTCCTTACTTCTAACAGGAGCCTAGAGGTGCTAATATTCTTAGACCATGACTCAAGTCTCAACTACTGAAGTAGATGTTTTCATAATGGAGTAAAAAGTTGCATACACATATGGGTGATCATTGAAATGAAAACTTCAAAAATATACATAGTATAGCAATTTTGTTCACAAGCAGAACTGTCTGATTTTTACCTTTGTAGAAGCCAACCTGTCGATTATGAGAGACCCAGATGTTTCTCATCTCTACCAGCCTCAGTTGTAGGCGGAGTATCTTCTTGATTCTAGGATTCTCTTCTCCTTTGTCTTAGGCATCCACTTTTGGAATATATGTAAGTCATTCTTCTGATTCTTGTCAGGTTTATAACCTAGAAAACATCTTTCTGGAAGCCTGTTGAATTCTAATGGAGACAGTACCACTGTTGAAGAATCTGGGGAAGGAAGAAACCTAACTTCACTGGGCTTCACTTTATGAGTACAGATGACCTAACCAGAAAAATAAATCATGATAAAATGTCTTTCTCAAAGATACTACTTTTATTGCATGGTACTGAAAATGTTCGAATTTCTAACATGTGTCTGAATGCCAGCATCTTTATTATTTTCACTGATTTCAAAACATCTTCTATGAAGCAGCATGGTAACATCAGCTTCTGCTACTTTAAATATGCTCACAACTGTCAGTTCCATCTGATGTGGAATACTGTCTTTAGCTATTATTCTATCTTTTTCTGTTGTTTCCTTTTTAGATAGGAAATGCAACCTCTCTAAGTAGGAATTATTTTATGCACAAAAAGTGTCTGGCATACCACTTTGCGATATTCTACTTACACATGGCATTGGGATCCTATATTTGTGCTATAAGCTATCAGAACTCTTGTATTGATATTAACTGTTTTGTATACAAATAAAAATGACAAATATATAAATTCTTACTGATACATTTATCTCAACGTGTGTCAGGAGAAAAGTTAGCTAGTAAAAAATATCACCCTCATAAGTAAAATAAGACTAAAAATCCTTTTCTTCCAACATATATGCTACTGTTGGTCATCAAATGCTTACTATAATTAATATATCCTGTGTATATCTTATTTTCATATATAAATTTAATAAGATTACTAGCATTGGGTGCACACAACAACTTAACGATACTTCTCACACTATTCTGTGGGTCAGTTGGTACTAATAATTTTATTTTAGGTGTGAATGGAATTGAAGTACAGAAGGTTTTGTAGCTAGTCTAACCATGTCTAAAGTCTAAACTCATACTGATAATTAGTCCTTAATTGTTTACTTCAAAGTTTATTTCTGCAGTCTGAGAAACTAAGCATTATATATTTTATGAGTAAAATAACAATTTAACATCTTTTACTGTGATTTCAAATTAGTCTGAAATTGAAAAATGCCGAATTGCAGCCAGACCCTTAGCTGTACTCCATTGCTTGTATTTATTTGTTTTTAACAATGACATAAGAGTAACTGCAATTGAATTCAACTCTTGAACTTATGTCATTGGGTTAGGTGCTTCAGTTTATGAAATAACTGATGAACAAACACCATATTATTACGATACACATTAGGGCATCAGTGAGTAAAGCAAAGGAAAATTTGCATGACATCTCTCCATAGAAATAGATATACACATATATACATCTTATACAAGCAAGCAATTTATAATATGCATGTAATATATCATATATAACTTATACATGCTGTTATTTAAATTATAAGTCAGTGGGATAAAAGATGTTACAACCTAGGAACTATAATTTCAGTAATTGATTTGAGATTGTTTTTGCACAATGATCGAGTTACATAAGTGAGATATAAAAATACTCATATCATTTTATTCAGATATTAATCACACAATATCACTTTTATTCATAACTGTATTATGATAAAATTATGACATGTTAATCCACAAATTTGAATACATCAATTGTAAAATGTCCATGATAGTATATATATATATATATAAAAACCCTTAAAAATTAGTAAAGGTTATACAAAATGTAAATTTTCCTAGGGAAAAAAAAACCCAGAAATAAATAACAAAATCCCAATGAGGTAGAAAACAAAGAATCCAAAAGTTTTAAATATCAGAGGGAGGAAACCCATGTATGGCAAGTAAATTGAGGAAAGGGTGCTCAAAATCAGATGAGTAATGAACTTGAGATTAAATCAATCATGAAAGCTTAGGTCATACTGATAAGAAAACAAAATGCTACCCTTGCTAGGCACTGAGGCATAGGTAAAGCAGGATCAGCCCTCATTCCTTGGCAGTGGAGATGAAAAACACCATATCATTTCAATGGTTAATACTGACTGTAACTGGACAGGTTCAAGAATCACCTAGGAGACAAGTCTCTATGTATGTCTGTATGCTATGATCAAGCTTAGGTTCACTGATATGGGAAAACCCAATCAAGTATGGGAGACATCAGTCCATGAGCTAGGTCCCAGACTGAATAAAAAGGTTCAAATGAGCTGAGCACCAGTATTCGTCTCTCTACTTCCTGAGTGCAGATTCCATGTAACCAGCTATTTCAAGGCCTTCCTACTATGTGCTGCTTCATGGTGGACTATGCTCTCAAACTCTGAGCCTTAATAATTTTTTCTTCTTTAACTTGCTTTATGTGGGTATTTTATTAAACCTAGACAAGTAACTCATCATACCCATTTTGGAAGGCAGTTTGGATGTTTCTTATAAGGCTGAAATATTGACAAACCCTATGACTAAGGAATCATGCTCTTATGTTTTTATTTTATATTTTGGAAAAAATATGTTTACAAAAAAACCTTCATACAGATGTTTGCAAGCCTATATAAAAGCTACTTTCTGCGGGTGAATTAATAAAAAAAAAAATGGTACCGTTTCTATCACATGGAATATTCTTCAACAAATGTTAGTGACTCTCAAGTTATAAAAAACATAAAAGTAATTTTAAATGAATTTTCTTAATTTAAAGAAATTTGAAGAAAGTCTAACATTGATTCTAATGATTTGATGCACTGGAAAAGGAATAACTATGAGATAGTAAAAAGTTCAGTGGTTGCCAGACTTAGGCTTAGTGAAGCAGAGAAGACTTTTAGGGCAGCTAAACTGTCTTCTGTGCTACTGTAATGGTGGCCACAGATAGTATGTATTATATAAAATCCATGGAGTGTACAGCACACAAAATAAATCTTAAGGGACATAGTTATTCTAGTTTCATTTCTGTTGCTATAACAAATACTTTAACAAAAAGAAATGGAGGAAAGAGCTTATTTGGATTACAATTACATGTTGCAATCCATCATTTTAGGGAATTCAAAGCAGGCGGAACTCAAGCAGCTAGTCACATCACAACTACAGAAACAAGCAAAAAGAGAATAAATGTATCTTTGATACATTCCTATACAGTCCAGGGCCCAGCCTAGGGAACCTTGACACTGAAAATGGGCCTTCTCTTCCTACATCATTTAAAGAGCAAGAGAATTCCCCAGACTTGCCTACAGGCCAACTAATCTAGATAATTCCTCATGGGCACCTTCTTTCTGGGTGATTCTAGATTGTGTCTCAGTTAATCCTGTCAACTGTGAAATCCCTTTCTTTATGTATAAAACAGAGATAACACTGTGCCTTCACTTATGAGTCTGTGACAGCAAGGCAAATGCATTAAAGCCTAACATACCTTCTGATATTGTTCAATGTCCATGACTAACAAACATAGATATTCCTGATATTTTTGACAAAATATTTAATTTTACAATTGAAAATTAGCACTTAATGCCCTACCAGATACTCTCTACCTTCAGCGGAGAGAACAAATATCTAGGTCTTATTTTTTAAATGTAATAACTGGGTAATTTTTAATGGATATCTGTTATTCACTTCTCTTCTACACCCCATGTGCACTGTTCCTTGATTGTATCATGACACAATGACAATTTTAATTGAAGTCATCTTGCTTATTTAAAAATAATTTCTTATGAAAACTTATTTTTCTTTTTTATGAAAAAGAATATATACATGGATTATAGATAGAATAGAGAGAGAGAAAGAGAGAGCAAGAGACTGGGCATTGCACAGACGTTTTGAAACCTCAAAGCAACACACTTCCTCTGACAATGGCACACCTATTCTGACAAGGCCACACCTTCTAATCCTTCCAAACAGTTCATCAACTGGGGACCAAGAATGCAAATATATGAAGCTATAAGGAATATTTTTATTCAAACCACCACACAAAGTATAAAGACTGACAAGAAGAGAGGAAAGACTTAGGGATTCAATAAGAATGTCAAATGATGTAACTCATAGCAAAAACATGTAACCCAAGTGATCTGGAAACTGAGACATGAAGCTCACAAGTCAAGTACAGCTTAGGCTATGAAGTGAGATCCTTCTTAGAAATAGCAACAGTGGCTGGAGAGAAAGTTCAGGTGTAAAGGGTGTGCACTGTTCTTGCAGAGGAGTTTAGTTCCCAGCCCCCACTTCAGGCAGCTCACAAACATTTGTAACTCCAGCTCCAGGAGATACAGTGCCTCTGTCTCCTAGGGCACCCACAGTCACATGCATATACCCACACACAGACACGCACATAATTAAAAACCAAATCTTAAAAATAAAATGACAATGATATCAACAACATGTGACCTACAAAAGGAATTTCAGGAGAGGAGAAAGAATGGGATAAGACATTTGAAGGTGTAGTGGCTCCAGTTTTCCTGAAACCTGATGGAAGTATGTATTTACAGAGTACAGATGCTTGCTGAGTAGTAAGGGAGGCAAATACAAAGAAGCTGTGTGGAATGTCATAAATGGTTAAACAGCTGAAAGCCAGCTATGCACGGAATATCAGGAAAGCAGCAAGAAAAATTCAATGCTTTATTTGGTGATCCTACCACACGTAATTCCTGCCTAGAAGCTACAGTGCCAGGAGCCTGGCTTATGCAAGGGTCTTCCTTGGAGTATGGAATCCACCTCTCACCAGACAAGGCTCCACATTCCTTTCTCTCCTTTCTACCTTTAGAGAACAGTTTGCTTTTGTTTTTGTTTTTGTTTTGTTTTGTTTTGTTTTGTTTTTGTACTATATTTGAGTTTTAGAGTCATTTCCCGCATGACTACTGGCCTAGTAAGATCTTATTAGTAACTTTAAAACAGGACGATTGAACTTTTAATCCCAGAATTGATCTGCAGAGGCAGGCAGATCTTGTGAGTTCGAGACCAGCCTAGTCTATAAAGTGAGTTCCAGGACATCCAGAGTTACAACACAGAAACAATGTCTTGGAAAACCAACTAACCAAACAAACAAACAAACAGAAACTAAGAGGTTTTATGCTTAAAGAACAATATATACTTGTATGAAAATTCTGAAAATTTAAGGCATAACAATAAAAAGCAGGCTTCTCTTACCTCAGAAGAAACACTTTGGGTTTCTAGCACAGGTGCTCTCCATCATTTTCATTAAACATTTCAAAGGCATTTAGTTTTTAGGTCCTGGCGAGAATGTAGAGCAAGAGAGGTGACTCAGTAGTTACAGACACTTGCTGCTCCTGAAGAAAACCAGGGTTAAGTTCCTAACACTCATACAGAGTCACTTAGAGCTGCCTGTGAATATTGTTTCAGGGGATCCAACACCTTCATTTGCGCACGTGCGCGTGCGCGCGCGCACACACACACACACACACACACACACACACACACACATCAGAATGATGTATTTTTTGAAAGAGTGGTAGTATACTTGCTCTTCATCTGTTCCTCATTTCCTAATTAATCACTCTACCTAGGATACAGCTGTGAATTAAAGCAAATCATCCTATCCTTTATACCACCTCTTTGCTAAATAAATGTATTTTAAAAGTTTTATTAAAAATGAGATAGATTATAGATATTTTTGATTAGTTACTTTCTTTCTTTTTCCTCCCTCCCTTCATGAAAGGCCAGTTTAGTGGAACAAAGTGTAAGCTCATAGGGGAAAGTCTGATAGTATTCTGAATTTTCCACTTGTGAGAAAATTCACTTATAAGGTAGGTTTTATATATAACCAACAACTCTCTGTGGCATCAATCCTTTAAAGATGTAATGGTCACAGTAGAAATTATTTTCAAGATCATTTTGTATGTTATTGAAAAACAATAATAAAACATCTCGAACATGGTCTGAAAACCATATTGTGCAATATAAAAATGTTATCACATCCCTGGCATTACAAGATAAGCTAAAACTGTATTTCTTTCTAAGGAATTGTTTGGATTAATAATCACAGCCAGTGTGTGAGCTAGCATTCATCAGGAGAGTAGAATGTTTCACCTAGTTTTCATATCTTTCCCATATTATGAGCAGTAGGTAAACTCAATTGTTGTTTTAATTAAGCAATATAGTAACAGAAAGGATATTGGCAGGATTAGTACTTGCCAGTTAGAACTGAAAAAAAAATAGTGCTTTGAGCTCCTGGGATTAATGCAACCTGCACTGCTAAAAAAAAAAAAATAAAATATGTGTTTTAAAAGTATGCATTTAAATACTCTGAGCTGAATTCTGTATTATACTGATAAAAAGGTTTGGTTTCAACTTCTATAACAATTATATTTTTAACTTGGAAAGAAGCTGCTATAGTAAAAAGACATTTCAAGTCCATAATCAGAGCAAATATATATACTGAAATTAGTAGCAAACGCATGACTTCTGTATGATCTACTGGAAGGCTATTATGATCACTCCTACTTAAAAAAAATAGTAGGCAATAGATTTTAAAGTCACCAAATGAAGTTCTTTTGTAAAATTCTTTTTGTATGTTCTGGAAATAGAATGGAGAGTCTATATTTCAGATATATGTCCCTAAAATCCACTGAAATGTTTTATTAGCCTGTGTTTTAACCATGATTCTTTGGCACAGCTATAATAAGAAACCTTTATTATTTGCTTAAATAATGGTAGAAATAAAGGGGAAACTATCAATAACTAGGGTCATTCATTTCAACTTTGGACAAGGAAACTTTATAAAAATTCTTGAGTAGATAATAATTTCAACAACTGAGTAGGTATATTTCTTTTCAAAGACTCTAGAAGTTACATTGATATATTTAAAAAATAATCTGCTGGGTATCTATAATATCATCATATATTCCATGTTCTAAATTAAAGGATTATGTCTAATGATTGTTTAAATTACAGTAGGGCCTAATGGCAAGATCCCAAGTGATATTAATGAAGGAATATCCATTAACAAACCAATGATTAAGCCAACATTTACACTTTATTTATCAAGTACAAAGGTTAATAGACTTGTCATGTTTACGTCATTCCTAAGTATGCTTTCATGTGGACAAATCAAATGGAACAAGTTCTTTGTAAGTCAAGTATGAGACTTGAGAAATAAAAAGGCAAAGCAAGCATAACATAATTTAGCTTACTTTAGCCCCTTAAGGTCTTCAATATTGTTCTTAAATCATAGGAAATAAACCCAATAATAATTATATAGTTAATTAAAATTATAACACGAAAGAGACTTGCCTTGTACAAAGGACAAAATGCTCAAGGGGTCCAGGGCTCTAGGGCTCCTGGCTAGAACCAGTGATTTAATTAGACAAAAGAGTGAACTGTCCTCTGCCTTGAATCAACACCTACATCTGACATATCCACACCTACATCTACAACTACAACTTTCACATTGGATTTATTTCTGTTTCATAACTTCAGAGCTCTAGATTATCTTATCCACACAGAATATCCACCCAGAATGCTTCACAGGCAGTCCCTGTGCATACTATGAACAAACTGAACAAACTGTATAAGCTTCAATAAAAGTAGGATAGCAGTGAGCTATCCTATTTGTCAGTTTAAGGAAAACAGCAGTGCATTGGGATGGAGTATTTTCTAACAATAGTTTCTGTACTATATAAAGAATTATTTCCCTTCTACGATTCACTCATAAATAAAACTTTTCATTTAGTAGGCAACTACTGGCATCCATCCATTGTCATTAAAGGCAGTGCATGCTAAGTGTAGTACATGATTTCTCTGACTTCTGTGCAGAATCATTTAAAAAAGCAGTAAGAATGTTTAAGATTTGACAGGCTGAAAGCATTCATTGACTCATGGTCCCTCTTCCATTTTCAGATCCTTCAGGGAAGGCCAGGCTCTCATGCAACATTATTCAATGTAACTTCCTTTTCTAGTTACTTTGTTTCTTCAAAACTTTAATTGAAAGCAAAGCAAAATAAAGGAACAAAAAATAACAAAGATAATGACAAAAATTGGGAAACTGTTACAAAATACTATGCTAACAGAAAAACTTCTATATAACTAAAACACACAAGGAATTCAGAAGAAACTGGTATTGCACAATCCTGTAGAGTACACTTTGCTTTTATATATCCTCAAGACCTATCTGTATTGGGAAATACTCTTGGCTGCTCGTGATTTCAGTGGCTGCTGCTCTTCACTATCTGTGCCAATCTGGAGACCAGAGGCTGAGGTCTTGAATAAACACATAGTAAATCAAATATTTTCCCACAGTGCCATGGAGAGTAATACATTTTACAGAAATATAATTGTGAAATGACACGCTGTGTTGATGCATTTCATATTATATCTTTTCTCTGTCCAGTAATATCACCACACTTGAATACACCAACAGAATATCCAATTACTCTTTTTTTCAAATACATTCTCCCAAATCATGTTACATAAGACTCTGTTCGCCTGATGAAAAGGCAAGAGTATAGTGTTTGAACAAGGAATATTGAAATACACAGTATGTTCTTTGATCCTTTTTTATTTTGGAATATCATTTCAAGTGTCACAGTAGTCATCTTTATCCTTGATGTTTAGGTAGAATGAAATATAATAATTTAATCCAAGTAGGACAAAAAAATCCTTGTCCAAACAGAGATGACAAACTTTCAGTTTCTTGCTTCAATTATTTGTGGTATTGTGCAGATTTAGAACAACACAGGGTGACCACATATGATGAGTATAAAATAGAAATGTGCAAAGAGAATTCAGAAATAGAGTAGAAATGGATGATATTGACATAAAATAAAATAACTTATGTAGTTCTTTAAAAATATATAAAAAGAGCTGTCAATCCATCTATGTTGCTGGCTTCTGTTTGCATTCTCCACAACTTCTAAAACACTTAGGCATTTACAAACTTAATTTCAATCTGTAAACACACTGTTTTACCACAGGACAGGTTTTCTTTATAATTTTTTTCACAGTTTCTAGCTATTCACTTACATGGACACCTGTCAACCACGTTGCTGCTTTTATTAGTGTAGAAATGGTACAGTATGATTCAAATTCATTGGAAGAAAATATTTTATCAGTTCCAAGAGCAGTAATAGCTGGGGATAAGAGAGAGGTTCATTTATAGGTTTGTTTAAATTTTAAAATGAGGGGAAATAATATAAATGTCATGTTTCACTAATTTTGACCAAAAGTAAAATCATCTATCAACAACAATGAACACAGATTTGTACCACTTTGACACTTTTGTGCCTGTTAAAAGGTAAAGCTGTCTTACTTCACATCACAAGTAATATTTAGCCAATCTAAAATGAGGTTCAGCAAGACTTCCTGTTAACAATATTATCTGTTAAAATCTACGATTTATATGGTTTCTGGTTGTAGAATTCAAACAAAGCAACATTATGGCATATAGAGCTGTCAATAGTTAGGCATCTTTTGTTCCAAACTGAGGGATTCTCATTTAATACATTCATCTATTTGTCAATCGTTAATACCTGTCAAGCACTGTTAAAGTAACAGATGATAACCGTTATAGGAGGTACATCCTGGTAAAAGGAAAAATAATAATGAAAAGATACATTTTTAATGAGGTAAAATACTGTAAGATTCAGAATAAAGGAAACAGAGTTATTTTAAATTTTACCAGCCAGACCACATCCAGAAGCTGACAGTTGACAGAGCCTGAAGTACCTTGGAGAAGAGTAAAAAGTTGTTAAATGAAGGATTAGCTCAGCAAGTGGGAGAAAATCAAAGAAGCCAGTGTGACTGTAACACAATTTCTGAAAGAGGAATCAGTAAAAAACATGAGAACAAAGGATCTTATGAAGAGGTTTTTAATATATGTGTATATATATACGTATAGGTAATATATTAATATATATTGTATTATATTAATTAATTAAAATATATTACACATGTAATATATAAATATGTTATATTATATTAATTAATTAATATATTAATATATATTATAATATATTACATATACGTATATATATATATATATACACATATATATGAGAAAGCAAGCTACAGAGTAATTTAAAATTACAGTAATTGCTAAATATACATTAGAACATGTGAATTTAAAATATTTATGTTCTAAGAATCATGAGAATTGATCATTTAGTTTCAGATAGCAATAATTCAGCAAAAAACAAACTTCACATCAGAATCCTCTCAGAATAAAAAATAAATTTGCACTTATTAAGAATGCAAATAATAATTATTCTTTATATTTAGCACCACGGTTTGCATTCCCCCAAAAATGCTTCATTTTGCTGAATCTTATCATAAAATGTTTCATAAACAGCTGATATAATCACTCCACAGAGTCTTAGGTCTGGACATTGCCAGAGCTCTAAGCTGGACCACGGGATAGATTTACAGGTCTAATATTATTACCAACCAATCATACCAGATTATACTGTTTTATCAAATAAATTGATCTATGTTTATTCTACCCTTAAGCTCCCTTGGTCAACCCTATCAATTACACAATCAGATCTGCCCTCATTTGCATGGCACAGAGCAGCCCTGAAAGATCTCCAATCTTGCTGTTTTCTACATTGATTTCCTATGGTATCATTTATGATAGAGAATGTCACCAATTTGATCTTGACAGACTGACAGAATCATCTACAATTGAAGACTCTGGCTATGTTTGTGAGGCAAGCACTACTTGGATTTCACAGGTTAAAAAATAGGACAAGAGTTTGAGAGGAGCAATATGGGGGGAAATTTGAAGGAAGCTGGATGAAAGCAATGAGGATATTATGTTCCATTGTCTGCATGTATGGAATTCTCAAGAAATAAGTAGATTTAATATTAAATTGACTTAAAAATAAAATAAAAAGTAACTATATTTTGACATATTTCTAGTAAGACATTTTATAGCAAATTACTAATGTTTTGCATAAGAACCTTATTAAATAATGAGGATTTTAAAATGATATGGTCTTTCTCTCATTTCTCATGCATGTTGAGTTCTGGAAATGCTACTCTAGCAAATAATTGAAGGGAAATAGATGATGACAGGAGAGAAGGAGGAAAGATCTTCACTTCCTGGTATTTATAGTTCCATTTATGGTTCCTGGAGATAGCCATCTCAGGTTTTGTATTTTTTATTTTAGTTTTTTACATTTAATAATGATTGTCCTAAATGCAAAATACAAATTACATATGACTATAAAAACATGATTGAGTTTCACAACTTTGGGAAATTAACAAAAGACAGATATCTAGATTATTAAGAAAAAATTTCCATGTCAAAAATATGTTAAAACCTTATTCAAAAGAGAGAAAATGGGAGGGGCTGGAAGAAGGAAAGGGAAGGAGAAAAGTGATACAATTCTATTTAAATTAAGAACATTAAAATCTTGATGAAATATAGAGATTTAAAAATATTGAAACAATAATATTGTAATGGCTACTGTACCTTTTCTAATACAACATGAATGACTAATTGTATATTTTGTATCTTCAAATATTCTGTATCAGTTTTAGATGGAAGGACAGAAGAAGTATAAAATTACCTCAGATGGTTGGGAGGTGGTTGTGCATGCCTTTGATTCCAGCACTTGGGAGGCAGAGGCAGGTGGATCTCTGTGAGTTTGAGGCCATTCTGGTCTACAAAGTGAGTTCCGGAGAGTCAAAGTTACAATGGAGACACTGTCTCAAAAAAAAAAAATTACCTGGGCTTATTTTTGTTACTAAAATAATACAATCTTATAAAAATATAAAGAGAAACGGGGAGAGAAAAAACTGGTAGGCACTAGGAAGTATGGAAGTATAGCAGTGAATAAAGGGAATGGAATTAGAATGTTGTATGGATGTGATCAAGGTACAATGTACATAGGTATTAGAGTGAGTTCCACTAATTTACATTTCAATGTATGTTAATGAATGTAATTTTTATGACAACATTCTTCAAAAGATGCATGGAAAGAAGACAGAGGGTCCCAAGCACCTTTCAGAGTTATAATCCTATGAAGTCTAATTAAATTTGAATTTCTATTCAAAAATTAATTTTCTATAACTTACTTCTATCTAAATAAGGCATGTAACAAAATCAAATTTAAGTCCTAAGTTATGTGTCATGAAAATTTTATACTTAAAATGTAGGAAGTTCATACGCCTTAGAAACACTTCCACAATACTCATGACACATAAGCCATCCCATAATGTAATTGCTTTCAAAGAGCAAAATGTATTATCCAAACAGTACAATGTCTTTGTTATTTGGAACTAATAGAAAGTCATTTTGAGACAAGTCATAATTCTTTCTTAATTCTTTGAAATATCATTTTAATTTAAAAAATTGAAAAAGGTCTGGGAAGATGATTCAACTGGGAAAGTAATTACTGCCCAAGCATAAGGACTCAAGCAACCCATAAAAAATAAAAATAAAATAATACAAAACCAGGAGAAGTGGTATAATGTCCGTGCTGTGAAGACGAGAGGGAGACACTGAGGCAAGTGAATCCCTGCAACTGACTGGCTACACATGTAAACCTAACTGATGAGCTGCAGTTTCAGGTAAGAGATCTTGTCCCACAAACCATGGTGGAGAGTGCCGGAGAGATGGATCAGCCACTTACAGCAGTTGCTATTCCTCCAGAAACTAAGATTTCATTCTTGGCACCCATCTGGTGACTCTCAACCATCTGTAACTCCAATGCTCAGGGATCGGATGCGCACTTCTGGCCACCCACGTACCAGACACACATGTGGCACATAGACATACATGCAGCAAAACACTTCCACACACAAATAAAATGAAATATTTATGGCGGAGAGTGATCAAGGTAAGACATCCAATGCCAATCCCTGTGTAGTTGAACACCTACTATGTGTGCTCACCAAGAGAGACAAGGAGGCATTTTTCATATGTACAAACCCTTCCAGACCTCAGCAGAGAGAACCAGTATCCTGACAAGGACTATACTGAACAGTGGAATTCTGAGCATCTGAGCTCAGGTGTTTTTGTTGAACTCCTCAAGTGTTCTACTGATAGTGCATCTAGATCATAAGCATCAAACATCCTCCACATAATTCCAACACCTGCACACTATACAAAATGCCAAGACCTAGGCAGACCCTCGCCCAATAGTGCATACTACAATTATTTTATACAAACCTAAAAATAAACTTCTATAACATTTCCCTTTTTTTGTATAAGATAAAAAAAATTCCTTTATCTCTACAACAGAATTTAACATTACACAAATAAAACCGTTTACAGGAGGAACAATCATGAGGGTCGCTAATGCACAGGACCAAATGAAACCAAACTCTGTCAAGCTTTTCACAAAGTCTTTGGACAGAAAAAATTACCAATTTCCAATTACATGGAATTTACTCTCAATCTTCTGGGTTCCTCCAAAGCAATTGGATCACTGCTCTGGCTCTGGCCTCTGCAGCGCACACAGTTTGTCCTCCAGGCTCTTGCTGGCTGGACTCCACTGCTGCTACTATTGGTGGTAGTCTCATGGTACTGTCATATTCAGAATTCTGGGGTGTTCTGCTATAACTGGGTTGCATTTTCATCAATAGCCTCTCCTGTGCTCTGTTCATGGTGCCAACCCTCAACTTATCTCTAAGACTCCTTCGATCTGGGCCTTCAAGTGCCATTGAGGCTGCACTTTCATAAACAGCCTCACCTGGGCTCTCTTCATGGTGCTAAGACTTACGTTCTTTACATGTCCCCTTTAATTTTGTCCTTCAACTGCTATGAGGCTGTATTTTTACTAACGACCTCTCCTGGCCTGTCACATTGCCAAGCCTTGGCTGCTCTCCATGACCCCTTCATGCCTTCAAAACCAGCACCATCTTGGTTACTTTTACAGTACCAAGTTTGGATACCAGCACGAGACACAACCTTAGCTAGTTCTGGAAGACAATTTCTGTGTGCTGTCCCTGAGGAATCACTTTCCAGATTTAAAGATGAATCTGGTTTTCAGGAAAAATAACAGGAAATGTTCCCTTATTGGGTAGAGTTCTCACCACCATAGCAGATATATCTTGTCAGGATCACCTCACCTCACCAGTATCTGGACAGGTTCACAGAAAACAAAACAAAACAAACAGACTCTGTGAGGTCTGGAATTTCTTTTTCTTTTTCCCTGTCTCCATGTTTGATTAGCTGGCATGATGTCATGCCCCAAGTTGGTACATCATTGGTTTCAGAACACTTGTAGTGGCAGCTCCCCAAAGAAGGCAGGGGTTCCTATTAATAGGTTGAAAACCCTTCCAGACCTCAGCAAAAGGAACCACCATCCTGGCCAGTGCAATACTGGACAGTGGAACCCTGAGCATCTGAGCTCAGTTGTTTTTATTGATTCAGCACTCTTCAGGTGTTCTACTGATAACATGTACAGATCATCAGCAATCAAACATCTCCCACATAAATCTAACACCTAGAGACAATACAAAATGCCAATACCTAAGCAGACCCTCATCCAATAGTGCACAAAAAAATTATTTCATACATAACTAAAAATGAACTTCCACAACACCCTTGGCTTCCATATACATATACATGCACACATATGCATCCATATGAAGTGTTGCACACATTCACATAGACATGCCACGAAAAAACACAAAAGAAACGTTAAAGTTACTTCAAAGAAAAATATACAGTTATAATAACCTCTATTTCATGTCACAATAAATACACTAAATTTCCCTAGAATTTCTTAGAAACAAGTCATTGTTTGTATTATATCAAAATATTCCTAAATTAATTATTTTAACAGAAAATATACCAAAGATCCCAGGGATATTACACTGATAGAATTTCTTTCAATGTCCTCTCACTAATAAGGCTGACATTAACACTGTATTCTCTCGAACATTGCAACAATATTTAACTTTCAAACATTTGACAGTGAAATGTGGTAGACAGACTGATTTCTAGACAGCTGGAAATTAAAGAATAGATGCACTTGGAGAAATTCTCTTTAATTTGAGCTCTCCCAGGGTTTAAAGATCTTTTTATGTATATATACATGTATGTGTTTATTTACAATTTCTGGCTACAAGATTATTCTTGCTCATTTTATGATTGATTTTAATATACTGTGGGGTTTTGTATAGCACTCTTGTATCTGCCTAAGCATTTTATTCATATCAGTGGAAAGGTAGCATTTTTTCTCAGGACATGCTGCTGGAATTTTTTTCCTTAGATTATCTCTTCCTTAACTCTTAGACTCTTTGAAATCAAAAGCCCATGTAATAATAGCATGAGAATATACAAAATAAATAACTATGCATTTTCAAAATACATCTTCATAGTTTTGTTTCCCTGAGTCCTATGGGCAGAACATTATTTTGATCAGCTAATACTTTGCCACATTTGCTATTTTTCAGAAATGAAGGTTGCATTGGGATTTAGATATCTTCAAGTATGTAGGAGTATATGTCCTCTTCAATGACAAATCACATACTGTGTTAGAGTAGTAAGCATTTCACAATGAGATTCTTTTATCCAATTGATCTGTTTCACTTTTTATTAAAATTTATAAGCAAGTTTATAGTAATCTTCATGGCTATGCTTACTTTTTCATTTTCACAACACCTACTATTAAAAATTTTCCTTGATGTTTCTTACCTTTCCATTAAATTGAGCACAAACTTGAGTTTTCACATCAATAAGTATCTTAATGCACTTAAGATCCTTTACTTTGGGAAAATATGCCTAGTTTCCTAAAAGAGACTCATTACAGGAATTCTTTCATGAATTATCATTTAGGAAAACATCTTCCTGTTTTAATACTCCTTGTTTAAATTTCCTCACAACAGGAATCTTCTCTAAACTGATTACACCTTTAACTTCCTGAAAGAAGAGGATTTTAGGAATACTCATGTAGATCACAGTGTGAATAATTTTCATAATACACTAAAATTTGAGCTCATTATATAGGTGATGAAATATGAGGTATTTTAAGCAAGTTCTGACAAAAAGACTTTCATTTTAGAAAATGTCTTTTTATTGGCTATGGAGAATGAAATACTATAAAAGTATTTTTTTTATTCATTGAGGTCTACTGAGGTTCCGGGAAGAACGAGGTATAATCTTCAAGATGCAACCCTGGACCTTGGGGCCTTCAGCCTCCAAGATGAACTTAATTTACCCTGAACTGAAATCTGACTGATTGTCTTCTCAACTGCCTCTTCTCCACAGGCCTGCTTCTTCTATCTCTTCCTTCTGCCTCTCTTGTTCCTATGCCCCTTCTTGCTCTGCTTTTACCTCTCTGCTTCTACCTTGCTTCTATCTCCTCTTTGACTCTCTGCCTATTCTCTGCTTCTACTGTTTCCCTTTGTATCCCGAGAGTTAGGATTAAAAGAGTATGCCACCATTGCCTTTTGCATTGGCTTACTTAAAGGCATGTGCTAAGTTGCCTTCAGATATAAAGTCTTATTTTGCCTTCATAAAGAGAATCCTATAATTAACTTCCCAGACACCAGGCCAGTTGTCCTTACTGCGACTAGGCAAAGGTCAGACTGAGAGACAGGGAGTGTGGAATGTTCTTCATGTCCCCATGTTAGTCACTGGGAATGAACCACAGAATTCCCCTTCATTTAGCATTAGCACAAATTAGCACAAAATTAGCATTAATATTCTTTCTGCCATAGAACAGCCACTCTGCTGCATCAGAGACCAAATTTCTATCACATAGACCCTTGAAGGTAATCCTTTCCCAGAGCAGCCACGCTGCTGAATCATGGATCGAGTGTTCCTCTGCCGAATAGGTGGTTTGAAACGGAAAAGGGTGTTATCCTCATACAAGCTGTGGATGATGTGTTGATAAAAGAGTGAACAAAGGCAGAGCAAAAAGGAAAACTGACAAAAATGAATGCATATTCTTAATATAAAAGGGATTGAACTTTAAGGATAGAGGCACCAGTAGGATCAAGCTTCCTAGGAAATACAGAAAACAGAAATAAAATGGGAATGAAAACAAATTTAAATTGCAATAACAGCCCCAAGCATGTTGGTGGTGCACAAAGCCAATAGAGTCAGATGCTGCTTATTCAGACTCCTCACAGTGACTCTAAAAGTGAATGAATGAAATGATGAATGATTAAACTGGCTGATGCAATCCATCCTAGTACTCTTTGTTTCTCCGAATACCTCATTCACTGATTCAGCAAATATTCGTGCCAGGGGTGGCTTTAGGCCTGGGGACTACATATAAACACCACAAAGCCTCAAACTTCAAGCATTAAATTGCTTAATAACATAATGGACAAAGAGCTCTTCTGCTTGTTTTCACTGTACTTCCCAAAGAAAAACAATGGTTACTTGCGGTAATGAATGTCTGTAAAGAGAAACTAACAGGGAGTTACTTAGGTCCTAAAGTGCTGCAGTCCATTATCTCTCAGCAATGTGGCAATTACATTTTTATGCATCAAGAGTTGAAGAGGCTTGGATCTGCAGTTAAACTTTTATGCATTGCTATTTACAGAAGTGGAATAAATATCCATCAATGACATGATGTATGCAAGAACATCCATCAAAGCTTAGAAGAAGGAAAGGAAGACCCATGATTAATTGTTCATTCTTCAATTCACCAAGTGGGAAAATAAATATTCTTCAATTTAGCTGCTGACACATTTAGCATAAAGAGTGGGCTATTTGTTGGTTCAAATTGTGTATGTTACTAATTTCACGAGAGAAATAAAAATCCATCAATGACAGACCAAGTAATTGGAAATATTTCGAAGGATTTGTCCAGAGACTTTATTTTCCCAAATTGCCTAGTTAGGAAAAAAATTGTTCTGATTTGGGACAATCAGTTATGGGACAAAGTTTGCTCCAAAACCTATATGATACCAAGCTCAGGATAAGTCAAAGTCATACTGCTATTCACATGTCATTTTATAGAAACCTCATCACAAAATTCATTAAATGGTTAAAAAATACTGATTAAAATAATACACTAAAATTATCATTTGAATTTTTGTGGCTATTTATACTTCTGACTATACACAATGAGTGAACAAATTTTATATATATATATATATATATATATTTCCTTTATTCTGTAACTTGCATCAGAATGTGTGTGTGTGTGTGTTTTATTGAAAACCATATATTATTTTAAATTCACTCAGTTGAATAGTGCCTTGTGTTATCTGAAGTCCATTCTTGCCATATGTGTCATAAAAATATCATGAAAACTACATCTTGTTTTACATGATCAATAGTGAACAGAGTGAATATATCTGACATGTAAGTGGATAATTGCAAAAATTAGACAGAAACACAATATAATATCAATTGCTTCACCCAAAATAACTAAATCATTTTAAACAAATTGAAATTATTCATTTCTACGCTGCATGGACACAAACCTAAGAATAAAATGATTTGATTTTTTATTTTCCAATGTTATATCATTTCTAAAATTTGAGTGAAAAAAATGCAATAGGATTGCAGAAGGTTGTAAACTATAACTTATTGTGCTTCTTGTGAAGATACAAAGTAAATTGTTAACTTAGTTACCTTACTAAATTCTGTGAAAATGTTAATTACGTCCATTTAGCTTCTCTTAACAAGCCCACCAAAATCAAAAGAGTAAGTGTTTAACTTATTTTTTCACCTATGATTAGAGATTTTCAGGAAAGGATTCTGATGTCATGAATTAATGATATGTACAGTGATCTTTTACGGTATACTTTAGGGCATAGTCACTAATGCTTGAAATGTTTAAAAATTACACATCTTAAAAGTCCTTCGTCTTTGCTCCACATTTACTCTGAAACTGATCATAATTCCCAGATCAGCTCTGATTATGAAGAGTATCATATTCACATCCTAATCAAGAGGGAATAAAGCAGTGTACAAAACAAGATAAAACTTGTAATCAATATGGCACTTTTATTTTGTAGAAGACTTAAAAAATGTTGTCAGCATATTAGATAAACTCAGTATACCTGGCTAAGACAACCACTCGATGTCTAAATCCTCAGGGTGAAGCATCCAAATCCTATGGCGGGACTACCCACATTTTGGTTTGGTGATGAACAGAATGCTTGATTTGATGTCCCACAAGATTGATCACAATAATGCCTAGTTAGCTTTGAGTTATGCTTGGAGATTTATAGACCAGTTCTTACATTCTTCCCCACATCTATTGATTTGTATAAAGATATGACTCCTAAAGTTCCCCAAAGTAAAATCAGACTGTTTCTAAAACTAGCACTGGGAAAGCACAAATGTTTCATAAGCAGAATATTTGAAATCCATCACATGCAGAATGATTTAATTTCAAAAAGGTTAAGACAGAAGATATGCAATACAAGTATGTTATAAGGACAAATATATATAGGCATGTATGCATGCATACTCAGAGAGCTGGCTTCTTACATGAGTTTTTAAAATATATACAATGATGAAACTGCAGTAAATACATATTAGAAATATGTAAAACACATAGGTGTTTATTTTGCCACAGATAGATGCTGTGCAGGAGTCAATGCACAGTAGTGATATGTGCCTCAGAGACTGAGCTGTGCAGGCAATTGGCCCATAGTTAGACTTTAAAAAAAAAATCCATAGACGTCAGTTAGGGCTGGTGATAAAGCTCAGTGGTGAAGTGTTTTCCTTACATGTACAGTGCCCTGGATTTAGCCACTGCAAGACCAATAAAATAACGACAAACAAAAACAAAAATATCAGCAAACATGTGTTAGAGTTCAATCACAGTGAGGAAAACAACTTGCAGAAAGAAAGACTTCTTTTGATTGTAGTATCAGTGCTTGCTTGGCTCTTGTTTGGAGGGTGGTAGTGAAATAACAGATCATGGCATCGGAGGAAAAATGCTGAGATCATGGCAGACTTAAAGAGGAGAGAAGAAAGGAGAGGGAACAAGGGGAGACAGAAAAGGAAAGGAGAGATGAGGAGGGAGAATGAGAACAGAAAAAGGAAGAAAATGGAAAGATGAAGGGGGTACTGAGGAATACAGAGGACAAGATATACCCTTCAAAGTCACTTTCCTACTGACAGACATATTTTCATCTAGGCATCAGCTTGTCACAGTCCATTCATCTTCAAGATAATCAGTAGATGAATCTACTGAGGAAGATAATACCTCCTGATTCAAATACATCTCAACAATGACATCAGCTGGGGTCCATGCCTTAACACGATTTTGTCTTAATTTTTCAAACCAGAACACGCTACTTCTAATTTTCTTTTTCTGTGCTAATAGAGTTTCCTAGGATACTCTTTGATGATGTTGGGAGCTGGTTAGTGGAGGCAAGTCGCTGTCTTTTAATGTAGACCCATCATTATTTTCTGAAATGGAATCAAATATGCAAAACACTGAATAAATTAGTATAAAATAAACTTACAAGATTTTGCAGAGTTGTGAGCTAATTTAAATGTTAAGATCCCATACACTGTAGGGTAAACTATAGTGTTCAGTGTGTTAGCTGTATTAGTTTTTTTTTTTAAGTATGATGTTGTGAATTGGTTATGGACATGAGGACACACATTCACCCATGCAAAATATCATCTTCATAGTTATTCACAGTCACAATCTTAACAAATAACCAGAAAGCAGAAAATCAATAACTGTATATATGATAGTTACTGATAATGGTAGAATATATATTTGCTAAGATTTCAATTTTAATAAGATACAGAATAAATGTAAATAGAGATATAGATGTAAAATTGTGTGCTTATTAGAACTATGGTTATTTTACCTGCTGTTGTTGATTCTGCATATTCAATAGTAAAAGTTTCATTAATTTTATAGATACATTCTTAAAGAAACAGAGGGCTCAAGCTATAATTGTTAAATTGTGCCAAATGAGCAGCAGCAGTGATGAGGCTAGTTTATAATTTTATGCTTAGTTTCACTTGCACAGTGTTAATTTTATATAAATATACTAATTTATTTAGAAAGTGACATATAATCACTAATTAAGTCATTAATATCCTAAGCATTGGTACATATCCAGCAACTTTGACTAATATAGAACAGGTTTTTAGTGTATTATTAAATAAGATGAGTTCATTTCTAAGTAAGCATCATGACATTCTTCAATTTTGTGTATTATTTATTTAAAGGGAAAGAGATTCTAGTAGTGAGCAAAGAGGTGAGGTGGTATGTAGAAAAATGTTAACTCATGAAACATACCCAAAGCAACTTTCATTTTTATCTGCAGAATTGTTTAGCAGAAATACCAAACTCATTTTAGGAGGCATTTGTGTGTGTGTGAGTGTATGTGTGTGTGTGTGTGTGTGTGTGTGTGCTGAAAAGTCTAAACAAATCTAATCATTCATTAATTCCCTATAGAAATTCCTTCTCACTCTGATGGCAAGTAAATGAAAGCTCACATATTTAAATAAAAAAGCAAAACTAATTTTTCCTCTTGAGTAATGTTGAAATCAGGAATGGAGGCCAATACCATTGTTCAGTGAAGCCACCTCTCGTGACAAGCCCAGGAGAATTCAACTGCACAAGGAACACGTTTGTGGGACTGTGGACATGTTTGTATTTAACCACCAACATTGTACATCAAAATAATAAAGATGTCAATGAATAATTTATGATTACATAAATGAAATCCAGTACTTTACATAAATTGCAATCCATTTGACTTATAGATTGATCGTGTAGGGGAAACTACAGTTTAATTATATATTAGTAAATAGGAATGCACTTATTTTTGAAAACTTTAATTCATGCTTTTGAGATATAGAGCTTTATGATGATCTGCAAAAAATATCTTATATAAAAGTTTTCATAATAAACTCTAATTGAGACTGGATTCTATTCTATATATAAATGTCTTCAAGGCAAAGTAGAACATAAAATTGGACTTCATAACAAGTTCTCTTTTCTGAAATTAAGTGCATGATTAATACCAGGCTGATGGGGTAGTTTTAATGACTAAGGACAGCACTACAAGCAGGTGTTGGGTAACCCACATGGCTCTAATTATGTGATTACATATGAGATTTCTTTTTCTCACTCTGTTTTTTAAAGGTATTTAAAGATCTTACATTTAATATCCTTTCCCACACAGGCTGTAATACAGCTCAGACAGGACATGCACGTCTGTTCAAATATTATGTATACTGTGTTACTTAAATAGATACTCTGACAGATTTCTGTTTTGGGAGCCTTTTGTAGCCTTAATGTTTGTACTTTTAGAACTGTATTTTCTTGACTTAAAAGCATCAGTGCTTGTTCTAGCCTCTGAGTTCATCTAATTTTATTGCACTATCAAAAAATAAAAATAAAAATAAACTGTTTGTATGGAGTCAAGTCAACAGTCACAATATATTTAAGGGAACCAGGGCCTAAAGTCTAATCCTGATTTTATTGATAGGTTGAGAAATAAAATGAACACTCCTTGGGAAATATTATGAGTTCCATCAGGCTCCCACTCTTCATTTCTTTGCTAAAATTATATTTTTTGTTGGTGTAAACTAGCATTATAGACTTGCATATCAGTGAGAAGCAACTGAGAGAGTAAGATACACTGAACATTTAATATTACATTTTTGTTTTCAGTGATCTGGGACTGTTGAACTCTTTCACATATAAAAAGGAATGAAGTATTCTCACTGTGCTTAAACAAAAGAATGTATTAGCTGCAAATCTGAAAAAAATACCACTTGAAGACAATGAGTCCACGTACCAGCAAAGTACCACATATAGTAACCAATTTGTCATTTGAATATATAATTGAGAATCTGGTGGATTTAAGTTATTGAATTCTAAAAGTGATAACCCAACTACTCCCACAGAGATATTTCATCCCCTTAAATAATAGATTAAAACATCAAGTTCTTGTCCAAAAGGGCCACAGAGAAACTCCCAAGATATTGCAAAGGCTATTGGCTGCTTTCCACAAACTGATGGTAAGGTCCTATTGCTGAAGACGACACTGTAACTACATAACTCATTGAATATGGAGAAGTTGAGCTGGTGCCGACCTAGCACTTTATCACTACTGAATAGTGTTTGTTTTACTGGCAGGTTCTTTCACACTACCAAAGGAGAAAGGTAAACAACAAACCAGCCACACACTTTTTAATCTACAATCATGACATGATTGCTAGATGTGCTAGTGAAACGGCCATAAAGCTTGTGGAGAGTACCCAACAACTCTCTGATTGGAATTAACTCCCACTCCATGAGCTGGAACCTATGCCCAATACCACCCTGGGTGTCCAAGAACCAGAGGCTAGACCATGGACTCAGGAGAAATCCCAATAGTACTGCTGTGTTACAGGGATATAACAATAAAATGACTCATAATGACATTTTGTTATTTAACTCTCAAGTCAGTATCTTGCACATCCATCATCACAAAAGCTTCCTCCTTTAGCAAATGGAAACATATATAGAAATCCACAATTGGCTAACATATAGAGAGTGAAAGACCTTGAACATTCAGTCCTGAATAGTAGGTCTCCATCAAATCCCCCCATTCAGGGCTCAGGGAACACTGCAGAAGAGAAGAAAAATGAATGGAAGACCGAGAGCGGTGGAGGACCCTGAGGAAACAAGGCGGCCAAAACACAGCAGTTCCAACGCACATATGGACTCAAGAGACTAAGGCAGCATACATAGCCTGCATGGGTCTGAACCAGATGAGATCCCAGTAGTGAGAGGAGATGTGGACTCAAGTTCCCATCCTTAACCTGGAAGCTATCTCCAATTGATAACTACTTACAAATAAACAATTAGTTCTCTCCAAAGGAGTCTCACTAGGGATACAAACAACGCTAAAGACACCTTTATCCACACACACTGTTCAATAAAAACACTTAACCAAAAGCCATAATATAAAAGATCTGTAAAGTCAAAAGGAAAACAAAAAAAGAAAAGAAAAACAATGTCCTGACAAAACATTATGAGATATAGAATCTCCAAAAATGCCACTGAATTTCATTTGTGTTGGTCATCTACTCTTGGTCATGGGGCCTACACTTACAAGCTGTTTTCTCTGCATTTATTCCAATCTACCACAGAAGAAAACTTCTCTGATGGATGCTGAGTAAGATAATGATCTATAAATATAGAAGAATGTCATTAGGTGTCATTTGATTGCTATGTACCTTTAACAGAACAGTAATATTTGGGTTTCCCTTAGGTCCATGCTCTATTTAGTCTCAGGTCCTTGGCCATCCAGCAGTGTCAGG
This sequence comes from Cricetomys ansorgei, assembly GCA_026225945.1. NCBI lineage: Eukaryota > Metazoa > Chordata > Mammalia > Rodentia > Nesomyidae > Cricetomys > Cricetomys ansorgei. The sequence continues at coordinate 14,944,819 of JAMJFZ010002812.1, forward strand.
TATTGGTTCCTTCTCATGGAGTGGGACTTAAATGAAGTCAGAGAGTATTTGTTTTCTCCTATAACTTTGTGTCACTATTGTACATGCTTATTTTGCAATCAGATCATCATAAATTACAAGTTTTGTATCTGTGCTTGTGTTTACCTTTTTCTTTGTTAATGTGTAGAATACCTTTTGTGGTATCTTTGGATTATTTTGTGGGGGTAACTTTTATTTCCTTCCAGATATTTTGCTAATATATTATGGTTTCTGATATTTTTATGGGTTTTCTGTGTGTGACTGTGTATGTATCAGCATGTATTTGTTTCTTGTTTCCTTTCCTTGGTTCTTTTTTTCTCTTTGTTTGTTTTGTCCTGCTATGATATGTTTGTTTTTATTTTATCATTATGTTTTCTTTATTATTATTATTATTATTATTATTATCATTATTATTATTATTTTAAATTCCTGTTTGTTTTCTAATAAAAGAAAGAAAAGGTATGGATTTGAGTTTCTGAGGAAGTGGGGATGTTCTGGGTAGAGTAGTAGGAATGGAAACCATAATCAGAATATATTCCTTGAAAAATTATTTTCAATTAAGAAGAAAACCAAAAACAAAATATTAAGCAACAACAACAAAAAGCTTCAAGTCCAATTATACAATATTCCCAGACGAGACACGTCAATGCAGAAGACATCATTCCTAGTCTCTCCCAAGTTGCTAAACCATCAAATCTGACAGTACAGTGGTTATACATGTCCCTAAAACTAACTACTGAATCATTAAAGTAATACACATATAAACATAGCACAAATACAAAGAACACATCAAGTATAATTGGGAAGATTTAAAAATACAAAATGACTGAAATAGGACAAATTGACCCATTGTATCAACTGCTACATTACAGTAAGGAAAAGATTTTCCAATATTTAAAATGATCAATATTTAAAATATCAAAAATGATCAAAGTAATACACATATAAACATAGCACAAATACAAAGAACACATCAAGTATAATTGGGAAGATTTAAAAATACAAAATGACTGAAATAGGACAAATTGACCCATTGTATCAACTGCTACATTACAGTAAGGAAAAGATTTTCCAATATTTAAAATGATCAAAGCCTCTGTGTTTGTTTGAATAAGAATGGTACCACACTTATATATTTAAATGCTTAGCCATCAGGGAACAGAACTATTTAAAAAGGATTAGAAGGTGTGGTTTGTTGGAGGATGTGTGTCACTTGGGGGAGAACTTCAAGGTTTCAGAAGTCCATGCCAAGCCCAGAGAATCCCTCTTGCCTACAGATCCAGATATTGAACACTCAACATCTACATATGTCTGCCTTCAGAGACCATGCTTCCCACTGTAACTATAATGGACCAAACCTCTAAAACTGTAAGCAAGTATCAATTAAATGTATTCCTTTATAAAAGTTCCAAAGTCATGGTGTCTCTTTGCATCAATACAATGGTGACTAAGATAGTTTTTCTTTATGATTGTTTTTCTGAGTAAATTGCAAAACTCTTATCAAGCATATACTAGTAGCATTTATGTTTTAATATGTTAATATTTTCATTAATTAAACAGTTAATTGATTTAGTTAATAAATTAAACCATTAATTTAACAAATTAATATTTAATATATTAATAAATAATATTCCATAATTTTAACATTGTGTTTATATATAACTTAAATCTTTGAAAATATAAACAAATGATAATGTTGTTTCTACATGAGAAGCAAACCAGAGAATGTGCTGAAGCATATTGAAAGAGAGATGTCTCACTTATCACATGCAGTTGCAAGCTTATTGTTTTGATATCATGTGTGTTTGCCTTTTGATAAAGAAAAGTATGCTATTTATAAATCATTAACTTATCCTAAATTTATTATTGAACATATTCTTAAATAGAAAAAAAAATCAATTAATAAAAAGAAAATAAAGCAATTAAATTATCTTTTTTATAAAAGTATAAATTATCGATTTGAAATAAAATTCCATATGTAATCTATTTTATCCATTGTGAGCAATTAGTCTACTGATGTATACACATTAAAGTTTATTTTCTTTGAAGCAACAAATGCTGGGCCATTATCTCGAAAGATGGTGTAGAAATTTTAACTCATAGTTATTTTCAATTAATGTGTCTCTAAACAACCAAAGGCAAAAAAAAAATAGTATTTCAAGAAACTTCTGACACATAAATATTTTTTCTTTTAAGAATGAAAGTCTGAAGACTGTAGAGATAGCTCAATGTTAGTAATATTTGAAGTTCTCACAGAGAACAAATGTTTGATTCCCAGCACCCACATCAGGCAGCTTGTACTTCTTGTAACTGTAGTTACAGGGGATCTAATACACTCAAGCCTCTGTGAGCACCTACACACATGTAATAAACACACAAGGACAAACATATACACATAAAATCAAATAAATAAAAGAGGTTATATAATGGATGAAAATATGACAAATCATGTACACAATACTATAAAGAATATTAGAGGCATTTCTTAAATATATAAAATTATAGTTCATCATCTACTATTAAGAAATCATTGTAGTATAAAGCATTTATTAAACAAGTTGTTCATTTTAGGTAGTTATGTTACTAGGAAATGTAATAATATAAATAATGTTAGGCTCACTTCACTTATCTACATGTTCTAAAAATTCATGATAATCCAGACCATTAACTTTACAAAGAATTAGCTCAGAGACTTATTCTATGTGGCCTTGTAATATTAAATATAGTCTAAACTTCTTTCTTCCTGTAACATCTTAATTATTGTAGATGTATTATGTGAAGAACAATTAAACTGACTTACTATTCAACTCACTGGGCTAGTAAGATATTTTTAAAATATCAATAAGAAGATGTCATTTAAGACACCGATTCCAGGCATTTTCAGAATGCAGATCATAAAAAAATTGAAATAGATCAGAAGAATGAGTGGATATTCTCAAAAATCAAAAATGCACCCATTTAGATTGAAGATCATAATTTACATTATTTTTTTTATTCTAAATTAGGTAGTAGATGAAGAACAATATGTGGTTCAGTGAAATTAGTAGAAATTAGTATAGAAACAGATAATAACAGAATATAAGCAGCCTCCGTAAAATGCACTGATAGTTTCTTATCAGTTTTCTTGTCAGAAAAGTACAATGGGATAAATCAATAAGGAAGAGATTTCCAAAGATCAGGTTCTTTTATGCCACTTTCTTTTATGTAAAGGAGTTCCTTATCAGTTGATTTAAACTGACCTGTTTGGAAAATGTGTCTTATTCTTATTATTATTCTGATCTCAGAATGTCAGATAAGCAGGTTAATATCAATTTGTAGACAAGATCCTTAGTACAAGAACTAGCAAGTAACACTATTTTGACTTTCAGCCCTTTCTACTGGGGCTTATACAGAAGCATAGTTTAAAGTATAAATTCTACTTCATAATATTAATTACATATTTATACTTACCATGGGTTGTAGCAAAAAATAATTTTTGAACTATGTTAATCTATATTAATTATAATATCTATGACACTGGTTAAATATTGGTCTATCTAGAATACTGAAAAATTAAAAATTTTCTCCAGTAAGAAAACAAAAGCCACCTTTATGCCCTAAAAAAATGTAACCTTTCCTACTGCTTGAGGAAAATTATTCTCTTTGATGCATATATATTTTCATTAAAGAAGTTTCCCTATCTAATTAGTATTTCTAATAAAATTTCCCCTGAGAACAATACATTTAATATGCACTAATATGAGGAGGAACATGTTTATGCTTCATAGAGATTATTATATTACGAAGTGATATTTCTACACTACATAAACTGATCCACCTCAAAGCCATCTTGTCTTCACATGATTTATTCAACCAACCTTGTTTATTGAGTCTGGTATACTCGCTCTATCTGTTATACTTCAAAGGTAAAGCTCTACTTTTACTTTTATCTTTTCTCTCACTTAAATGTTCAGAAAATTTGGCCTTTTCCCCTATCCATCCTGAGCAAGTGCTGTTTCTCTCAACACATTTCAATGAACAATTTCCCCAACTATATTAAACTTTGCAAAAAAGACATTATAAACATTTTTGGTTCCAGAGAAACTAAAACTCTATGCTATAATATTTTGTTATATATAATCTGACTTTATGAGTCTAATATATGCCTGTATTTTTCTCTTTAAGAATATAAATTAATTTACCTTTCTTGGACTGTTCTGTTCATATTTACTGTAAACTCAAAAATAAAAATACTGATAATTTCTTCATATAATATCAGAGTAACAATGATACTGATGTGGCATCTATCAATCAATCCTTCTATGTTCAAAGTATGAACTTAAAATAGTAAGTCCACCAAATAACACATTATGTTTGTATATTTCTTCCATCATAAAAATGTAAATAGGTAGGAGAAAAATAGCACTGTTCGAAAGATAAAAGGAAGTGTGCTGAGACGAGGACACTCAATGGTTTTACACATATGGATTTTCTAAGGCAGACGTTTTAATAATACTTCTTCAGAGGTGCATTGTCCTCATTTTCTTTTCAACTCCCATGAAGAGAGACTATTATACTAATTAGAGCTGTTAGATCTTGTGAGAGAAAACTGTGGTGCAAGCTTGCTTTTTCTTCTCCAAGGAAAAGGTAGTCTCCATTGTTGTGATAAAAAGTCAATAAAGTTTCTCACAGAAACAAAATTTTCATACATTAATAGAAATTTAGATATCTTATATTTATATATATATTCAATATATTACACAGATTGAGGGATCCTGATCTGAAAATCCGGAATCCAAACTGTTCACAAACCAATATATTCAGAGCACATAAATAATGCCCAAAAGAAAATTAACACCATTAAACTTTAAATTATGCAAATAATTTCATTAAATATTGTTTAATATATTTTATCAAAGACGTACATGTGTACATATACACATACACCCCAAAACAGAAAATGTACACATGAAACAAATGGATATCATGTTTGGAATAAGATTTCCTCTTCAAGGTACCCTATTAAAATACAGATAAATATTTATTTTTTTTAAAAAAGTTTTACATAAATATATCAAACATACATCAATTGCAAAGCATTTCAGATCACAGTACAACATCTAACTGTACAGTGCTTTATTTTTAAAAGATATTTTTGTTTAAATGCCTTAGAAAATTATACTGTATTTGGCCAGGCATTTGAATGATATATATATATATATATATATATATATATATATATATATATATATATATATATATATACATACATTTGGCCTTTTATGGCTATGGTACTTCATCTATGGATTCAGTCATCTAGGTACTGAAAATATACTTTTTTAATTTCTAGCACATAGAATTTACAGCATATCATTGGGCATATTGAATCAAATGAAGCCTTGTATTAGCACTGGGTGAGATACTATAAATTTACTCAAGAATATTTAAGATGCATGCAAGTTAAGGACTAGGTTGCATACAAAAATATACATAAGAGTCTTGAGTACACACTTACTTTGCTTCCACAAGTGCTGTAGAGAAGGGCTTGAACCAATACCTATGGGTATTATATAAGAGACTGTCTACGAGTCAATACACTAAAATATATAGACCACAGTGGAAACCAAATGAGATTGTTGGCATTGAAAGTTAAGAAGTGGTTATAAAATATTTACTTTCATTTGCATCCTCAACGTCTACATCAATGCTCTAATACAATGAACATTATGCAAATATATACATCTGAATATTGCTTTCTTAAAATAAGACAGAAAGGACAAGAAAGAAGACAAAATAATTCCAGATGCCAACAGACTCTGAATGATTTTAAATTCAACTTAATAGGTATTGTTTGAATGCTGCAACAGCTGATTCTAAATACTCAGAGGATAGTATTTTCTTCTAAAATTAAATACAGAAACCATACTATTGTGTAATGCCAGACATTCAAAGATGTGTTTTCTGCTTTAATATAAGCACAAGTTTCTCTATTTTGTTTTTCAGCTGTGAATTAAAAGAATTTCCCCCATAAATTCCCACATTTGAGTTGTAGATCTCAGTTTTCTTATGTGGTAGTATTTGGAAAAAGATACACAGACCATAAATTTTAAGTCTTCATCAAGAATATCTGTGCAATTATCAAAAAAGGCAAATAGATATGGACTTTGTATCCACCCCATGAGAGCAGAATACAGCCTTCTGCAAACAAGAAAGAATACATTCTGAAACAGCAGTGGAAGGCATTTTGATCTTAAACTCCCAGTCTTTGGAACCATAAGAAATATGTCTGTGACTGAAAACACTTCAAGATATTGTATTACATTAAAGATACCCATGCTGACAGCTGACACTCAACGAAAATGCTATTCAACTGATAAATGTAGTGAAAGTGGCCATCTACTAAAAGCAATCTACAGATTAAATGCAATCTCCCAAAAACTTCCAACACAATTCTTCAAAGATCAATAAAGAAAATAAAGCTCATGTTGGTGAAGATATAGGGTAAGGAGAATACTCATCCACTGCTTATGAGAGTGAAAATTTTACAACCAGTATGGAAATCAGTGTGGAAGTTCTTCAGGAAGATGGGAATAAATTTACCAAGATCTAGCCATACCTAACTCTTGGGCATATACCCAAGTCTCTATACCCTACTACAATGGCACTTGAGCTTTCATGTTCATTGCTGCACTATGTATAATAACCGGAAGTCAGAAATAGCCTAATTGTTCATCAACAGATGAATGAATGATGAAAATGTGCTACATTTGCACAATGGAATATTACTCAACTTTTAAAAATTGAAATCATCAAATTTTCAGGTAAATGGATATAGCTAGACAATATTATCCTGAGTGAGGTAACCTAGTCCCCAGAAAGACAAAGAGTATGTATTAGTTTTGAGTGTGTTAGATTTTAATCCTTGTACAGGCATGCCACAATCCATATAACCACAGATGTTAGGTATAGAATAAGGGACTAGGGAAAGAAAGGATTTTCGAAGGAATGGGACACAAAATAATATATTTATGGACAGACAGAGGTAGGTGGAAGGGAGACTGGAACAAGAGGATTAAACTGACAGGCAGAGGAAAGAGAGAGGTGATGGAGGCAATATAGTAAGGGATCACTAACTGTAAAGGTCATCTGAGGGTTCATATAAGAACCTAAATCAGTAGAAGCTCCATCATGTATATATTTGAAAAAAGCTAAATGGAACCATCAAATAATAGGGAGACAAAGCCCCAGTTACAAAACCCCAGGATATCACTTGCCACCAAATGAAACCTCCAGTGCCAGGAATGTGTTACATCTAATTTTGTTGTTAGCCAAAGGGATACAGGGTAACCCCCAAGTGATCCAGGCTATTGCCAATACTAGTGATTATACTCCACAAACTGATGGTAAGTCTCCATGGCTGAAGACAATACCTATATATCTAATTGAATATGCAGTAATCATGTTGATACTTAACTAGAGCCTTCACCTCTAATAATTAGTGTTCATGGTGCTGTAAGGTAAGGTGCTTTAATGCTGCCATAGGAACAAAGTAAACACCAACCCAGATACAAATCCTTTAAATCTAACAATGGTGATCCACCTGCATGGTACAATGACACAATAGTGACACAAAAGTTGTAAGAGTAGCCAACCACTGCTATCTGATTGTATTTATGGTTCACTCCATGAGATGGAACCTCTTCCTGGCACTTCTTGGGAGCCCAAGAAACTGGAAGTAGATAGGCTGTACCTAGGCAAAAAAACAAAAAAAAACAAAAAAACAAAAAACTATTGTTATGCCAAAGAAATATGATAATATAATGTCTCCTAACTTTCTCTTATGCACATAGATCAGTTTCTTGATCAGCCATTGTCAGAAGTAACTTCTTCTTACAGTACAGGAAAACAATATACAGAGAACCATAACTGGATAATATGTAGAGAATGAAATACCTTGGAGCACCCTCATGGCTCACAGAAGTTAGCAGAAGAGGAGAAAGGAAAATTATAAGAGCCTGTTGAGGATGGACGACAGCAAGGAAACAGTGTCTTTCAGACACAACAGGACTGAAACACATACAATCTCACAGAGAGGTGGTAGTACAGACAGGGCCTGTACAAGTCCAAGCGTGATGGGGAATCTCAGCACTGAGAGAGGTAAGTAGACATGATCTCCTATCCCTGACTGAAAAGTCATCTCAAATTGACAACTTCTTGCAAAGGAAAACAAGTTTTCTCAGTAAAGTCTCACTGGTTATATAAAGCAAACTTAAGGGAAGCCCCCATACCTAGCAATAGAAGGCCAACACAAAACAAGCTCAAGGGTATATTTGGAGATATTTTGTGTTCTCTCATGATTTGAGCATTTTTTTACATTGCTAGGCTATTGCTTACACATTTAGGTTCCAATTTTACAGGCTTTGGTGGGGAGTTTCTGTTTGAACAATTGTCTTTGTGTATGTATATGCTTCTCACGTTTTTCTTTTCTATGCTTTCTTGTTTTGTTCTATACTTTTTTAATTCTGTTTGTTTTCTAAAGAAAGAGAAAGAAGGGTTGGAGTTGAATGGTGGGAAGTATGGAGGATCTAGGAGGAGATTAGAGAGGGGAAACAATCATCAGAACATATTAAAGGGAAAATATTTTCAAGCTATAAATAAATAAAATAATTTAACCTCACCATATGTTCTAGCAATAACTTGAAGCCAATGATCTTTAGAAGCTCAGAGAAAGAGGGAGGGGGCAGTATAATTTTAGACATTATATGAAATCTTTTCTTTCTTTTTTTCTTCCTTCCTTCCTTTCTTTCTTTTTCTTTCTTTCTTTCTTTCTTTTGAGACAGGGATTCTCTGTGTAGCCCTGGATGTTCTGGAACTCACTCTGTAGAATTGTCTGGCATCTAACTCAAAGAGATCCACCTGCCTCTGCCTCCAGAGTATTGGGATTAAAGGTGTGCACCACCAGCACCTGGCTTTATATGAAATCTTAAAGAAGCATGTCCACTTTGATATTGTGTCTTATGGTGAATTTTAAACAAATCAGCAATATTGACAGAAATTTACTTACTAAATTTAATATTAATTTTATTAATTATAATTATTAATATCTGCAATATTATTACAGATTTTCTGAAGAGAAGGAAATGTAGAGAGTTCTAGGAAGATGGCTTTCATATACATCCTGAAGTACCAGGAGACAGGAGATTACAAGTAGTTTACGGTCCTGAGGACTAGATTAAAAAGAGAAGGTGACATTTGAATCACTTAAGAGAATTAGAGTTAATCAGATAAGCTGAATATGAACACTGAGGGAAGATATGTTTCTCAAACTGAAAGTTTTGTTTTCCGTTTTAGCCAATGGTAGAGAAGTTGGTGGTGAGGATGAGTCCAGGGTGGCAGATGAACATCTATTGGATGTCAGTTTTGATGAGAATTCAGCAGTGATTTGAATTTATTCATTATTAATGATTCATTTTAGTGTTTTACAGATTCCAAAATAAGGAAAATTCTTTATTTTTCAAAAAAAAAAAAAAACAATTTACTCAAACCTCTAAGTCTTTAGGAAACTAGTTTCTATAATTTTAGATTTTCAGTTAAGGACTTTCCATACTACCTAATTTTTACCTACACGACCTGTGCTCCATTTCTTTTACAGAATTGTGCACTATTTTCTTAGAAGACTCTGGAACTAATGCTCGTCTTGCTGACAATTTCATGCTATCACTTTACCATCTAAATGTAAGTAAAATTTTTGAGGGTTATTACACACCAAATGTTCCTCCATGTATCAAATTATAAAACACAGACCTGAGTTAAGACATTGATGCCAACTTTCTGTGAAAATGCACTGTTCAATTGTCCCAAAACTTCATGTTCGACATCAGTAGAAAGATATTTCTAGTGCTCTCAGAATGAACTATACAAAAGAGTCAGTGGCATTTATCACTAAAATATATTCTTAAGATATATTTAGTACTCTTTCATGGTATACACTTTCAAATCTGTTTCTTACCTGTCTTGGGTTCTTTTGTTTCATATTATATTTATGCATTGTTAATGGAAATATGTATATATTATAACCCAGAAAAATAATGTGTAAAAAACTCAAGAGTCTATTTAGAAATGCACTCATATTTCTAAATGCAACTATAAATAACAAATCTACTGTATATATGAAGCACAATACTAGCATATTGTTAATTTCCACTTTAAAGCACAGGGTCTGCAGATGAAGAGAAAAGATCATTAGTTCAATCTCTGATTTTACTTTTTTTATATTTGCTTGTACCATCTCTTAAAAAAAATTCACTTTGTGTTTATAGAGATTTGGTTCATAAATCTTCCACTGCTACAGAATTCTATGTTAAAACAAGTATTCCAGAAGCTGGAAAGGTTTCCTTTAGAACAGCACTGTCAGAGAAATGATACCATTCTGAAAGGGAAGCTAAAACTCAAAGTTCAAACAAACAGGCAGATAAAAGCAATTATGGGTAGTAGTCACCACAGAATTGACTTGTTAGTAGCAGAGGCAAAATGAGAGAACCAAGGAGACATAAATCAATTGAAAATGTGGAATTAAGAATGACCTTTAACTGTTTCATACTTCAAAAAACGTTATGTTCTGTCTCAACTCCTTTTCCAGTTCCATGGGCTATGTGTATGGAGAAAGTCTATATTATCTTTATGATCAGATTACTAAATAACTGTTAAAGTTGAAGCCATTTCAAGTAGCCTGAAATATATCGAGATAAAAGGAAAAAACAGTTATTAATATGAGGGCTAGGGATACAGTTCAGTTGTTAACAGTGTTTGCCTGTTATTCTCAAAGCCTTGGTTCAAGCCTCAGCTTCTCATAAAACCATGTATAGTGGCATTTTCCAACAGAAGCAAGAGAAATTGAAAGAATTTTAATTTCATCCTCAGCTATCTTACAAGTTCAAGGCCATCCTAGGATACCTGAGACCTTGTCTCATGAAATAAATCAAACAAAGACTTTAAAACCTCACCACTATTAATTGACCATCATTATTATAGGCAGTTTTTTGTAACTCACATTTAAAATAATATTACAAATGTATTGTGGAAATTTATTTTAAGTTATGTATAAAATAATTGTCTTTTGTACTGTTGGGAAAAGGACTGGCTAAGTCTTGGTGTTTTGTATTGTATGAAGGTGTTAGATTTATGTGGGGGATGTTTGATTGCTCATGATTTACATGTGCTATCCGTAGAACATCTGAGGATTTCCAAATTAATAAAAACACCTGAGCTTAGATGCTCAGGTTTCCTCTTTCTAGTATGGTGCTGGCTAGAATGGTGGTTTCCCTCTTCTGAGGTCTGGAAGGATTTGCATCTATGAAAAGTACCTCTTTGTCTTCTTTTCTGAGCAACACAGTAGATATGCAGCTACAACAATATCCTATATACAACACACAGTAATATCAGTATTCAATTTGACCATATTTTAATTAGCAGAATTATACCAACTAAATTATAAATACGATTTTGTCATAAGTAAAACTTTAGAAATTTTTCTTTTCCTTTAATGTACTTCATCTTGAAGTACTCTGAGAAACATTTTCTTTTGCAAAATAAATAAAACCAGAAGCACACATTATTGAAAGGAGCTTGTTAATTATTCAATTTCTAAAGATGGTCTTAATCTATCACGTATGGTACAACAAATGAAAGTAGAGTACATTGTGTAACTGAAAATATTCAAGTGATTTAAACAGAAAAAAATTCATTCACAAGCAGGTATGTACGGTTTACTTATTGTAGATGAACACAGCAGTGTGACCACTACCCTGTATGAAGCAAGCTTGGTCACAGGCTTCCTCAGGAGCCTATGGTATATACCTGCCTTTCTGTCCTACCACAGTAATTCCTGTCTGACTTTAAATACTACAAGGCGGTACTGCTCAATCACCTTAATGTTGTGATATTTTCATATAGTTCCTCATGATGTTGTGTCCCTCCAACCATAAAATTATTTTTTGTTGCTACTTCATAACTGTAATTTTGCTACTGTTATGAATCATAATGTAAATATCTGATACGCTGATGGTCTTATGCGGCCCTCATGAAAGAGTCATTCGACCCCCCAAAAGGAGTCCAACCAGAGGTTGAGAACCACTACATAGACTAAGAAACACTTTGAAATTTATAGAAAGTGAACCACAAAGGTGAGTTCCTCTTTTCCTTAAAATAAATGCACATTATCATTTGCAGCAGAAATTGGTTGACTTTTAATGATGCATATTAACCTCTTGAATTATACAAAGCACTGTTTTTTTTTCTTCAGCTTAAAGACATATAAAATTCCATGTACTGAGTAGATGTCCTCAGTTTTAAAATTTCAAAGTCTTAATCTCCAATGTGATCTTCTCTTGTAATTGTGGTTAATAGAAATGATAAGGGTAGGTATTGACCAAACAGAACTGTGAGAAAAAAGAGAAACAAAACACTCCTTTTTTCTCCTTCTGTTCTCCTCTTCTCTCTATAATCTAGACCATGAAAGGGCCTAGCAATAATGCAGCAGCTTTTAATCAACAAGAAATTCAGAAAATGAATCTTCTGGGAAATTTCATGTTGGATTTTTCAGCCTCCTGAACTTTAACACAGTAAATTCCTAATTTTTAAACCATACCCTCTATATTAACACATATATACCCACTTATCAACACCCCTAGCCTCTGCACACAAATACCACACATCATTTTGGAAGCCTATGAAGACTTAGATATATGGCTGTTATAATTTGAGACGATAAGAAACAGCAGTGTGGCCACAGGTATTCTCACACATTCATGTATTTAGGACAAATGCCTATATATTCCTGTTGAGTACCAGTTAGACATCAAGCATATGGCCAAATTTGATAGATGACAGGAGTCTCAAGATCAAAGAGTTAATTTTCCACCATGCTAGTGACTGTCCCACTTGGTCTGCACACCCCCCAGAACTTACTGGTTTCAATCACATTAAATTTACCTGAAGTTTACATATTATTACTATTATTCACAGGGTACAATCCTTTTGGAAGATTGCTAATGGTTTGGATTCATTTTATATGAGACAATTACTCTATTTTTCATATTTTTGTTGGCTTATCAATCAGTTTTATTAATGAAGAAGGTAGTTTAAATATTTTTACTTATTTCCCTGAAACATCTTGTGTAATTGACTCATATAAAAGAAATGACCAAGTTAAAAATGCTTATAGCTTTAAGGGTTTATATATATGTGTGTGTGTGTGTGTGTGTGTGTGTGTGTATGTATATATATATATATATTTTTTTTTTTTCAGTGAAGTCATGGAAGGTAGACTGCATGTTCATTTGAAAAATTGTAAAGGTCAAAAGTAACCTTAAAATGAGAGAAATGTGTGCTCATTTACCAAAATATCCAACATCGGGATGACAGATATGAGACCTGTGAGTTTAAATTTTTATGAATACCAATTTCCCCTGCCTTGAGTATATGCTGTTTCACTTTAGGAAATCACTTGCCAAGGATTTACCAAGTATTAACTTTGGTAGGAGGCCGTGCTGTGAGTGGATCTCGGAGTCTGCTGCATGGTAAAAAATCTTTTATCACTTAATGCATTTCTGGTCAACAGCTAATGTTTACCAGAAGTCTGTTTTATCACCATAACAGTTTTGAATGCTTTATAAAATCTAAAGGAGATTCTCTTTCTCCTCCTTTAAGATGAAATGGGGTCAGGATGGCATTTCCCTCTCATAAAGCTTCTCAGGACAGGAGAAGCGAAGTCAGAGAGCAAAGTTTACAACTCTGAGGGGAAACTGTCTTTTTTATTGTTGTCATTAATTTATTATGAAGAAAGAAAACTCTGTGTTCGAAAATAGGGACAGAAAAAGAGTTCATTAAAGGAGTGCATGCAGTAAGGGGTACACCCAGGCATTAGCTGTATGACTCAATCAAAGCCTTACCATAATCATAATGGATGTTCCCGAAAATAGGGTCTATTTTTGCTGAGCTCTTACTTTGAAGAATAAGATTATAGGTAGAAAAGTGTGCAAGTTTTTCAAAATTATATGAATTATACCTGTATGCTGGAGTTGAGACTGACAGACGTGCCTGTCTTACTGAAGGCTGAAATTCACTGAACACATTAAACATTGCAGAACTCTTTTGAAGATATTTCTGTTCTGATCAACTCAGTTTTTAATTATTTTGCCAGGAGTTAGCAGTAAGAGTGTGACCCACTTTGTAGGGATGAAATCATTGAATTGAAATCAAATACATTTATTTGATCCAGTATTGAAATCAAAAGTCATCAGGGATTTCAAGAGTTCCTTTACTCTAGTGAGACAATTTCTCCTGGGGATGGGGAAAATTCAGGAACAACTTCTTATGCTCATGGCAACTTAATTTCCATAATAAGACATTTATCATGAATTCATAATAAAACAGTAAAGTGAAGTGACTATATTTCTCTTGGTTCTTTTTAAAAGGCTGAGACAAAGCTAAAGTTCCATTCAAAGTACAGAAATTTCAATATTTAAATTCATTATCCACTGGGGTCAACCATTCTTTTATTCAAGAAACTATATTTTTAATAAATTATACACTGGATTATGAAAAGATAATAGTCTCTACAATGATTATTTTACACTAGAAGAAATTAATCAATTATGTAATGAAATACATTCCATAAGTTCAAATATTTCTGTTCTTGCATAAATTGTAGATCATAAAGTTTCATTATCATGATTATATTAAGTTGTAGATGTCCAGAAAGAGAAGAAATGAGCTTAATAAAAGATAATTTGAGTTTCTGGATTGAAAATATAACAATTTTTATAATTTATTTAAAAAATTTAAATAAAATTTTATAAAAGGAAATTTATACATAATATATATAATATATATAATAATATATAATATATAACATATTATATAATATATATGTGTGTGTATATATATATATATATATAGAGAGAAGAGAGAGAGAGATTTAAAAAGAGAGGAGAGAGAGAGGGAGAGCAAGAGTAAGAGAGAGTATTCAGATACCTCTGAACCTGTGATGCAGCCAAAGATGATTGCTAACTCCTCATCTACTGGGTTCCACTTTAAAATCTGCCAATTAGTGGACAAAGCTTTAACATTCACAGTAAGGCCCTACAGCAGTCACCTTACCCTCTTCATTTTTATCTTACTCTTGATACTTCCCATGTCATTCAGTTCACAATGTCTTGTCCTTTTTTACTACTTCAATGTCCTCTTAAGATCTTCAGGCTCATGTATCACAAGCTACATAATATTAAGTATAAGAAAACAAAAAATAATAATAATTTTATGCTTTCTGTCATTTTTTCTAAAACCAAATATTCAGATGGCTATAGAGAAAATGGTTCAGTTCTTAGGACAATTTACAGAAAAATACTATCTCTTTGGGAGATTGCTATGGTTCATACTATATGTCCAAGAAGAATGGAAGAAATGAGAATTTCCTCTAAGAATTGTGGAATTCATTTTAAGTCTAAAACTCTGAGAAGTATAGAAGTCAGTGATGCAAATCCTAGTGGATGGGAGTGTGGGGAACGAGGATAAGCTATGTTAGCTCAAGATGTCAGGCAGAATAGTGGCATATTCTGCCTTCCTCGAATTTCTATTGTCCCTGGAGCTTCAAGAGACTGGATAACACACAGTCTTTTTTAAAAAAAATATGTTTTCTGTTTTATTTTTTATAACTACATGATGCTACAAGGAATGGATGCCTACAAATATTTGAAATGTCAGATATAAATTAATAATCAATAATTTTCCAAAAGGAAACAAAACAGATCTCTGGAGGAGATAACAGAAATGACTGTGCACCATGAGATTTATAAACATATTTTGGGAATTTTATGTACAGATTGCACATCTCTCAGGTCACTCACTAACCCTTGGATACAGAGAATTAAAAAGTCATTATCTAGTAATCCCATATGACAATAAACATAACATACACTGTTTTTGGTAGGAACAGCAAATACAAAAATTTTAATAGAATGGTTTACAGTAAATTGACAATAAATAAATATTACACTGATCACATTTGTACATGATCACATTTGTACATGTATTACCAGTTTTGTAAATACAGATTTGTAGTGCATAGTAAATTAAAATTCAATATGTCTAACTTCTTGATTAAGTTAAGGCAAATGCTGTGTGTTATATAAAGACAAAGTGCTACAAATAATCAAACTGAAGAGTTTTCTTTAGGAATTGTAAATCAGTTGCAAATCAGGTAAAGAATATGTTCTAAAATATCTAAGGAAAATCAACAAATAAAAGACTTTTCATGAAGAAAATTACATGTATATTGATTGGGCAGAGTCAATACTATGACTTCTATACTAGTAAGTGGGAATAATCACATAGACAATTCACACACACACACACACACACACACACACACACACACAAAACCAGCCACTTTCCATTTGTTTTCTTAGATCTATATTTGTTAAATGTTATTTGTTTACTGTTGTTGATATTATTGTTTGAATAGAAACTTTATTCTGTAGCCAAAGCTGCACTAAGTAGTCACTGTGTAACTCCAGATGACCTTAAACTCTAGATTCAACCATTGAAAGTCTGAGATTGAACACAAGAGTCACTGCTCCAGACTGGAGCTAGATTTAAACACTTTGTCTCTACTATAAAGAGCTTTATCCTTACCTGAGAAATCAAGTTTGGATAGTCATCTGACTTCCACATTTTACTTTGTTCCTTTTCTAGTCACATAAGGAACAATATCATAATAATAGTAACTTTGGAACGCCTACTGCTTATATATGCTTTCTTATCCATTTTCTTAGAACAAAAAGTGAAATTATTTATAAAATCACATTCACTCTTCCTTTAGTCCATTGATTCAAGCTTATATTATTCTTTTTTTTTTCTGTTTATTGAGACAGGATTTCTCTAACAACTCTGGCTTTCCTAGGACTCACTTTGTAGACCAGGCTGGCCTGAAACTCACAGAGACCTGCCTTCCTCTGCCTCTTGAGTACTTGGGTCAAAGTCATATACCACCACCACCAGGCTTCAAATGTTATTCTTATTCCGAAGCAACCATACAGACATACCCAGCAACAAACTATATTCTAGTCAGTTGTGTCATACCAAACAAAGTTAATGTATAAAACTTGCCATAACATATCACAGTGGAGCTGTGATAGATATACTACTGTGATCATGGACTTGAAGAAACCTGTGCAATAATCTGGTAGGTTTAGTTCATTTTTTAATCATTTTGTCCAGTGCAAGACATCCAAAATACTACAACCTGCACACACTGTGGGATGAAGATACAAAATGCACTATTTAGTATATACAATGTGTGTGATTTGAGGATGTGTATTGCTCTACATCCACTTGTTAGTACCAAGAAGGAATAAGGTGTATAAAGAATATACAATATTTAATATATTAGAGAACATACCTGTGGGGATATATGTAAAAGGTAGATTCCAATACCCATACTCATATGTACACACAACCAGTTTGAAGGATTTGGTTAGAAATTAATATGGATGTATAGCTTATGACATGTAGTCTAAAGATTCAGAAAGATTGTTGCCACACCATTTTCCTTTGTCTCCCACAAAAGGACCTACTTAGTACTCCACTCACAACTTTGGCATAAAATTTTCAACCTCACATACAAATGCAGCAGTAAATTTTGGAACAAAGCAGCTGCGTTCCTTTAACATCAGTTTCTATTGTGGTAAGTCTTCAAGGCGTAGCTTAATGACCATCATATCTACTTTTAGATATCTTACAATGAAATAAGTATTATTCAGGGCATGAAAGGAAATGATTTCATGACTGCAATATTAGAAGTCTGATATTCCAAACAAGGAGAATAAATCTAAGATTTCAAATATCATAAAACTTTATATGTATTTATTATAAACTTATAACCCAGGAACTACGTTCTTGGCCCCTAAATATAGAAAGTGTATGAAAAGGATGGGATGTAGTAAGGATCACTACCCTTTACACATAAAGGACTTCAATTTATTTGAAAGTGTGCATACACATACACAGTTGGATCTCTTCCTCCATGCTCTCTACATCTTCAGGTTTAAACAGCATGATTTGAATGCTGAGAAAAGTATTGCACAGCACTAAATAAATATAGAGGAATTATGCTTGTCATTATCCTCTAAACAATACAGTAAAACATCTATTTTCGCATTATTTATATTGTAGTATTATCAGAAAAACTGGAAGTTAAACAGGGTGGTGTGTAAGTTATATGTAAATGCTGAGTATTTTATATAAAGTGCTTGGGTTGCAGAGTTTCAGAGATGCAAAGAACTGATACCTCCATAGATACCAAGGAAGGACTCTGCAATATTTAAATTTTATTTGTGCTTTTGTGTCATTTTTTTTTTAATTTTCAGTTTCTTTTGTTGTTTCTTTGTTTTTGCTGTAACAAATGACTACAAGTTACTGGGATTGAAAATCAGATTTCTTCTCTTAGCTTTGAGTATAGAGTCTTTGCTATAACAGTTTTGCAAGGTCATTGTCTCTGAAGATTTAGATGAAATGGTGTTACTCATTACTTCCAACTTTTAAGAGCCATCTGTATTCTTTGGTCAGAGTTTCTTCATCAATTTTCAAAGTCAGCAGTGACTAATAAAATCTTTGTCACATCACACTATTTCTATATTGAATTATAATCAAAATCTTCTTTGCCTACCACTAATTAAAAAAATAATTGTTTGCTCACTCTAAGATCATTTACTTAATCACTGCAAAGTATGCCAATCACAGGTTCTGAGAAGTGGAACACAAATAATTATACAAATCATTATTTATCCTACTATTGTCTCATCTATAACTTTTTATTGGGCTGGTCAGATAGCACAGGGGATAAAGGTAATATTCAGCAGACTGATGACATAATTTTGATTGCCAGGACCTACATGAATGTTAAAAGGAGAGAACTGACTCCCATAAGTTGTCCTCTGACCACCAAAAAAATGCTCCATGGAAGAGGTGCTCATCCCCAAATTAAATAAAATTAGTACTAAAGGAAATATCTCCTAGGGCTTGGAGAGATGGCTCAGCAGTTAAGATGGGGAGAATGGAAAGAGGCAATACATGGAGAGACTACTGGAATTGGAGGGGGACCACTTGTGGATTAATCTGGAAACCAAGTACAGTAGAAACTCCCTGGAATCTATGAGAGTGTCCCTTGCAAGGACTCTGAGTATTGGAGAATACAGATTCTGAACAGGCCATCATTTTCTGTAACTAGGCAAGGCTTCCAGTATGGGGACTGGTACACCAACCCAAACACAAAACCCTTTACCTATGATCTGTCTTACCTGCAAGATGTGCTAGTGGTAATGGAGTCACAGAACATGTGGGAGTAGCCAACCAATGACTGACCAAGTTCAAGGTCAATGCCACCTAAGAGAGCATAAGGCTGACTCTGCCTGCATGACCAGAAATCAGAGGCTGAATAGCCAAGACACTTAAGGTAGAATGTAACAGGACAGGCCAATTTAAAAAAATAAAAAATCAATGAAATGATTCCTAATGATACTCTACTATACTCATAGATCTGTGCCTAGCCCAATCATCATCAGAGAGGGTTCCTCCAGCAGATCTAGAGACCAATATCTAACACTAGGTGGAGCTTAGGGAAAGAAGACTGGAAGGAAGAATTTTCTGTGCCAGAGGGATGGAGAACACCAGAAGAACATGACCCACAGAATCAACTAAGCAGGTCTCATAGGAGCTCAGGAAGACTGAAGTAGCAATCATGCAGCATGAATGGATCTGCACTAGGTCCTCTTTGTATGTTAATGAGCTTAGCTGTAGGACTCCTAATTCTGAGAGTGGGGATGGTCTCTGACTCTTTTACCTGGTCTTGATACCCTCTTCCTCCTACTGGGTTGTCTCTTCCAGCCTTGATATGAGGATTTGTGCCCAGTCTTATTGTACCTTGCCATGCTTTATTTGGTTGATATCCATGGAAAGCCTGCTCTTTTCTGAAGGGAAAGGAGATCTTGAGAAGACAGTTTGGGGGGGGTCTGGGAGAAGGAGGGGAGACTAGCTGAGATATACTGTATGAGAGAAGTATAAATACATTTAAAAAAGAGTATATATTTCTAGTGAAGAGTCTCCTCCTATTCTATGAAACTACTTTTCCTTCCCAAATTCAAGCTCTCTTGTGTTTCTAAACTTACAGAGTCTACTTAAAGTTGCATTCATGCACATGGGCATTTAGACACATAGTTCCAGTCACTGTAAGTTGTGATGTGAGTGACTTTTTCATATCTAGCACTTACTGTTTTACTGCAGATAGACACACCCTCTGGATTTTTATACTCTTTATGAACCTGTGATGGTCCCTGAGCCTTGAGAAGAGGGGATATGATATAGATGTATGATTTTGGTCTAGATACTTCACAGTCTATTATTCTGCCAATGTCGATCAATTGGGAGTCTTGGTGTTGATTCAGATGTAATGTCAAAAGAAGCTTCACTATGATAGCTGAGAAGTTCACTAGTATATAGGGGAAAAGGGAAGAACGTAGAAAGAAGTTTATTATTCTTAGCAATTAGCAAGCTAAAGATAAAAAGTTTTCTCCTAGCGTCTATTACCCAGAAAGCCATAGATTTTTGATCCAATTAGTACAACCATATAAGAGCTCCATTTTGTGAAACAGGCTTTAAATCCAATCAGAAAGTGGTTGGGTCCTCCGTTATGTCCATATGACTATTGAACCAGTGAGCATATTTTTCCAGGCCAGTTGTTAAGATAGTTCACAGGGTTCACAGTTTGGTAAGACTTTACTAGTTTTCTCTCCCAGTAGTATGCATTAAAAAATTCCAGGACTGTAATTATGTAGTGCACACACATTATGGAACACTACTCAATGGTAAAGGAAAACAAAAGCATGAACTTGCAGGTAAATGGATGGAACTAGAAGAGATCACAGACCCTGAAAACCCTAATGTCACATGTTCTCTCTTTATTGGAGGATCCTGCCTCCAAATCTGCAGATGTGAATACATAGCCTGTAGTAAGTACACAGCAATCAGCAAAGTAAAATGGGGCCATTGTCAGAACAGAGGGTTTGAGGAGCAGTAGAGATGGAGATAGCAATATACAAGTCATCAGCTCAGAGAGATGAGAGAAGGGAGGCTTCCCAGACAGAGACAGGGCGGTATAAACAGAAGATGGTGGCATAAAGGTAAAAATGAATTGGAGGAGCCAATTGATCTGATAGGAAATGGGAAAAGTAACGGTACCTTAGGCAAAGGGGAGGGCAGTAAATACAGGAGAAAGAGGGAAAGAAGTAAAATAGTAATATGGAAGGCTGAAAAGCCATAAGGAATCATTCTACTGCCATACAATTACTATTTACCTAAAAAACTATAATGCATCCATTTCGGTGTATACATATGCATATACAGTTTTAATAAACTTTTCTCATTTGGGCTTATAAAACTACCTCCAAGAGCCAAAGACCACCTAACAGACACACTAATTCAAGGCAAGTTGTTGTTAGTTGGATCAGCCAGCTGAGAAAATATTGATCAATGTCTTCACTTATTTTTTTTTCTTTCATGCTACATTTTATTCTTTGGGAAACAAGTTCTGTGATGGAGTGCAAACTTACTCATAAAGTAGTTTCCACATGACCTTTTCAAATAAAATATAAAATAAATTACTGAGATTTCCCTGCACAGAATAATTGTCTATTATTTTATGGTGGTGTGTGTGTGTGTGTGTGTGTGTGTGTGTGTGTGTGTGTGTATTGATTTGTATGTTCTTTGAGACAGCCTCTCCACAATTAGCCCTGGCTATCCAGGCAGACTAGATTCACCTGAACATGAACTGACAGTAATCCTACTTCCTCAGTCTTGCAAGTGTTGGAACTACATGCGTATGCCACCACTCCTGGCATAACACCCCTATTAATTTATTTAGTTGATCATTTTTTAATATGTTATAGATTTTAGATTGTCTTCATATTACCATATTTGACAATATAATTTTTCCTCTCTATTATTTTTCTAGAGTCATAAACTTTGATAAATTGCATTTCATTATTTAGTTCAAAACAATTTGAACTTTAAAGAAATACTTATTTACCTTTATAGAGGAATAGGCCTGTGTGACACTTGGAAGGGTCTGTATTACAGGGGTCTACATTCAGAGGCCTATGTGGTCTGGACGGAATGTAGACACAATTTTAATCCCAGTATTCAGAAAGCAGTGGCAGCAAACATCTTTAATCCCAGTATTCAGAAGACAGTGGTAGCACTTGCCTTTAATGCCTAAAGGAGAAACAGAGTGTGGAAGCAGACACAGGAAACA
Organism: Cricetomys ansorgei; assembly: GCA_026225945.1. Taxonomy (NCBI): domain Eukaryota; kingdom Metazoa; phylum Chordata; class Mammalia; order Rodentia; family Nesomyidae; genus Cricetomys; species Cricetomys ansorgei. The sequence goes on from JAMJFZ010002812.1 coordinate 14,967,179, forward strand.
GAGCTCAAAAGTCATTGTCATATTGGAAGTGACCTCTGAGATGAGTCTGATTGAAAGGCAGACAGAGTGAAGAATCAGAGAAAGAGTTAGCAGAGTGAGTCATTAAGAACATGCCAAACTCTCAGGAGAGAAAGGGGGGCTCTCATCCCAGAAAGCAGAGTCAGTCAGTCAGTTACAGCACAGTCAGTTACAGCAGGCAGTATGAGGTAAAGAGTCTGCAGCAGTCAGGCCAGAGGAGAAACACAGAGACACTGAGGCTGCTTGGCAGAAGTTAATATCAGATGGGACAAGTGAGTCAGTTTGAATCCAAGTAGAGAAGTTCAGTCTGAATCAGTCAGAGAATCAATCAGAATAAGTCAAAGTCAGAAGACTTCAGTCAGAAACGGTAAGCAGGCTGAGGAGGTCAGTTTGAACCAGTCGGCCTGGAGAAGAGTTTGAACCAGAACAGCAAGTGAGTTGAATGACAGGAGTCAGAGTTCATAGGAGCTAGTCAAGTTTCTCAGTCAGCAGTAAGTCATGGAAATTTATTACATTGTGTGGAGGATTAAATGTTCTAGAGTGCAGACAGAAGCTGAGGCTGAAGCTTTCTAGATTTAAGACTAGATTATAAGAGGTAGAAATGCTCTAGGGCTCCAGGATAGAACTGGTGATTGAATTAGACAAAAGAATAAACTGTCCTCTGCCCTGAATCAACATCTACATCTGATGAATCTGCATCTACAATTGGTACTCAATGGCTAAAACCTTAAATACAAATATAAGTAATATACATTATTTATAAATTGAATATAGTTTTTAACTGTTTGTGGGTATCATCTAGTTCTTTTTCTTCACTTCTCTCTAATTGAATCTCATTTTGATGTGAGAATACTTATAGTATAATAAACTCTGCAAAGTTGTTTTATATGGCCCAGAATTTGGCTTGGTTTGGTGAATGTTCCAGGAAAAGCAAGAGAAGAATATGGATTCTTCTGTGTGGGATGATGTATTCCATAAGTATCACTTAGACTAGAATGATTGACAATGCTATTCAAGTGATATGTATTCCTTCGGAGATGCTGCTTGCTTCACTTAACAATTACTGACAGAGAAATGTTAAAGTTACTAGCTGTAACAGTGTTGTATGTATTTCTCTTTCAATTCAGCTTTTGCCTTATGTCTCTGAAGCAAAACAATGGTCTTCTCTCTTCATAAATAAATGGTCCCTTTATTTAAGATTATTTTGTCTTCTTGGATAATTGATTCTTTTGTTTTTATGCAATGCATTTCTCATAATGTTCCTTGTTCTACAATTAACTTTGTCAGAATCTAAAACACTTATTCCATTTTCATTTCTTTGTGTATGTGTGTGAACTATGTGAAAATATTGTATACTATGACATTACTGTATATTGTGTGACACTATTCCTGGGGAGACATAACCAAATATCTACTTACCACTGATAAGAAAATAGGAAAGACTATAGTAAGGATATCACCAATGTCAAAGTAAGAAAAGAAATGAGCTTATTGGTCTTACTCTTGCAATATGGGTGAAGGATGGTTCACAAGAGGGACCATTCAAAGGCAACTGAATCCCTTGAATCCCACTGAAATGTAGGTGATGGCTCATGATCAGTAAATGACTTGTAAGCATCTTGACAAGTCTAAGAATGTCTCCTTCAGGCAGCTAAGCTGGTCTGTCTCATCTACACAGCTCAGCTGACCTCTATCACTTTAGAAATTCCTACTGCATATTTAACCTTGTGGAGGAAGAAACTTTGTATGTCTGGTAAATTTTACAGACTCCTGAGGCTTTTGGGATATTTACTTCATGATTTTTATGGAGGACCCCTTTAGAACTCCCAGAGCCTCATTCAGCTGCCGGCAGGATGGAAGTTTTCACCTCCTTTTATACTGGTTCTCAACCTTCCTAATGCTGCAGTTTGTTAATACCTCATGCTGTGGTGACCCCCAGTCATAAAATTATTTTCATTGCTATTCTATAACCACAATTTTCTAATGTATGAATCATAATGTAATATCTGATATGTGGATGTTCTTAAGGGGTTGTTTGACCCCTAAGGAAGTTGTCACCCACAGGTTGAGAACCACAGTTGTAAAACAACATGAGTATTGAGAAGCTTCCCTCTAGGATTCAAGGCTTTAAATTGGAAAAAATATGCTAAATTCTACCATGTCAAAAAGGATCTACATGGTAATTAATTTACAAACAGCAAATATGTTCCATACTAAAGGAGTTGACTTTCTCTGATTCTTTTCCTTTACATATATCCAAGTTTCTAATCTAGATGACCTTTTTTTGTCACTGAAGGATTTATATAAACATTCCTCTTTCTTTAAAGATTTTTAGTGTTGATCTGATTTTTACTTTCCATTTTTTTGAGAATTTTATGTATTTTTGCATGAGTTCTATATTTACATAATTTCCTCTAGCCCTCCAACTCTTCCTGTGAGTGTCTACTCCCTCTCAAATTCATGACCTCTTCTTATTTCTTATTGGTATACACACACACACACACACACACACACACACACACCCTTAAGAGTTTAATTCCTGGGAAAAAATACTCATTATAAGTTTCACAACAGCCATTGATTGCCAATAGCTCCTCATCTAGAGGAGGTCCCTGTGGTGACCTGAATAAAAATTACCCCATAGGCTCATATTATTTGAATGCTTAGTCACCAGAGAGTGGGTGGCACTATTTGAAAGGATTACAAGGATTGGGAGGTATGCCCTTGTTGGAGAAAGTGTGTTACTGGATATTGGTTTTGAGGTTTCAAAAGCTCATGTTAAGCCTAGAGTCTCTCTACCTATGGATCAGAATACAGCTCTCAAATACTGTTCCAGCCCCTGACTACATGTCACCATGCTCCCTGGCATGATGATCATGGACTAAAACACTGAAATTGTAAGCAAGCCCCAGTTAAATGCTTTAGCTTATAAGAGTTGCATTGGTCATCATTTCACTTCACAGTTATAGAATTGTGACTATACAAGGCCATAAATTTCTCTTCACCTGCATTAACATGAACACAAGTATGTTATGGAAGTTTTCTTTACAAAACCGTATTGTTGACATTATATAGATATATATATAATGTCAACAATGTCAAACAGAGTGAGATATATATATATATATATATATATATATATCTATCTCTATCTATATCTATATCTATATCTATATCTATATCTATATCTATATCTATATCTATATATATATATATCACTCTGTTTTATTTAGAAGATATTTACCATACAGCTGACCTCCTGATCCTTTGGCTCTTATGTTCTGTCCCCTCACCTGTAAATTTCCCTGAGCCTTAAGTTTAGAGGTGCTTGTATTACAGTCATATCAGTTGAGGAAACACACCCCATTTTTTTCTCTCTGTATTTTTGACTAGTTATATACCTCTCTAATAGTCTCCCTCTGTTGTGAACCTTATGAACAAAATGGCAATCTAGCTGGAAGACTTGCACACCTGTGCAATGGAAGATTACTGTTGTAGGGATAATCAACTGCTCTCTGATGGAGTTTAAGGTCAAATGCACTGAAGAGAAACTGTGCTTGGTATTGTAAGTCTGGTTAACAGCCAATGATGGAGAGGTTGTGGTCAAAGAAGGGTAACTAAATTGACAAAACATCAAACTGCCTTCTAAGTATGTTTACAGCTGGGTGAAATTTTTTATATTATGCCACCTGGCTTATTGAAGGATAATGCACATGAAATATTTTACTGTGCAATAGTGCACCAGAAATTCTTAGACCTAAGTTTAATTTTGTACCTTCTGTGTAACCTTTTCATTTTCCTCTACATTCTATACTTTCCTAGTATCTTATAGATACCATTCTACTGTCAAATTCTATGAGAATAACTTTTTAAAAATATGTATATGATTGAATATTATAGTATTTGTTTTTCTGTGACATGCTGAATGTATTTTGTTATTTTGATAATGGTCTTCATAACAAATAAGGTGGTATCTCATTTTAACATTGAGTTGAATTTCCCTGGAAAATTAGGATTTCAGTACTTCAAAACATACCATGGAATGTTTTTTCCCTAAACTGTGTTCATACATTATGAGCTCTCAACTGCTGCTTTTCTAAGCAGAGTTTATCTTTCTCTCTCTGTATTCTAGAATTCATGGTACAATATTTCCTCCATTTTATCTTTTCTGGGAGCTGTAGGCATTCAATCATGTTGGGCATTAGATGTATGCTTGACACAGCATAAAATCCATTTATCATTAGCCTAATTCAGTCACTGGTCCAATTTCTGGATATCTGGAGCAGTTTAGCCTACATATAATCTAGTCTTAAGGCTAAAACTGGAAGGCTTCAGCCTCTGTACAATCTAGAAGGTTTAATCCTCAGAGACTTACTGCTAACTGAGCCACTCTGACTATCTCCTTCTGAGCTCAGAGCCGTACTGATCAACTCACTTGCTGTTCTGGCTCAGACTCTTCTCTAAGCTGCAGGTTCAAACTGACATTCTGAGCCAGCTGACTGTTTCTGACTGAACTCTTCTCACTCTGGCAGACAATAGCTGGCTCCAGAAACTTCTGTGACTGGACTGCTCTGCTCGGCTTCAAGCTGACTCATTCTTCCCATCTGATACTTACTTTTTTTGCTTAACTGTCTCTATGTCTCCACTTCAGACTTTTCAGACTGTTTCTATGTTGTATCTCAAATTGTCTTCTTAGTCAGACTGTCTCCTTCATACTGCCTCTATCTCTATCCTCTATGTGTTCTCTGAGATGAGAGCCTGCTTGTCTATTATGAGAGTTGGACATGTCCTCACTCTGACTCTCTCTGACAAAACTTCCCCTGATTTGTCACTTTGCCTGCCCTTTACTCTGGCTCAACTCAGACATCACAGCGTGCACCACCACTGCCCTCTGAATACTGGATTTAAAGGTGTGTACTACTTTCTAAATTCCATCTGGACCACACAAGCCTCTGAATGTGGTCCCTTCATATAGAGCCCTGAATGTGATCCCTTCATATAGACCCTTGGATTTGATCCCTTCCTAGCTATCACACAGGCCTTTCAATGCATTTCTGCACTAGAGCAGCCATGCTGCTTGATGAAATGATTGAATATTCCTCTATAGGGAGTTATACTCAAATTCAGTTTTCAGGCACTTCATCTTTCCACTAAGGAATTATACCAGTGGCTTAAAATTCTATTGTTATGCAAAATTAAGCATTTAAAAAATTTTCAAATAATATTATGATAGGCAATTTTTATATTTATGTTAACTTTTCTTTTGTCGTCTCTATTGGCTTCTTTCTGAATTCATTATAATTACTATGATATATATATATATATATATATATATATATATATATATATATATATAGAGAGAGAGAGAGAGAGAGAGAGAGAGAATTTCATTTCTGCTTATGTTACATTATGGTTCTATATATGATTAAAAAATAGTCATTGAAACAAAAAGTGTTATAAATTGCTTATCAGGTAGTAAATGCTTATATAGAGAAATTATTTAAATCTTTCATTATTTTTTAAAATAATACTATTAATAATTCTTTGAGAATTTCATACAATATATTTTGATCACATTCACTATCAACCCCTTCCCCAACTCCCTCCTCTGCCTCCCTAGCTACATTCATGCCTCTCCTGCACCAATGAGATATGTATCTAACCAGGATAGTTGTTATTATACCTAAAAGGATTAAGTTTGGTAAGACTGATGATTACATTTCTCCTCCAGTAGCATTTGGAGACATTTTGGAAAAAAAAATAAAAGCTACTCTAGTGTGTAATGTCTTCAACAGTAGGGTCTTGCCATCAAGTTCTGGAGAATAACCCAAAGCAAAGGCAGTAGCCTGTAATGTTTGGAAAATCCCACTGATTATCAGTTTCAACAGAGGTAACACATTTTCAGCATTGGGTTTTTATTAGGGTAGTAGGGGTATTGCTTCCATCATGGAGGTTGAATCCATTTTAACATATATTCCATTTGTTATGAAGGTTCTGTATTTGGAGTTTTGACTTTTGACTTTTGTAGAAATATTTTAGGGTTAGTTAACCCCTATCTCCTTTACTCAGCTTCCTCATCACTAACCAGATTTTACCCATTCTGCTCTACGATTCTCTTTCCCACATTTTATCACTGTGTTCTATCTCTCCTCTCTTGATAAAATGTGTATGTTCAAAGCTTTGTACTCTCATTAAAGGGAAAAATCAATGATACAATAACTTAGATAGATGGATAAACAGATATGTATGAAGATGAAGATATGATAGATAGAATTTCACCAGCAGTGTTTCTGTCAAAATTGCAGATAGAAAATTTGTTGCAAAGATTCCTTAATTGTAATTTATCTTATCATTGAAATACATTCCTTAGAAAAATGGGGATCCTTACCACTTTTGTAGTGGTGGGGCAATCCCATAGAAGATAGAGAAGACAGCAAGACTCTGTTAGACACGTGAGAAACTGAAGCAGTGATAATCACTACAGAGAGTCTCAAGACAGTCTAGATTAAAAAAAATCAGCAAAATCAACGGCGAATTGTTTTCTAGAAATTTCATATCTCTAGTGAAAAACTTGTTTCAATAGAAGTATTTATCCTTTCTATTAGAACCTGTTTTCTTCTATATTATTTGAATTAAAGTTTCAAGTATTCATGTATTGATTCTTAAGTGAAAGGACTCAGTTCCCCTACTTCTATCAAGGATTTTAGCAATCAATAAGTACACCGATTAAATATGTGTTCAGAAGATCTTTAGACAAGTATTTCTTTCCAAAATTATACAGGACATGAAATATCGATTTAGTAAATTGCAGTTTATCATACTCAGTAATTCTGATCGATCCAAAGTGGGGGGGGGCTAATATCAATTAAGTCACCATTTATTTTTAAACCATCTTTTAACTGTAGATTTGACATGTCAGAATAGCTTGCATTGTTATTTCATTACAGCACTGGTAATGTAATGACATTAGAGCGACAGAAGAATTCACAGTCAATATTTTGATCAGTTTTAAACAAATATAACATCACTGACACAATCATTAAACCTTTCCTATTTTCATATATATTAATAAATAAAGACATCAACTTGAAGATAACTATGGAAAGTTTCATATTTGTTCCATGGTATCTAAGCCACTTTGTTAAAATTTTGGGGTCTACAAATTGAATGTACTTCAAATAAAAACAGAAAAAATAAAGGCAAACAGTTTTGTATTTCCATTTTGAAAACAAGAAATGTCAAACAGTGACTTTGTCATCACATCATAATAACAGCTAAACTAATCTGCTACTTCTATATCCCACAGTAAGTCTTCTTCTTTTATATATAGTTTTCTTTCTATGGCTTTAACTTTACATGTGCTTTATATATGAATCTGTGCTATGTATATGCATATAAATGAGTATGCATACATATCTGGATGTATATGTTAAAATGAGGCTGTGATGCAAATCTGCCTAAAGTTAGAAGCAGACAATGAGCAAGCACTGACAATATAAAATTAGGTACAGAATTGTAAGATGACTACCACCTTAAACTGACTGAAGAGAGCATGAATAAGAGAGCTATAAAAAAACTGAAGTGAAAAATTAGAGACTTTCACTGTGGAAATGACAGAAGAGGAGAGTAAGCATTTGGCTCATCATTTGAAGAGGCTTTGAGCAGGTTGTTTAGACCTTGCATGTGCCCCATGAGGCTCAAATAGAGTCAGACTACACTGGCCCTCTGAGACAAATAAATGCCCAGAGGATCTCCAAATGTACTGATAGCTGAAATCTAATAAATAGCTACATCTTTATTAACAGTGTGCCAAAGGTGAATGTTTGGCACAAATCAGAAGTGGAGCCTGAGGGGATCTAGTCTGTCATCCTCTGGAATTTTCCCAAAGAAAGCTTTCTGGAAAGGAATGGCAATTTACCAAGAAACTTCAAGAAGAGTCCCCATGAGCCAGTTACAGCAGTCAACATATTCTTTAAAGACAGACAAGAAACAAACAAACAAAAGACCATTATCAAGAACGTTATATAATATTCTCTTTTGTGTGTACCCCTTAAAATATTCAGAATTGTGTGTCTTGGAATTAATTAGGTTTAAACATATGTTAAGCTCAGAGAAAAGATTGAACACTAAGTGTTATGTCACCCAGAGAGCTCTGGCCACTTGTTCTCTATCCTCAACTTCTATCAACCTTAAGAAAACAGAAATAATAAGAAAGTAGAAGCACAATGAGAGACAAAGGACAGCTAACACACCTGCATTTTTTTTATTCTTGATTACCTTAGTCCATATGTCACTACAAGAAGAAGAAAGCTTGTTAAAATATATCTGAATATGATGTATTAAAACAGAGGAACTGAATTTATTAATAGTGTCATGACATGTGTGAGTACATGTATATATTTTAAAATATTTAAATGGAGTTGCAAATAATTTGTCCTTCCAAACAGTAAACAGTTCCTCGTAGTGAAGAGTCATATTCGTATGTGTCAGCCTTTGTAAATGTCTAGAGCATTGCAGTTATGTATATCTTCTCTCTGGTTTACAATAGCACCTCAGAGTTTCTTGAACTTTCTGTAAATATAAATAAGAGCATTGATTCTTCTACATCCAAACATTTTCCTTGCTCTACTAATATGTAGAAATCACTGTATACTGCGAACTTCTATGACGTCAATGTTTTTAGATTTCACATACAAGTGGAATCAGACGGTACTTGTTTTCTTACACCTAACTGATTCGTTTAATGTAGTGATCTTAAATTCTTCTGACAATGCCAGGATACCCCCTTCTTTTATGTGTGATTAATATTTCATGTGTACACACACAACATTTTCTTTATGCGTTCACATTCGATGGACTCTGATTTGTTCCCTCTTTTCGATATTACTATTAAATGAGCAAGAAACTGAAGACAAACATTAATTTCTATTCAGTAAATTAGTGGGTTTGTTGTATAGTACTACAGTTCAATTTAAACAATTAGTGATATTGATATTGCTTTTCACATTTACTGAATAATTTTATATTTCTACTCACAATGTATAAGGATTTCATTTTAAGTGCGATTTAGATTCTGATTATTGTATATTATCTGTCTTAGAGTTTCTACTGTCATTGAACACTATGACTAGATACAACTTGGGGAAGAAAGGGTTTATTTCAGCACCCAGTTTCAACATCACAGATCACCATCAAAAGAAGCCAGGTTTGGAACTCAAAACTAGAACCCAGAGCCAAGAACTGAAGAAGAGACAATGCAAAGATGCTGACTACTAAGTTGTTCCTCATGACTTGCTGACCTGTAAGACTCGCTCATCTAGAACCACATAAGCAGGAGTGGTACTGCTCCATTTGGATGGGCCCAATCATTTATCAAAAACTATTCCCAAATGACTGTTCATCTCCCAATCTGGTGGAGATATTTTCTCAATTGAGGTTCATTCTTTGTAAATCACTCCAGCCTGCGTCAATCTGACATAGAAATTAGCCAGCATATCACCAGATATTTTGCTTTCTCAAAGGATATTATTGGTTACATTAAGTGATCAGGAAAATAGAGAAAATAATCAAGAAAATTAGCCCACAGACCTAACTTGAACACAAAACAGAAGCTAAAAGAGAACCAGTTGTTTCTTGTTATATTCACCACTCCAATTTGACCCATCCCCTTATTTTAGGAGGGAAGCCATCCATCACCTTTATCAATTTTGATATATAGATAGATATCACGTGTTAACAATTCACTGAATACTCTAAATAATTTTCTTCTCTATGCCAAGTAATGTGTTAGGTCTTGGAAAAGTGATGAGGGAAACCAACAGAAAAAAATCAGAAACAAATTTTATATACAGATATAACTGATACCTGGTTCTACGTTTGTAGCTTGGCTATAGTAAGATTGTGATCAGTCATTCTGAGTTATTCTGAACTTTCTCGGATGTGTAGCATGTGAGCTGAAAGTTGATTAAGGATATATATGATGAATATTTAGAACATGAAGAGAAAAATCAGTAAGAATTTTGTTTTGAGTAAAAATATATAACATAAGGATCTAAAGACATCATTGGGATTATAGTAGAAAAAATAGAGAAAGGATGAAAAGTTAGAGATGTGGATCTGGGATGAGTTCTGATGAGAAAATAGGAGTGAACATGATCAAATAAATTGCAAGTACATATATGTAATAAGTATAAGTAATAAAGTTATATATATACATACATACATACAAAGTTCTACAAGTATGTAGGTGCTGAGCTATATGGGCCTTTACACAGGGACTTTCTCCTAGTGGTACTAAAAAGACTTTGAATTGGATAAAACAGATATCTTAATATGAACTGTACTTTGTTTCCTGACTTCCAAAAGAAATGGCCATAGGTACTGAAGTGAAAATTAAATGAATCCTGCATCGTCCTCTTCTTCTCATTTTATCTTTAATATCTCTTTGATTAGGGAGATGCTCTAACTTTGTCCTCTATTCAAAGACTTCTCTAAACTCTTGACAACTTTAGCAAGTATAGTTTTTTAGATAGTATAATAAAAGTGCAATTATCATTGTATCATGACAAGTAGTAGCCCTTCCATATTTAATTATTTTCTACTTTTCACTTACTCACTAGTAGCATAAAATTAATATGTAGAAAGACGTGTTAATGTAAAGAAAATAGAGGACAATATGGCTACTAACTGTCCTATTTTAGATAATCATCTTATTTAAAGCAACAGACTAAAATTTATTTAAGTTTTAGAAAGGGGAAAGGACTATAAAATTTGCAGAGTTTGAAAAGTTGTCACATGAGGATGGAGCTACTTGAGGAGTAGAAAGAAAAATGTTGGTTGCCCCAGAAGACCTTTACAGAGAAGAACTCAGAATTCAAAGATGTGTGCAGCACATATATTGGTAATTTGGAAGCTGCTAAAAGTAGAATATTGATTCCCTAAAACCTAATTTATTATTTTATGTATATTAATTGTCAATGGGAAAGAGTAAAGTCCACTGTACTTTGATATGAACTTAAATCTACTAATTTTTGTAAAATCTCAGTATTTATTTAAGGCATATCTTATCTGCACTAATTTAGAGCCTGTTAAATCATTGAGATGGTTGTTCCTCATCGCTTACAAAACATGAACATACACAAAGAAGATGCGTAGCATACTGTTAGAAATAAATCAACAAATTCAATTAAATTCTCAAGACATACAAAACATAATCAATCTGCTGGTAATGACATAACACCGTTTCATGAGTGTGATTCATTTCCTATAATAATAAAGTTCCTGGTGAATACAGACATGGTGCATGGCCAACTAGATTAGAAAGCTACGTATAAATAAGTAATAAATTCAAATGAATCTTTTAATTAAAATATTATAAAATTATCATGTAAAGCACACACATCTATTGACTACTCAAATCATTCCATTTTAATTTTTGGCAGTATACAATATAATGTCTGCAATAAACTTTTATTAAGCTCACTGTAACATTTTAGCATTAATCATTAGATGAATGGATAGAATCAAACAAATCATCAAACATACAGATTAGTTAAAAGACCCTAAAGGGACCTGGAGAAGATGGTTTATTCGTTAAGAGTACTTGCTGCTCTTAAACCAGGATCCTGGTTTAAGCACCTGTGTCAGGCACCTGACAACAGCCTATAACTTCAGCTTCAGAGGATCCAACACTCTCTTTGGCCTCCACAACTACTAGGCATGCATAAGGCACATGTACACAGACACACACATGCATAAACATAAATAAAAATAAATCTAAACAATCCCAGACTTCTTCCTTCAAGGAAGTTTGTCCATGTTCACATATTTTAGAAAAAAATATTTTGATGGTATGTGGGAAATCATTCCCCTAATGAGGAATTTCATTACAAAAATTAAAACTTTAAACTTAACAAAAATAGGAAATCTGTCTACCAGATCTGAAGTTGAAAAGTATTTTCAGTGCCCCTGAAGCATTACTAAAGTAGAAAAGAATAAGAGATTTAGTCACATTTTCATGAAATTATTCATGAAAATTATTATTTCACTTCCAATTTTGCCTCACTGGTATCATTTTGTAGTGTTCAGTGTCCAGCATGATTCAAGAAACAATTTTTGTTACTCATATCCTTGGTACTCCAAATATGATCATGTTTTTCGAATGACTGATTTTTTTGAAATTTCATTTTAAACTTCCTTACAATGGTTTGATATTTTAATCTGCAATTAAGCTAAAACCATTTCATGACTTCGACTTATAAGTCAGCTGACACTTAGATAGGAATATACTTCTCAAACAGAAATTCTGTTAAGTGTTGATTGTGCATTTTATTCATTAACTGTAATAGCTACATAATCCTGAAATTCCTTGTGTTTCTAACCTGAATACATTAAATCTGAAATTTTCTCTGCATTTATATTCAAGCATTCTGGATAGGAAAGTACTGCTTTTTCTCACAGTTTCTAAGACAGGACTTCTAGGATAATATGAATACTAATCACCCTCAAAAATGTATCCCTGATTCTTTAGTAATGTCCATCTTTTACACTGTCTATGAAGTATATGTGAGCACACACAGTTTATAAAATAATATCTAAATGGGTTTAAAATGTAGAAAGAAATTAAAATTCATAATGATAATTTCATACTTTTGTGATATTTTAAATGAATCTAAATTGTGATAAACTCTAGAAATAAATAAATGCAAATTATATTAAACTTACATAATTAATGTGTGAAAACTTAAAATTCTAATTACGAAATTTTACTGATAGAATAAAGCTCCTTACCCTATATGATACGGCATTTGACTTATACAAAAAAAGGAGGGAGGGAGGGACAGAGGGAGTGAGAGAGAGAGTTAAAGACAGAGAGACAGAGAGAGAAGAGGGGAGAATAAGAGAGAAAAAATAAAACACCAAAGTAAAATCCCCTTACATTTACATGGGGGAAGAGCTAATCCACAGAACAAGATGAGACAAACTCGAGAACTGACCACAACAACAAAATGCTCATCCACTATTGTAATTTTACAGCTCACCTAAACATCTATAGTTATGGTTAGAGACTAAACTAATATTTCTTAAATTCTTTACTTTCCCTCCTCTTTATTGAAAATAGATTCTTTTCTCATACAATATATCCTAATTACAGTTTGCCTTCCTTCTACTCTTCCCAGTTTGCTCCTACCCACAGTCATATAAAGTAGCCTTCCAAGAGATAAAAACAAAACATAACAAAATAAAATATAAAATAAAATAAAAACCATTACATAGAATGGGATGATGCAAAACAAGATAAGGAAAAGAATATAAAAGGCAAAAGAATCAGAGGACCACTCATTCACACACTCAGGAGTTTCATAAAAATCATTAAACTTAAAGTCATAATATATACACTTCAGACTTGGTACAGACTTATACCGGCCATGTGCTATCTAAATATCATGAGGAGCCATTTTGTCACTATTTTCTTTTCCTTTTTAAAGACAAGTAGTATTCAGTTTTACCCCAGGTCTCTGAACCGTCTTGTCTTTAGGTGTTAGTCACCCAAGCAGTGTCTGGTATGAATTATATCTCAAGGAATGGTCCTTATGTCAAATTAGACATTGGTTAGTTACTCCCAAAAGATTTGTGCAGGATAATTTGCCCTAGGATATTTTGGAAGGCAGGCTGGTATTACAGATCAAAGGGTTTGTGACTGTGCTTCTCTTTTGGTACCCTGAAGATTATCTACCTGTACCAAAGACATTAGAACACAGAGGTAAAAGTTCTATGTAGGCATCATCTTGACCTCTCCAAATTCAGTAAGTTGTATGGGAGTTGTGTTCAGAAATAAGAGGGGAACTTATTGTCTTGGCAATAGTCCAGGTGGTTTAAGAATTTTCATGGAACCCGTTTAGCCAACAACTCAATTGGGTATTTGTTTGGTGATGAGAGATGACCAGTTAGGGCTTCATCTCCACATTATTGGAATCTTCATTAAAATCACCTTCATATATGTTAGTAAGTTTCCACTGCATTAGGTTTCCATACCACCCCTTAAATACCCCTCAATTCTACCTGTCACAATTCTACCCACACTTGCTCCTCTTCCCCACTTCATCCTCTTGTTTCAGTTCTCCTGCCCTGTCTGCCCATAGACTCAATTCTATATATCCTCCCAGGAAGATATATGTGGTCACCTGTAGTCCCTTTCTCTATACCTAACTTCTCTGGGTCTAGAGGTTGTAGCTTGGTTATCATTCATTTAACAGCTAATATCCATTCATAAACAAATATATATCATATTTATCTTTGTGGGCCTGGGTTATACATTCATTTTAAATTTAGAGGAAAAACAATCAAGTCACTAGAATCTCCTTAAAATTGTTTATGTGTGCTAAGTGTTCTAAATAATTGTTTAAATCGGCACAATTAGAGACATAAAACTACACTGTATCACTAATTCTGTAATCCTAGGGAACATCTTATGCATATTAAAGTGGAATCAAGTGTGCAAGCTCCCCCAAAGTAATTTAAGTTAATGGCCCAGAATTACTAGTACACTGAAAGACATAAATGCCAGAGGTAATGGATATTTTGCCTTACTCTCAGCTGTCAGGAGTTGAATGCCTTGTCTGAGACTACTTGACAAATTGCTGGGTTTCCTAGTTTCCAGAGACATACTCTGCTTCCCCCAGGCTTACTGCTGGTTAACTGGCATCCATCAGTCTCCTGTTTCTAGTTGGCCATCAGTTGTTAGCACGAAATAGTCAAATTTTTCCTCAGATTTTCAACTAATTCTAAGTTATTTCTTCTCCGTAACACACAGAGAGCACTCTCCTGATCTCTGTTTCCTTCTCTTCTGTACTGTATACTGTGTCATTCCCGCCTAGAGTTCAACTTCAGATCATAAGTGCTCTTTTTTCAAAAAATATCATGTTCAGAAACCTATAAACCTAGGAATATAGATGCATATAAAAAGTGCTTTCTTCAGTCTTTCTCTTCTTTTTCAACATGTTATTGAATTAATATATTAATCAAACTTTTAAGTAACCTACTCAAGAATTTACAATATTAAACTAAAAAGATTAATGGAAAGTAGTTTTTGTTTCTTAAAAGGCTATTTTTTTATTTGTTTTTTTTTTTCATTTGTTTTTGTTTTTGTTTTTTGAGACAGGGTTTTTCTGTTGTAACTCTGGCTGTCTTGGAACTCACTCTGTAGAGCAGGCTGGCCTCAAACTCACAGAGTTCTACCTGCCTCTGCCTCCTGATTAAAGGTGTGTGCCACCACTGCCCAGCTTAAAAGGCTATTTTGAAATGACCGTATAAAAAAGAATATAATTTAAGTTACTCATTTGAGTATTTTCATCTTCTAGTATAGTTTTTACCTCTTGCAAGAAGGAAGCTCTATTCCAGGGATGATATATACCTAGAGTTTAATTAGAAATAGTCTTCAAAATTTCCTTCTAACCTGTATACTAACGTGTTGTTAGCCTGTTGGAAAGAACTAAGTTTGGAGAGAGTTGTTTTTGTTTCTGTTTTCTTTTAGAATGGAAATATACCTTAAATATCTCAAGTTGTAAAGGACAAAATTTCAAAGATTGATAAAAAATGTGATTCCTTCTTTGATTGTAGATAGCCTCCAACGACCAAAAAACTCAAAATAAAAATGTCCAGAATCTACTCTAAAGGGGAAAAGAGACTATAGCCACTCAAGTCATCAACATATCCAAGGAGAGTGCAGAATCCAGTCAGGACTGCTAACAATGTACTCAGGATGACGACACTGAGCAGCAAAGGTAGCCTTGATCCATATACCTCTATACTAGGCAAAATTCCAGGGTAAGAGAGAATTCCTATGTATTTCAATGTCCTCTCTGCTTTCATTGATGGAGACTCTGAATAAAAATGTGTTTGACATTGAAAAAAAAAAGCAAATAAAATGTATATTTTCCAGGAAACAATTTTATTTAATTGTAATTACTGTATGCTTAAAACATTTAGTTTTATTTATGATCAAGTGAAATTATCCCTGCCTCTATTCAATTGAATATGTGAATACTTAAAGAAGCAACCTTTTCTTTTAATATGCCATGCACAGAGTTGCAGGTAAGGACAGCTGTTCCTGGGTTAGACTTCTTTTAGTGACCTCACCCTCTACATACTTTTTAGAGGAATGCTTCATGAGCTTTGTTTTCCCTGGAGCTTGTTTTATTCAATTAGGCCTAACAATCTGGGAAACACACAGATTTAAGAAATGGATATGCTTTATTTTTGCACTTGCTTGTTCTTCTTTGGAAATAGACATCTTAAAATGCATAGCACATCCTCTTAGAAAACATGACACCATACTGAACAGAGAAGTGTCCAGACACAACACAGGTCTATATATTCTGCAGACTTATAAGTGTGAGAACTACATATCATCCCTCTTAGTTTACTTCCAGATGAGCAAATCTCACATGTCTCATAACTGAAATTAAAACAGTTGACACTAAAAGAATCACATATCTTTCCCACTGATGGTGAGACAATTCAGGATTATTGTTTCAAGCCATTATATTGTGAAACATTTTTAATTTTACAAAGCTAGATGACACCATGTTTGTTTTATCCTTTCATAGCTTCAGGTACTAATTTGAGTGGGGTAGAAAGGGAATGCATGAATGACAAACACAGACATACAGAAACATCAAGATTGGGATCAGTAGACTGAACTCTGATGAGAGAAGACTTTTAATCCAACAAGTTCAGTGTATTTATTATGTAGAGTTAAAAAGGGAGGCAGGAATTAAGGAATAAAGGAGGGAAATTTAGCTAATTCCAGTTGGAATAGTCTTTCTGGAGAGCTGTTTTCAGGCTGTAAATACTCAGAGGGGAGAAATCTATGGTGACATTTTCTGCATACACTGTCAATACTCACATTTGGATCACAAAGAAAAATTTGCCACTTCACTGAACTTCACCCAGGGACACTTGGTCACTCATATGGGGCAGAGGTACTGGAATCTCTGACACAGCCATGCCCTTGTCAACAGAAGTCATTCACAACTTTCTCTGTGGCCCACACATATTCTATGGTTTCTGGAAAGTAGTTAATTATTAGTAGTGTTTCTCTTCAATTGCATGCATACTTTTTAGGAAGGTAAATCATGTGTCCATCCTAATTAAAAAGCAAAAATGGATATCACAAAGTACACTCAAAAGCAATTTGTTATGTGTAGAGTTTGAGAGGTCCTAGAATAAAGCTCCTGTTTTCTTCATGAATTAAGAACTAATTAAGTGAGAGAAGTAAAGATGAGACAAATGGAAATGGATATATCAGCTTTGTCATTGGAACATACTAGTTTAGAAAATGTGCTTTAAGAATTTAGAAGCAATGAGCTAGCTAACACTTCACCTCAATTAAATTTATATACATTATCATTGCTGGAGTAGGAAGCATGCGGAACCACCAGAGTTATAAAGTAAATAAAAATAAATAAAAAGGGCACATGTGCCCACTGTTTGTACTTTTCTACTAACCAAGAATTCAACTGGTTCAGGGCATTTGTATAATTAAAAGCAATAAGAATTATAAAAAGCAGTCTTCTCATGCAGTCTATCTTTCAATTACATTATTCTACAAAAGTAGATGTAGAGTGTACAGTGATGTGGAAAACTGAGGAGTCAAATAGGAGCTGCAAAGATGGTTGAACAGTTTTGAAAGCAGTGTGTGGGAGAAATGCTGGAGTTAAAAGAAACAGTGCACAGAGATCAGGAGCTCAATATTGAGATTTATGAAAAGGAAAACAGTCACAATGACTGATGAAGGGTGATGACCGAAAAAGAGAATTGGGTGGAAACAGAATTTATGTGAAATAACAAAATCAATGGGGTCATCATCCATCATGAAAGGAAAGGACTCCTTGATGACAATGGCAATAATGTTTTCTGTTTTGTTTTGGTTTGCTTTATTTTCAAAAATAGATGTGGAAAGACAGCTCAACAGTCTGGAGCACTTAGAGTGTGTGACGGCTATTCTTGGTTGTCAACTTGATTACAAGTAGAATTAACTAAATCTCAAGCAGCTGGGCAGACCTGTGAGGGACTTTTTCTTAAATACTTTGAAGTTGGAAGACGCAAGTCTAATACAGATTCTTGAAGTGGGAAGATGAACCTTTAATATGGATATTTTGAGATTGGAAGATCAACCTTTTATCTTGGCCACACTTTTGGCTGGCAATTTATATAAGGACATGGAAGAAGGGATTTTACTCTCTTTGACTATGCAGAGGAATAGGCCTGAATGATAGCCAGGAAGGGTATATAATGGAGTGGTCTATATGAAGGGATCACATTCAGAGGCCTGTGTGGTCCTCACAGAATGTACAAAGAATGTTAGGAATGTTGGTACACACCTTTAATCCCAGTATTCAGAAAGCAATGGTGGGCCTTGCCTTTAACCCCAGCACTTGGGAAACAAGAAACAGAGTTCAGAGGAGTTAGTATCAGATAGAAAGTGATGATGTCTGAGATGAATCAGAGCAAAAGGCAGGCAAAGCGATGAATCAGAGGAAGAGTTAGCAAAGTGAGGACATGCCCAACTCTCACAATATAAAAACCAGGCTCTCAGCTCGGAGATACAGAGTTAGAGAGGCAGTATGGAGGATAAGAGGCAGTATGGGGACAAGACAAAGAGACAAGAAGTTGTCTGACTGAGGCAGAGACAAAGAGGCATCTTGGAAGAAGTCAATATCAGACAGGAAGAATGATTCTGTTTGAATCTGAGCAGAACAGTTCAGTCAGAGAAGTTGCAGGAAATAGCCAGAAGACCACAGAGTCAGAAGAGTTTGTTCAGAAACGGTCAGCCTGCTCAGAAGGTCAGTTTAAACCAGTCAGCTTGGAGAAGAGTTTGAGTCACAATGACAAATGAGTTGAACCAGCCAACCAGAAAAGCTGAGTTCATTAGGAATTAATCAGAGTGGCTCAGTCAGCAGGTATTGCAGGATAAAGCTGAAGTCTTTTAGGTATGGACTATCAGCTTAAACGTTTTAGTTTGTATGGAGGCTGAAATGCTCCAGAGCTCCAGGACTAGGGCCAGTATTGAATTAGCCAATGAATCTGTGCTACTGAATCTATGTCAACAGACTGTGTGATCTCATTTTCATTGACAAGTCCATTTCTTCATTGACATTAGACTTTCCTTTTTTTGATCATGGCATATACTTAAGACCAGATAAGATATCCAACTATGAACAACTACTGGATTCTTGAACTTTCTGTTGGTAGAAAACCATTGTTGACTAGCTGGACTACAGCTTTAAGCCATCCTAATACTCCCCATCCCTGTGTGTGTGTGTGTGTGTGTGTGTGTGTGTGTGTGTGTGTTTGTGTGTGTGTGGTTTATTAGAATGGCTTACAGGTTGTGGTCCATCTAGTTCAACAATGGTTTTCTATATATGTGTGTGTGTGTTGTTTATATATTTTATATTTATTCATATATTATATATACAAATATATATTATATAAATTTACATATATATATATATATATATATATATATATATATATATATTGGCAGAAGCACATCACAATTATTGAGGACCTGAGCTGAGACCCAACATGTACTAGGGGTGGGAAGGAGAAAGCAAAGACAAAGTGGCAGGCAATACAGAAATGGCCAGAGCAAAAGAGGTACAGAGTAGGAATATGAAGGAGGTTCTAGGGAAAATGTAACAGATGAGCCCTATATAGACATGTGGCCTAATGTTCCTTCCACACCAGATCAACTTCTTCTGCGTTCCACTGAGGATGCCTAGCTCCTACCCATACTCTATGCCAGCCCCTTCTAATAGCCTTCTCATCCCAGAACTCCTCAATCATGTAGATCCCTGGAGGAAGGCACAGAGCTGTGATCTGGAGACCCTGCCAATCATCAAGACTATATATCTATATCTATATCTATATCTATATCTATATCTATATATATATATATATATATATATATATATCTGTGTGTATGGGATTTATTAGTTATTACTATTTATTATCTTATTATAAATTGTGGGTATTAAATTGAATATTAAATAGATATGTTATATATGAAATATAACATATGTATATATGTATATTTTAGCCATATTCATATACATAGTCATATACATATACATAGTCATTTTAATAAAACCATATATACATATGTACAAAGCATACACATATACACATATACATATACAAAGTATATGTATATATACATATACACATATACAAAGTACATTGAAAAAATAAAATTATCTTAGTTGTGATCGGTAACTAAGCCAAATAGTATTTTACATCTTGTGGATCAGTTTCTTGTGACTTCTGGAAAAAAATAAAAATCCAAAAATTCAGCTTCCATCGAGTCCTTTGGTTCAGACATCTTATCAGATATATCCAGAAGACAGCCAACTTCTAACTATTGTGCTAGTCCTTAACCAGAAATTAGGTACTTTTACCATGAATACTGTCCCAAATAGTTCCTTTACTACCTTTCATTTTATTATTTCCTTGTAGAATTGCAATCAATGTCCTTATCCTTGAGATAGAATAGACTCATTCTCTGGTAAAGCCTCATCTATATTCACTCTGTGCTCATCTTACTCCACTATCTAATTTTTCAATTTGTCCTGTTCCCACATGTCCAAGAACCATATCGCTCTGTACTTTCTGCCTAGTATTCCCAGCATAAATTGGAAGTTCTAGGATGATTTATCAAAGTTTGGAAGAGCAGTGTGTCTCTCACAATATTGTTGCCTTTGTAAGTGATATATTGCCTGTAACACTTTGAGAAACAAGAATACACATCCTTTGTTATGAATAGATCCACGTCTTGCGGGAAGAGTATCACAGCAGCAGTGACTGCTTTGGCTACCGTCCTATAGTCTACTGAGGTCTCAAAAGAAGTACCAAAAATAACAAGTTTAGTCTAGTGACACTATTTCTTTGTTGTTTTAAACATCATCAGTGAAAAATAATCTTTCCTAAAGACTCTTTTTTGAGATTTTCAGCAATTGCTATAATTACTCTTAAAAAATTATGCACGTATGCATAATAACACATGAGAGCATGTGTATATGCATGTGTATACCGATGCCTGCTATCTCCTTGTTATATTTCTTGTTTGTTTTATTTTGCTTCGTTTTATTTTGATTTCCTTTTGGATGTGCAATGGATCCAATCAGGAGGCTTTCACATGCTAAGCAAGAGCTGGACCACTGATCTACACCCTCAGCCTGATGTCTGATATCAAATAATATGAGTCTAAAACATTAGCATTTCTTATAATATCCTAGAAAAATATCTAATTCTTTTTGAGTAGTGTGTGTGTGTGTGTGTGTGTGTGTGTGTGTGTGTATGTGTGAAGGAGACAGAAAGAGAGAGAGAGAGAGAGAATAGTGTTACCTATAATGCTCATAACATTTGGTAGGTGTTAAATGAGCTGGCATGTGCAAAGCATTACTTGAGCAATTAACACATTATAAGTGATACGTGTTTGCTATTCCTATGAGATCCTAGATTCTTAGAGTATCATTAGATCTTATGGATATAGAGGTGAAGAAGAAATAGTTTTTCTTATTAAAATTAGTCTTTCCAGGCTAGGTAACACATAATTAGCAAGATAATAGGACTGGGGTTTTGAATAAGGGCACATATGTGCAATTAGAGTAGCAACTGTAAAAAGAGAATAGTAATACTATATAATATGTGTGAGGCTGTGCTAGAGCTGAGAGTGAGTTGAACCCCAGATTTTCTCTGAGAGCAGTAGGCATTCCAGTGCTCCTCATTTTTTAGCCCTGGCCAAAACCCAGTTAAACATTAAATATTGCCTACTACACAGAAGGTCATTAGCAAAGGAATGTGGCTTGGTTGGTGCTTATCTGCACTGTAGCTGGAAGCATAGGAATGAGTCCATTTACTGATAAGGTGCCTTCCTCTTTTCCCTGTGAGACCACATCTTATGCCCTTGCAAGATCTTGATGATTAGACTTGAGCTCCACATGCAAATTGGGCTCCTCCAGTATCCTTGTCTTGACCAATAGCTTCCATTTCTGGGTACCAAAGACTCTCCCCTGCCTGTACTTTATAAATGTAACCACATTGGCTTTAATAAATCAGAGGTATGCTCCTCTGGCAGACTCTCAGAGAGTCTGGTTCACTCTCATCTGCTCTTAGTCCTCCAATCTGGGACCCCCCCAGGATGCATTGACCTACCCCCTACACTTTCCTTCCAGGGGGCTGAGCTGGCAACTGATAGCTCAGCCATGCTCCAGGGAGGGAGGATAAAGAAAACAACAAATACATATGACTGACAAATATCCGCAAGAAGATGACTCATACAACATAGGAAAAGAGAGCATAAAATTCCTTGTACCATCATCTCACACATTTGTCAATTCAAGAAGTTGGTCACATAAGCTTATCTGGCTATGATCAGACATTATGGGTCGAAGTTCAGCACATAGTCATGGAAAGCTACTATCTTTATGCTTGTGCTTTACTCAGGAGACAGAAAAGTATATCAAATAAATTGCAAGCAAAAGCTTTCTAATTTTGTGAAAAGAGAATGAGATAAAATTGCAGTCAAGAAAGGAAGAATTTTAAAATTACCTCAGGGTAAGTCAAATGATACAGTCAGAAAGTGATGACGGCATAAGTTGTGTATGATTAGAGGTTACGAATAGAGAAGGAATTCTCCATAAAAAATATTCAGTAGTTTGTGCACTAACTAATAAGATATATGATATTTGACCTTTATCTTAAAAGCTTTTGCAGAATCCTAGAATAGGCTGATGATAAAACTTTTCAACGTCAAGGATATTTTGTGAACAGTGTAAAGTATAAAGGGAAAGAGTAGTAGTTGGAGACAAAGAGGTGCTTTATGTGGCTACTGAACTAATTTAAAGAGAGGAGAGAGTGAGGGAGGGAGGCTAAACAAAGGCATTATTCCTAGTGACAAGTTGACATGGGAAAAACAAGCATACACAGGGTTCTGAATATGTCTAATGAGAGAAGGCATCTACCAAGAGACTTCAAAAATTTTACCATGTGCTACAGGGCTCCTTTGTAGCTGCTTAGGCCAATCGTTTATGAGAAAATAATAGTGTTCCAGTTCTGATCTGTTCTTAACAGAACTACTGACTTAGAGTGTGCATCCCCAAACATAATACACTAGCATGAACTGACTGCAATAGAAGAAGTCTTTGAGAATACTTTATTCTGAGAAGGTCAAAGATGTTTACGTAGTGAGGACACATTGAGAGACTGCAGTTAGGCAGACCAGAAAACATAAAAAAAAAAAAAAAACCAACCAAACAAACAAACAAAAAAAAACCTTTTAGACATTTCAGCCCTGGCAAGTAAAGACTTAAAGCCTAGATACAGGATTCAGCTTAGTATTTTAAATTTTCCCAGTTATTCATGCTAGCTCATACAAATTCTTGTCTGGATTCTGCACTGGACTCTCTATTACGTACATGGTGGCATCATTATTAAGGAGCTCATTTGTGGTATTGTGTTTCTGTGAAGAAAGGAAAGGATTCATATTTCTTGCCTATTTTTCTGTATCACGAGCTTAATGTGAAGTGTCTACATTTACCTATCTCTCTAATTGAATGCCAACATAATTTTTAAAACTAATACTTGAAACAGTGCATTAATTAACTAACAGTCACTGTAGATTTCCAATAATGTTAGGTGCCACATGTAGACACAGATTCAGGGCCAAAGGCAGATTATTCTTTGGCCCACTCAATCCCCAGCCCTTTGAGGGTTTTAGCTTCCAAATAACCTACTCTTCAAGCCTAAACCTAGAATCTTGGAGACTTACTCCCTACTGACTCACTCTGACTAGCTCCTTCTGAATTTAGAGCTGTACAGAACTCAACAGACTCTTGTAGATGTCTGATTCAACTCACTCACTGTTCTGGCTCAAATTCTTCTCCAAGCTGCTGGTTCAAACTGATCTTCTAAGCTGGCTGACTGTTTCTTACTGAACTCTTTGGACTCTGGTGACTCTGGCTGACTCAAGTAACTCTCTGAATGAACTGGTCTGCTAGTCTTCAAACTGACTCTCCCTGTTAGCTGACTCGTTCTCCCAAACTCACTCCCCTTCTGCTGAACTGCTGTGTCTCTTTTAACTCTCCTGTGTCTCTGAACTCAGAGCTCACTTTTAAATCCTCAGAGCTGGGCATCTCCTCACTGAGATTCAATCTCAGACTTTACTCTGTTGGCTTTTCACTCTGACTGAATATCTCAGAGTTGAGATTAAATGCATGTACTCATTCAATAAACATGAATTGAGAGCTGTGACTTACTTGTGAACTGACTGCTTCCTTTTAGACCCCTAGTGTTGAGATTAAAGGTGCCTTAGCCACAGAAATTCCTTTCATCATTAGCACAGAGAATAGGATTAGTCTGAATAACATTATTTCTGTATTCCATCCAGATCACACAGGCCTGTGAATGTGATCCCTTCATACAGGCCATTGGATTTGATCCCTTTGTAGCCATCACACAGGCCTTCCAATGTTATCCTTTCCCAGAGCAGCCATGTTGCTGGAACAAATGATTAAATATTCCTCTACAATCCACAGGAGGAATAAGTAAAAATAGAATAATATAACCATAACAAACAGTCAGATAACAAAATATACAACAGTTGATGACTAATTGGAATAACTAGTGAATGACTGCATGACTGAATTAATATTGGTAAAAATAATAGAAAAAACAGAAATAAGGAAACAAAGTATCCTGTTTGAGAAATATGCAGTAATTTATTTTTTGTTGTGTTTTGAGCTATTGGGATTTGAATACAGAGCTTCCTATACACTAGACAACTGTTCTACCACTAACTTATAGCCTTAGCCTGATACCTTTGCTGTGCATCCAATGTCAGCTCTCAGAACATAAAGAGAAAATGGCAGTTGATGAGTCTGATATAAGATCTTCTGTATGATTGAGTTTCATCTTCATAATCAAATAAATATAATTTTAATGGACAAGAGAATATACAGAATTCATTTATTGTGAGAGGAAAGCAAGGAAGAAATCTGACCCTACTGCAGACTGTTTGCTTTAAGAATTAGTAGGTCATTTGAAAACTGAATAAAAACAAAGACAAAAAAATAAGAAAGTAATTAATCTAATAATTAGAGGTTGCAGAATGGATGAAAATGTAATAATTGGGGACAACAAGTGCAAGCTGGTGTTCCAATAAGGACAAGGAAGTAGAAAGTAATAATTGTTCCAAAGATAATTGCAATGTCCTCCTCTGCTACAGAACACCCTAACATATGAAGGAAAAAAGATAAAATCATACTGAATCTACTGAAGTATTTTAGATGATGGCCTTACTCAATAGTGGAAAGTCAAAGTCATTAGTATAGGTAACTCCACATTATCACAGTTTGAAAATAACATATAATTGCTTAAAGCAACATCTTATAGAAACCAATGTAGTGGACAAATAAAATGGCTCAGTGGGTAAAATCTTCTGATCTTCCCATGCACCTTGCTAACCATGTATGTACACATACATGCACATATACACACCACACTATAATGGAAGCTGATACAAATAACTTTTTAAAGAAACGAATATAACTAGCAAATAATTTACAAGTTATTTCAAAGATATTTTGTAGATTTTCAGATTTCTAAACATCACTGAATAATAACCAAAATCTTTATAAACTTAATTTTAAGAGCAGTAGGCAGTAACTATTAAAAGTGTCCAAATAGAACACACACACAGTTTGAATAAAATTAATGTAAATAACCTTTTAAAAAACTAATATAAGTAGCAAATAATTTACCAGTTATCTCTAAAATATTTTATAGATTTTAAGAGTTCTAAAACCTCATTCAAACTAACCAAAACCTTAAAAAATGATTTTAAGAGCAGTGGACAGCAATTATTATAAGTGTCCAAGTAGAATAAAATGAATCAGATTGCTTATTATAAATTTTATATAAAATATTAGTAATATCTCATAAATATTCTAATATATAAAGATTTTAAATTATCCTCCTTTTAATAAATAAAGAAATTCAATTAAACTAAATCACACATACATATGCAAAGCAAGTTATTAAATGGGCAACCCAGAATATTTTCTCTAGCTAACGCCAAGAGATATTGTGAAGATATAGCCTGGATTGCCTTTAGTAGCTCTCAAAAAACTGTGGTTTGGGTTGTTTCAATGAGAATGGCTCTCATAGACTCATATATTTGAATGCTTAGTCACCAGGCACCAGGGAGTGAAACTATTTTGAGAACGCTGGGAGGTTTGGCCATGCTGGAGGAGATATGTCACTTGGAGTGGGCTTTGAAGTTTCAAAAGCCCAAGCCAAACCCAGTCCTTCCCTTCCTCCACACCCACTTCTGCCTGCTGTCTGCAAATCAGAATGTGACTACTCCAGCACCTTGCCTATCTTTTTTTCACTTTGAGGATCATGGATTAACCCTCTGTACTGGGAAGCAAGCCCCCAAATAAATGCTTTAATTTTTAAGAGTTTCCTTGATCATGGTGTCTCTTTACAGCTATTAAAGACTAGCTAAAACATTGAACAAAATCAATTTGGTGATGAAGGGGTTTATTTGACCTCAAAGATTAAAGTCTATGATCCAGAGAAGTCAGTCCACGAAACCAAAGCAGGAATCTGAAGACACGAACTGAAGCAAAAAACATAGAGGGATGATGTTTAAGGCCCTGCTTTCCCTGGCTTGCTCAGTTTGCCTTCTTATACTACTCAAGGCAACTTGCACACAGTGAACTATGCCCTTTCACCTCAATCTTCAGTCAATAAAATGCCCCACAGACATGCCTACAGATCATCAGATGGGCCATCCTCATCTGAGGGTCCCCTTTTCCAGGTGACTCTAGCTTGTGTCAAGTTGACAACAACTAACTACCACAGAACTGAATACAACAATGACAAATTTAATGTAAATTATAAAAGTGAAGCAAAATTCAAATATATTGATATTTCCAACAAAATTAGAATTAATTTATTGTTGTTAAAAGAAAGAATGAGATAAGGAAGAAAAAACAGAGACAGATTTGAAATCATTGCACTGCTTTGATATTTGTATCCTCTGGAGTGTTTTTCTTTCTTTCTTTTTTTTTTTTTTTGTGATTATAATCTAATTGTAACATTTCTCCTTCTCCTTGTTCCTCTAAACCTTTCCATATACTTCTCCCCACTTTCCTTCAAATTCCTTGTCTCTTTGTGCACTAATTATTTTTGGATGAACATATGATTGTGTATATACATATATACTCCTAAATATAACCTATTCGGACCATATGTGAACTGTATGTTTTCAGGCCTGTTTGTCACTGGAAAACCTGGTTGGATGTAGCTTTGTCTGAGCCAAATAACTTCACTGATCTATAAAAGAAATAGATATCTGCACTGAAGTTTAGCTAGGAGAAACCCTTTCCCTTGAATCAATGCACATCATACTTCATTTGCCAGTGCCTGATTTGACAGGTACTCAGAGATTCCCAAATCCTTAACAAACAGTAAAATGTTATAAGCAACATTACACATATGGTAATGAAATGAGGCTTTCAGCATGTCAAGTACTGTGGAAGTCTGACAGCCCTCAGCATACTGGGGGCTCATAAATCATTTTCCAGCATTGCCCTCAACATTTGTAGATATTAGAAAAACACTTGTCTAACAAGGGTACAATACTAAGCATACATTCTCTGTAGTTAATCTAAACGAAGAACTTTTAGTGATTGGAAAGTGTGCTGTTGGTAGATTACCCACAAAAAGCTACACAAACAATTTAATAAGAAATCTGAAAAACAAGTAAGTGATATTTTTGAATTGGTAATTTGAATTTGATTATAAAATGAAACTAATTATGCAATGTTTTTAGCATTAGTTTGGTTTTTCCTTTGATTACATTGGTGGTTTTTTAATCCTTTTATACTAAATTATGAAGGACTAAAATATGAGTCCAGAAAAAGGGTCAGATGATTGCTGATTGAGATATATGTCAGAAAATCCTTGATTGCTTTGTTAATGACATGCATATTAAAAACAGTGTCAACAGTTGGGCAATCACAATTCGCCACCATTATTTTCTTTGTTATAGAATAAAAACTAAAAGAAAATGCAGTTTATTAATGTGTATTATATCGAAGTGTCCATTTTATTGAATAATATTGCAAAATATATCAAACACAGAGTACATTTTACATGATGACAATTAAAATTTTCCCCAACGATGATGTTGGCCAGATGCAAGACAGGTGTCTACACATCTCCACAATAAGTCCACACCAAACACCATCAGATTTACTCTTGATTGACATAGGACCTTGGATATTCTATTATGGATTTCAAAAAATTAGAGAAGTTTTCTAGAGTCCATGATTGCTTCTCCTTTGACGTATATTTTATTGCTTATGGATAAATGATAAATATTTTGAACAAAAATCACATTAAATACAAAATTACCTGCAACACAGGATATGTATTGCCTCTGTTTATAAAGTAAGCAGTAAGACTAATCAGCATCATTAAGTTCAAAGATCAAATTGGTGACGGGGATTACGAAGGGTTAGGGAGATGAAGAGGAAGTTAGTTTGTTGTTTAAATGGATATGAAAAGAGTTCTGGAGATGGACACTATTAATGGCTTTCATTATAGAAGCATTTCCTTCTGATGAGAACATATAACTATGGTTTAATTTGGCAGACTTTATTTTATATTTCACCATAACCTAAAAACATAGAAAAAGTCATGATTTTTGTTCATATATTTTGTGTTTAATGCAATTGATCATCTATAATTATATTAGTTATACATAACTATGTTATACATAATTAAAGAATGTATATATAATTATATGCTTGCTTATATTTACATGGAGATATTACTCATTCATGTACACAGAGACACACATAAAGCTCATAGGCATGTTTATAGTTGCTATGATGCTTACTACAAATTACTTCCAGGAGCCATCTTTTCTGAGGAATTTTTGCTGTCCAAAACAGAAGTCACTTTGTTACTAAACAAAATGGTCCAGCCCTTTTAGCTGATCATACCTATGGACCTACTTCTAGGGATTCTTTCAAAGAAAAACTGACTCCTTTGCCTCAAAATGTGTGTAACCATGGTTCAGTTAGAGCTACAGGAATCCCTGAGATAGATAACTGAACCTGTGCATTCTTGCTTGGCCTTTCCCCATGGTTTATACTTCTTTTCTTAATCCTGTTCTGTTGAGGTTCTCAGAAATCTATGCCTTGCACATGCATCCACTCTGATTCCAGGGAAACTAAAGGATGCATTAGCAACAGGAGCTGTCTTTGTAACTTTAGGATTATTAAATGGAAGGATTATCAAATATTAGATTTATCTGTTTAGTAATTATATTCCATCTGTAATATAATTATGATTTTAAAATTCAAGTTTAATCATATGTTCAATACTTTGGAAATATACTTAACTTTAGGAATATTATTCAAAGTATTTCAGGTCTGGGAAGACAGATTATAACCATTCATAAAATTTTGCCAATTATAGAAGACAGGTCCAGATGGATGGCATAGGAAATAGCCATGGACCTGATGTTAATTTATTAATTTTGTTATGAGTATGTGGGCAGAAAACTTAAAAGTAACTAAAATATCCTTATGGACATATGGGAACATCAGGGCATCTTTCACAATGGAGAATGAAGTGTTGCTGAAAGATGATTACATAGCTATTTCTAATAACCTTTGCCAGAACATATTAAATAGAAGACATATCCTGGCTATTTGAGGTCATAAAATGGTGCAAAATAAAGAACACAGGCCACAGCATTGGGCAAGAATCCAACAGAGAAACTGATGAAAAGGAGATTCTTGTTGGTTTGTATGCCAGTTCTTATATCATGAAAATATGAAAAAGATAGTAATGAGAAGACCAGCAGCTGTCAGATGGTGGGAATAAGCTGGCTCCTGAAAAGCCAGTTATTACCAACATTAAAGACTTGGAATTGTTATTTCATGGCCTGGAACCACTAACATAAAAAACGGGAAAGAATGAGCATTTCATTGTCTATATGCACAGAGAGCTAAGCTGGGCAAATATAATAGGAGATTTAAAAATTTGGTTTTTCTTTATGTGTATAGAGTATACAGGTTTATATACATATTTGTATGCTGTGTACTGGTACATATATCCCTGAATGCATAGTTGGATCAGAGATTGATGTGTGTGTGTTCTATGTGCTGGTGCATAAATATGTGTATGCATGATTAGAGGTCAGAGGTTCATGTCTGGTGTCTTTCTCTGTTCTCCATCTAATTTTTTGAGACAGGGTTTCACACTGATGCTGGAACTCACTGACTAACTACACTGGCTGACCAGTGAATCCCCTGGATCCCCTGCACTGGTATAGAACGGCACACATGACTTTGAGTGGGATATTGGGATCTCAACTCAAGTCCTTATGCTTGTGTTATCTCTCTAGCTTAATACAAATTATTTAGACATGTGAATAATTTATATTTTTAAAATGTAAAACATTTATAATCGACTTGCTCAAATTTGACAAGGAGGAAATATTTATAAAATTTAAACTTTTTAACTTTCTAAATTAATCACATATAGCTTGTTTATTATGTTTAATGTTCTGTCAGGGACAAGTAAGATCCAGGTAAAATATAGAGAATCATAGCTAAGAGGAAAAACATTATTTTTGCTTTAAAAAATGTGTACTGAGCAAATGCCTAAACTGTTACTCAAACTATGAAGAACATATCAAATTATGCGTTCTATAAAATATCTGTAATAAATTTCGCCTGCTATTGCTGTGACACGGTATATTCATTTTTTCTTATTTTGTGGAAAAATTAATGATTTAAGAACTCTACAATTACCTTATTTAGAAATCCGTCTATGATCGTTTATAGGCAGGTCTGTGACCAGTCTAACTTATGTGCATTTGAATTATCACAAGCCCTGTGGATAGTCTATATTGATGTTTATTTTAGACTTGAGGATTAATTTACTCATCGGTAGAAACTGGTGTTCACTCGGTCATGTTTCCAATACTAAGTTCTAATCTTTTAAACACAGCACATGACACCCATGAAAATCTGGAGTCCTTATAATTCAGATTACATAGATCAGAGAATTTAGATCAGTTTATTAACTTTTGAAATATAGTGAGTCATTGTGCATGTTGTGCATTTGCAAAATATAAATACCAGAATGTAACACCAGAATTATATTTTGCATACTTGAGTCCATAAATCAAAGAAACAATAATTACAAAATGAATCCAATGTAAATGCTAGGCAGCAAAACAAAGCTCACTGTAGTTTTGTGTGTGATTTGTTAAATAAATGTTTGATAGAGATGGTATATTGATCCAAACTGTTTTAAAATCTATAGCTTCTAACAATAGTTTCCTGCATATATCCCTTTTATGGGAAATTGATTATTTTCTCATACCACATATCCTAATTAAAATTTCTCTGCCCTATACTCCTTCTTGCTCCTCCCCACTTCCCTTCCCATCAGGATCCCTTTCTGTCACTCATCAGAAAAGAACAGGCTTCTAAGAGATACCAGCAAAATATAATATAATAAGGTAACAAAAACCCCATCACATTGAAGTTGGACAAGGCAAACCAACAGAAGAGCCCAAAAGAAGGCAGGAGAATCAAAGAGCCAGTCATTCACACAGTGAAAAGACTCATAAAAACATAAACTTAAAATGTTAATAAAGATGCAGAGGACCTGGCACATGCCCGCATAGGTCAGGACTGGAGCAGGAGGATCTGATCGGGAGGGAGGGTGAATGCAAGGAGAGACAACTACAATTGAGGAGAATTAGTGGGATAGAATGGAAAACTACTGTAGTGGAAACTTCCTAAAATATATAAAGGTGATCCTAAGGAAGTCTTCAATTAATTATGGAGATGGGATCCCACCTGGCCACCTCTTGTCAACAAAGGTTCCGGAGGCATGACTGAGTTAAGTCCAATTGAGTTGTTGTTCAAAGTGATCCCATGGAAATCCAAAACAACCCAGACTGTTGCCAAGACAATAGGTTGCTCTCCACAAACCAACAGCAAGTCCCCATTGCTGAGGACAACACACACACACACAACTCATTTAACATGTAGAGATCAAGCTGGTGTCTATGTAGAACTTTTACCTCTATGTTCTAACATCTTTATTATAGGAAGGTGCTCTGCAGGCTTCCAAGAGAGAAACATATATATCAATTAAGCCACAAATGTTTGACCTACAATGCGCTCTGCCTGCAAAATATGCTAGGGTTTGGAAGCACAAAGCTCATGGGAGTAACTCATCAATGAATTGAAATAAGGCCCACTCCACAAAATGGAAATCGCACCTGACACTTCTTGGGTGACCAAGAACCAGAAACTAGATAGATCAATTTTACCTAGGGTAAAACTAAATGCTACTGGTCTTCAAAAAATGGAGTGAAAAAAAATTACTCTTCCTAAAGATATTCTGCTATACTCCTGCATATTTTATAAAACAAAATGTTCATCTGTGTTAAAATTAATCTTGGTTTGGGTATGGGATTTTTCATTTGATATTAAACAAATCACAGAATTTTATTTGCACAAAGCTAAGACATGACATTATCTCTTGTTTTATTCTCTGTCACAGGTATATTGTAAACACAAATAATTAAAGCATTATGGATATAATATATTTTATGAACTTTAATAGCAATTAACAAATTTGGGGCAGCACTCAGTTAATTAAGAATGATAAACTAATCCTGTTATGTTCCCTGGAGAAATAATTTGACACAATTAAATTAATCTCCTTGTGCATTTTTCAAATCAAATCTAGATGATGGTAAGTTCAAAAATGAATGACTAAGGAACAAAGATGATGGACAAGCTTGAGCTGTTATGTTTCTATTTGTCTTTCAAATTTTTAGCTGCTGGGGAATGGATGCTATATAGGACATGAAACATAATTCTAGCTATCATTTCAATTTCTAATATGTTCTCATTAGAAACCATGGGTCACTAGAAGTCCTAGCCAAGTGAAAATAAAAATATAAAGAAGGAAAAAAAGGGAAAAGACAATTTATGAGGAAAATTGATCACCAAAGCAATGATAATATTCTAAACTCAATTGAGACAGAGTTTTTATATATCTAACTAATACCTGAAATCACAAAAACATTTTTTATAAATGCTAGCCATGTAACAGAATAAAATATTCAAAACATAGATTTGCATATATGCATATATTAATATTAAGGTATATTTTGAACACATTGACATTGATGTGCATAATAACCAAGATTAAAATATTAAATACAAAACACACAGTTATTATTCAATTTAAAAATGTTCAAATGTATTTATAATTCATATTTGGACTCAAATCTTTCATTTCTTATAGCAAAAATCTTACCATTACTTTGTTAAATTTTCACTTATTATTTGATAAATATATCATTATTTTATAGATTTTTGATGCAAATAGTAATAAATTTATTTTCTCTACTCACTGTGTACTACTCTAACTAGAGTCACTTGAAAGCTCAAGAACAATTTTTAAACTGCCTAAGAATTGTGACATTTTTGAATATAGGATAGCAAACTTTAAAAAATATGAATACTTCTATTTGCTGATTAAATTGTTCACTTAAAAATGGACATATAATTGTCACAACAGTTATCACTTTTCTCACTTTGAAAATTTGATCAGTAACTACTGGATTTTATATCATTAGCATGTTCTGAAAGCTTGGTGTGATAAGAAAAGATTTAGTCTCACTTTTTAGTAATATGAAGTATTTTTATTTCATCAGTTTGAGACTAACCTGGGCAACAAAAACAGGGCAATATCTAACAAAAGTGTTCTTTATTAAAACAAGGAACATCCAATGGATGACAGAACATCCAGTCTGTCAATAGGTTGAAAGTCAATATGTATGCATTAAGAATTACTTACATACTTTTCTTCAGTTTTTAATTTCCTTGTTTTCTTAATAGCTTTGAATGTTAACTTCTTCGTTCTTGGGCTAATATTGCTCACTTGGCTAGAATACACTGTCCCTAAAATGGTTTGTTATTTTTGCTAGCTCAAGTGTGCAAAGGTTCCCAGCACATGCATACTTGAATTTCATCCAGTTCACTTTTGCTGTAGAAGATTTCGATTTAGAAGGTTTTTTTTTCTAATTTGAATAACTCTCATCTAATATTTTCCCCCATACCTTGTATCCATTTTCTTAGAATTCTAAAATAGATGTCACCTGAGATATTTGGAATAAAATGAAGAGATGAATCATTGTTGGAGGGTCAAACAGTATAACTAATATTCGCTATGTGTTCAAGTTACTCAGTGTTCTTTACTTTAAAGTCTCAATTTGTCTATTAAAGATGCGAATGTATTGTGAGGCATTCCATGGTTTGGATTCTGCAGGTCTACCCAGATCTAATCAAATTCAGGTTTCTGTTGGCAACAACAAAGAAGATAAAAGCATTGCCTCAGCTTCCACAGCCCACGAGATAAAGATAGAGGCACACTATTAATAACGGGATACCATTACACATTTCATTACACTTAAGCTATTCCCCTTCTTTCATACATATTAAGCTTCTCAAACCATGCACAACAAAAGGTCCCAACAACAAAGGTGCAGGTAATAATCAATATGCAATTCTCCTCTGTATCATTCCCTTTGATGTGTGCAGGCTGGGCTAGGGGATGAGCATGTTCATGGAAGGGATATTTTGAGGTACTTTTGAGCTGCTTATTAGCAGGTCCTTATTACTAGCTCTCCCAGACAGTTGTGATATGTTTTAAAGATAACTCTTTTGTTCCATGAAACTGCAATGCCTACTTTAATCTGCAATGAATTCTAAAAATAAGACAAGGAAAGGACAATTAAATTATAAAATACCTCAAAGGTCCCTGCCATGATCACTAGCTTTTACACCTCATATGATATTAAATTATAAAGATTTTAGTGAAAACTATAGCTTGCTTTGAAACGAGTCTGTCAGCAGTGATGTGTACTTCCACATAATGATAGGGGCTGAGAAATTAAGAACTGACAATCACAACTGAAAGACGCCTACAAATGAAAGAACTTGAGAGAGGTCAGTGTTTATTACACACATTTTGATTGAACAGAAGATCAAATATTAGTGCATGAAACAACTTAATGAAATCTTATTGTGGGTAATCAGCTCCAGTACTATAGGACTACATTCCTGTCATGTTGGTTAATTTAAACCACTGTATGAAATCACTGCTTTATAAGAATCATGGATATTGACAACCTTAATCCTAATGGGTAGACAACACTTTCATGATTTTTATTTTAATGAGGTATGAAGACACAGCAGATTTATCCAGTTACATAGCTAATATAAAAGAAACATACAGGCAGAAATGGGATTCTTTGGAAAGGTATGGGTATCAGTAAGAGTGAACAGGGAACAAGAGAGGGTAGGGATGAATATTATCAAAATACATTACAAACATACGAAAGTCCAAAAATGAAGCCTATTATCATACAGAATTAGCATATGCTAATAAGGACCTAATGGACAATAGATGATAACTAAGTTGTACCTATGATGACAGATGATCTACAGATGAGTTGATAGATAGATATAGATAGATGATAGATTGATTGATTGTATTAATAACAGATTAATAGACAGGCAGATAGATAATAGACAGACAGATAGATGGTTAGATAGACAGACAGATAGACTGAATTTTGAATCTAGCTTACGAACCCTTACACTACATTAATTATTTTTTCTTTGAACTCTACTCATTACTTTCACTTCTGCTTGTTTTCTCCATATTTAGAAGAAGTCATACCATACCCAAGTAGCAGTATGTCTCAATCACTTGCCCAGGCTTCTTACTATACCACTTGAGATAATGTCTTTCTTTCCTTATTCTATGATTTTGTTTTTATTGCTCTTGATGAACAAAAGAACTGTCATTTCACATGCATTAATTGAGCTCCATATAATGATTCTAGCACTGTCTGACTATTAGTAAAACTTCCCTAACTTTTTCCTTTATACTTTATATAGAAAAGATTATATCACACTAACTATTCCTTATTTAATGCCTTTCTCTATAGAGCACACTGACTACCATGATCTCCATTTCTTCATAATGTGTATATATATATATATATATATATATATATATATATATATATATATATATATATAAACAAAAACACAGATTTTGAATGAGAAAATAAAAAACAAAGCTAGAGATACTAGTCAGCTCATTTATTAAAGCCCTGACATACTTCCATATTTACCAAAATGTCAACATTAGCTAGTTTAACATGGTTTAAGTAATATAATTATTAAGATAGTTCAAGTTGGTGGTAAAATATGTGTGTTGTTTAAAATCAAGTATCATAGTCCCAGGCATGGTGACATTCTCCTTTAATCCCTGTACTGTGAGGCAGAGGCAGGCAGATTTTTGTGAACTTGAGACCATTCTTGTCTACATGGCTAGTTCTAGAGTTACATAGTGTTTCTCTGTTCAAAATAAAGTCAAATAGTGTCTTAGGATTTCAGTTGCTATGATAAAATACAAAGATGAAAAGCAACCTTGGGAGGAAAGGAATTATTCATTTGTAGCTCTCAGTTAAAACTCTATCACTGAGGGAAATCATGGTAGGCACTCCAGGCAGAAACCTTGAGGCAGGAACTAAAGTTCAGGCCGTTGATGAATGCCACTTGCAGGCTTTCTCATTATGGCTTACTCAACCTATTTTCTCATAGCACTCAAGATGCCTACCCAAGGGTGGCACCTTTCTACACCAATCTTATATCAAAAAGATTCACCACCAGGGGATTTTTCTCAGTTGAAATTTGTTTTCCAAAGTGGCACAAGCTTATGTCAAATCCACATAAAACTAGTCAGCACAAGTAGCATAATCAATTTGGTTTCTTAGCCCTCCGTGGTCCTAACCCAACAGCTACGCTGCGTTTAATGTTTAATTAGTCACTGGCTGTTAGCCATTTACATTCTCCGTGCAATTTTAGTCTGGAAGATATTTCAGTAACACCTCCCCCAGTTCTTCCATCCTTTAGACAGCAATTGATTTATTGATCTTTTTGCTGTAGATTTTGTTTACATTGTCCAGAATGTTATGTGAGATACATTTTTTTTTCATCTAGCATCTTACGCTTACCAAAATGTTTTGGAGATACATCCATATTATCAAAATCAGGTAGTTTCCTTTTACTGTCAGGAAGTATTCCACTATTTAGCTCTGACATTTGGCAGTTGATCGCACCGCTTGGATTATTTATAACTAATACAAGTAAATCTGCTATAACATTCTTTTGCCAGTCCCTGAGTGAGTATATGCTCTCCATTGTCTTGATTATTTAAGATGAAATGGCTATAAAACAAGGTAGGCATATGTTAAATGTTTTAAGGAACTGCTGTCACGTGTGCAATGTAATCCTCACAGTTTCCATTCACCCCGCATCGGAATTCAAGCGGATTCCTCAACAACACCCAGTCACTTCCATATCTTTCCTTCTTTATGATCCTTGCCATCCAGCCTAGCAAGTTATCATTTCTCAGTGAAACACTTCATGAATAATGGAGTAGAGTTTCCCTGAACGAAGACCATAATAGAGGAGGCCAAGATAACATAACAACTATCTTTTGGGTTAGAGTATGCATCACCCTTTCCTTTGCTGAATGGTGCTTAGGAACTCAGGCATCAGTACAGTGGCTAAATGAATAATGATACGTGAGGGATATGCTGTGACACATCAAATCCCTGAAAGCTTTCTTCCTAAGTGACAATATGTGTGCTTTCCAATAGAGGTGATACAACTACAATACAACTACAGTTATATTTCTGGCATTGGTTAACTACTCGTGTGACAGGAGATTCAAAGATCTCCTGAACACTGTTGCAAACTATTTGTCTGTGGGACTTGACTGTCTTAGGTGTGAAGAGTTACTCTAGAAACTAGGGCATTACATTTATACCTGCATTGCAGAGATTTGAAGGATTTGTGCATTAAAGAAGGAAAGGCTGCTGTGAGGGATGTAGAGTTCTGGGGCAAAGAGTTGCCTCGAAGGGTGAGGGCCACAGAGTCACCAGCACAAGAAATTCAGACTCTGGAGACCAGCCTTGTGGTTAGTGTCTTCTTTATCGCAGAAGAAGCAGGGTACTTAATAGAGGAAGCTGGACGTTGCATGAAGGAGAGGTCCAATCACTTTGATCTATGCTTACTGGACACTTCAGCCTATCTAAAGCTTGCTGTAGCAGGGAGTTGGCAAGGCTGGGAAAGGTCTGATCATCTTTAGGCTTGTATCTTTAGGCTTAATCAATCTGTTTGGCCAATGTTGGTGAACAAGGTTTCCATAAAGATGGGGGAAGAAGGCACCACTCTGGCCGGCCTTCCCATCTTGGGGCTCAACCGGTATGCTAGGATCTATCATTTTAAAGGGCCACATGATGTGCCTGCCAAGGTACTCACCCTAGCGCAGGTGCTATTGCCTGTCTTTTCTCTCTTGCTACTGGGATGCCTTTGCCACCAACAGGCTGCAATGGGCCTTCTGATGTCCTCCTACCAACTCTTTTTTTTTTTTTTTTATAACATTTCCCAGCTGAAGCATGCTATCCTTTGTTTTGTAATTGTTCTTACATTACTTTATTATTATGATAAAATTGAATTTCATAGAACATATTGAGGCCTTGTCTTGTAGCATATGCCTGTGTCCTCAAATAATCTGAAGGCAGAGGCAGGATATTTTTGTGCATCCATAAGTTACAGGCCAGCCTGGGCAATATCCAGCTTATATTTCTGTTTCACCCACTGTCATCAAGAAACATTGATCAGAAATTACTACTTATCATCAAAAATATTCATCAGAAGGTTTAGAAATGAAAACGTTCATGCCTTTAATTTGGCACAGTGTTTCTTCAATTTCTGGCCTCTCAGTCATTTCATTTAAAAACTAAAAATTAAAATCCCTTTTTCTCCTGTGAATTCTTAATACTCTCATTCCTATACTGTTTAACTTGACTTCTTCGATAACCTGTTGCCAGCCAGTGTCACTGTGCCTTCCTAGAATCCCCACTCAACTGCAAACAACCTCTTTCCTTCAATTAAGCACGTCAAGCCTCACCCCTGCCTCATTGACCCATTAACATCAAAATAGGCTTCATCCTGCTTGTAAGGTCTAGAAGTGCATTTCTTACTGCCTGGAGACTCATAACATTTTACAGTGAAGCCAACAAAGTTCCAGCTGAAGACCTTGCTTTGTAATGGTCCCTTCTGAGGGTCTTAGAAGTTTGCTTATATATCTTTATAATTGTCAAAGTTGTAGAGAGCTAAGTAATTTCTATTAAAATTCACTTCCATTTTTAATTTTACATTTTCATATTTGCATTCTAATACTTACAAAAAGATCCCACAGCCAAGGAAATGTTGAGCTACACTTACCAAGATCTGAATTTTTAGTAAGTAATAATATATAGGGCTGGAGAGATTTCTAAGTGGTTAAGAGTGTTAACTGCTCTTCCACAGTATCTAGGTTCAATATTCATCCCCTAGATCAATAACCTCTCTAAATCTAGTTCCTGGAGATCAATGTCCTATTCTGACCTCTGTGGTCCCTACCCACAAATGGTGTACATGCATACATGGTAGCAAAACAACCATACACATCAAAGTAGCAATCATGATAATGATAATGATAATGATAATAATAAATAATAATAATAATTTTAAATGTATACGTTTTCTCTTAAGGGTTAGTGGCAATGGTTGTTTCATCTAAGAAAGTTTAATAGCTTGTCACCTATGTCATTCTGAGCCACATCGGAAAATGTGTGTCAAAACAGTGTCAGCTTCAGAATTAGCCTTAGCAAAGCATAGTTAGCAAGGTGAGCTAGGAGAGAAGCAACCTAGGACATTGCAAACAATTTGATATAATGTGAATTTGTTATGGTTTGTCTTATGTCCTCCTCTATTCCTCTGTATGGATAGATGATTGACAGGGGAGAATAGTTTTCATTTGAACAACAGTGAGTACTTGTTAATTTGTAAACTTTGTTTGTATTTGTTTGTATTTCAGAAGCAAATACATCTGAGAGAATAAACACATGGGCAGAATCTTTATTTTGGCTCATAGGCATAAAGGGACTTCTGTCATCATGATTGGTAGGAACTATGGACGGCTTAGTTTGTGGAGGAAGGAACTGTGCAAAGGATATGCATACTATAGCGAGTGAAGAAGCAGAAAGCTGGCCAAAATCCTGGGGTAGGTATAACGCACAGAGGCCTGGTTCTAGCGACATATATCTATAAACTAGTATCTACATTAAAAAGGCTTCACTGACTTCAAAATAGCACCATAAAAATGGGGACTGAGCCCCGTAGTATAGCATGTGGGACAAATTTCACTTTCAAACATTACTACTCACAATGTACATGAGAGAAGAAGCAAGCTTTAGAGTGTTCTTAATCTTTCTAAGTCTGGGGTGACAATAATTCTAACCTGAAGATAGTTGTTCATCATCTATTGAACATACTTCAACAATTTATATCACACTGTGTTAGATGAGGATAATGAAGGAATATGAGATAAGTACATTATTATTATATTTTTTAATTATAGGCATGCATTTAAAACATCCACAGTAAACCCCACATCAAAATTGCTTAAAAATAACAATGCACAATGAATGTGATGGTTAACATCAATTGTCAGCTATGTTAAATAAGAAAATACCTAGTAGTTCACCAATAAGATACCCTTTGGGTATGTCTTTGAGTAGTTCTATAGAAGGGACTAAGTAAGAGGGTACAATATGCTCTGAGTGTGGACAGCATTTTCTCATTGCCTGGGATTCCTCAACTGAACACAAAGGAAAATAAGTACAAGCCAGCCAACTGCCAGCCTTCCCTTCTTTCTGCTCCCTGCTACCCTGAGATGTGAAAAAGCAGCCACAGGCTCCTGCCCCATAGCAGTGAGATGGTCTGATTCCTGCTTCCCAATCATGATGGACTGCATCTCCCTCAAACTGTGATATGGACCATATGCCTCTTCTAAGTTGTTTCACCAAATATTTAGCGACATCAAGAAGAATAACTCATAAAATTAATATGTATTTAATGTCCATGGCAAAAGTGCCCCAGGTAGATTATCACATTTCAAGCTTTAGACCAGATGAAATATTGTTAAATCAGGGTTGTACTACAGGAGCCATGTTTTTTATTTAAGATAATTTTTTATCATTCAATATACTCTGATTAAAGTTCCCCAACCCCAAACTCTTCCCAGATCCTCACCACTCCCTACCTACTCACAATAGTGTGGGCTAATCCACACCCTTTCTTTCTCACTCTCATTAAAATATAAGCAAATGTCTAAAATAATAATGATAATGATAAAAAAAAATAAAAACAAACCAGAATATGACCATATTTTAAAGAGAGCCTCCCTCCTCCCT
The DNA here is from genome assembly GCA_026225945.1 of Cricetomys ansorgei. NCBI lineage: Eukaryota > Metazoa > Chordata > Mammalia > Rodentia > Nesomyidae > Cricetomys > Cricetomys ansorgei. Next base: position 15,008,697 of record JAMJFZ010002812.1, read on the forward strand.
GGTGATATTTCAAAAGAAGATATAATGCATGAATATTATTTTTGGATTCTTTTCCTATGACTAATCTGTAAAACTTTTGTTTAATATACCCTAATTTATATTCCTAATCTCAATACTGACATAATTTTAACACCAAAATGGTAATCTCATTTTAAAAATGAATCCTGAATATTTTTGAGTATTGTTAAAGTTTTAGTACCTTTTGAAGAGCATTTAACAATGATAAATAGGAAAGCACAGTACTGATGGTATGTAAATTGTGAGATTTGCTTAGTGCAAATAGATGTTTGTTATTAATACCAGGTACGATTTTCTGAATTGACCTGTTGTGTTCAATGAATACAACCAATATTCTCACATTGAAGACTAATTTTGTTGTTAATCTTGCTTGAGTTCTACTTTTCTTAAATGACTCCAGTACCATATAACTGATTTAGGTTTTTACCTTATTTTCTGCAGGGTAGGAACCTCTTTATATTACAATTACCAGAATGTCAATTCAATTTAATTTTTTTCTGGAAATTCAACTTGATAGCAACAAAGTCACGAAGGAAATGGGAAGATGTAAGTATTATCATTTCTCAGCAGGGTACTGCTGAAGAAAGTAAGTAGATTATAAGCTAAGTGTCCTCTAAAACACTAACAGACATCATTGTAACCACATATGAGCTTGTCTGGAACTTGGGAGAGTCAACAAAGATTATCATGAGAGGTAGAAAATAAATTCTCTGCATGATAAATACAAAGATGTTTATGTGATTGATTACATGTAATCTGATTTAAAGAATGCTTTTAACATTATGAACAATATGTATGTTAATAGTATGCTACCAAAAACGAGAAATTTACTATAAGGTGTATGTACTTGGGTGTTCCTTACAGGATTTTTGCACTTATTTCCTTATGCAAAAGTTTTAGATTTGAGTGATTTAAATAAAGTAACCTCTTTCTAAGTTTACATTCTTGTATTTGATGTTCTTAGCATTTAAGCATTGTTAACTGAATGAAATATACAAAGTTCAACCAAGAGGAGTAGAATACTATAATTTTACATTTGTTCTGATATTAAGATTACTCTAAGATTTGGAAATTCTTCCAAATTATCATTATTAGCTCTATACTTTATGTTTTCATGATACACAACACCATAACCTATACATTTCTCTAAAACAGTGTCTGGCAATTCCAGTGTAATTTTGGTGTTAGTCCTATATTTTATGTTAGTCCGGTCTATAGTCTTCTATCTTTGATAAAACACTGATTTTCATTAGATCATTACAATTAGTCTGAAATTAAAATCTCATTGCAATGAACTATCTTGGAAGTGTTCAGCTGTGGATATGTTATTTAAATATTTTTGCCTCCGTCTCAATAACTCCTTGGTTAATAACATCAAATAGAAATACAGCTTAAGAATCGGCTTACATATAAGAGATTACTGAGTGCCTTCTTGTTCCTGTGCTGAAAAAGAAGCTCGATCTATGCATTTCTACCTAAGGAACAAATTAAATCAATCATTTCATTTAAGATGACATTTTACTTGATAAAAATGGAAGAGGAAGATGAATAATTTTTCTCTCATTTCAAGAATGGTGTATTTCACAACCTATAACATAAATTTTCACTTCAGAGACTACTTATATTTCAAGCATTCAGGGAAAAGAAGAAGAAAAGTAGTTTCATATCCCTCCCAGACATACGATTGCATAAATCTCTAATATCTGATTATCAGATAGAGGAAGAGTGGCACAGAGCTCAAAATACTTAAAAGACTATTTTTGTTCCCATTGAAAACTGTCTGATATAATAAAGCCCCTTACAGAAAGGTCTGACACTGCAAAAGCTCTGACCTTGGTAGCAGACAGAATACACCCTAAGACGTATTCTATTCAGGAAACATTGCAGAATGTCTGTGCTCCTTGAATGGCCAGTCACAAAGGACTTGACTGTCTTCAACCAAAATCTGTATAAAGAAATTGATTTTGACTTAAGTCTGCACTTCTAGGAACATTACCTGTAAGTCAATTTGGGATAGAGACATAAATTAAAGGGCAAGCTGAGGCAAAATCTATCTGTTGACAAGGACTAAACATAATGCTTACATTAGCTGTGGCATAAGAAGTTTGGAAAGTTAACACATGTTGCAAGGAAAGCTGGTGAGAAACAACTTATAGGAGATGTTAAGAACAAAGGGGTTTGAGGAAAATCAGCAGCTTTGACAATAGGTGATTTAATTTCAAATAAGTGCAATCTAGGAAGCTTTTGTTCTGAAATGGTCTCTGCACCTTAACTTGCTTCATGGGTAAAATCTCCATCAGATTTCTAAATTTCATTATTTTTAGTATGTCTAGTCATTCGAAAGAAATTCTACATAGATAATTTACAAATGAGAAAGTGGAGGCGAGACCATTAAGGGTCTTATAGAGGGCAGGAAGATCACAGGAGGCTGTAACCGCAAAAAGAGAATCACACTGTGAATACTAATGTAATCCCGTATTAGATTTTCCATATCACTTAATATTCATTAAACCTGTTTGTATATTTAAATTATCCTTAAAGAAATTCTGGCAGTTTTATCAGCAATAGTAATAATGAATAGGGAAACTAACTTTAATGGATGTAAATCCTGAACATTTTGAAAAAAAAAAAAAAACAACAAAACAAGGCAGGACGAAGAATATGAACCAGCACAGTTAACACAGACTAGCTTCAAAAGTGGCGTGGAGAAGGGTATCAACATGATATATTTGCCACACTTCTATGTGTATTTTCTATCTGCAGATGTGGTAAAATATATTGACAGCAGGTTGGGGCAATAGAACACCTCCTAACAAGCTAAAGTAACTGGGAAGTCCCTGGGAATTTTATTAAACATTACATGAATTTTCCATGCACTTATCCTCAATCAAATTTGGGATGTTCTATTACTTTGTAATTGCTGACTGATATGTTTTAATAGTGGAACTTTGGTTTATCTTCGTCAATATTTGCACACAGAAAGGAAACTTTAATGGAAGCTTGGCTTCCAGATTTGCAAATTTCTGCAAAACGAGGCATCTTGGAGCACTCTTATAAGCTTAGCTCTGGGAGGCAAAGCCATTAGGATCACACACTGGCAACGAGGCTGGTCTACAAAGTGAGTTCCATGCTAGTCTGAATGAAAAAATGAAACCTTGACTCAACAAAAATAAAAGATCTGCAAGATCTCAATGTTAGAAATTACAGTTAAATGTGTACTATGAAAGCAACCTGGCACAGAGGGAAGGTCCCTAATAAAAGTTATTGGTCTCCAAATTCTGTTTAGCTTGACTTAGGTTCAGTATACAATTATGGTGAAAAGAGGATCAAATGCAGAAAAAAAAAAAAAGTTGAAGACATGACTAATCCCTGTCAAACATAGGAAAATTAACTAAGGAGCTTAGCATTACTGTCTTGTGGGATATTTTACTCCTGTGTGGTGTTTTGGTTTGTAAAAGGCTTTTTGATGCCTTGTAGCTGTGAAGCCTGATGCCTTGCAGCGGTGCAGGCCTTGCTTCCTACCTATTCACACCCTCGAGCTAGCCCTGCTGAGATCTCCACAGATAGTACTGTTTACAGTTGAAGGTGACTTATCACGATCAAAGGTCTGCGGGCCTGGTGATCAGAGAAGACTCTGATCACCCCAAGCTGAGTACTATTGTGTTGTAATGAAGGCCTGGATGTGGAGAGGGGGGCAGGGGAAAAAGTTTAAAGGGCTAAGGCAGAAGCAGGCAGGGGATGCAGGAGGATAGAAGGGAGAGAAGCAAGAGAGGATGATAGAATGAAGTCTTTGCCTAGCTGCCTGGGTATTGAATTCCCTGAGATTTGACATGGATTGTAATTAATAAAGAACATTGGAAAATTCAAAGATGGACTCATATTAAGCGATTGAACATTAAATGAACAACTGTCCCCCAGTGTTCCCTTTTGCTAAGTGTTTTCAGGTTTGTGTTGACCTCCAACTAACCAAATAAAGGGGTTATTCAGTTCAGCCTCTTGTTTCTTGGTATTTATATACTGTTGATCTGATTTATTCTTCCAAATGGATCTATAAATTTGTCCTTGAAGATATCAGATACCTTTAATGTATTTAACGCTGTAGTTTGGTTTAACTGAGAGCAATTATGAACAGATTTGTAGTACAGTAGAGTCAACAGCAGTTTATCACTGAAAGGTGCTATGGGTGGTAAGAACAAATGCAGATAAGGAAATGGATCCAGATTCACAGGCTGGTCTGATAGAGACCTGTCCTCACTTAAATAAAATGTGATACAGAATGGCATGGTTGACACACTAAAATCCACACATATTGCTATGGGGATGGCTCAAAGGAAATAAGTTAAATAGTTGTGAATAGAAACTTTGAAAATTATATCACTACATCTTTACATATACTGCTCAGAAGGAGAAAGCTGTGGAGATGGAATTAAACCACTGAAAAGCTTGGAAGCCATGTTTCATATCTAAAAAGATCTTTATAAAGACAATTTTGCTGGTTAAATTAGACTAATTTTTATAGCCTTTGCTAAATTATGACTGATACACAAAGGTTTCCATTTAGTAAATAAATATAATACAATGAATTGGAACATTTGTATACATACCTCTGATGAGATTACAAACCAAGGCAAAAAAAAAAATTTCCCTTCTCCAAAAGTTTCCTTACCTCATTTTGCAATTTTCGTGATGGTAGGAATAAGAACACTTAACATAAGATTGCTTCTGTTTACAAAAATTAAAGACACAGTAAGATGTCATTGGACTTGTACTATATATTTTAGCAGATTTCTAGAAATTATTCATCTGTATCATTATCCTCAATGAAGAATAAATCACGGTTTCTTCTCTCTGTGCATCTTCTGTGAACCACTATGCCCTAATTTGCTTCTGTACTTATGACTGCTTAAGTCACGTCATGTAACTGAATGATAAAGTATGTGCTCCGTGTGTTTGAGCCCCTTTACTTAACATCATATCAAAAGGTCCATCCACATGGAAGCAAGTGGTAGAATGTCTTTTTCTGTTATGTCTGAATGATATTCCACTGGGTAGTCCCATACTCATGGTCAGATACTCCAAGCTTAAACTCAATGAGCAACAAGACAAGGTGATATGAGCCTGGGAAGGGATGTGTAAGGAGGAGGAGCAGATGATAAAGATGGAGTGTGGCTAATATAATGCAGTGAAATATGTATAAAATTATCATAAGAAAAATGAAGAGCATGTGCATGTGTGTATATGTCTGTGTCCCTCATGTGCACATGAGGACCAGCCATCTACACTTCAAGATAGAAATGTTAAAATGTATTAGCACTTTGCATTTAGATGACAGAAATATTTTTTGCAATAACCACAGTTTATATTTTTAAAATCAAGCCTTAACAAAACTATGCAGAATAAAATTTAAGCCAGGCAGTGGTGGCGTATGACTTTAATCCTAGCACTTGAGAGGTAGAGGCAAGTGGATCTCTATGAGTTTGAGGCCAGCCCTGGTCTATACAGTCAGTTACCACAGAGTAACCCTGTCCTGAAAAAAAAAAAAAAAAAAAAAACCAAAAAAACAAAACAACAAAACAAAAAAACAAACAAACAAACAAACAAAAAAATGGAATAAAAAACCAGAAACATAAACTTATTGAACATACTATTCAAACTTCACTTAAGGCATATACACTTGATCAATCTGTAACACTGTGAGCATTGACAGCATCGTGAAGCTGATAGAAAAGTCTCTTTTTCTTCCTTGTAAACTACTCTATACGGCCAGCACTGAAATCATGTTTTACGATCATTACTAAACTGTCTGGAATACTTCTTGCTCATTTAAAATCTTACTGAAAACAACTGTCCCTTTTATTCTGAGAAGCAATCTCTTGAAAATTTTAGTACACTCATCTAAAATGCACTTATTTCAATTCACATTTGCTTATGTAATTCCATCATATCACTTCCAGGGTTTAATGTACTTATCTTCAAATTCTGGGTAAGTCCAGACATGTAACTAGCAGGGTTTTTTTGTTGATTGTTTGTTTGTTTGTTTTGTTTTTTCTTGTCAATTTGTGATGAAATCATAATGAAATGAGCTCACAAAGTGACAGAATTTTTTTTTTTTTTATTTTAAGACTAGGTAACCAAGTAGTGATTTAAAAGTACTAGAATAATCTTAATAGAATAATCAGTAATACCCCATCTAGACACCATTAGGTAAGAAAATAAATCTATGTTTGAATCTTAATAAACAATACATTCTTTTTTTTTCTTTTCTTTTTTTTTTTTTTTTTCTTTTGGTTTTTCGAGACAGGGTTTCTTTGTTGTAACTCTGGTTGACCTGGAACTCACTCTGTGGACTAGGCTGGCCTTGAACTCACAGAGATCTGCCTGCTTCTGCTTCCCAACTGCTGGGGTTAAAAGCATGTACCACCACTGCCTGACTTTAAACAATACAGTCTTAACTTTGAACACACACTTGTTTCATTTATTCTACAAACATTCAATAAGCAACTATTGGATCTTACACTGGAGTTACCTAGAACAAGTGCAGACAAGCAAATAAATGACTGCAATTCAATGAGAGAATAGGTAAAAAACAAAGAACAAGATAAGAGCTGATAGGAATTATAAAAATGAGAATAGCAAATTCAAGAGATTTGTAAAAATGAAGCAGTTTTTAATATATGACTATGTAGAAAAAAAGAAGGTAGAATACAAAGTCCCCAAAAGGCTAATGTAGCTCAAACAGGTTGTTTTTTTTTTTTCCTCCAATCTCAAAAAATTCTTGTCCTTCTCCAATATACCAAGTTTGCATCTCTACAAATCTTTCCATCTCATTGGCCTAGGACACAAAGTTTCATCCAATGAATAACCTGGGTCTTGAGACTGTCCCTCCCCCTATTTTCTAATCCTGTGCTCAGCCAGGTACAAACCACCTGTAACTTTTTACTCTCAGAGTCTTAGGACATGTAAGCAACAACCGCAGCTGGAAATGAGAGGATCCTAGCACCTCCTGTAATTTTGATGAATGCTAGGCACGTCTCATATTAAAAATAAACTATAGTAATCTATTTCTTACAGGAGGAGCCCAAGGAATCAGAACTATATTTATGTTGCAAAACAGATAAAGCATTTCAAAGAGATGCGTTTGCTACTCTGCTTACATGACACTAAGCATTCCAAATCGATGTCTATTACTGGTCTTGCAACAAACAATATGTGAATATCTTTGTCAGCAGACATTTTCCTCAGAAGAGAAAAATCAAGGACATAGCAGGCAAAAATATGAAAGAAAATAAAGTTATCAGTATGTTCACTCATCTTTCTGATGATACAAACACGAACAATAGTTAAACAGAGAAAAGAGATTTAAAAATCACTCCCTGTGACACATCTCTGAGATGTGTATTTTGTATCATTTTACCAAAGTTCTTGGTAGAGTGGAGTTCTGGCCATCCAGCATGGCTGCTAACTTCATGATATTCACTAATTATTATATATATATTCCTTGTTCCAGTACTTTCATCAAGTTTTCTCCCTTTCTTCATTAAGTCACTCCTCCTTTACACTCATGGCAGGATGTTTATTCTAGAGGAATTACATGACTTACTCAAAACTTCAAAATTGGATAATTTTTTTAACTACACCATTCCTACTATAATAAGCACTGAAAGATGAAAATTAATATCAAACATTTATGTGATTTCAAGCACATAAGTCTCCTTTCCACCTGACTTCAGACATGAATATCCTCTTTTACCAGTGAATGATATAGATGCCCTGAGCTAAAAAGACATCCTCCTTTTTTTGTTCTCTCCGTTGCTATTGAAAACAGCAAAACAAAAATAGTGTATCTCGGTTACAATATTCTGAGCCAATATTCTGTCCTAAGACTGAGCCAAGTCTTAGGACAAAAGAAGTGTTCTTGATTTGGGAATAAAAAAAAAAACCAAAACAACAGAATTTTAATTTCTTGTAGCTAAGTCTCCACAAGACAGTGATTTGCCAAATAGTTATGTAATACCCAGATTAACTGGTCAAATCTTTTGATGGGAGGTGTAAATATACCGCAGTGTTTTTATAAAAATGTGGCACAATGGGGATATTTTCACATTAAAATGTAAAGAAAATGAGTCATTTGCATGATCCTCTCCTTACCTTCCCTGCACACTCCGGAAGCTGTAAAGGACAGTTAAAGGCATGTACTATGTCTCTCCCTAGGTTAATTCTCTGTCACAAAGACAGTGTTGAAATATCCACCAACCAGATTATGACTTCACACAATAAGCCATATTACACTATGCACCAATTCTCCTGGTGAGCAGTACTATACTGTGTATCCCTTCAATCCCTTCACTAAGTGAGCCATACTGTACTGTGTACTTCTTTTGTGGCAATAATACACATTCATCTCTAAAGAAAGTTACTTACATCCCATGGAAGGGGATGTTAAATATTATAATATGTAAATGTAGACATCTTTTGAGATGTATTATATCACACTTGTACTTTTATTTCCCTCCTGGCTCATCAAGCCTGGCTTCACAAACCCTCAAGTCTCAATTAAGTTGAGGATCATGAAATTTTTGAAACAAAATTTTGAGGTTTTTATTATGTATTTGTATTGTTTAAATGCACATAATAAAATCCTACACACACACAAAGAGGCTTCAATACTTCTTTGTGTGTGTATATCTACATGACATGACAGAGAATATAGAAACATAGTTTTGTATTATCACTGAAAATTTTAAACAGAATTGTAAAGGAATGTATTGTATTTGCCCCTTCTATTGACTAATATAATGAATAATTTACTAGATGACACAAATAGTTTTCTAATACTGCTTTGAGGGTTCCTCACATTAGCTCATGGCATCTAAACACTGAGTACAGAAACAATACAGCAATAATAATTATTATCATGGATAACATTTTTGAATTCTGAGTGTATACCAGAAAGTCTTCTAGGCCCTGTACTTCCAGATATGTATTAACAACACTTTTTTCCACAAAAGAAATAGATACAATTAATACATGTATTATGCATGAGGAAGCTCAAATGCTAGATTCATTAACTTACTTAAGGTCACACAGTTTTAAGTGGTAAAGCTAAGGTATATATTCAGGCAGTAAGAATTGTGGGCAGTACGCTCTTCTAAATACAGACATATTACAGTAATCATTGTAACACTGTAAAAATTATAACATGAAGTTTTTGCAACAAGGTATGAAATCAAGTAATGTCCTTAACTTATCTTCCCCTTTCTCTGGAGCAACTCATATAAAACCATGAAGTGAATAAAAAAGTGTTTGATTTAGAACTTTTTAGGACATAGAAAATTAAGTTTGCAGAATGATACCTTGTCGGCACATAGATAAAAAGATAGGGTCTCTGGAGGTGGGATATACAAAATATTTTACCTTTGGGTTTAAAAGATGAGACTTTCAAACAGATGTTTGAACACAGGTAAAGGCATATATACCCGATTTGATGTAATTCATTAATGATGAAACAAAGATACTGGTAGGAAAGATGTTCTTGTTCACATTATCAGAGGTAAGAAACCTACAATCACAAATCTACCTGAAGTCAAAATATGAAACATGAAAATCTCTCAGGAGGTAAAGAAAGGGATTTTATTAAAATGAATGTGTATCAACCTAGTGTTGAGAGCAGAGATATTTGCTTGTTACAGCTACTGATCAGCTGTTCTCTCCTATCTAAACTGCTGAAATGTCAACTACTGTAGCTCAATCCATGGTGTACTTGATAGCATGGAGATGAATCTTCCAATGCTTCCCTGTTGACAACTGTGGGCCAGCTATGCTATGATTATGATGTAGTCAAATTCTAAACCAGTATTCAAAATTAAACCACAAAATAGAAATAAATTCTGGACAAGAACTTCTGTCCTCATTTTTCTTTAAGGAAAAAGAATACATGTTGTCAGTAATTCTTTTTCCTTTCTGATGGAAAAATATATTGGAATAGAGCCTGCATTAAAGCAAATATATTGGAATGAAGCAGGAAGGGCCAGCAGAATCAGAGATTAATAATCAGTGATTCCTCTCAATCAATTTGGGCTTGCTCCTTTGAGCCCTCAGACATCATTTAGAGAATTGAATCTGTTATTGCAGAATGGAAACACCAAAACACATTTGACAATTGTGATTTTATTCGTATCACCATTATGAACATTGATATCAGAATACGGTACTTTTCCATTTTGATCAATGTCGAGATTCAGTCACATTCAATCCATATTTAATATAAATTCCTTTTACTAGGATCTAAGTATCACATAATATTTGGTAGATAATCTCATTTAACATAACTAAAAATAAACTTAGTATGTCTGGTGTGCTAAATAGTATAGATTGTCAGCTCCACAAGATCTGGCATCATCTTGGAGACAAATCCCTAGGAACATCTATTTTCCTGAGACTCTTTAGATTAAGATAGTTTCTGAGTATAATTTTGAGGGTTATCTTAACTGGGTTAGCTAAGACAGGGTGACAAACCCTAGAGAAGGTAGGCACCGTTCTCTGGAATTAGTACCTGGAAGGCATAGAAAGGAGGAAAGTAACTAAACAGGAGCCTTTTGAGAAGAATATGACCAGCTTCTTCAAAGCCCTGCCTCCAGAACTCCCATGATGGACTCTATAAACCATAGAACTGAGAAACAAAAACCAACATTATCTTTCTTAATTTGCTTTGGTCAGAGTATTTCATCACAGCATCGAAAATATGTAAGACATCTGAGTTAAATATCCAATTTAGAGCAAGAAATGCAGACAACCAAAGCAGTGGGCTGGCTCTGCTGCGAGGAAAAAGTCAGTGCTTCTATGTGGTCTTGAGCTTATGATTAAATTAAATTTACTCACCTAGACAACAGAAGCAATATCTGACCCATAGACATTTCAAACATGGGTGAAGAAATGAAAGGATATTCGTATGTGTTCAGCCTTGCTCACTGTCATATTTACAGTTTATTTCCACCATGAGGAGACTTGGAATGAAATGCATTTTGATTCGATAAAAAAAAAAATGAAGATGTAGAGGTTTTAATGGTTCATGGAATATTGTAGATCATCATCCAAGCATGCTTGGAAGCTTTGGTTATCTGGTAATATTTTATACTGGTCTGAGAAAGCATTGCTCTGAGAAGAGCTCCTTTATTCTAGAACTCATACAATATCACATATAGAAATAAGTCTCTATATTTAAATGCATGCATTAATAAAGAAGAGCTTGGAAATGAATCTGAAGGATTTTTATGGACATCTCAGTTCTATCTAAATAAGAACAAATATGAAAGAAGGATCATTGCAGCCTAAGAATTAACATTGGAATGGAGAAAAAGAGGAACATAAACATTTCTATATATTTTTCTTCCTCTCCAACATGAGTCAACTGTATTCTAACATTTCTTATCAATTAGCACTTAATTTTCAAAATGATAAAAGAAAGCTCTATTAAGGGGATATCTGATATAATCTCACATTATATAGAGCACAAACCTTAAAGAACAATTATGTGTGTCTTCCAAGTTCAAGTGGAAATTAAAATGGCTGTCCACATAATGACATATGTAGAATGACAGAACAGAGTATACATTCAAGTATGTAAAGGTGTTTATTTTTTTCTAAGTGAAAGTTATTTTATCATTATAATTCATATTTATTTCAAAGTTGCTATAGCTCTATGATAAAAAAAAAAAGAGAGAGGAGAAACACCTTTCAGGTCCATTTCTCAACATTACCACCATTCACCACATGTTTTGCACTTGCAAAGTGGCCAGAATTCTTGGAAGAATTTTCTCTCATTTTTTCTGCCCTTCTCCCAATCATATCATATTACAATATCCCAAGCACATGCCAATGTCCTGAATATACTCACTGTAGTCAGTGTTGCTGTGCCCAGAATTCAGGTGCTCAAACACCACCAGAGAACCCGAAGCTTGAGCAGGGGCTCTCTGCACCCACCAAAGAAGCACATTCTGTCAGAAAAACCCCAAGCTAAGGTTAGGCCCGGTTTTTTTTTTTTTTTTTTTTTTTTTTTTTAATCACGGGGGCTACAGGAAGGGGCAGGAGTTTCTAACCCAGTGGTTACAGATTGGTTGTTGTTCTCGTCTATCAAGTTCTGGCGCGAGGGAATTGGTGGGCTAGGGGGCATGACCTCTGGTTCTTAGGGGCGCAATCTCTGATTGGCTCTTTGGGACATGATCTGATTGGTTCTTTGGGGGAGAGTTTCTGTCCTTCAGCTGCAAGTTTGTGTCCGTCAGTGTTATCTTGTTCTGAATCTGGTAAGCCTATGATTTGCAATACATTGAACCAAATGATTCTGAACTTAAAAACATTTTAAATTTCAATTGTTATCTTTTATGTTATTCTATGGATATTTTTTCTTCCTTCTACTGTTTCCAAGGACACAAGTAATGTTCCTTTCTTTATTTTCCAAATTGCATTTATTTATAATCTTTCTCTCTCATTCGTGTGTGTGTGTGTGTGTGTGTGTGTGTGTGTACATGTGTACCTGCACATACCTCAGTATACATGAAAGATTCAGATTACAACTTGCTGGATTTGGCTTTCTCCTTCTTCCCTGTGGGACCAAGGGACTGAACTCAGATCATCAAACAATTAACAAGCGCTCTTATCCTCTGAATAATCTCACTGACCCTCATTTCCCATTTCTTTTCCTTCTCTTTATTCACTTTAAATTAATTATATTATGATGTGTGTGGGTATGGATTTCTTCCACACATGCTGTGCATACCTTGAGTCTGTGAGTTCATGTCTGTCACTCCTTTGGATGATATTCTGACTTTTAAAGCTGTCCCTGTCTCATGGGCTCTTTTAGTTTCTTCCAGGAATCCTTTCACAGTGAGACTAAAACATGTACATTTTTCATTCTTCTTGTGTTACTTTTTTGCCTACTTCAGGCATTTTTATTTTTTCCTAATTTATAGGCTTAACATTGATACTTTTAAGTCTTTCAGTGTGTTTTCAATGTTTTTCATACGTGAATGATAGTGATACTCCCTTATCAGGAGTGACTTGGAGGTTTTCTTGTATTACCATGTTTTCACCCTCCTCGCTCTGTGCAGCGTTTGCTGCCCTTACTGAAATCTTTAAAAATTGAAATGTGTGTGCAAACATTCTGTAGATAGTACGAAGGTGACGAGGAAAGCATATCTTTGTCATCTCTTTTTCCAAGAGAAGATCAAATCATAGAAATAACTCAAACATATCAAAAACAGGAAGTTCAAACGATATGAAAAGCTGAATAGACTTCAAAAGAGAGATACAAATAGCCGGTAATATTATAATAACCTCAGGAAACATGTTCATTTAATCTTCAGATCAATTAAAACTTATTTAGAAGATGAGCCGCTTTTCTAAAAATTTTAAAACTCTTGCTAGACTCTAGCATTTTATAATGAATGTGTATTTGAGAAGATTTATCTGCAGTATAAATAAACTGAATTAAAATGTTCCTATTTGTGTGGTAAGTTAATATAGAAAATTTTAAATGATTATACGTAATGCTAATATTTAGAAGTATAAAAATTATCCTTTTACTTCTATGACTCATCAAATATTATTTCTGAAAGAAAAATGGAGATTAAACCTCCCTCTCACATATCATTTTACGTTAATTATTCTGTGTGAAAATGCTGAGTTAGTATGAATTATGTGTAGAATTGGTTCTCTATTGATTTCACAAATTCTGAGATTATTGGACTGTGTCACATAGTTTATGCTCCATTAGTTTAATCACATAATTTCTCATTTAGTCAGGAGAAATAGAAAACATACTCCTTAGTAGAATTAATACGTGAATTTTCTCTTTACACTGCTCTGGAGACCCATAGCAAATTCAGCTAAGCATTATCTTCACTAGTTAGCCTGTGGATGGCAATAACCCTTGATGTTCACAAAACTGTGAGAAGCTAAAAACAAATACTTTGAATTTAATGTAGCAGTAGGATATTGTCATGCATTTGGCATTATTTGACATTGTCACTAGACTTAGCTTTCGAGAACCTTGCTAATAGAGTTACTGGACCTCATTCTTAAAATTACAACTATAGTAACATGAAAAAGTGTTATTTTTCCAAAATAATTTCACTATTTGAATATCAATGACAGACAGATTTAGGAAGGGTATTCTTCTCTCCCAGCACTGATTTTTCTTTTCACCAGTTTACTGCTTTTTTCATAACATATCTTTTTGATGGTGAATATTTGTATCAAATTTTCATATTTATTGGTATGTTCTAAAAAAAAATTTCTTTTGGAAGAAAATATTGTCCAGAGGTAAGTGGCATAAGAATTTGAAATTTTTAACATTATTAAAAGTTTATTCATTAGTACATGTTAACATAGATAAAGTTGTTATTATACAATTAAATTCAAATTATACAGGAGTAATCAGGTATTGGTGCCAAAAAATTTTAGATTATGTGTTTTTATTTATTTTTTATTCTTCTCTCATACAATGTATCCCAACATGTTTTCTATCCCTCCACTCCTCCTAGTTCTCCCCCACCTCCCCTTTCTGGTAGATCTACTTCTCTTCCATTTCCCCACAGAAAGATCAGGCCTCCCAGGGATAGCAACCAAACAAGTCAAAACAAGATGCAATAAGACAAGGCACAAACCCTCAAATCAAAGCTGGACAAGGCAACCTAGTAGGAGAGAAAGAGCCCCAAATGCTGGCAAAAGAGTCAGAGACATGCTCATTCACGTAGCTGCTAGGAATCCCACAAACACACTAAACTAATAGCCATACCATATATTCAGAAAACCTAGCACAGACCCATGCAGCTCTGTGATTGGTGATCCAGTCTCTTTGAGCTCATATGAGGTATGCTTCATTGATAACATGGATCTGTCTTCTCCTGCTGTCCTCTGACCCCTCTGCCTCCTGATCCCCTCATCTCCTCTTTTGAAGCAGGTTTCCCTGAGCTCTGATGGGAGGGCCCCAATATAGATATCCAACTTAGGCTTTCTCTCTATCTAATGTTTGATTATGTGTCTCTGGTCTCTGCATTTCTTCCCATCAGCTGCCTGAGGAAGCCCCTCTCATTACGGTTGAGCTAAACACCAATCTATGAGCAGAGCAAAACTATCATTAGTAATCATTTTGTGTTTGATTCTACCCTAGGTCTCTGGGTCTTCGAGCCTCAAGTTCCTGGCCATCCAGGCAATGTCAGGTATGGGCTACCTCTTGTGTGGGGCCAAGCTAAACCAGTCAGTCATTGATCACTCCTGCAAGCATTGTGCCACCATTGCCCAATCACAACCTGCAGGCAGGGCAGATTGTAGGTCGAAGGCCCTGTGGGTGAGTTGGTGTCCCAGTCTCACCACTGGAAGTCCTGTCTGGTTACAGAAGATGGTTGATTCAGACTCCCTATCCTCCACTACTAGGATTCCTTGCTAGGGTCACCCTCCTAGATTCCAGGAACTTTCCACTGTAATAGACATCATGTTTTAAAGATGGTAAAGACAAACTAGAGAGATATTAGGAAACATTCCTTTGTTAAAAGCACAGATGAGGAATAGTGGAACATAATTAATGTAGAGATACTGACAGAAGATGATGAGACAGTTACTAGAGAGTTGCATGTCTACATGAATAGCTTTTATCTCACTAAACAGAAATAGCAAAGTCAACCCAATATGTTCTTAGGAGGACTATTACATAAAAGAAGAACATGGGTGAGTAAAAGTTTCTTTTTTTTTTCCAAGACAGGGTTTCTCTGTTGTAACCCTGGCTCTCCTGGAACTTACTCTGTAAACTAGGCTGGCCTCGAACTCATAGAGATTGATCTGTCTCTGCCTCCCAAGTTCTTGGATTAAAGGTGTATGCCTCCATAACCCAGAAGTTTATTCTAACCATAATGGATATTATAACACTTTTGACGAAACTTGATATTTGCCTGTCAAATTGCACTTTCTCATTCAATTTTATGATTTTTTACGATCATTAAGCTTTTGATAGGATGTGCTAATTGCCCTCTTTCCTCTCTTAAGAAACAGAACTCTCAAGTTTATTGTGTCTGGATAACCTAAGTATGCACATTTTGTTGTCTGTTGTAATTCAGATGAACTAGGCACTTATTCTGGGATGGTGATACTTGCAAGCACTCAAGAGTGATTTTTTTTACTTTAACCCTGAATTCCCTCATTAAGTTTCTTCTAGTGGATAGGGACAAAAAGCATCACTGGGATATGATCCAAGATGAAGGAGTTAGGAATGATGAAATGAACTGAAAGGAGCCCGTATGTCTAAATGCTTTCATACAGTAAACAATATAAGTCCCCAGTACTGTCAAAGAACAAAGCCCTCACTACAAAGCCCTCACTACCATGCACACTGCTCACATCCTTGGTTTTGTTCCATAAGTACTACTTGAACACTAGCTAATATAGAACTTTGTGCCCCAAAGTAGAGTTTTCAGTGATGAAAGTTTAAAACTTTCTTTGGGATTTGCACAGCAGGAAAGAAAAAAAAATGTGTATCCCATGCTGATATACTTATGACATTTCTTATCCTAGAGAAATCATGTAGTGACCAGTGGTAATTGGGAGTTACACCAAAAGCCTTTGAACATGTAGCTATAGAAAAAGGAGCTAGAAAAAGAAAAAAAAGAAAAAGAAAATTCTGTTTCTTCTGACTTCTAGCAAAACCCTATGAGAAAAATAAGCCTAGTCAAGAATTTACCAGTGTGCCAGGAGAGGTAAAGATGAGGTGCTTGCTGCCTGTGGCCTACAATCTAAATTTCTGAGAGTCAGGAGGCTGAAAGTGATGGAAAAGTCAGTATTTCTGTAACCTAAACAGCAGGAAATGTGACTGTAGCTCAGAACTTTCCAAATCAATCACAACCAGCCTGGGTTCAA
The DNA here is from genome assembly GCA_026225945.1 of Cricetomys ansorgei. Classification (NCBI taxonomy): domain Eukaryota; kingdom Metazoa; phylum Chordata; class Mammalia; order Rodentia; family Nesomyidae; genus Cricetomys; species Cricetomys ansorgei. Next base: position 15,025,617 of record JAMJFZ010002812.1, read on the forward strand.
AAATGAGATTCCATCCCTATCCTCTCACTAGATTCTTTGGGATTTTTGTTTTTTTTTTGTTTGTTTGTTTTGTTTTTCTGTTTTTTGTTTGTTTGCTTTTTGTAACTACTGAATTGAGTTAGGATAGAGATAGGAAATTTGAAAGCTATTTTTGTGGTTGCTCAAATGACATAATTCTTGCATTGAACATAAAATAAAACAATACAAAGGGAGTGGATAGAGGAAGATAAAGCTCATTCTGTTCTCTAAGACAAACTAGATATCTAGGTGAGTTTTTAAAACTCGCTCAGTTTTTAAAACTGATTTTGTAAGAAGTTTTCTATCACAAAATAACTATAGGTGTTTATAGGTTACAAAGTGTTCTTTTGAGGTATGTGTATGTTGTGCATTGTGCAGTGAACAAACATTTAATTAGCATGTCTATCTTCTAATATTCATTTTTTTTCTGATAAGACATTCAAATCTTTTCTTCTATTTTTTTTTTAAATACAAAGGAGAGGTACATGATAGTTGACTCTAGCCACACCCAGTTAGTAGGACAGCAGTGATAGTTGTTGACTGTAACCTGTAACTAGAGAACTTGGAAGATTTAATACAATTAGGTTTTCTGTTTGCTTTGCTTCTAAAATTTATATCCTATTATTGAATCTTATATGATCACATGTGGTGTAGGAACCATCTTTCTCCAAACAACTTTAAGCAACAGTTAACCACATAGCATGACTGACTACCTGACATCTAGATGTTAGATTTCTACTGGTGGTAAAACTTTTATTAATTTGATTTTTAGACACATTAAAATTTAGAAATGCATTTTCCTCTAATGACAATAACTTTGTATGAAGTAGTCATCCCTGAAAACCAAGTACACATAAAAGTACACATAAAAAGTAAAAATTGATTTATCTGATCATATTAAAGTATTTGGATATATATACACATATATACACACATATACACACATATACATACATATATACATAGTTATACATATATAAACATATATAATGACATACATATATATGTAACAATAATGATCAAAGTAAAAGAAGCTATCAATTTGAGAGTGTTGGGAGACACGGAAAGGGAAAGATATGTGAGGGGTTAGGGGAAAGAAAGAGAAGGAGAAACTGTCTTAATTATAATTTAATTAATATAGAATAAATAAAATGAAAAAGTTAGCTTTGTATATTAGAAACACAGATATTTATTTTATTTGTATGATAATAAACATAGAATCAGTGACAAACAGGCAGAAGATATGTTAATGAAATCAAAAGAAAGACAATTAAAGCCAGTTCTAATTACATATGCTGCTGTGGCAGTTCACCATGGAAGACAAGGAGGAATATTTCATAATTGCAAACCTTTTGAAACCTCAGCAGAGGGAACTACCATCATGGCAAGAGCCACCTTAACAGTGGAACCCCAAGAGTCTGAGCTCAGTTGTTTTATTGATACAGAACTCCTCAGGTGCAGATCATAAGCAATCAAACATTCCCCACAGAAATCCAACACCTGCAGACAATACAAATAAAACCCCCCACACAAAAGGAGAAACAACCAAGCAAACAAGCAAACAACAATCATAACAAAAAGTTGATTTAAAATATGACTTATTATATAGGCTTATGATTGTTTATCAAAAGAATTTCAATTAATAGACTTTCTCAACTGTTTATGAATCGAAATAATTTAATTTTTTTCTGATAAAGTAAAAATAAAATGTTTTTCTTTCTTGTTCAAATATAAATACTTTGGTAATTCAATCAATACTTCTGAAATTTTAGCAAGTCAGAGGGACTGAGTGAAATTTTTATTGAAAGAACTATCTAGTCATTAAATGAAAGGCAAGATGAGACATATTTACATATAAATCTTCGGAATGGGATTAATTTCTTTTGTTAAGCTTTAAGCAACAGTTAAATATAATGCTCTCAGCAAATATGCTCTTATGAACCTTTAGTTTTAATGTTGACTTGCCTTTGAAGACAAATTTTTTATCAAGAAAGAGTAGCCACAACAGCACATGGATATGAAATGCTATTTGAAGAATTACTCTTATGTGGGGTAAATGCAAAAATAATATTTGCTACCAGCACTCTACGTGCCTTTCATAATAAATGATGCCTGAGACATTTTAAGTCTCTTTGGTATGTCCGTATGTAACATGTGTTTTAATTAGTATGGTTAATTCACTTTTTAAATAAAATATTACTTGAAATAAAAATATTATTTTATAAGCAAGAGTATGCCACACCATATTAAAATTTTATATTTTAATATCATCAGATCATCTCCTTGGTGCAAACGACATATGGCAGTTAAGTGATGAATTTATTATACCTACCAATTGAATGATTGTATTTCTTAATCAATTATGCATCCTTGGTGTTATTATAATTTCTTTGCTTATCTCACACATCATTTTTCAGACATTACACGTTAAGATATTTCCCATTTTAACCAAACTAAACATCGTAATACATTTCAGCATTATAAAGATTTAACTGAAATTTATACCCAGATGATTGTATAACTTGAATGTGTACATATTAATCTCAAATGCTGTCATCTATACTTAAAATTTTAGTCCTTGAGAATATTAGATGGAACATTTTGGAAGAGATTTAAAATTATGGCTTTATGCACGTGCATCTGCGTTTCTGTCCATGTGGATGCAGGGGGCCACAGAGAACAGAGGTATTAGATGCCATGAAATTAAAGTTGTAGGTACTTGTAAGCTGCCTGATAAGGATGCTTACAACCAGACTCAGGCGTTATATAAGATTGACACGTAGTCCTAACTACCTAGCCATCCCTTTATCTCCTTGAAGACTTTTTTGAGCTATTCATTTCACTACAAATACCTAAAGAGCTCAAAATTGTCCTTTAATCAAACTTAAAACAACAAAACTAACTTTGTTGAAAAGCAAAGACATGGCTAATTGTCACACATGAGGACTCCTCCTTTTTGTAGGAAGCAGATAGACTATATTGGGAAGGAGTATGGCTCAGTGGGTAAAATGTTTCCCACACAAATGTGAAGACCTTAGTTCAAATCCCTAGAATGCATGTAAGCCAAGTCTCAGAGCAGACATATATAACCCCTGTGCCCATATGGTGATATTAGAGAGTATAGGCAGGAGAATCCTCTGAAGTCAAAGGCCAGGTAGCCTAACATACACAGTCAACCTTGCCTCAAACAAGGTAGAAGAGGAGGACCAACCTTTATTCTTTAACCTCCACATACCACATGCACTATGGCATATCATCCCACTCACATACAAGAACATGCATACACACATAGAGGAACGTGTATTGTACCTACACACATAAAAAGTTAGGGGAAAAAAGCAAACTATGTTAATAACATCTCTTTCTATTTCTTTCTCGATGACTGCAATATGAGTAGTATAATTCACTTGATACCAGAAGAGACTGATAGTCATGAGACAGAAAAAAAAAATCTAAATTTTAGTTACATAATTTATAAACAAATACAATATATACAGATACAATACATACAAATACAATACATACAGAAACAAATACAATATATTAAAAATATATACAGAGAATTGCTGTTGAGCAAAGGAGGCAAACCAGGCTTGTTGTGACCTAAAATTGAGCATTTGTGTGAACAGTTTAAACTTGCTGTAGGTTGGCAGAGGTGGTCACTGGGTGAGGGAGTTACTGTCAGTCATCCTGGGGCAACAGCAAGAGTCAAAATTGATTTTTCGTTAACAGGTATTGTGCAAAAGTGTTTTGATGTTAGGTAGTTTTGATAAGATTAACATAATTTAATAAGAGAATTTAACATAAAATAATTAGGAAACTTTTGAAAGCTTAAAATGTATATAAACTGTTTTTCAACATTGGGCCCACTCAAAGTCATTTGTTTCTTTTGATTTTCATGTTTTTGAGAGACAGAGAGAGCTGAATATAAAGTAGAGTAGGTAAAGTGGTAGTGAGAATCTGGGAGGAGAGTGGTGAAAAACCAGGATCACAATATAGTGTACGGCGAAATCTTAAATTAAAAATTTAAAAAATCAGACAATTCATAATGTATTTGTGATCCCATTGCTAGGATAGAGCAGAGAAAGCTAGAACCCCAGGTTCAGCGAGAAACTCAGTCTCAAAAAAGAAAAAAGAAAGGAAAGGAAGGAAGGGAAAATAGGTCCTGACAATCATTTTTAATCTCCATATAAAGGTTTTAGGTTAATGCAATTAATTTATACTTTGCCTATAAAAACAAGATTGTTTACTTCTCACATTTAATAGACCATTTTCTTCAACTATTTATTTTTCCATTATGTATCCAAGTGATCATCCTGATGATGTAAGTACTGAAAAGTAGTGTTTTTAAAATATAATGACATATTACTAAAACAATTCATACCATTCTCAGAACATAAGTTTCAACTCTGAAATGTGAACTTTGGGGGCTTCAGAAATAGTTTAGTCTACTGAATCAATTTCTTTGATTATCAGAACCTAAATATAATATTATACTACTTATTAAATCTGAATACAGTATATTTAAATTTAATTATCATGTAACTGTTACCGAGTTTATATAATCGTGAATTTCCTATTTAAATCCTTCAAGTATTAGTCATTAGACATAGGTTACTATGAGTTGTAGGTTTGTTAACAGTATTATGCTAAAATACTCTTGATAAACACAGCTTCGGGGAAGAGGATTCATTTTAGCTCACAATTACAGGTCACAGTCCATCACTATGAGAAAACCCCAGCAGCAAGTGCTTGAGACAGCTTCTCATACCACAATCACAGCCAGGCACACGGGGTATGCATCAATCCCTTTGTATACTTATATCACCTGCTTAGAGAACTGTATTACCTACTTTTAGGCTGGCATCTCCCTCATCAATGAAGGCAATTAAAACAATCCAGACAATTCCTCAATGACATGCCCACAGAACACTCTGATCTATACAATCTTCATTCAGACTCTTCCCAGGTGATTCTAGGCTCTGTAAAGTTAAGTGTGAAGAATGTCACACTATATTTTACCTAAAGAACTAGAAACTAAATTGACTGCATAATTTTGATACAGTAAGCATTTCAGAAAATTGTGCAACTCAGTGGTGTGCTGGGAAATGTTTAAAATCATAATGGTTAGTGTTAAGTGGAATGTTTTTGCTGTTTTACAACTTCAAGCGTGCAAATGTTTCCAACCTTCTAGTTTATACTACCAACATGTTGCAGACATGTTGTCATGTTTTAAAATTGTAGTAGTCAGCTCTACTTACATTATTCAGTATCAGTGAAATGGTATCCAAATTTTTCATAATTCATGTAATTTCATATAGCATGCTAAATTGTACTTCCTTATAAAGTCATCTCTCATTGGTAGATTTCTCTATAATATGTAAGACAAATATTTTATAACATAATATTTTAAATTATTAGTTGCCTCTTATATTTATAGATAGTTTTGTGAAATAGTTTTGTGATACGTTATTCATACAGTCTTTTGCTGGAAAGTTTGGAAAGCAATATATGAACTTATATTTATTCAAACAGAATTTAATATGAAAGCTTAAAGACAGAAGAAAAGGGAAGTAGTCTATAGTCAGGTAATAGTTGTCAGTTTTTATTAGATTGTGATAAATATTGTGGTACCTATGCGTATAGGGGCATGAAAATGGTTGTTTTTCACATTGTGTAAGTAACTGCAAGTACTTAAATGAAACACAAGTCTTGAAATGTTTTGGCCAAAGATAGATGTATCTTTTGTTTACTTGGACAGAATTCAGAATGGCATCTCTCCTCAAAAAAGAAAAAAGCTCATCTGATTTTGGATTTTCAGATTGAAAGCAAAAGTGGTTCACCTCTTGTGTTAGGATTAGCAAACGTGGCATTGCCTTCCTATTAGGATCAGCTGTCACCCATCAATTCTATTACTAGAGAAATCACAGCTCTACTCTGAGCTGGCCAAAGATGATGCCAAGAAGGTACCATCAGGTTCTGTTGTACTGTGGCGAGCCAGCAAACCTTATAAGAAGGCACAGCCTGTATTGGGCAATATCAAAACTACTCTGCGGAAAGTGAATAATTATGACCTACTTTACTTTCTTTAATGATGTGCTCTAAGTTCCTTAGCTCCTCCACTTCAGTGTATCTAAATGAGTCCCTTTGAAGAGAGACATAAGTCAGGTGGTGTTGCTTGTCTATGTAGATATAGAAACAAAGAGTGACTCCAAACAAAGGTGTTCACGGCTAGCACCTAGATTGGAAATTCAGTATGTGCAACTTTAATATTCAGCCTGGGCTGAGGAAATAAATAATATTCCATTGTATTAAATTACATATGTACATAAAAATACATTACATAATGTATCAATGTGCACATCTCCATGTATATATATATATATATATATATATATATGTATATATATATATATAGTCAGTGCATTAGCATATATTTTCGCTGACTAATTTTAATACAGCAAGCATTTGCTGAGTAGTTAGAATTTGTAAAACATTTTACTAGGAGTTGAAGGGAAAATAAATGTGCGTGAAGCAAAAGCACACTTCTATTCTTTGGTAAGGAAGACTGTTATACATAAGGAATGCAGTTGCTATGTTCAGCATGGAGATGCATGGAAGAGCACAATTTGAAATGACAACATAAGGGCCCAGGTTACAAAGTATGTGTTTAAAACTCTTAATTCAGCAAGTGGGTTGTGGGTAAACACGTCCATTAGGTGTACTGAGAGCAAAATGAAGAGTTGATACTTACATTCCCTTTAGGATAGTACACCTGACATGGGCAAAATATAGTATCATCAGTCATATGGCTCCACAAAGAATAAAGAATTGGGGAGGGAATTTTTGCAATACTTAACTAAATACTAAAATACCCACGACATTTGCCATGACAAATTCACAACTAGTAAATGTCTCCCGGCTCTCCACAAGGAAACCAGCATTCTCTTCCACCTGAGCAAACTCCAAAAGACATTGTTACACTAGGATAAAATTAGTAACCAACAACCCAAGGTCCCAGGGAGGAAAATTAAAATCAGTGATTTCATTTCAATGTGTGTTTAAAAAAAGCACTCAAGAGATTATAACCACAGAACAATGTCTAACACAGTACTCAATATAAGAACATATTGGTTTACTAAACCCACTTTGAAAAAATGCATATTAAACAAATAAATGTTTAAATCTGAGCACAATTACTACTACAGCTATTTTCACTGTTTATGAATGGATATTAACTACAATATGCATCATCTGTTGTTAAAATCGCATGCATAAATTTTCATCGTTAATTGGACCTGGTAATAAGGTTAAGTTTGCATGATTAACATAGAAACACTAAGAAAATCCTGTCCCACACCTGTGGTAGTCACATCTTCTCCTTCTCACATAATGTGGAAGGAAGTATGAGAACACCCTTAAATTCAGGTCAGATTTCAATGGTACTAACTCTATTACTAAGAATTAAGCACTTTAAGGGAAAAAGAGAATCCTTAGGTAAGCAGTATGTCACATGTATTTCTTTCAGTGACTAGAGTTTCCAGGTATGAAAGTAACTACAGTTAAAATTGGGGATAATCTCTGCTGTTCCACTAAACAAATAAGCAGAATTCTCTTTAGAGTTTTCTTTTAAATTTGGGGCTCTCAGCTGTTCTCCAAAGCTGTTTTTTTTTTCTCCCTTAGTTTTTTTCCTCCCTTCTAAGCCTCTCCTCAGTTGCTTCACTGAAAGAAATGATGAAGCAACATTTAACACATGATGGACAAATATATTGTTATTGATTGCCTCAAATTATACTTGATAGTGAGAAAGTATGACAGATGTTTTCGTTTTGATGATATTCTATAGTTGTAGAGCCTCCCTTTGGATAAACTTGCTGTTTTTTACACATCACTTTGTTTCTCACTACTAAGGACCTGACTTCTCTCGAAGATTGTTAACCTCTTACTATATGTTGAAAAATCTGTTATATGGCATAGATTTAAAACAGTGTCCCAAGGAAAATATCTGATGATACTGCTAACTGAACAGGCTAATAATTATGTATGCATTTGTAAAAACAGTTTAAACACGTCCAACTAAGAGACATATGTAATGGTTGTGTTCCTGTGGCAGAAATACCCCCAAATGAAAATATAGCACTAATTGGGTATGCAAAGGCTTTCATTTATAATGTGTTTCTCCTGTCATCTTTTTCTTTATGAAGACACTAGTGACACTGGTCAGTGAAGTTTAGTCTCTTCAATCTAAGATAAAAGCAGAGCATTCACAATCAGTTTTGAAAGCATTCCACTGAAGCTTTCTAAATTTGCACATTCAGCAAGCAACCCCACTAGCTCCTTAGCACATAAGCAGGTTTTCTTTCTGTTTATATGTTTCCTCTCAACCCAAATCTAGATGTTACCTTCTATATAAGAAAAGACAAGATTCAAGGGTTAGTCACTTTACATCTACTAAAAGAGGAATGTGAGGTAGCGCCAATGTTGGCCAGGATTTATTAGGTTCCTTCCAAACGAAGAGTATCCACATAGCATATTACATTTTATCCAATTCCTCTCTAACCATTTCCCTTTTTAATTGTCAACTTTGAACAGTCTAGAGACACCTGAGAGAAGGATTATTTTACTTACATTAATTGATGTGAGAGGACCCATCAACTGTGCATAGCCTTGGGGTTTTGAGACCTGTATTGTCTACAAAAGGAGAAAGCAAGATGAACACCAGCATTCATGAGATCATTAGTGTTATCTTCTAGTTGCAGACTTATGACTAGCTGCTTCAGCTCCCTGAAACCTTGAAACCTCACAATAGTGGAATAAAACACAGAATTGTGAGCTACAGTAAGCCCTTTCTCCCTTAGTGGCTTCTGTGACAGTGTTTCATCATAGAAATAGAAAAAGAAGTTAAGACAGTTCTAAAATCTAACCAGGAGTTCAAAATATGACAATTATTTTTCAAATGGATAGGAGTTGTTTGAATGAGAATGTCCTCTATAAGTGCATATGTTTGAGTATTTGGTTCCCCGTTGGTGTAACTCTTTGAGAAGAATTAGGAAATGTGGCCTTGTTGGAGGTGATGTTTATGAGGGCAGGCTTTTAGGTTTCAAAATCCTATGCCATTCTCAGTGGACCCAGTTGGGGCTCTATTTCTTTCTGTCTGTCTCTGTCTCCTAAAACAAGGTCCTAAGACAAGGCCTTCATGTTAGTTATCCTTCTCCATAGTCCATCTTCAACCATGCTTTCCCATCACAGATCTCATTCCTATTCTACTTTCTTCTGAACCTACAACTCTAGAAGTTTCCTAAATTATATAAAAGGTTTTTAAATGTAGTTACCATACAGTAGGGGAGACAATGCCCTGATTAGTCATCACATACCACCAAGTAAAACTCCAGTTCAGGAATGGACTATATCTTGCTGAGTTATTGGTCAAAATGGTCCCAAAGACTCCCCAAACATTACAGGCTATTGACGATGTCATTGGTTACCCTATAGAGTCTGACAAGAAGAGCCTATTGCTGCAAATGCCACATAATTATACCATACAGCATGGAGAAATCTAGCTAATACTCAACTGGAAGCTTCACTCCTCCTAAATAGGGCTCATAGTGCTAGAAGTTGTTCTACATCTGATTAGAAAAGAAAGCTGACCAGCAGTCTCACTTAGAAATGAACCCTATGAGTTACAATAGCAAGGCCTCCAAAACAAGGCCTAAAGCCTTTTTTTTTTTTGATAGAATTTAAGGCATTTTCCATCAGATAAAGTCTATACCTGGCATATTAAGGAGAACAAAAACCGATACTACATAGGCCATAGGCCCCAGTTGCAAACCAACTACTATTATTCTTCTAAAGAGACATAGTGATACAATAACTTCTCATGATTTAATGTAGAGTCCATAGATTAGTACATTGATCCATAATCACCAGAGAAGTTTCTAGTTGTAGTAGATGGTAATTAACATAGAATCTCATAACTGGACAATGTGTAAAAAGAGAGATATTTTATAGTACTCAGACTTAAACATGATGTTCTCTATAACACTACCCATGTCCTCAAGACTCACAAAAATCTACCAGCATGCAAAAAAAACTTCTCTAGTTGAAGCCAGATAAAATCCCATCTTGGAGAAAAGAAATAAATACAAAGTCCCACTCCTAACCAAGTAGCAATTTGAAATTAAATGTTGGATAGTGGAACAGGGAAAATCCACTGTCTTCAATGGAGTGACACTGGGTATATTAACCACATTCATGGGGCCAGGCCCCATGCTCAGGAATAGTTGGCCATCACAAATCAGATTCCACGTTTTTATTTGTTTGTTTTGATTGTGCTTTCCTTGTTCTATTGACAAAATATTTTTTCATATAAGATATTCTTATTATGGTTTGCCCTCCCCCAACTCCTCCCTGATCTCCACACCTCGCTACCCACAAATCCACAATCATTTTTGCTCTCTCTTTTTAGAAAACAAGAGGTATCTAAAAGAAGAAGAAGAAGAGACAAAATAAAAACAAATACTCAAATAGGATAAAATAAACAAACAGAAAGATGAAGAGCCAAAGAAAAACACATATAAACACAGAGATGTAGACATTTGCAAACACATCAATCCCACCCCGCCCAAAAAAACCCCCATAAAATTAGAAACCATAATACATAAGCGAAAGACCTGTAGAGTAAGAGTAAAATAAATAAAGAAAACAAAGCCCAGAAAAAGCATTATAAGATTAAATAAATAAATAAATCCCTCCGAAAATACCATTGACTCTCTTTTGTGCTGGCCACCTTGGTCTTTTTTCTTCTTGCTGTTTCTAAAATCTCAAGTACTATATTGAAAATATATGATAGAGTTGAAAATTTTGTCTTGTTCCTGATTTTAGTACAGATATTTTGTATTTATCTCCATTAAGTTAATATTGGCTGTAAGCTTGTTATAAATTTGTTTAGATAATGATATGTTCCATGTACCCATAGTTCACCAAGAGCTTTATTTTGAAGAGTTCTTGGATTTTGTCACAGGTCTTTTCTTCATCTCATGAGATGATCCTGTGTTTTTTGTTTTTTAGTTTTTTTTCTTCAGCCTTTTTATATGGTGAATTACATTTGTCAATGTAAATAAGTTGAACCAACCCTTTATCTCTGAGCGAATCCTATTTGATACAATGAATGATATTTTACTTTTGTTCTTTGACTATGTTTGTAAGTGTTTCACTAAGATATTTTGCATCTGCGTTCATAAGGAAAATTGATCTATAATTCCCTTTGTTGGGTCTTAATGCAGATTAGGTATCAGAGTAACTCTGGCCTCATAAAAAGAATTGGACCAGGCCAGGCCAGAGACTAGAGACTGGACAGCCAGGAGAGGATTTCCAAAGATATCCTGCTTTGCTCATAGATCTGTGCCTAGCCCAATCTTCATCAGTGAGTCTTCCTCCAGTAGCTGATGGGAGCAGATGCATAGGCCCAGAACCCAACAAAATGCAGATCTCAGGAAGCCCCAGGGAGTAAGCTGAGGAAGGATGGCAGGCACCAGAGGGGTCAAGAACACCAGGAGAACTCCCCATGGCTTCAACTGACCAGCACTCCTAGGGGCTCACAGAGCCTGAAGAGGCAGACATGGATTCTGAAGGGTTCCCCAAAAATGTATTGAGGATATCTGTCCTGGTGCTCTTTCAGAACTCATGTAGACTAGAGTAGGAATGTGTGTGTCTCTGAACCTTTCACCTGCCGTTGAGACCCTTCTTCTCCTGCTGGGTTGCCTAGTCCACCCTTGAATCAGGGATTAGTGCTTTACCCTGTTCCATCTTGTTATGCACTATTTGAACAGTAACCCTGGAGGGCTGCTTTTTTCTGGGGACGATGAGGAGGAGATCTTAGAGAGAGGTTATAGAGGAATATGTAATCCTCTAATCCATCAATATGGATTCTCTAGGGTAGAAAGAATGTTGGCAGAACAGCAAATGAGAAGAGTTAGTTAAGATTACTATAGCTCTGAGTTCAGAAAATGCTACTCAGAATGCCAGAGTCAGCAGCAGTAAGTCTTGGATGTTTAAATGCTCTAGATTATATGGAGGCTGAAGCCTTCCACTTCCAGACTTAAGAGTAGATTGTACAGAGGCCAAAAGGCTTTAGGGCTCCAGAATTAGGATGGGAGATTAATTTAGCCAAAGAGTAAACTGCAATTTGCCTGAACCTATATCTACAAGAGGGAGATGGGGGAAGCTGGAAAAAGTGCAGGGGGGAAGAAGGGTGTTAGGATCTATTATGTTAGAGAAGAAAAATAAACAAAAAAAAAAAAAAGAATTGATAATGTAGAGGAATAGTTCTATGTGAAAGCTAGGTTCTACATTCCAGGGGTCTATATTCAGAAGCCTATATGGTCTGAATGGAATGTAGATGCACCTTTAATCCCCATATTCAAAAGGCAGTGGTGCTTCATATCTTTAATCCCTAGAGCAGAAGAAGTATGGAAACAGACTGGAAGCAGAGCTCAGGAGTCAGTATCAGACAGAACGTGACTTCTGAGATGAGTCAAAGTAAATGACAGGCAAAGTAACTAACTTGAGTAAGAGTTAGCAAAGTTAGTCAGAGTGAGGACACACCCAACTCTCAAGAGAAAGAGGCTGCTTTCAGCTCAGAGCAGAGTCATTTACAGACAAGTCAGCTCAGTCAGTAAGTTAGACAGTTTAAGTCAGTCAATTAAAGAGTCTGTTACAGTGGGATCAGTTACAGAGGCTGGATGAAATAGTGAGAGCTCAAGGAGAGAGACATAGAGACACAGCAGAGCTTGTCAAAAGAAGCCCAGAACAGAGAGTGAGTTGAACCACTCAAAAGTCAAAGTGTAGAAGGAGCTAGTCAGAGTGGCTTAGTCAACAATAGGTCTCAGAGGCTGAGGCCTTCTAGGTCTGGCCTAACAATACAAAGCCTTCCAGTTCAGAGATTAAGACTAGATTGAAAAGAGACCTAAATATTCTAGAGCTCCAAGTCTCTGGGAAAGAACATTTATTGTGATTTAGTTAGACAAGAGAATAAATGGTTTTGAACCTGATTCTATAGCTTCATCTGGCATGAATCAACATCTAGACCTACATGAAAATTTTTTTCTCTCTTTCTATTTTGTAGAATAATTTGAGGAGTATTGTCATTCATTCTTTATTGAAAATGTTTCAGAATTCTGTGCAAAAGCCATCTGTCCTTCTGGTTTTAATATTTATTTACTTTTCTTGGTTGGAAGATTTTTATTACTGTTTCTGTTTTACTAATGTTTATAAGTATGTTTAAATTGCTTATCTGATCTTAATTTAATTTAGTTAGATAGTATATTTCCAGAAAGTTATCCATTTTTGTTAGATTCAAAATGGCACCAGGTTTTTAAAGTATGTCCTTTTGACTCCCTAGATTTTCTCAGTATCTGTTGGTATGTTCCCTGTTTCATCTTTAATTGTGTTAATTTGGGTAATCTCTTTGTGCCTTTTATTTTATTTGGCTAAGAGTTTCTCAATCTTACTGATTTTCTCAAAGACCCATCTTTGTTTCATTGATTCTTTGTTTTGTTTGTTTGTTTCTATTTTACGAGTTTAGTTCTGAATTTGGATATTTCTTGATGTCTCCTCCTTTTGACACTATTTCTTCTTTTTTTTAATTCTAGAATTTTTAGGTATATTGTTAAGTTATTAAGACGAGATTTTTTCTTTTTTATGTAGAAACCTAGTACTATGAAATTCTATCTTAGAAATACCTTCATTGTGTTTCATAGTTTGAATACATTGTGTTTTTACTTTCACTCAAGTCTATAAAGATTTTACAATCTTTATTAATTCCTATCTTGACCCATTTTTCATTCACTAGTGAATTGTTCAGTTTCCGTAAATTTGTAAATCTATTGTTCTTGATATCCAGCATTAATCAGTGGTGGCCAGATGAGATATAGGGTGTTGTTTCAATTTTCTTGTATTTGCTGAGACTTGTTTTGTTTCCAAATATGTGGACATTTTTGTACAAAGTTCCATGATATGCTATGGAGGACATATATTCTTTTTTGCTTGTATGAAATGTTTTATAAATATCTTTTGTGGTTATTTGTTTTATATTGCCAAGTATCTTCAACATTTCACTGGTTTTCTCTGGGTGACATGTCTATTCTCAAGAGTGAGGTTTGAAGTCACCCACTATTCATGCTTTGAGGATCAATATGTGATTTTAGCAGTAATAGTCTTTATTTTATGAACTTGTGTGCCTGTGTGTTTGGAACATAATTGTTTAGAATTGCAGCATCGTCTTGGTAGATACTTCCTTTGATAAGTTGTAATATCCTTCCTTATCTGTCCAGATTAGATTGTGTTTGAAGTCTATTTTGTTAGATATTAAAATGGCTACACCAACTTGTTTCTTGAGTCCATTTGCCTGCAATATACTTTTCCATATTTTTAGCCTGAGGATTTGTCTATTCTTGATGTTCAAGTGTGTTTCTTGGATGAAGCAGAAGTATGGATCTTGTTTTGTTTTGTTTTATTTTGGGCTTGTGTTTTGATATTTTTCAGAAAGAAATAAGACATGAAGTTACAGTTGTAAGGAGGGGGGAAGATCAGACAGTGTTGAAGGGGGTTGGAAATATTAAAATATGGCATATGAAATTCTAAAAGAATAAAAACATAAACAATGAGATTCATCAAATAATTATACTAACTACAAGGTCCTTTATATCTATAATTTTCAAATTTTTCCTCTCAATAAGTTTTTCCTTTCTAGTTGGTCATTCAGGTGATCACATTTAGCAGCATTGCTGAGAATTCACAGTTAGAAGTCTGCTCTGTCAAATTAATTAAGTGCCATTTTTCTTACGGAAGGAAATTAGCTATTTATATAAATATAATTGAGTGTTTGCTTTATGTTTACTTTAATCTAATTCAAGATCCATTAGCACAAAACACCTTATTCCCAAAGCAAACCAAGTTTAAAAACTTATGACATTTTTCTGTCCTGTTTTTAAAACACTTATAATTTTCTTTTTCACAAACTATCTTATGCCTCTCAAAGCTTACTATAAGCTCATCAGTTATAACTGATTGCATTGAAATATTTTCAGAGAAATGTTGGAATGAAGATGATGCTATGACCCATCATTCATTCAAAGCAGATAGTTTCAGTATCTTTATTGCTTGATGTATGGTGACTGATATTATCAGAATTCTTTAACTATACCCTGTAAGATGGCTGTACCCTAAGCATGAAAGATACATATGTCATGATCTTTGCTACAAGTAAAATAAGACAAAATCATAAGGAATTGTAAGTACATTAAGATATTAAGAAAATGTTCTGCAGATATGCTGCTAACATTGTAAATTTAGATGGAAATGTGAAAATATTGTGAGTGTAATCTAACTTCAGTAAATGTAAAAATTCGATGAAATGCTGTCAAAATGTTGAGATTCTGTTTTAACTAAACTGGTTCCCCTAGGCATCTAACAATAATACTAAAGAAGAAGGCCATATTTGAACTCACCTGAAAATTTTTTTCCATCGGTCACTGAACATTTTAGCATTTTATGGGTATCATAAGTGTTTTCATTCAGATATGCAATTAGGAGACAATTTGTATAGCATTCTAATTCGTTTATGACATTTACAAACATAGAATTTCTTAAAACGGCCATATTTTTTGACTTACATTCTTCCATTTACTGTGTTAATCAAATATTTCTTTTAATTATTAGCAGTGTACAGTTGCATAGAAAATATGGAATCAGGTACAAATTTGGTATGTATGTTCCTATCTATGATACAGAAGCATGAGTCAGACATGGAAATACGGTAGAGAAGAGAGAATACCATGATGCAGAAATAACTATAGAGTGAACTTAATGAAAAGTAAGGTCTGAGGGGAAGAATCATTAGAACATGGCCTAAGCCTTTGAATTAAAGTTAATAATACCATTACAAAAATCATTTTATAGATCATCCTAAAATATATTTAAAATTTTATTTGAGGGTTCTTGAGTTAATCTATTTCCAAGTTCCCTGCTGAAAGATTTTAGAAGCCATATCTCCTTTAGCAGTGAATTCCATTGTCTTTTCTTATTGTGTCTCAGTTGCAGTGGCATTCTGTGTTTGAATACCATTTGAGATGATAACACATTGCTCACCAATTTGTTTTTCACATATTATGCTTCAATTCAGTGGTTTGCCATCTTGCATCTTCTCAATGCAAGTAATTTGAGACAAAAAGCAATTCAAATTTTGATAACACTAAAGTGTCAAGTTACAATGTGGATCACAACCAGGCAGACAATAGTAACTGAACCTGAAAGATGAGGAAGCATGGGAGCCAAAAGACAAGACTGGGAAACTTAGGAGAAACCTTGACAGAAGAAGGCCCCAGAATTTAAACTATGGAATCCCACAGTTCTGCTGACAACTGATGCTCTTCAGATCAGCATCCTTATGAGGTGTGCCAGACTTCTTGTTATAGACCCACTGATTGGCCATTGTCTGTGTGGTAGTTAATGAATACTCTGTTTCTGCTTCAAATGCTTATGGATAATGTAATGCCTCTGGTTAAATAACTTCCTTCTATTACAATCCCGTACCTAAATTAAATTCTTCATGCAAAAATAAAATCAATTCAAAGTACTAACATTGTCTTTCTGATTAAGTCATGATTCTTTTTCTTTTTTTTTTCTCTTTGAAATTCTGTTTGGCTTGAGGAGATTATAGGGTAAAGCTTGATAGAGTAACTTGAATTAGTTTCTTAGTCCATCCAATCTTTTGTTTCTGGAGCCTGCTTCATTTCCCTGTTTCACAGTTCACTGGAGCCCTTTGTGGTCACCGAGTCCCATCCATCTTATTTTGGGTTGACTTTGTGAATCTCACACATTTAGAATATTGGAAGGGATAAGTGGCATCTCAGAGCAAAAGCCTCACATTAGATAGGCATGTAACACCTAAAAGCAGATTTGACAAAAATGAATGAGACAGCTTGGAAACTGGTGGACACAATGAGTATGGCACCTTCTGTATACTTGCAAAGAAAATGTTCAGTTACTTTGTAGCACAAACTGCAATAAATTGATGTATGTATGTTTTCAGAATGGTATGGCCTTCGTCAACTGATTCATATAAGCTATGGTTTCAAATTATTTGGATTCTTGTGTTTGTTAGAGAATTAGTTTTCCCTAGGGTGTCACCCCTGTTCCTTCCTGTCCATCCAGACATTATCGCCTCTATTGTATTTTTCTCCTTTCATCTCTCTGGTTTGTGTACTTTCTGATTGCATCTCTTTGGTTTTGTATTTATACTTAACACTTATTTGAGGCTTTTAATCTTCAAAGCTCATAGAGAACATTACCTAATTAATGCTCACCACAGACTTGTAAAGAAAGTCATTGTTATAACGTCTACATTTTACATGTGGGAAAAAAAAGGCAGAGGTCAAATGGCTTACCAGAAATCCCACGAAAAGGAGCTGCAGCCTGTAATGAGCCTCAGGCTCAGTTCACTCAGCCACGGTGATCCTGTCTCTTTTGATATCTTCCCTCTCAAGTTCTCCCATGTAATTTATTTGCCTTGACACTGTAAATTCTGTTTCTTGATATTTTGATCTCTCATGGTAAACCATGAATTTTCTTCATTTCATGATAGTCTTCTTTTTGCAAATTAATTATATATTTCTAAATTGCTCAATATTGGTTTCAGGATTATGCTGCTTCTGTGTCAATTTTTAAGTTTGTATGTTTTGTCTAGCTTTTTAATATTCTACAGTTCATTCTCTCTCTCTCTCTCTCTCTCTCTCTATATATATATATATATATATATATATATATATATACTCAGATTGAACATTTACTCTAACATTTTCATGTTGTTTCAATACATTAATTCCTCTGATCTGTTTTATATATATATATATATATATATATATATATATATGGAAAACAAAACATATATTTCTTTTTACTATGAAAAAGATGAATGAATTTAACATAAAGCTCCTTCTGCATACGTTCTTTCAATCTTTTTTCTTTTATTCTCCACTATTTTTAAAGTTAATTTATGTTTTACATACATTTAAAATATAAAATGTTAAATGTGCATTTTCATATTTGACAAATATAAAATTATATAAATTAATTATATAGTACCTTACTATTGTCCATGAAGTCTTCTCAATGTCTGTTTCAGATCAATACCATCCTGAGGGAAATATTACTCTTATTATCTTGGTATATCAATTTAATTATGACGATAAAAGGACTGCATTAATTGATTCTATATAAATAATCATAATTCAAGATATACCTCAATATTGTGCTAATGTGAATCTAACCAGACATAATCCGTACCTACATTTTCTCCTGAATCCAGAGCAGTTGGATTTAAATGTGTGCCTTTCTGTATGAGAGAGATACAGGTACACGGGGTGGAGGTTAAAATTCTTGAAAATGAACAACTCAGGAAAAATACTTTAGAAAACCATAATTATAAAAAAATGACAAATTCTGTTGTGATGTTAAAAGTTTTCAAGAGGAGGTGGTATTAGTTCAAATTATCCTGAAGCAAGCTGTGAGACTAGAATTACTTTGCAAGTGATTTCTTAAGGAAATGCTTTCAGAAACTAGTTAGGGAAAGGAAGACTAGGATAGAAGCCAAGGATTGTGACCCATGAGTACATCTCTGGGGAATGAAGTGCACCTCAGTGTTTCAGGTCTACATTCAGTGAAGTTGATCCTCCACACACTCCCGCACAGGCGTTAGCTACCTTTGGGAGATCAACTCATAGCTACTTTCCTTCTCCTGGACTCTTCAAGGGTATTTTTCTGACTTATCTATATTTCTAATGCAAGAGCCACAGCAAAGACAGAGAGGAGAAAAAAAGAAAGTTTTCTGCCTATTAAAACAAGGAATTTAGTCTGTGAGATTCTATATTCCTGGCTTTTAGTTTACAGTCTATATTCCTCAGTATTTGTATAATCACAAAAACAAGCTGTGGAACATAGGAAACATTCGACTATCAAGGCTCAAAAACAGATGAGTAAAATAAAGCTCAGAAAGTAACTTCCTTTGGCATTGGGTTTCAAAATTGAGTATTTCAGTTTGGGGATTAAAGTTCTTGCTTTTTCTGAAGAAATATTTGTCAGTCCTGGGAGTACTGCAGGAAATAAATCAGAACAATTTTCTAAGATAAGGCAGAAGAAGCTTAGGATAGACACAGAAGACCATACAAACAACTCCAATGGACAGAGGCAGGGCAGCAACCATACTCAATATGACCCTGACCTGGAGAAAAACACCCTGAGAAGTTCCATGGATGTCCCGGTCATTGGAGAAGCATGGAGAAACTTTAGGAAAGTAAAGTGAGCCTCCTGTCCTCCAATCAGTCTTCTCAGAGAATGGAGGAATAACTTCTAATAGTCATCCTTATTGTAGCTATTGGAAGGTAAAATTTAAAAGGGAGATTACAGTCACAGTGTTATAATTATCTCAATAATAGAGAATTAATGGCGCTTAAGACAATATGGATGAAGCTGTATGATTTCATATTCAATGAAATACGTAAGATGCTTAAATAGTGCTACAGCATGATTGCCGTCATAGGCATTCTCAAATACTGTATCTCATAGACATGAAGAAAAGAGACTCTGTGGCCAGAGGTGGAGAGGCTTGGGGAGGGGGATGGATGGTTAAAGGATATACATTAAATGAGATATTTGATGGTATATTGAATATAGTTAATATCAATATTATCATCTTTAAAAACCTAGTGCAGATACTAAATGTTATCATAGAAATAACTGTTTAATATATGCATTCATGTCTTTGTTAATTACCCAGTGTCAGCATTCATAATGCATATTCACTTTCAAAATTTGAAATTGATAAAGAAATTTAAAAAATGAAATACTTATGAAGGAACATGAGTATTCAGCAGAGCTTAATCTTCCTACCCAGTCTGTGGGATCCTAAAGTTTGTTGAAAAATCCCTGACTACAATGCTGTGAAGAGATATTCAAAAAACAACAATGAGGAGCTAGGTGCCTTGTACAAATATGTCACTACTGAGAAATACCTAAGGAATGAGACTCTCTCATTTCTGTTAACACTATAGACAACAGAAGAGTACAATGTTTTCTTACTATATAATGAATATATATATATATATACATATATATATATAGTAACTCTAACAAGATGGCAGATTACTAATATTTATTTTAAATTAGCCATCACTGTTTAAAATATTTCAATGTGGAGAAGAACTGGAAAGATAAATCAAACAGAATAAAAATTCACTATTAGTCTCAAACAGGACTGGGAACTGACTTAATAATACTGGAGGTGGAGCTTATTGCTAGAAGAAGAGATATTTAACAGATGAAAAGGGAAAATGGGCTGATTCCATAGGAAAAATATTAATCTTTATCCTTAACTTTGCTTTGTAGTCTATTTAAATGTAAAATACATCCAATCCTTATTCCTAAAATTTCAAGTCCAGAAAAGATAAGAACACTATGCTAGTGAATATCTTGGATATCGATGATATAGGTGGGAGATAAACCAGAGGAGGTGTGAGTGCAAATTGAGGCAGATTCAAAGGCATAGAAGGTAGGAAATGGTAATGATGGAGAAAATATTGCTTAAGTATCTTGGGGTAAAAGATACTCTAGACAGTGATGAACTGGTAAATAATTTCATTATTTATAGTAGAATCTTACCAAAGAATCATTTATTATTATTTTCTTAAACTGGGACATTTTTCCAATCAATTACTTAGCTAAGCTTTCACTAATTTAGCTGAAAAATAACCCATGATTTCTTTATTTCATATTTCACGCTGACAGAACTTGCAGACCACTGTTCCATTGCAACTGGTTTTGTTAATATGACAAAAGCAATGACAACTGCCAAAAACTTAAGTCCACTTACATTACTCTAAGTCAACCTCTCTTTGATTCCAACATGAACTCACACGGTCCTTTAGTCTTTATGTTGTCATGAGGACCGAGGAGCAAGAAAACCATCATTCACTAAGAATTTGTAGAAGGTTGAGATTTTTGCTTGTTTTCCAATTCACCATTCCATGGGCTGAACTCTAGATGGAACGAAAGGAAGAAAGCCAGCTGAGCCCCATCACACAGTCATTATTCACTGTCCTGTGCTCCTGATTGTGGATGTAATGGGATTAGCTGCTTCAAGTTCCTGCCACATTATTCTGAAATGAGTTTAACAATTTAATTATGTGTTACCCCAGTTGTTATAATTCTTTGCTTTGTATAGTAAAGAAAGAAGTGTCATTAAGCAAAACAGAAAAAAAAAAAAACAAATAGAAAATTCACTATTATCTCTTCCTTAGTTTGGCTGGACCTAAGATATCCCTGGATCTCATATGGTCTCTTTCATTTTACATATCTTGAGCTATTTTTGTAGCATCTAAGTTGCCTCATTATCTGCCTCTACAGATGAACTCAATAATTTTTAGCAAAAAGTCTTTAAGTTGCTCTTCATTCTAGTAACAAACTGTTTTGAGACTAATAGATTATATCTGAAGAAAGATGCTGTTTCATTCTAAATAAGTTCCTGTTCCTTCCATGAATAAGTTGCATTAGTGGGTATATTTTTGTTTTTTAAAGACATACTTTGTCTTTTTTTTATAAAAAAGACAATGTACACATTAATTAGCACCATAATATGATTGCTCGGTATAGTTTTATTTTATATATTTATTCATCTCTCTTTACAACACATCCCAACCCATTTATATATATTAAATCAAAGAAAAAAGAGAAAAAAATCAGGTTACAGAATCCCAAATTTGAAAAAGAAATAGACTTTTTCTACATTGGTCAAAGCGACAAATGTACTCTGTGACTGAATGTTTCATGTGCTAATGTTGAATGCAATGAAAAAGCAAGCTGAGCTTTCACAATCACTGCCTTTTGTCAGGAATCTCCAAAATCATTTCAATAAAGGCTGAATTAGTTTGCACTCCCATCAGCAGTGAATAGGGTTTCCTCTGTCCTTACTTCCATTCCAACTGGATGAGGTGATATCTCTTAGTAGTTTTAGTATGCATTTTTCTTGTGTCTAGTGATCTTAAAGCTTTTAAAAATGGTGATTGACCATTTGTGTTTCTTCTTTCAAACTGACCACTTCATTACCTACATATTAATTGGCAGTTTTATTTTATCAATATTCGTTTATTATAATTCTTTGTAAATTTTGGATATCTGACCCATGTATGAAATACAGCTCATAAAAGTTTTCTCTAATTTGATCAGAATCTGCTGACAATATCTTTGGCTCTGCAGAAACATTTCAATTTCACATAGTCCCATCTATTGATTCTTGGGACTGGTTTCTGGGCTATCAGGGTTTGGCTCAGAAAGTTCCTGCTTCATTGTCTTCCAGAGCATTGCCTGTGTCTTCCTCAAGTGGCATAAGCATTTCATGTTATAAATTTTTGATCGTCTTGAAATTGATTTTTTGTACAAAGTGAAAGAAAAGATGGAATCTAATTTTATTTCTCTGCATAGATATCTAAATATACCAGCACCATTTTAGAACAGGCTTTTTCCACCGCTTACCTCTGTCATCATTGTTAAAGTTTAGATGTCCATGGATGGTTCCATTTATTTCCAGGTACTCTATTACTCCTCACAGGTAACTGTGTGTGCTTGTACCTTTCAAAGCTGTCTTCCTCACTATACCTCTGTAATTTAAAGAGATCAGATACTAGGATGCCTCTAGCTATGATTTTCTTCTCAGGATTGATTTGGCTATTTGCAGTGTTTGTGATTTCTTATAAATTTTTGAATATTTTCTAGATATGTTAAATTTGATATCAGAGTTTTGATGGATATTGCATTGAATCTGTATTGGGCTTAAATAATCTTAAGTCATTTATTTGCTTCCCTGTCCATCTTTATACTTAAAAAATATCTTGAGTGGTATATTACAAGATGAGAAGCTGGTATTATTCTGGTTGTTTCATTGAAGTCACCATTCACTTTTGTGGTGAGCATAGATTACCATGCATTAACAACCTTCCAAGGTGTTGTGATGGTGGTAGGTTTCACATAGGTAATAACACTAAATGGGCCAAAAAAAAAATCATAGCTATTTCACTGAGGCTAATAAACAGTCAATGTGAAGCACCACCATTTAGGGAGCACTAAGGAAGAAGAGATGTTGCTATTGAAAGTAATTTGCAGTTCTTGTATAAGCATTCACTTTGGAGAGTATTTGCTGTAAGAGATCCCATAAACATTATACCATTATGATCTTCTTTACCTAAAAAGTGCATGCAAAATATAGCTGTTAAAATGCCATTAAAATTTTTTCATAGTCAACCTCTAGCTTAAAACTTTTCAACTTACAGTGGGAATATATAGGTATGCATGTTTGCATGTACAAATGTTTTCTGCACATTATCCTCTAACAGGAAGACATATCACAATATAATGGATAAATAAACATATACAAAGTATATGAAACTTGTTTATTTACTCCACTACATTATTTCCATATATGGCTTCTCTTACATGTATTTTTCAGAAATCAGTCTGTATCAATTTAGTAGAGATTTTACATATGAAGTATTTTGTACTGACAACCTATACTAGAGTAGGATAATAAGATCAGATTTTGATACCTCACTTCAAAAATATTTGGCTACTGTAATAAATATGATTAGCCAATTTCATTATGACTCTGAAAATTCAGTTTATATTCTGAGTTATATTTATATTCTGTGGCATAATGTTTCCCAGATTCTCATTCTGATCCTTCTGACCTGTGACTGTGTTGCAGTGTGCAGTGAGGAAGTATTGACACTGCATATAGGAGACTGATAGTGTGCATAATGCAATCACAAATATTCTCTTATGAAACAGAAAGAGATTAACTTCATACATTCAGAAAGAATAGTGTTTATTCAACATCTGATCTCTTCTCTTCATAAGAACAAGTTTGTTGCTTGGTTGGTTGGTTGGTTTCATAATTTCTCAGTTAAGAGAGTGACTTAGTGTAATAAGTTCTAGAAAGTAGAACTTGTTTCTTCCAGGAGTAGTTTATATTTTTAAAAAATCCTACCTGTTCACAGGTTGGCAAGCTTCAGTATTACAATTGAAAGGGAGGGATACATATAAGTCTTCCTGGGAATACCCTTGATTGGATAGATCACAGATTGCTTAATCTGTCAGGCTACCTGTCCAGAGAATCAAAGATCTTATTACCAAGACTCATTCAACAAGAATCCTTGCTACTAATCCGTTACCTAGCTATTTTCTGACAGTGGTAATTAATAATATGGATGTATCTGTTGGCTTGCCAAATTATCACAGTATGTATTTCCTATTTCAAAGACATCTTTTGAATGATTAAACATGAAACAACCTATTACAAAGTGTGTCATCCAACACCATACAATAGAAGATTTGTGGAAAGAAGATTCTCACTATTCTTAAAAATTAATTTTGCTTGTAAACTCTGTTGAGGAGGATAGACATGGGATGAAAGGTGAAGAAATGCTGCACTATTTTTGAAATCTTTCATTTCATGTCTTGTCAAAGGTGCCAGGAATGTACTAAGCAGTAGGAATATTTAATTCAACACGAGAAAGCAATCTCACTGGAAATGAACATCTACCCCTTCCCTTATTTGCAGTCTGTCTCATCACAATGACATGTGCCTTCAGACTCAAAAATAATGAGAGAGAGTAGCCATCCACTAAAATGCTCACTGACCGACTGCAGCAACGAATATCCACGTAAACCCCCAAGTGAGGCCAAGGTTGTGGGTTGCAGAAGTGAGTCCCATAAATAAATTTGTAGCTGTCTGTGCCTCCTAGCAACTGTTTCCATAGTTATGCAAAACACAGCACTGTCTCTCCACATTCGTTTCCCCTCTCATTAAGCATAATTTTACTCAACAGAGAAGACTAATAACGCAGAACCTTTTCATGAACTCTGGATTTCTGTGAATGCCTTTGGCATTTTCTCAGTATAGCCAGCTTCGATAACAATTGCACATTCATAGTGAGCAATCTGAGTGGATAAAAAAGGTAATTATTTCTTTTTTTATTATCATTATAGTGGGTCACTTAAGGGAAATATAGAACTGTATATTAAACAGATTTACTATGGAATACAGAGGAAGGACACATTGCCCTGCCATATCTGAAAATTCACTGGGTACATAGTAATCCATTATAGTAGGAGTAAATAGAGCTGTCTAGAAAGAAATAGTTCCATTTGTGGACTTTTAAAAGAAAAAAATATGGTAAAATATTTTTGGTAAAATACCATATTTTATATAGTAAAATAATCTGTTTAATTGTATAAAAACTCAGTATAAATGTAACCTATGATTACTATATCATAAATAACTCAGCTTCTATCAACAACCATATATATATATATCATATATATGACCCATATTAATATATATGATATATATACACACATATATATCATATATATTCTACCCTTTCTTATTATCATATATATATATCATATATATATATATATTCTACCCTTTCTTATTAACAAGGGTGTGTCCCCAAACTCCTAGTGCATGCTTAAAATCATGAGTAGAATTGAGTCCAATGCATAATATATATGATTTATCAGTATACATATTCTAAGGTCTGCATATATGTTATGCATTATATATTATGTACAATATAATGTATTAGAATATACTCTAATAAATTTTGCATAGTAAAACAATTAATAATTATTTTACCAATAATTAATAATAAAACAAGAAAAATATAACAATATTCCTTAATTAAAAATCAGTGTTCTACTCCTATCCTTTAGGACCATGAGTCAAGACTGTAATGGTTACGTGAGCATAAGCACTTGGGTCCTTATACTACAACAATCAATCAGTTGCTGAGGTAGCTACTAAAATATTAATGGGTGGATAGCATCACTATGTGACTACATGGATAAAGATAAAAGCTATGCCATACATCATCATGTTGTATGGAGCTTAATGGCTGGAAAGTCCAACCTACTATTAAAAAGGTATACAACATATAAAATATATGTATATTTCTGAAAGTTTTCGCTTACTTTTTCAGTTGACTTGAAACAACTAAAACTACTGATTCTATAAGCATAGATGGAAGGCAGGCTCATGTGTGTCTGGATATTCTGCAGTTATTCTTGAGGTTGAATTAGGACCAGTGTCTTTAACTGATATGTCAAAGCTCTCTGTCAGCTCTCCAAAACTGTCACTCACACTCTGTGATCATGCAGGAAACATCAGTCGATGATCAACATTTTTCTATTGCATAATTTCATGTTTCTTTTCTGACTTCTTCACTCTGTGCTGAACATACTGTGTTCTGGCCCTCATGCATTCTGTCACTGACAGTCCAAAACAGTCTTGAGACAGAAAGCACTTAATGCTTAGAATTAACCACCATGGCAAGAATTTACATGTACAATGACAGTTTTCTTCACTCTCTCATGAACTCTCCTCTTGGCACTGTTTTGTCAAAACTGACCTGCTCCATGTTCCATCTTTAATCTTCCTACATATGATGTGATATCTACTTAATTCAAGATCATATTTGAGATTTGTTCCTGGATTACAATAGTTTAATATTCCACCTCTTTCAGGGTGATACCTATGTAAATCTCTCCAAGGCTCTGGAAAAAGCATGATGGTAGACATAACAGTGATAACAATAATAGCTAAAATTATTGTGCCCTAGTTATCCGTGTAATAAGTTCACATCTGTTCTGACTTCGTGAGACATTCACTTCTGTTCATTTCAATAGTCTTTAAGGAATGGCAATGGGGCTTTGACTCATCTAAAATTACCTACTCTGGTGGTAGAGAACTCAGAATGAAAGCCTGAAACTTAAAATTCCAGATCACTCAGATTGAACTTCAGTGTCATGGTTTTGGCCTCTTTAAATCCCCAAGTCTAGTTTTAATTAATATGTAGAATTCCTTGACAATTTAATGTTAGAGATTCTGAGAGAAACTGGTAGTCATCAGAATCATGGTATGGATTCCATTCAGTACTTTCCAGCAGGCTTGATGGATACTCAACTTCCAGACAACTTTACCTTTCAAGAAACTATTGAAGCTGAGGGATATGTTAGTGTTTATTCAGTCCTTATATGTAGTATGTATATGTAATAGAATCATTTTGCCTCCATATTTCACAGTTACAGGTTCTCAACAGTTAACATGTAAAAGGGGAAGAAAAATCAGACACATAAGAAAAGAGTGATGAATGAGCTATATCATTTGACTGTGATCAATTGACATGAAAATAGTTGTTGTTACTGTCAAAATGACTGTCCAAACCATATTGCATGGTACATATTATCTAATATTAAAGATCAATACTTCTACTTGACTGTGGGTAGATTCGGCTCTCTGAACCTTTTTCCATCTTTGTGATTTGTTTTAAAAAAGATTTTGCCTTTGCATTTAGTGACATTCTTTTTGGGAAACAGTTTTGTAACTCAGTTTCGCAGCTCTTCCCCCCTGCTGGAAGTGTAGCTTTTAGGGCATATGTGAAATATTGGTCTTGATTCTCATTATCACCTGCTAATTACCTACTGTGAAGAATGTGCTACCTGATAATGACACATTGTAAAACATTGATCTATAATTTCCCGGAAAAACACACAGGGATCAGTGTGAATGTTTTGTTTCAGTGATGAGGTTTTTGCAAACTAGGGATGATTTATGGCCAGTTTAAGACTATGAGTAACTCCCTATGCCAAAAAATAATATTTACAATTCTCATCCATTTCTTTCTCTTTTGTATGACCATGCTGGATCATAAGTAATGTTTATTTGGAATCACTAACAACGCAATTAATCAAAGAAACACATTCAAAGAGGATGTTATGCCTATATCTTTTACTCCTCAAAGTTCATGAGATTCTTTCTACTGAAAATATTTACACCTCAACTAACATGTAGTACAGTTCCATGTGCTTATACAGAAAAGTATTTGCAAAAGCCTGCATATCTTTTAAATACTCAACCCCAAAGAGATCATAGCAATTTCAGAAAATTATATCCTACTTTTAAAATAAAAGAGTATATAATCTATTTTAATTAAAATGTAAAGGATTGCAGACTATTTGAGTTACATACTTAAACCATAAAAATTAGATTGTAGCATTAAAAATATTTAGTGAAAGATTTATAATAATTTATTAGGAAATATTACGATAAATTGCATAGGCAGTTGTATGTTTTATATAAGTTTACTAATTATCAGTCATGATTAATCCACTTACTAAAAGCAGAGCTGTATCAATAACAAAATAAACTAAACAAGGACTTTGCCAAAATTCCTCATTTATTGACGAAATCAATTAAATGATTGAAATCTTGGAATAAACATCAATCTCCCAACCAGAATAAATGCCAAAACTATCTGAATGAGCATACAAACACCCAAGAAATTTCCTAAGTGCCACATGAAAACTTGGCGCTGTTGCACCACTCCTGCCATCTGGTGGACAGGCATGTTTATTGCAGGGTTAGACAGAACCTGTTTATCCATCTGGGTTCTTTCACAGGAATGACCGGGACCGTCAATAAATTTAGAGGGAATTACTGATGTGTTCTAAATATGTGCATTTAATAAACATTCCTTAATGTTTTATGACTTGTGTGGTATTCCCTATGTTTAGGTGTATCCAAATCTAAATGACTGATTCTCAGGTTTTGTATTTTAATATGTATTTTGGCATGACTTGTCCATGAGCAATATGACTTCTCACTCACACTTTCTGTTTCATCTTACTTGGGTTGGTCCATAAGAATATGTGGTCCAAGTTCATAATTTGTAGTAATGCTGTAGACTGTGTCATGCACAGGTGACATGTCCTACTCCCGAATACTAGAGAAAATAGGAGAGGCAGGGTTTTGAGTTTTGAAATTATTTTCAGATTTACTTTTAGTTAAAATGCTATAGAGGCTTCGAAATTTAAAATTTAAAAAATTACTACAATAATTCTTTAACTAAATTGAAGTTTATTTTACAAACACAATTATGAACAAAATGGAAATTCTTATATAGTCAAAGATTACAGATAACCAGTTCTGCAGCAGTCTTCTTTGTTCCTGGTATTTTTACGTATGAAGCAACACCATTAGCATTTTGTGTTTTATATTTTCAATATATATTTATATATTTCAAATTTATATATTTCTTGAGAAAGTGATGTTGTTCCTGAAGAACCACTGAAGACTTTGGCATTACAGAGAAAACCAGTGTAATAACAGCCAACTCGCTTAGGTTGTATCAAAAACTTGTTTTTTAAATAAAGTATACTCATTATTATGTTAGTTTACTTTTCTGTACATAAACTGACTTGGAATTATTAGTGTGAAATCACCCTTACATATTTGTTTGCACTAGAAATGTGAGTTATACATTATACATTAATTTTGAGTACGGACCTTGTTGCCTTTAAGCTGCTTGTCTTTAGGTAATATTTTATTTCTTTGAACAACACTTTTATTTATATATAAATATAATATTTTCTGAAATGATACATGATCAGAAGAACTTTCAATAGTAGACATTGCATTAAAAATGTTCATAAGAATAAGACAGAATGGATCTTAAAAATCAACTTTCTCTAAAAATCTACTAGGCAGAACAAGTAGGATTAGAGTTCTCTAGATCTTCAGCCACCATCAATCACCTTTTTTTCATATCCCAGGATGGTTTGAGTTCACTAAAATAAACACATAGGATTCAGGGATGCATACCCACCTCCTCCCCAAGGACTCTGCTTCAGCTGCCATTGCCTTCAGGTATTACTGCAGCTAAGAAGTGTTCCCTCTTTCATCTTTACTTCTTTTGCTAGGGAATGTAATATTCTGAAAACTAGAAAGTTTCAACAGGAACAACAAACAGCTATTTAATTGCAATGCACAGAAACTGTGAGAAGCTATGAGAGCTTCAGAAGTCCTCATTTACTCAGATAAGGGTGTTGGACCACATCCCCATTGCACCACTCTCTTCTCCCAGCCCTGTTTTCTTCACTTCCTTTCGGAGGCATTGATCTCAAGGGTACTTGTACACGTTTTGACCACTATGCTTTATGAGATTGTTGGTTTTCCATACAACCCTTTCTCCAACTTTGGGAGAGTAGAGAAGAGATAACATTAGCAGGACCATAAATAGCTTCAGAAATTCTTTTTCTATTAATTAATTAATTTATTTATTTATTTTGGCGGAATGGTGGGTAATCTACCAAAATCCAGATCTTATGCTATAGTATTTTTAATTTATTTTAACTCAAAGATGTATAAAACAAATTAGGATATTAACCATTTTGCCAATCAGAGCATGAGACCCATAGTCATTATGCTTTACCATAATGGCAAAATCCCATTAGATGAATTTAAATTAAGCCAGGGGAAAGAGGGGAGACTTGACAAAGAATGAGTCACAACTTAAATGACATAGATGTTTTCCATGAGCCTTCCTGTCTGTCTATAGATGTGCATTTGCTGTAACTACATCCTTAAAACTGGCATAGATAATTATAGCAAGAAACCTGCTTACATGAAGCTTGTAGCGGAAGCACACATATATACATACACACACATACACACACTCACCTACACAACACAACACACATACACACACACATACACACACTCAAGTAAAATTCTTTTGTAGAGGAATTGACAGATGCCATGAGGAATACAACATAAAGTATACACTCCATATTCAGTGGCCACTTGAGTGCTCACATTGTCTGGTTCCTCATTTATACTTATTTTGTAATTCAATACAGCATCTATCAGTTGCTTGTTCAGAACATGATCTTTGCCAACGAAGGAAGAGAGCAAACATTGCCTGGGATGAAGTGTTTGCCCTTCCTTGATGCAGGTGAATTTTTGCTGCTTACCATAATGATCAATTAACTGCTTCACTAGAGAAAAGAATCACCGATCATCCTTTATGTTTCATGGCCCTTTAATTGCTGAATGTCTCTTTGACTGGACGGCAAGCTACACTAATGAAATACAGCTTTGTCATTTTTGCTCGCAGAACAGAAACTTGATCAGTTATGTGCTAGGGAGTTTGTTCAATACCTGTAACAAAAAAACAATAAACAAATAATGAAAACAGTCAGCCAGACTAAAGCACAGCCCTGTAACCACACTTCGTTAGAGGCGGATAGAGGAGGATCTCTGAAAGTTCAAGAATCAGTATGTTAATATTTCAAGTTTTCAGACATAAAGGGCTACATGATGAATGGAGGTCTTAAAGAATTAAATCAAATCAAAACAAGAACAATTTCATAAACATGATAGTTAGACCTCAATTGCATATGATATATAGGCAAATTTACTGCAATGCAATCAGCATAAGAAGAATAAAAATTTCTTCAGGTTTACTGTAAATTATTGCTAGGTTGGTTTTAATATTCTTCTTTAATATTGACTTGTTTTTCTTTGTTTAATGATTTGTATAATTCCGGTTTTATATGAACATTATAGGTATAAGCTTTTCTTTGTTCATTATTATTTGATATTTTTATCCAAACCACTGATTCTTATTTTTTTATACAGGCTATTTCTATGTAACTGTGGCTGGATTGCAACTGAACTCACTGAGATTCACTTGCTCTACTTCTGCAGCATTTGGATTTAAAACATATGCCACTACACCATACCCTAACAACAGACTCTTAATTGAATTATATAACTATAATTGCAATTCAATATTTCACTAGTAATGGAAAGTTCCTGCTTACCATCTCTGAAGTTCATTACTTATTTACTCCATCTGGGCAGGTGTCTGAATAACAGTGATTCATGAAACTAAAGGTGTGCAAACTTACCCTTCAGATTTTAACTGTTGTTAATATTGAGAGAAAATATAAATAAGTCACCTTTCTCTTTTCAGTCGGATATAAAAAAATATGCTGTCTTCACGCTGCAAAAATCAAATAAACAAATTCTGAAATATTGGTTTTATGTTCATGTAAAGCATAAAATACAGGAGTTGTCAATTACAGACACAGGATATTAACCATTCTTTAATGAACTGTGTTTTAATTTATCCCACCTCCATTCCGTTGTACACTGAGCAGATCTCCCAAAGATCGTGTCTTAGAGATGTTAGATGTATGTTGAAGTTAAATATTTAAGTTTAATATCATAGATTTAAGATTTAAACTATATATAAGATTCAAGTTCTATATCATAGTGCTTTTCACCTAAGATCAAAGCATATTGTATTCTTCACTGTGTATACCTATCAAGAGACAAATACAAGTATCACTCCAGATTTAAGTACTTCAGTATAGTCCCCACATGTTTTCTTTTCTGAAGTCATCTTAGAAGTTAACGGTGTTTTTTTTTTCTTTTCATTTCCCTTGCTTTTGTGTGTGGTACCGAGGGAACTAACTTCAGTGCCTCTTACTGCTAGACATACAGAGCTGCACCCCTATCCTGATATTTCCTTCTCAAACGTGTCAGCCGCAAACAAACAAACAAGGAGATTTACAAAATACACATGGTTTCTGGCATACGATCCTGGAACGTGTCTTGAGAGTCTGTTTTTCATTTTTATTTTTTTCTTTTGACTGATACTTAGATAGTTGCGATATCTTATAAAGTTGTGTAATAGAGAAACAAGGTTCCTTCAGAGGAGGAAATAAATTACTATACTGGTTAACTTAATGAGTACGATTAGCAACTGAGTAACAAAACTGCACATAAAACTGAAGTCTCTAATTTTTTTTTTTTTACTCAGAGCAGCGATGTAGCTCAGCACACAAAAGTGCTTACCGAACAAGCATGGAGACTTCGGTCTGATCTCAGGAAAAGAGACTTTAAAAAGACAGATGCAGTGGTTTGATCTGTAACTTCAGCATTCAGTAGATAATGGGAGTGAATTGGAGAATTACTGAGAAATCCCCAGGACTGTAAGCCTGGAGTACGGCAATAATAAGTAAAGTTATATTTTTCCATTATTTTATTAATATGGTAGGCATTCTATTCCATTTTGTCCTGCAAAAAAAAATTAATATTGAGATATTTCAGGAAAAACTACATTCCAAGTAAGACAAAATAAATAATTTTGAGATAGATTATCAATCCCTTAGAAGAATTATAATACACTATATTGAATTCATCTTTTTCTAAGGCACAATTTAATCCTGTTCGCTGTTCTCTTAGTGAACAGCAAACACATTGGGAATTTATGAGAGCATCTCTTCATTTCATATGAGTAAACTTCTAAAATTATGTGATATTTGAGTGTTTGCAATCATATAAAATTTGTCTTTAATTTCATGACTATTGTACAGAGAAATGCTGAAATTACAAGAATAAAATTTCATACACACACGCACACACACACACACACACACACACCCCTCAGTGTGCACACATTTTGCTTTTTACCTTAAGTTGTATTCGTCAATGTCCAAATTAATGCCTGTATTGAGAGGAAATACTGGAAATTCTGCATTCTTCCAGATATATAAAGCTATTTATCATGTTTAGAACACATACTTTAAGACTCATTTGATAAGTTTCTTGTAGCTTTAGAGGATTGATAGTTTACCATAGTGTCTGTATTACTTATCTATTGAGAAGTGATCATTCAGAAACCTGTTATTCTCTCCACTGACCTGAGAAAACTGTTTACAGCACTGAATTCAGGAATGAGGACTTAACAGAAGGTCAGGGGCTCTTTTCTTTTGAGAATTCAGCTTAAGCCCTATCTTCCCGACATTGAATCAATTTTAGACCATGAGTGTCCTGAGATCTCCACTTACTGTTTGAATCATTTAAAAATTCACTCTGATACACCAAAAAATATCTGATATAAAGGACTTTCGTGGGGTAATGTGGGAGAAAAAGAATACCTCAATAATTGCACTGAATTATATGGTTACTTAAGTTTAGATACAGTCCTAATAATACTGTAGGTTTTAAAAATTCTTCATTTTTTATGTTCATTTATTTTTTTTTTTATTTTGAGATTGTAATCTAATTGCAGTATTTCTCTATTCCTTTTCCTTCCTCAAAAGCCTCCAACATACTCTCATCCCCAGCGCTACAACAGAACAGCTTCTGAAAACTTTCTCCCCCACTGCCCACATATCCTGTGGATTCTCCCATTCCATCCCCTCCTAACCTGCCTCTTACCACTCAGAAGCTGTATTTCAGCCCCTCAGCTCCAGCAGGCACCCCCTGCTAACCCAGAAGCCATGCCTACGAAAAAAATAAAAAAGTAGGCTGAGCATAGACCTTCTTTATTCTCTATTCCCCTAGCTCCAATTCCCAAGTCTCGTTCCCAGTTTTAAAGCCAAGCACCTGTGTGATAGCATTCCCTAACCCCCTGCTCCCATCTTCCATGGATCCCACAGATCCTCCCCTTCTAACCTTCCTCCTCCCCATCATTGCTTTGTCCCAGATCTCAACCCCAGCTGGCACCCTCTGCTATCCCAAGATCAACTCCTCCCAGAGTGACAAGTAGGCTGAAAGCAGACCCACACCTCTCCTGCTGCTCCTGAAATACAGTCCTCAAAGTCAGAGTCCAGCTGAATAACAGGAAACCCGCTGTGACCACCATTCCTTTTGACCTCAGCCCAGAAAGTACACTAAGGCATAGACCTTAACCTTCCTTTCCCTAACTCATCACAGTATGTCAGTTTCCAACACCAGGAGGCATTCCCTATGAACACACCTGCTGTAAGAACGGCATAAGCCCGAAGGACAAATGCTCCATGTAGTTTCTTTAATATAGGAAGGTACTCTTTTCTTTTCTTTCTTCCTTTCTCTTTTCTCCTTCCTTCCTTCCTTCCTTCCTTCCTTCCTTCCTTCCTTCCTTCCTTCCTTCCTTCCTTCCTTCCTTCCTTTCTCTCTCTCTCTCTCTCTTTCTCTCTTTCTTTCTTTCTTTTTTTTTGTTTTAGAGAGGGTTGTCTCTTTTGTAACTCTGGCTGTCCTGGAACTCAGTCTGTAGACCAGCCTGGCCTCAAACTCACAGAGATCTGCCTGCCTCTCAAGCGCTAAGATAAAAAGTATGCACCACCACTGCCTGGCCAGGAAGGTATTCTTCAGGGTACAAAATAGAACATAAACACCAACAGAGACACACAAAAGATTTTTCTTACATATACTTTTTTAAATTTATTTTTCTTCTTTTGTATAATACATACATATCAATAGCCCTCCTACCTTCCCTTCATTCTTCCAAGCTCCTCCATCCTTCCTCTCCTCCCACTATATACATACATATATATATGCAGTCCACCCAGCATCACCTCTCGAAGAGGGCACAACAAATGGGGCAAGGCCAGGCACCAGTCCCCACTTTGAGGGTGGACCAGGCAACCCAGGGGAAGAAAATGGGTCCAAGGTCAGGCAAAGCATCAGAGAACCCCCAAATACACTCTAGTCTGCAAACTCTAAACCATTTCACATTTGTAGAGTGTCACTACTGTGTACAGCCTTTCAATTGCAAGTTCATTTGACAAATTTCATTACAGTTTATGACTGACTGATAGATGAACAGTTTTTCAGTAATTTTGATAGAATGAGGACAGATTAAGGAGATAATCTGTAAGTTTCACTATGTACTTCTTCCCTCAAGTAAGACTAAGCTAATATTTGGATGGACATATGCTTCATTTGGATTGCATATGTTTGTGTGTGTTATTGGTCCACAAAAGCATGTCCACTGTCAAATATTTTTTGCTGTTTGAAGTAGGGGCTAGATGATTTCAGAACTTACTAAAGAGTTCTGAACAACACAGAATATTAAGGGAAAATTTAAAACCACACTGAATGTTAACACTCATAATTAATATGACCATAACTAAGAACATTGGGAATTTTTAAATTATTTGATTTTTCTTAAAACACAAATAAATATCATTTTTAAACTTGGCATACATAAACAAAAATGTAATCTTATACAAACAGCATTACATTTTAAAATAGCGGAAATAAGCTCAGTGCTGATTTACATTTTGCATTAATAGAACAAGAAGAGCAAAGGATTCAAATGGGGAAATTTGGGCACACTGAACATAATGCTCTCATAGTTCAAAATGCCTTTCCCTTCACAGACTAAATGGGGCCCTGAGAGGATTTATCATGAGGAAAAATGTCAATCAAACATTTAATAATGAAGCTTAGAAGGAAGCTTCTGGTTGATGGCAGTAAGTTTCAGCTCCCAAGTTCCAAAAGATAAGAGTAATATTCTGTGGCCTCCTGTGTTGGTAAGAGAATTTTTTTAGGTGAGAAGTTTAACACATTTTTGACTTCATGTTCATTTTAGTATGAGTTATGGGGCATGTAGTCTTGTTGTAAGTCAGGGTGCATTTGTATTTGAAAATTTGATACATGTTTGCAAATGGTTATGTCACTTAGAAAGCTTGACTATCTAATTCTTTGTGTACCTGAAAATGGAACTCTGATGAATGTAAAGTAAAAGTGATTACAGTTGCAGGCAGAATCACAAGTTCATGATGGGTTAGAACATGCCCAAGAAGTTTTTTAATTGTCTTATTACAAAATTTATATCTTTTCATCATACTAGCCCATCTCTCATCTCCCTCCTTTTCACTCTGAAGCCTTTCCTCTCCACAAATCCCCCTACTCTTATGTATCTTTGTGACTCACTGAATTTAGTCAGAGTATCTTACCCCAGCATCTGTTGGTGATCATTTACTGGAACAAAGGGAACCCAACATTAACTCCTACACACCAGCATCTATTAATTGATTGTTGACAGCATCTCCAAGAATGTGATGCTTCACAGTCCCCTCCTCTATCAAGGATGACATATGGAGGCACCCAATCTTGTGCAGGGCCATTGATAACAACAGGTTCAGTGATTTCATTAGTCCAAGAGCTGTGTCACATTCCAAAGAGCATTTTGCTGAACATCTCCCCCACCCTCTGGCTCTTACATTCTTTACACTCCCTTGTAAAATGACCCTTCAACAATGACAAAATCAATGAGGATATAAAACACATGAAGAAGATATTTATCAAATCTTATGTAATAGACATAAATAAAATGCTTCACCTAAGAATTTAAAATTATATTTTCTTTCAAGTATGTGTGGAATCTTATTAAAGAAAAATCACAGTATATTAAATACAGTGCCATTGCATTAAAGATTTTCCCTTAGTATAAATAGTTTTAAAATTAATAATAACAAAGATGTTGTATCTTACAACATTTGGATTTCTTAAAACTACTTCTAGTTTGTGATGACAGTTATTAAACAAATTTAATACACATCATCATTAGATAATAATACCTAATTGTATATTTAAAATCCATTAAGATAGATAAATTTTACTTCACACAAATTATACTTCAATAAAACAGTTATGAATATAGGTAATGCTTCCTATTAAACTATGAGAAAAAGATCATTGAAATACAAAGTCACCCAAAGGCACAATCATTTCACAGCATATAAATAACCAATGAATATGTAAAGCATAGCTCAACCCCAGTACAAACAGAAAGAAGGCCTAGTATAACCAAAATAGAAAATCATTTTCTTCTGGAAACATAATATTTTAGAAATTTGGACTCTTTTGGAAAGAACATAGAAAGACAGATCAAATATTACTTTTAAGGATAAAAATGAATAAACCTTTCTTTGGGGGAATGGTGACATGTTAAAGTTTATAGGATGGGCCAGCGAGAGAGGCTCAGTGGGTAATGGCTCTTCCACCAAGCCAGATGACCTGAGTTTGATCGAAAGAATCCACATGGTTGAAAGAGACACTGACTTATGTAAGATGTTCTCTGACTACGCATGCAACAGGGCAAATGTACCTATTCCAAAATTTACAAAAAAATGTATAAATTTTTTGAGCTTTTTGTTTTACTTCAGTGGCACTATGCTGATAGCCAAGCTCCAGTTCTGTGAGAGACCATTTCTCAAATGAATAAAGTGAAGGATAAAAGAGCAAGTTATCTGTGGCCAAAGAGACATCAAGGGGGTTAAGAACACTTGTTCTTACACGGAACACAGGTTCATTTCCCAGAACCCATAGATTGCTCTCTTCTAACCGTTTTGTGTACCAGACGTGTAGGGTATGTACACAAGCATGCAGGCAAAACATTCATACATAAAATGAATAAACCTGAAAATAAACTGAGATAAAAAAGAAAAGGACACCTAATGTCCTCTGTGATGAAATTATTCCCTTGACCCACCGTCTGATACCAGGCACTTAATCTTATCATTTGCTTATGTGGTATTTTTGTATGAAGGACTAACACCTTTGCTTTGTTGTCCTGTTCCAAGTACTTCCAATTACCTCCTGGAAACTGTGCTGGTTAGTTTTTTGACACCTTGACACAAACTAGAGATGCTTGAGAAGAGGGAACATCAATTGAGGAATTGCCTTCATCGGCCTGTGGGCACAGTTTGTTGATACCAGCATACCGTGTTCAGTGCTATTCCAGGGCAGCTGGGCTTTAGCAGTATAAGAAAAGCAAGCTGAGCATATTATGAGCTTCAAACCAGTAAGTAGCATACCTTTGTGGTATCTGCTTTTTATTCTCCCAATTCTTGCCTTAATTTCTTCCCTGACTCCCCTTTATGAGGGACCATAATCTATTGCTGAAAAAAGCACTTCATCCTAGCTGGCTTTATCAGATCTATAGCAATAAATAAGAACAAGAATGGAGATTTTTTCTGTGTATAGTTTTGGTGATTTGTTATTTAGTATTGATGTTGGCATTTGGCTGAGCATAGTCAATTTTATGTACTTCAGTGCTTGATATTATCATTATAATAAGAGCTAGCATTTGTTGAAAAGACTAAATCATGAGTCATGAATGAACTCAACTATTTTACATGTGTTACATTTCCTCATTACTTTAGTACTATGTGAAATAATGCAAAAGTTAAGAGTTTTGAGGATGCCTTGGGATCAATTTGTTAGCAGGTTGAAGTAGAATTTTTGATCTACCTAATACAAACAGATTATGATCTTGTTTACTTTACCATTTATCTACTAATAAATACCTTAAAAGCTCCAATCTATTTGAAAATAAGACCCCAGACAGGGAAATGTATTTATACTTAAATGTTTCTTAAACTGTCATGTAAAAATTATCATTGAATATAAGGCTCTTTGTTACAAATAGAATTTAAAAATTACAGTGAAGAAAAATAAGCAACCCAATTAAAAAAATGATATAGATCTGAAGGGAGAGTTCTGAATAGAAAAAATAAAAATGGCTAAAAAAATTTTAGAATGTGTTCAACATTCTTAACAATTAGATAAATGTAAATTAATACTGCGTTGAGATTTCATCTTAATCCGGTCAGAATGGCTAAGGACAAGCAAAGAACTGACAACGAACATTCACATCAATGTGGAGAAAGGAGAACCCTCCTCCTTCACTGTTGGTGGAGTTGCAAACTGTTGCAACTACTATAAAAAATCAATGTGACTAATCCTTAGAAAGCTAAAGATAAATCTACCATATGACCCAACTATACCACTTATCACGTGTCCGAAGGCTGCAACATCCTACTCCATAGATTACTGCTCAGCTGTGTCCATTGCTGCTCTATTTGCAATAGAAGGGAAATGGAAACAAAGTAGGTGTCCTACAGCTGTGAATGGATAATGAAAATGTAGAACATATATACTATGGAATTCAGATGTAAGAAAAGTAAAAAAAAAAAAAAATCATTAAATTTGTCAGTAAACTGATAGAACAGATCAAATGGCGTTGATAAAAGGCCATATTCATTTACAATCTGAGTAACAGCAGATACCAGGAAAGTAGCAAGGGAGTATGTCATATGTAGACATGCTCCTGTAGAGGAGCAGTAGAGATTGGGAGAGTAGGGCATAATTGCTAGGAAAGGGAAAATGGGAAAATGAGTGAGGAGACTAAGTTGGGGAGACTGAGGGCAACATAGAGGAAAATGGAAGAAGGGATAAGTAACACTTAGGGTGTTTGAAAAGCCAGAAGGAGTCAGGAAGTCCTGCTTACTTCCGAAACAAAATACAGCAAGTCAGGAAACAGCAAAGGGGTAGAGAAACAAAGAGAAACAAAGCTCATGAGTCTGAACGTCTGACAATACTCGATTATATACACAACAACTACACCAGGTTTGCTCATATGGGCTTTCTGAAAATTAATTAATTCTGAGTCAAGCTTCTTTATTTTGCCAGAAAAGGATGAGGATGTCAACTATTGCTGAGATTAGATACTAAGTCAAAAAGATAATATTCTTAACTGTAAAGTGCCCAGAGAGCCAAGAGGTAGTGTTACTTAAGTAACTACTGTAACAGTGACAACACAGTGACTGTAAGAAAACTTGACAGCACAGTGTGGAGGCTCTAGCAGAAATTGCTGAAGTGCAAGGGGTAAATGGCTTCATGAGCACATTCTGCCCTGCGAGGCTGCGTTAGCTGTCCCTTGCCTTCTGAGGTTGCTGTCCAGATTTGTTGTGCTAGCTTTTCTATAGATTCTGCCCCTGATTCACAAGAAACTCTTCAATAAATCTACGTCTGCTTAATTTGTTTCTGATGTGAGAGCAGACATCCAGGACCTTCAGGAACATGTTTTGGTGCAATTGGAACTGGCAATAATGAATACCCAATTAGCATTGACTGTCAGATATTTTCTATTGTGAACTACACTAAAAGTCTTTGAGGTCTGAGAGGCAGCTTCCATAAACCAATATGAACAGTTTGTGAACTATTGCACTGAAATAGTAAGAGTTATTAAGATAATAAGACTGTAAAATCCTCAACCAGCTTGAGAGAGTAATTGAGATCTAAGCCCTTCAAGGCTACCTTTAAAATGGAACTAAGAAATATCTTCTAAAATTACATATGAGTGTAAACAAAGGAGGGAATTTTATTTGCTTTTATATTACATAACCACTTGTAACAAATGTTAGAGTCTTTTACTATGTTACGTTTTATAAAAGTGAATTGTATCCTCCTTTGTTTACACCCCTATGTGTAAAAGGAGTTGGAACCTGATAATTGACAAAGGTTGTGTGGTAGTTTAGAGAACCCTAGGTACCCACACACTTTAGTTCCTCTGTCTGCTGACTTGAATTTCCTGTAACCACTGGGTGGAGTCATCTTGTAAAATAAAGCCATTTTGCCTACTGTTTCTCACTCTCCAGTACCCTTTTTCTCTAGATGGTAAGTACACATTCAAGTACTCGGAAAGAAAAATGCAAAAACAACCAAACAACAACAGCAAAAAATTTCCACACAACTAGATAGGAAGCATTGTCATTCTGAAATCATTTTCATAAGTTGGAAAAGTTCAATAAGACATATTTCAGATAGATTAGTCTAGTGGTAATTCAATAAAACTTTATTTTCTACAGAAATACCCAAATCAACCCAATACTTACTACACTTAGAATAAAAAGAAAACTCCAGCAGTACAGAAATAAAGGTCAGCATTGTTAAGGCTCATGGCAGCACCAGCACCAACAATAGGAGCATGGCTATTCTGAAAGTGGTATTGCTTAGGGAATCTTTTGTCTTTGCATTCCTGAACTAAGCTTTTGAGAATTTCATCCTAAGTCCATATTCTCTCTCATATTTTTTTTAATTTGTGTGTGTATGAGAGAGAGAGGGAGACAGAGAAAGAGAGAGACACAAAGAGAGACCATGCTACCTCCATGTGTAGGCCCACAGAGATCCTTGAGTTGGGATTCCAGGCAGTTGTTAACCACATGGCTTTGGTGCTAGAAACCAAATTCAGATCTTCTGGAACAGGCAGAAATTGGTCTTAACTGCTCAGCCATTTCTCCACTCCCTAATATCTGCTATGTTCCTTTTGGTCATAAGGTACTAGTACTTATTTATGACTAGTTACTAGTTATTTATTTATATACTAGTTACTAGCATAATAGGTTTACAGGGGCAGAAAAGTGTTGGGCTCATTTTTGATTCTTAGAATGTTATATAACATATACACATTATTATGAGTAATGATACAATTTGTAATAGAAAAATAAATATTCATTTAAAACTGCTTTTGTGTATTTGAAATGTAGTAAACACACACTATAGACTAGATCTTGTATTGAAGAAGAGTATTCACTGAGATGTTTGAATTGGGGTCTTTTGCCAGGATAGCAGTATGCAATGTGGCACTATCATGAAGCTGGGTAGCAGCAGTGAACTGCATCTAAAAGCAAGCAATGCATTCAGAGGATAAAGAAACAATATCCCATGATGCACTGTTTAAGTAGATGTGAAGGGTGAAGTTTATTTTCAACTTTGTCAAGTTTAGAATCACTGTGGAAACACCTCTTAGTATAAACTGAGGAGGAAAGAGCCACCCTGACCTTGGGTGCCCCAATACCATGGACCCGGGAGTAGATAAAAATGAGAAAGAAAAAGAAACCCAATGTTTCAAGTGTGAAACTAGAATGGTGATTGTACAGGGCTAGGAGGGTTGGGGAACTGGGGGATGTTGGTCAAACAGACAGGATTTCAGCTGTTCAGGATGAGTGGTTTCTGGAGATCTAATAAAGCAATGTGATGTTAGTTAACAATGATTTGTTATATAATTCTAATTTTCTAAGGGAACTGATCTTAATTATCTAAGTATTTTTAGTTCAATAAAGTTATTTCTATACCATGTGACGATATGTTAATTAGCCTACTATGCTGAACATTTCACAGCATCCATATGCAAACACCTAAACTGTACAGCCTAACTTTTGTAATCTTTACCTCAATAAAGCTAGACAAAAGAGCTTGTGAAATTGAAAAGTAGTCACTGTCCCATGGCAATAGGTTCTCACCTGATTTAAGTTCTATAAAAGGTAATATGTGTTTTATTATGTGTAAGTTCTAGTTTTCTCTACTCCTGCCTTCTTAAGAAATATACAACAGTTTGGTGTTTCTTTATAATTCAAAATATAAATTTAAACTAAATGTAGTGAATGCCCAGATAATTTGTTTTCTTACCTTCTACATTAAGATCTATATATAATTACATATGTTGCATTAAATGTCAAATGACTATACTGCATATTTGTTTATAGAAAATATGTGTGTATATATATTTACACTATCCCTCTGAACAGACCTAACAAATAGTGCTAAAGTATTTTGAAGTGTAATAGAAATCCACTTTCATTTTATTTATAGTATCTTGACAATTTGTTAGTTCTAATTCCTGCTAGCATTTTTTTTTTCTTTCAAGGATTGAGGTGTTGTGTTAGCAGAACTGCAGGTGGCTGAATCTGAGGATTCTTTTTTCTTTCCATTTCGTTGGTAATTATAAGCAGGAGGTAGTCACAGATCAGCTACTCATGGTGGGTGTGTGCTTGGTTTAGGGAGGAGGTGTCCTATTATCTGTAGCGTAAGAAAATGACACCTAGTACAAATCTAAAAGTTTTTCAATTAAGCCAAGTAATTAGATTTTGGAATGTATCCAGTGAACTTCCTCTAAGCACTCTAAATGAGGATGCTCAATGGCATTTCTTTAAAGGTTGTGTATAAATTATACGTGAAAATAAAATGGGTTGCTGATGCCCGGTGAATACCATTGTTACCAATGGGTTCCATGACTCCAGAAAGAGCAT
The DNA here is from genome assembly GCA_026225945.1 of Cricetomys ansorgei. NCBI lineage: Eukaryota > Metazoa > Chordata > Mammalia > Rodentia > Nesomyidae > Cricetomys > Cricetomys ansorgei. Next base: position 15,069,231 of record JAMJFZ010002812.1, read on the forward strand.
TATGGTTTCCAAATCTGTCAGATAGGGTCTTCTACTGAAATTTACAACAGAATTATAGTTTTGAAACCAAAAAGATTGGCTAGCCACATGTTTTCATACTATTACTGTGTTTCTCAAAATGGAGTAGCCTTTACCCACAATAGTATTGAGTCTCACTGCATAGCAGAAAGCAAGTTCTTACTAAATTATGCAATTTTCTTTTTAGATAGTGTGTTTGCAACTATAAAAATAAAATCATTTTTTCTTGACATTAAATTTGGTGGCATAAAATACCAAAATATATATAAAAGAAATAGGACTTTTATGTGGAAATTAAAATCAGAGAGGGATAGATTGCATTCATTATGGCTCTAAGAAGTAATGAATATAGACTATATTTGTCATGAATAAAAATAAGAGATACCTTTTAAATGATTCTACTTTTGAAGTTAATTCAACATTGAGAATATGTCACATTCACTTTGTCCTATATTTTATCCATTTCTGTAGCTCCTTTGTTTTGTGGAGGGGATTCTGGCAACTGAACCTGGGTCCTCTGCAAGAGCAACTGGAGCTCATTTTATATTGTTAATTATTATTCTTCTCTCATACAATGTGTGCTAAGCAGTTTCCCCTTCCTCCATTCCGCCTAGTCCTACATCCTTACTTCTCTCCCCCAGTTCCACTCCCCATCTGCTTCTCGTCGGAAAGGAGTAGGCCTCCTAGGGATATCAGTAAAAACGTTAATTATTATTTTCTTTAGAAGGGAGTAGCATAGGGCCAAAGGACTGTGTATATATTTAGTCTGCCTTCCTATCCCAAATATCTAATATTTTGCAGCTCTCTGTTATCAAAGTGAATCAATATTTGCAGTGATGAAAATTATTTGCTCAATAAAAATGTTATCTATTTTATAATGGAGAGTGCTTGTCATGATAGAATGTAAGTATTACCTGTGAATATAAGACAAAATATGAAGCTATCAAAATGAAAAGACCTTCTAATCCAGAAAGATGGATTTCTAGACACCCTCTGTTATGGATAATGGGTCAGAGTCTTGGGATATTTTCTAACTCTCTCACAAATGCATAATTGTCCCAAGGATGCCCTGTTATTTTCCTGTGTCTATTAAAAATAAAAAAATGTATCAGAGCTGGCAATAGATGGAGTATCAACATTAAATGGCACTCACTCTGACAGAGCTGCAGCAGCACTGCATAGAGTGAGAACATGAGGAATGCCATGTGTCATTTCTACCTTGCTGGGGAACACATTCTTACACTTTTAAGTGACAAAATGAAAAAGAGTCAAGAAGAATGGGAAAGAAATGCAAATGTAAAATACTCAAGATGGCCCTGTAAATGTTACTTAGCAAAATGTTTCCTCTTTCTAAAAAAAAGACAGTAAACACTGTCAGATTTGTAAAATACAAAGTAAGTATCACAATGTCACCATGAGAAGAAGCATCTAAGCTAAAAAGGGGGGTGAGGACGATAGCCATGGCTTCCAGGCCACTTTGTCTACTCATTAAATATAGCCCCCAGCGTTCTCCAAAGAAATCCCTGAAATGGACTCACATAGCTCTATAGGGAGAGGAGTATCTTAATGTCTTTGCACTGAAGCTGGATGCTGTGGTCTCCAAAGTTCTTTGACTTGTCATTGCTAGGAAGTAAAGGTGTTTCCATTGTTCTCAGGGGATGTCCACTCCCACAAAGTTACTACAGCTCTCTGGCCTTTGCCAAGAAGATTAATGGCACATGTTTTTTCCTGCTTATTTGTTGATTTTTTTTTGTTTCTGTTTTTGTTTTGCTCACCATTTAAACCAGTCTTCCACAGTACTACAATTTGTTGTAGCAACAAGGAACTGACAAACAAAGGAATTATTATCAGCAGCTCAGTAGGTTCTGCTACTTAGCATCGATTTTTACATAAAGAACACACACACACACACACACACACACACACACATATATATATATAAATATGTGTGTGTGTGTGCATATATATATATATATATATATATATATGCACACACACACACATATAAATTACAGTTAAGATATGTGAGTTTTCCTACTAGATATAGGACACACGACTTAGGTAATTCCAGGCATTAATGTAATATGATGATTCTAAAATTATGGTGGTTTGATAATATTTGAAACTTGAATTCCAGGTGAGAGATTACAGTTGGTGCCAAGTGAAGAGCTGACTAATGTAAGTAAAATTACTCTGTCCATAATCATATTTTTCTCCTTTATGTTTTGTTTGGACATCTCATTCTAAAGCTAGAAGAGAAGAGATAGACGCTTGTTTTACTTTTACGGATGAAAACAACCTACTATTTTCTGTTTTCCTTAAAATATTTTGTAGTCATGTCTTTGGAGAAATTTCTGTATAAAACGGGATTTCAGACATCTTGGGAAATGTCATGCTGCTGGGAACTAAGCCTCCCTGGGTTGGGCACAGCTATAGTCCTCTCTCACATGACTTTCATTAATTTTTGACTTAGTTTATAGTTCCCTATATATATCCGTCCCCCACAACTGATGATTTTAAAAAGGAAAACGTACTAGACTCATTGGCCTAGAATGAAATTCAGGGTCATGCCCCACCTTCTAGTATGAAAATTAGAAATTACCACATAGTCACATTAGTAAGAGAAATACTGGACACTTGAGAAAGCAATACAGGAGAGGACTGCTGGTCACTGAGAACCTCCCTCTTGAAGTGATTTTTATTTATTTATTTATTTATTTATTTATTTATTTATTTATTTATTTATTTATTTAAATTTTCATTTTGAAATTTTAATCATATATGACACGGGTATTGACCAGTCTCAACCCATACTCCCTGTCATCCATGTACACCTCTTGTTTTCTACTACAAATCTCTCAGACTCGTGTCTATTTGATTGATATGCATGCCTTGATATGGGACCTAGTGAAATTAATGAGCGCCACCTGCGTGACTGTGAATTTGTAGCTATCTGCTAGAGCCTGATGGGCTCAGCAGCGGGTACACACTTAATGACAATGATTCTCTCTCTCCCAGAATTTATTAATAGTCAATAATTCAGAGGTAAAGGGCAAGGCCTTATGAGCCCTGGTTCTCTTCCCTTTGCTTATTGATAAAGCTAGTCTCGTGTGGACTCAGCACAACTACAGTTGTTATTTAAGGATTGCACAGAATCTAGAGAATGGACTTTTATAGCACATCATTTACTCTCCAAGTCTCCTACAGTGTTTCCTGAGTCTTAGGAATGGGTAGTGTAGGTGATGTGATTAGATCTGAGCCCATAACTGTCCCATAATCTTGGTAACCCGTGAATTTCTGCGTTTGCCACTGCACATAGTAAGGAAGGTCTTCTTTGATTATGATTGAGAGCTGCTTCTGTCTGTTGGTTTTTAGAACATATCTCATTTCTATGTTCCTTTAGTTACCAGAAAACTTGTTCTCAAATGAAATTCCTGCTCCAGACGTGGGGTGTTATCCATGGTTACAATGTCCGACATTGGTACCCACCACTACAGTGAAATGCATATTAAATCCAATCAAATATCTCTGGAGGAAAAATATTATCTGAGTGAGGAATGGTATTGGTCCATTATGACCTTTTAATCAGGGACACATTAGAGTATACTGACAAATGTGAACATCTATTTAATAAATTAGGATCAAACATGCTGTGATGAAAGCTGCCAAACAAAAACCCAAGATGAGCCATTGTGGGGCTCAGGAAGCAGAAACCTTCTCAATGAAGGCACTTGTGAGAATATATTCTCATTGATTGTGTTCTCTGAAGATGATCTTATACTTCTATAAACTCCCCATTAATTACTAGGAGGATCTCTTCTGCATTTTCTAGTGTTCCAAGTTATTACTTATTGTTCTTACCTGACTTTTACTTTCCTGACGCGACAATTGATTTACAGACATAGTTTCAACTTTATTCTGTGAAAAATTCTATAAGGAGGACAAAGAGCTGTGAAATCATCAGGTCTTCAGGACCAGCAAGCTTGAGTTGAAACAGAGTCTTTTTTTTTTTCCCCTTCCTTACTAACAAAGAGCAGTGGTCATTAGAGTAGGAATAGATCCGCTAGCATTTTAGTATTTTCTAGTTCTCTCTAGAAAATATAAAGATCACAGAATTTATTTTTGTCCAATTTTATTTAATTGTGAATAGTAAGTTGTTTCTTAAAGAAAAAAAAATCACAAATAGAACCAACTCCTGTAGCATGCACCCTTTTACGTACTGTTTCCCTGGTTCTTCTTGCCAGCGTGCTTTAGAGACGCGAAAGTGCAGGGTTATTTTTAAGAATCTTTCAGTGTTATGTATGAGTTAACAAAAGCTAACTAAAAATGAAAGAATCAGGATTTCTGGTGACATTGCAGTTACCTTGCTCATCTCATTATGTGAGACAAAACTCCATCACAGGAAGCAATTAATAATTGATACTAGGAAACGCATGTCAATGTCAAGGTAAAAGATGAAAAGTAGACAATTTAAGGTTATAGATACACACTCTGGCTCAGGATAAATGTATATGTCATTAAGGCTGTCAAAGATAAAAAAATAATTACACTTCTTGCAGTAAATTCTATAATTATCATGCATTCATTGTATACAGGTCCCTTGACTTCAAGGAAGGCTTCTCAAATAAAGATACACTTACACAATGACTTTAAAATGAGACATTTTACATTTAGCAAAGAGAGACCTGAAATAAATAACTCAGAAAAAAATATAGAGACCTCTATGTGAAAAAGTATCAGTTTTTATAGACATAATGACAAGCGTACAAAAGAAGTGTCTCAGTTTAACTGGAGCCTTGCACACGAGGAATGATCTCAACACAGAGTGGAACAGGCTGAGGAAGCACAGGGCAAGTCATGATTAGGAACTGATCTTGATCCCATGGGCAAGTGTTAAATAATGGCAGCCAATAGTGCAGGTAGAATATGGTGGGAGTTTAATGTTTAGATTTCTGGTTAAATGTATCCTGCATCCTTCATGCCCCATCATGTATTTAGAGAAGATAACCCACTATGAAAATATATATGCTTATGATACTTTAAAGGAAAATTAAATCTTTTACTAAAGTTCATGAAAAAGACAGAAAGACTAGTAGATGCTGAGCAGATTTTAGTGGGGAGCACAGGTGTGCAGACATAAGTGGAAGAGAGATTTCAAATGAGCGAAGACTGCATCTTATAGAAACAGAAGAAAAACAACATAGGCACTAATATCAGATGAAATCAGAATTTAAACATCGTGTATGCTCTAGAAATGATTAGTAAATGATATAGTCCCATTCAAGAGAACAAAGAGGAAGAAGAGGAACTAGGAGAAATACTTCCTTTCAATAAGTAGTACCATCTACACACAATATTTTCGCAATTAAAATATAGCCCTCAAATTCCTTAAAATGTTTGTATATTGGTTTGATAGTTAAAGTACCAAATCCTTGATTAATAATCCCATCAGCAATAAACATTTAGTATGCATCTGTCAAGTATATAACTTTCTAAACTTTGGATAAATCCTATAGTATATTATTGCCTGATACATAATATAATGTCTAAAAGGCAAGGTAGAGAAATGTTGTAACTATTTATTATTATTGAATGATATATAACAGGTAGTAAAAAGGAAAATGAAGTATAAAAGAATAACAGAGTTTTTTAAATGGTCAATTTGTAAAGTAATATTAATAAGTTATCATGTTATATTTAAATATTTTTTATTTAGCCCAGCAGTTCTAGCATCTTTAGAAACAAATATAATGTATAAAGTGTACAAATAGAAAGCCATAATACATCCTGTGAGCATTTTTACTGAGATGTTAATGACCTTCCTGTGTTAGCACCTTGGGCTTTGCCTCCAGCTTTAAAATACAGTCAATTATTACTTGTTCAAATCTTCACCAGCATGTTTTAAGTAGACTAAATATACTCTGAGGAGAGGTAAATATTATACCATTTCATTTTCATTTTCAGATTCTAAAATCATAGCTATTATTCATAATTCAGTTGTAGTTTTGGGTCTGCTGTAATGCATCTGTAAGTGAAAATCATGAACTGTTACAAAATTTAAGTTTTTTGACTCATAAAACTTGAAATATCAGTGAAGCACATTTAAAATACTTTATTATATATGCTTAGATAGTACATTATCATTATTTTTCCTTTTGGTTCAAGTGTATTTATGTCTTATATCATAACTTGAGAAGATATTAAAATACTTGTTTCACAAAAACTGAAGATGATGAGTATTTTAAAGCTATTAGCAAAGTATAATAGAGATATGTAGCATTCAGAGCAAATTTCATTCACGTAAGATTTACTGTTGACTCATTATTTTGGAATAACTACTCTTTCTCCTGCTTTCCAAGTAACTATAAAAACAAAGTATATTTTTAATTATTCATAGGAATACTTTTAGGGAAGAGGAGACAAAATTTAGCATATACATAGAAGGTATTGCTGAAAACTTTGTTCCAACAACACATAGATAACACTTGTATAAGGAGCATCCTATTGGCTACACCGTAAAGGAATTTCTATAACTTTAAGGTCAGGATTGCTTCAAGGTGTATGACAGAGCTCATGTCACCCAAATTTTGCTAAATATGAGTGCAACATAATTTATATTAATGAGAATGTCATGTCATTATAATAGTGATAGCAATAATATCTACATAGACTAGCTAGGACAATAGTAAATCCTGTGTACAAATTATCTTAATATCCAAAATAACTATCATAATAGGGAAATAAAGAGGGAAAAAAACAAAGACAAAGGCAGAGTACTGTTGCTTGTTTTATAGCCAACTAATGGCAATATTTATTGTGTTCTAATTCTGTGTCTAATTCTTAACATTACAATGTGAAAGTTACAACTTTGTAGAGAAAAAAATTATAGTGCAAAGCATGTGAGTTTGCAAGTGCTATATGTAGTAATAATGGCATCATGATTCAATTGTGAGTACTTATGTTCTTAATCATAATGTTCTAATTGCTTGTATTGTGTCATTACTGTAAGTAAATGCAGAACACTTTAGTAGGAAACCCCTTACTTTAGCCAGGCGTAGGTTGTAACTGTTTACTTCTGTTCAAGAGGCAATGCAGTTGAATGCTGTCTATACTAACAGAGTCAAAAACAGAGTTGATTTGTGTGACCAAAATAAGGATGACACAGATGGTACAAATACGGCTTGTTCTCTGAAATAGCTTTTAATAAATGGTGACTTTTCTATGTGTAATTGGGTGACTACTGAATGACTTTTAAATATAGAATGATATCACTAAATTTCTATTTTAAAATGATTATAAAAGTGACATTTCTAACATTAGATTACTGAGGGAATTAATCTCGGGACACTACAATTAGGTGCACAATTACACACACTTAACACAGGAATACCATAATAAAAATATCAAGAAGTGAAGCTATGCTGAACAGAGATTCAGTGTGGATAGACAAAACATTTGTAGTAAGCATCATTACAGTAATTTCTTACAGCATTCATGACCCTTTGAAAACAACAACTTGAAAGATAAAGAAACCAGTTAAGGATTCTCAGCAGAGCAACACCATGCCTATATTGTGCTTTATAAAGGTTATTGTTACAAGTGTGTATAGGCTGGATTGGATGGTATCTTGTCAAGAGGCTTTTAATGGCCTTGAACAAATGGTTGGAGTGAAGATGGAAGGGAAAGAATTCAATAAATGTTAAGAAGGCACAATAGATACAGCTTTAGTCCCAGTAAGTTTCAAGGGTTAAAAAGAAAGAGCTAGTAAGGCTGATAACCAGTTTTGTGATTAAGTAATAGGGTGCTATTAGATCATATTATTCACAAAGATAGAAAACAATTAGCAGGTCTGGGGAGGAATGAGGAGAAGAAGATCTTATATATGTAGGTAGTATTCTTAATTTATTTTTGTTACTATAACAAAATACTGGAGACTGCATAATTTATAAGGAGCTTTATTTGGCTCCTGGATCTGATGTCTGGTACATATTGATCACCTATTATGAGGGCATTCTTGCTTCAACACAATATGGTAATAAGTGTCATATGGTAGTACAAAGCAAGTGAATTAGCTGCCATATCTTTTATTTCTCTAATAAAGCCACTAATATTCTGGGGGGGAGCACTTCAGGATTTCATGGAATCCTAATTACCTCCCAAGGGTCATTATCATTTACATCTGGGGTTTGAATTCCCAACACATGAATTTTAGAGGACCTGTCCATTCCAGTATCCCCGAAGCTTTTAAGTAAACCTGTCCATCAAGGAGTTGGGAATAATTTCTAATTATAAAGTAGTATAACTAATCTTCATATATTGTCTATGCCTGTCCTACTTAGCTCAGGACTTTAATGATGTCCATAAGGATTTAAGTGTTTCTTTTAGGATTATTTCCACTTCATGATTCATTTGGTAGACTCCTGTCAATGAAAGGTAGGAAAATGAAAGAGAAAAGATATAAAATATATATCACAGCAACATAGCTATATGTTGTTCATAAATATCATCTTTTTGGTCATAAGGATAAATTGGAAAAAATATTTAAAAACAAGAAATTTCTACTTTGATGTTTTATTTCTGTTCTGAATGAAAAGTAATTTGAAAGGAAGAATCTAAATTACAAGCAATAAGGCATTAACAAAATTCCAGAATGTGCTCATCAGCAGTTCATGCTGGCTAGTAAATCAGTTTCCAGTTGCATATGGTGGATCACATCTGGAATCCTAGCACTTGGGAGAGGGGACTGGAAGATTGTAGTGATCTTGAAGCCAGTTTTGGCTACCCAGTGAAGGCCAATCCAGCTTGGGCTATAGAATGAATTATTAAGAAGAAGGGGATGAAGAGGAAGGAATAAATAAAAAAGAAAGGAAGGAAGGAAAGAAAAAAGTATGAAAGGAGGGAAAGAAGAAGGAGGAGACAAGAAACAACTCATACTCATGCAAGCAACCATAATTAATCTCAGAGGTCAAAAATGCATAAAACGTAAGAGAGAATACATGAAATAAGGAGTATTTGGATGGGATGAAAGGTGATGAAAAAGAAGAAGAAGAGTATAAATAACCAAAATTCAAAATCCATTACCTACAGGTATGAAACCTTCAAAGAATCAGTGTAAAGATAAACAACACTTGCCACAACACTTGGAAGACTGATGCAGGAAAGTCAAGAAGTTAAGGACATTTGTAGCTACATAGAAGTTTCCAGAACAACTTGAACTACATAAGACCATGTCTCAAAAGAAAAATGAATGTGTGTGTGTGTGTGTGTGTGTGTGTGTGTGTGTGTGTGTGTGTGTGAGAGAGAGAGAGAGAGAGAGAAAAAGAGAGAGAGAGACAGAGACAGAGGCAAATTCAATGGCTGTTAAATTATAGGGAATGTTAGAAAATATAAATTACATATCCACACTATAGTTGAACAAATTGTAATCTTCATGTGTTGAGTGTGTGTTTGACCAAAGTGACCACACAATTACTAAGCAGAGCCTGAAGCAGCTGGACTACATAATAAGAACTTTAAAAAGTGAATTGTTGATAAAATAGCTTTCAGAAAGCTTTTGAAAAAGAGTTTAATATGGACGATACAATTTTCACAGACAGAAATTTCTTGGTTAAGAAATGTGACTGAAGGTACTCAGAAACATCCATCTTATATAGAATCTAGACTAGAATCAGTTAGGCAGCCTTTGGGACATATGGAGTGGCTTCAGTAACTACCTGTTTTACATAGTTAATATGATTCACTTATAGTCATAGGAGGAGCATACTCTAGGGCTCTTAAGCCTTGTGCAAATCTCTTGGTGCAAAGGTCTCTGTCATTAAAGCACACTGAATGACTCTTCTGATGGCATAAACTCTTCATTGTGTTTTCTCAACACAACCAGACAGACATATTCAGTATCAGGTATCAGAGCACTGCCTTCTCTACTCTTTCGTGTGTATAGACACAATATCACTTATTCCAGTGTCTCTTTTCTATTATTTTAAGATCGATTTATTTATGTGTATGAGTGTTTTGTTTGCATGTATGTGTGTCACACGCATGTCTAGTGTCTACAGAGGTTCGAAGCAGGTGCTAGATTCCTTGGAGTTAATGTTATGTGTAGTTATGGGCCATCATGTGGGTGCTGGGAACAAACTCGGGACCTTTGAAGATCAGGCAAAACTCTTTACAGATGAGTTTCCTCTCTGTCCTCATTCTTTGCTATTTTATGAAAACAGCTTGTTGGAGATTTTTTTCCCTTTAGAAAATATGACGATTCTGTTCACAATTTCAGATCATATCATCTCTAAACTAGTTCTTACGTTAGTGCCTTAATCAGAGTATGTCTCCACTGAACAAAGTTTTGCTATTAATATGCAAATGAATGCTGTACAGCAGATGACACTTTTCCCCAAACCACGTTCAATTAACATATCAATAACTGTAGATGCTCCTCCATAATCAGAATCAGTGTTTTACGTGATAGATTTCTTTAAAAAAAATACTGTTTGGATACTAAGAGGAAGAATCTGATGATGTTGTCATTTATTACTAAGACACACAGGCAAAGCATGCAAGGTGAAATATATTCCAGAAAAGTACAAATATGCCACATATACAGCAGATCAATACTTGCACTGGTTAGTCTTCTGGGTTGATTATTAAACCTAGAAGATGCATAATTACCTTCAATAGGACACTAAGCATTAACATTGATAACCTCTCCTTTTATATTAGTATAATCAAATTCTCTTTTACCTTTGAAGTGAAGATGAGGCAACAACAATAGAAAGTTCATTGAAAGAAGAATGACAAGAGCAGAGGCCAAGATACTCAGACTCTTACGTGTCACCTATGGCAAGTTCAGAGTTTTAGCAGCTTAAACAACTAAAGTTCAAAATTAAGGATTAACCCCCAGACATTGCCCACAGACTCTGAAAAGTGGTAAACAGATTATTTTACCTCTCAGCGTATTACATTTTTCCCTGTCTAAAGTATTATCTACTTGGATCAAGATGGAATGAAAATGCTCTGAGTTGGGGAATAATTTAAGGAAATTTATTTATTCTGTCAGAAACCACTTATCAACCATTATATTGAAGATAATATTATAGATTTGGGGGCTTTAAGTATGGAAGAAAAACATTCTTTTAGTAATCAATACGGCTCTTTACATATTGAATGCCACTATAAGAAATGTGTTTATAATTCACAGTACATGATGCAAGTACACGGCTATAAAAAAGAATTTTTTTTAACTTAACGTCTCTGAATTGTTATGCATTTCATATGAATTTTCAATCAGTCAAACATGTCAGAGTCTAATATAGTAATGAAAGTGGAAGTGCATGTGTTGACCAATTTATCAATGACCTTGACGATTATCAGTGACTACTTACTGAAGGGTTTTAACTCATCACAGTTTCTCTTGGAGAATAGGCTAGCATTCCAATCTCAGTTTTAAAACTTACTGAGAATACAAACCTAATAATGGCTCTTTCTGACATTTCTAAAACACACAGTACTGAAAGTATCATTGCTGTGAAATGAATCAGGATAAATTCTCCATAAACAACACAAGATTTTTCATTCAGTGTTTTAAACATATATCTTACCCCAAACATTATTTTGGGGCAGTCTGTTCCTGTAGAAAACAATGTACAGACATTTTAAATCAAAGGGTGGAATGCTTAATTACATCGCAACTCTCACAAACAACAAGGATGTCACTATTTAGTGTCTTAAGCATATCACAGTCCAGATCAATAATTTACATTATTATAAAGCCTTCCATGCTTTCTTAGGATATAATTTCTGTCACTAGTATAATTGAGAACCAACAAATATTATTATTCAACAACAAATCAGAGGTTCAACTTACAAAAGGTCCTGTTGTTGTGCTGCTGCTTGCTCTAACTGCCTTTCAGTATCACATTCCCTTAAGACATTATTCTGTGCTTTTAATGTGCATATAGTATATTTTGCTCTAACAGGAGTTTGGAGATAGTTTACTTTTACATTGGCTGGAATAAAATAAGGAGGACAAACTCTCAAAGATCCAGGACACACATACAGACATATATCTGCCCCTCTTTTCTCTTTTTCTTGTGATGATTAGAAGTAAGGAACATTGGGGATTTAATCAATAAAATCAATGACATTTAAAGCAAAAAATAAAATTTTGTACCATTGATAGACTACATCTCAACTGTCAACCATTACCCTTAGTATCAGTCTTAAATCAACTCACAATTGTAAAATCCAACATTGTAACAAAGTACAAAACTTAATTCAAACTATGAATTCCATATTTGACTTTCAATTTGGCTCCATTGTAATTTTTAATCAAGTGCCAGTGCTTTGTTTAAAAATCTACAACATGCATTTAAGTATATATGCTTTGTGAAAAGTTAAATTTAAATAACAAAATACCTTCTTTCACTTACTGAGCATTTTCTAAGTAAAAGTACTTATCCATTCTACTTTCAAGGAGGCAATGCATTGTCATTAACTGTATTTGCATTGCTAAATCATATATCTCTTGAAATGTATTCATTTCACCTGTGTGTAATTATTTATCCCCGAGCAATATCTTCCAGTTACGCTAATTAGTAGTATTCAACATACTATTCTGAACCTTCGTGAAATTGAGCATTTTAGATTTGAAATTTGAGTGAAAGTATGTGGTGTCTTTCAGATCCTGATTTGTTTAATTCAGTGTAATAAAAAAAACAAAAACAAACAAACAAAAAACTTCTTCTCTTGACTTCAGGATAAAACTTATCCCACTACCTCTCTTCATGCTCCTGGCTTGTTTGCAAATTATCCTCTGCAATAATGAACTGGCTCATAAGCATTTCTTAACATTCCTCTTGAGAAATTTAACAGACTGAATTTTTATTCTCAACAGAAATCATCCTATGTTATTCAAATATTAAGATCCATGCATTCGATAAATATTTAAGGAATATCAATTTAATTGATTAATTTCAAAGTAAAACTTTTTTTCAGGATCTACTTCTTTAAAAGATTTTTATTCATTGTTGATTCTCATCAACAGGTAGAATGATCATTTGGATAATTAATCAAGGAGAAACTTGTACATTACTATTTAATAACATCTTAGATGTACTCCTAAAATCAAGATCAAGGAATCATGAAACCTTGTCAATTTTATCTTTTAAATAAGTTCAAATTCATCTACTTTTTTTAAAAATGATTTTTGTCAACCAAAGATAAAGAACTATTGATTTTGCAAAATGATTGAAATGAATATCCTCATGAATACATAACAGAGGGATGAAGAACAAATGACAGAAGACCACTCTGTTTTTCATATTGAATAAAAATCTAAAGTTCTCTTCTCTCTCTCTCTCTCTCACACACACACACACACACAAACACACACACTATACAAAATATTTAATCACTTGTTACATGATAGGTTATAGCAGTACTCAGCAGTCTTCACTGTCTCTTTTCCTATAGAAAGTGAAGTAAGCCAGGCAGTGGTGGTATATGCCTTTAATCCCAGAACTCAGGAAACAAATACAGGCAAATCTCTGTGAGTTAGAGGTCAGCCTGGTCTACAAAGTGAGTTTCAGGACAGCTAGAGGTTCTGGAGAAACCAAATCTTGAAAAACCAAACAAAGAAAAGAAAGAAACCAAAAGGGAAGGAAGTTAAAAAAAAAATGAAGTAAGTGTCCCCAGTTCCTGAGTTTAGATTCAGCGAAAAATACCCTGATTTATTTCATATCTCTGACATGTCTCTTGACATATACCTGTTTTCTAGTGCCTCTGAAGTCATGAAAAGAGCTTATCCAGTCTGGGCAATGGCCAGAAGGTGAATAGGAATCATGAACGGCTAAGAAGAACTTATATTCTAAGCTCAATCACAACATACACAAACAGTTCTATGATTGTGTGAGCTAAGTAGCTGATGTTGTATATACTGCTAAAATTTTTGTACTGGATTGTTTTAAAGAATGGTAAATGCTGATAGCTATTTGATTTTTGTGGGTCTTGTTTGTTTTCACATAAATTATATATCTTGGTCACATCAATCCAAGCTTTATTTAGTCACACTTCCCTGGCTATGCCAACTTTATTTCACAAACCCTTCTTCAAGTACCAAGTCATAATGGCCTTCTTAAAGATCAGTGAACTCACCAGTAATTAAGTCTTCACAGTATAAGACTCCACCTTTGTCTGAACTTTTTTATTTAAAAAAATCTATTTAGCACTTTTTTTTTAATCTTTCAGAAACTTAACATAGTTTACTGAGTGAAGATTAGATTGATATAAATCTCATGCCACATTTGTTGCGGTGAATTTACAGTTAGTTTAAACCATTAATTAAGCCACACACTGGCAGGAGTATGTAATTACTGAGTTAAATCAGCACTGAATAAAGTGGTGCAAACAAGGTTTGTAACTCTTCCAAAGGTCCGATCAGTTGCTAATGCCCAGTAATGTCTATGAAATGTAAAGATGATTAGAGGGTTCAAAATATTGGAAGAAGCCTAAAACCATACAATGAGGACTTCAAATGAGAAGAAAGAAAATACTAGAGGTGGTTAAATAATTTCGTATAGAAGGCAAATGAAGAAGTATTTCAAATTTTGACCTAATTGCAATAGGGTATTTATGGAACAGGTCATTTCAATTACTGTAGCAAGTATTAATCACCATATTCAATGGTTATTTGGGTCACAGTTTGAGTACAAGATCAGTTGGTTCCATGATTTTTGGCTACAAGTGAAGTGACATCTTACAGATGAATGGATAGTTGAACAAAACCAATAATCATATGGCTAAGAAGCAAGAATGAGTGGGGCTAGAGTCCAACAGACTATCCAAAGGCAAACCTACAATGACCTAAATAGATTCTGCTTTATATGCATAAATAAAATGCAATTCTCATTTCTTAAATGCACTTACAAATCTGCTCGTAGGCAGGTCTGCATGTATCATGCTATGTAGAAAGAATCTTGGATGAAAATATTTTGAAACATTGTAGTCTAAATGTAGAACAATTTTCCACCAGTTTTCCAAATTACGAATTTGCTAATGTGGTGTGGCAAATGCTTTGGGGAATATATATATGTAGTATTTAACTTGGAATTGGGAAAAAATGCCACACATTTCTAACATATTTGTTAGAATAAAATATTGTCTTATTTTATTTAAATAAAATGTGAAATGATGCTCTAAGTTAAATCAGTCTTTTTCCTGATAGAAGAAAAAGCATCTCATGCAAAACGCCAAGGAAGACAGGGCAAAGGTCTGTTAGATTCTGAACTTGGCTAACAAAATGTATTTATTAAAAAGCTGTTAACTAAACATGTAATTATTCTAGTCTTGAGTTGTGAAGAAAGAAGGTAGCCATGTATCTATTTCTTAAATTGTTTTTACACTATTTGTAATTTATTTGAATGGAATGCAGCAGTGCACAAAATAATTTATAGACACTACTGGGGAAGCAAGTGTCAAAAGATTTACAATTAATGGGACCTTTGAAAATATTGTACATCTGTTTGTATCACCTTATTTGGTAATTACTTCATTCAACAACTGAATATTTCTGATATTTGGGGAATTAACTCTGTCTTCCAGGAACTTTTTATTTTTTTGTTTTTTATTTTCCTCCTGCCGAAACTCATATTTAGATCCATAGATAATTATGGAATGAAGGATTTAATGTTCTTATTTCAAAAATATTGTAAGTCTTTCCTCTGTATTTAAACTACAGTAATAACCAACCCATGAATACCCTTTTGATGATTTTATAAAATTTTATACAAAGTCAGAAATGTGTCTCCTTGGTATTTTTATTTGAGTGTGTTTTCAATTGTTCCCTCATCTGCTCTTCAGTCCTTCTGTAAGACCTGACCACTGAAGACTGTCATCCCCTCTCAGTTTAAGTATCACTTGTGTTAATTCTAACCACTTTGATCTACTAATCCAAAGGTGATATACATGCTAAATTTGGGGCTTATTGTTGCTATTTGCTGGCTTCAATCCCTGGAATTGTTCAGTTAATTCTATTGTCATCTCGTTCTCTTGTATTGCTGCAACTGACAAAAATAATGAAACTAAAACCCATCCCATTCTATTTTGAGGCAAATATATCATTGACTGGAAATGCTGGGCTTGATCACAGAGAGTAAGGAGTACCACAAAAACTACTTATTTTAAAAAATGCTTATAGGGAGACGGTAAAAAAAAATGTCAGATATGATTAAAAGAGGCAAATTCTCCTACTTTATATAGTGGATAATATATCGAGTTATTATAAAGAGAAAGTGGTATTGCTTGACCTTTTTAGACAATAAAAATATAACTCCAGTGAGATAAAAAAGTAGCAATACAGTGAAAATTTATACTAATATGAATAAATCGTGTGGAGAAAATCAAGATAGTTAGACTATGCTTAATGGAAGCTAATCTTCACAGAGACTCTCATCTAAGTATTAGTTGTTACTATCTAAGGCGTCTGTTCATGAAAATCTCTATAGAACTTTTAAGAAGTGCCAAGCCCAGGACTTCATGCTTGAGTCGATTCCTTGGGTCTGATATGGAGGGAAAATCACTATTTTTCATAAGAACTACTAATCATCATGACATATTTCCAGGTATGAGCATGCTACTCACAGGAAGCAGAATCAAGTTCCCTCTTATCTCTCAGTATATGGAGCTCTGTTTTCATTATTCCTTCTTCTCACAGTCATTTTAGGAGGACTGTAAGCTAACACCATTTTCTCTTTATTCTAGTTCAAACTATTTCTCACAGTTGAAAATGCAGTCCCCATGGGCTGCGTCTCTCCCAGCCAGAGATGTTTTGCATTGTTTTGCTGTCAATCATTCTTTCAGCAGTAATCGCCTATCAACTTCACAACTCCTGTCAAATGTTTTTATGGCACCTACGATTTATGTGGCAGGAACTTTGCAGAGCAAGGCATCAGTTTTGAACAGTGTTTACAGGACTAGGAGCCATCTCGGTGCCATGCTAACAGTGATTACCCTGAATGCTATTGAGTAGTTTGAACAGCTTGAGATTCAGCAGCAATTCTCCCTGTACAATCATCAGACAAACTCAGCATGTTGGATTTCTTTTGCCCAAGGGGTGAACAAACAAATACCTCAAAGTTCAAGAGAAGCTATTTTATAATTCAAAATCTACTAGAATGTATTCCAGCTTTATCAAGGAAGTGTGGACAAATTAAAATGGTGTGTGTATTTAAGCTGTATGGAGTATTTTGATATACCTTGTTTAGTGATTCCCATGGTCAAGGTAATTAACATGCTTATTTTCTCATATCACTACCATCTTTTCTGTGGAGAGAACTCTTAAGGGTCATTCCAGGAGAAAAATTCAGGTATACGTTCAACTATTAACTACACTTACAATGCTATGTCTTAGCTTTCTAAAGATTATTTTTTAATCTAAAAATTTGCACTTTTATTGTACTTTTTTAAAAATAAATTTCCTTCAGCCTACTGTTTCTGGAAAATGCCATTCAACTCTACATCTTTAATTTTTGTTCTTTGAAAATTTCACAACTCAAACATTATTTGATAAATGATGAAACGGAATTGAGAGTTTATGCTTAGCCAAGCCTTAAATGGTGACACAAGGGTTGTTTTTTGTTTTGTTTTGACTTGTTTATTTTGTAACTGCAATTTTATCTTATCATCAGACCTTAAATAAATATATACAGTTACTTATATAACAATATTTCAAAGCTGAACTCTTAATATATTAAATCAAATTTAGGCATTTTGATAATTAATGATTTGAGAAAGTGTCAATGTAGGACAAATCAGTTTTCTAGAAAGAATAAATTTGTGTTATTATTATCTGCAAAATTAAAATACTTTGAGATTCCTGCTTAATCATCCTGATTTCTTTCCTTCCAACTCCCCAGAATAGGAAATAAAATGTAATGTTTTCCTAATCCTAACAAACCTGGATACAACTTCCACTAGAGCTGTATGGTTTTAGCAGCAAGAATACTGAGATTTGTTTATAGTGGCCTGGATTTCTTAAATCTGTCTCTACAGAGAAATTTGCTACACTTTCTTATTAATGTCATCTTAGGAACATATTCACTTTCTCTTTCATTGAGAATCACTTAATAGAGCCAAAAGATATAGAATAAAATATAATAATACAATACCTACAGAGCTATCATATTTACTCATTTTAAAGAATTATTGTAATGCAGTTTTATAATTTACATTGTTATTACTTATAAAGTTTGTTTTCTGGTCTTGAGAAGAGCTGGGTATCTTGCCATATACCTAATATATTTCAATTATATTGTTCAAGTGTTTTGTTTTGTTTTGTTTTGTTTTCTTAATCCATGGCTCTATGGCCCAATTTCAGTATTAAAGAATTGTTGATTATTCTTCTCTACCTCAGTAACATTGGAGGGCATCAAAACATGTACCTTCACACACTCTTATTAAAAATGTCTATCTTCTCTTATTCTGTAAATTTGGCAGGTTCCTGAAAGTGTCTCAGAAAGGCCCCTAGATTGATTGACTTTCCCATTCCTCTTCCCAGCTCCTCCTGCTAACATTCACTGTGCTTTCCTGCACTGGAGCAGAGAGGCGTTCCTTCTTCATTCTGATCATGCCGCTGAGGTCTTCTCACTGAGATGCCTTTCCCGATCATCTTCGTCGAAGTTCAGAGAACTAGATGAGATCAGAGCACAGTAGGCAAAAGAAAAGAGTCAGAATGAGAGAAACATTAATAATGATTTATTCTTTTTCAGAAGGGTATGTGATAGAAGTCATAGAGTTAGGTATGCCTTGACCTTAAAATTAAGGCTAGACATTTTCAAAAATGGAAGATTTCACCTAAAATCATTATTATTGGGTCAGTAGGAGAGTTCATCATAGAAAAACACTTGATGGACAAAGCTAGCTTCCTGATTTGATCCCTGGGAACTTTATGAAGTGGAAGAAAACAAAATTTTAAAAAGTTGTCCTCTGATCTACACACACATCGTTGCGAAGCAAACACCACGTACACACAGGCTAAATAAAACATAACAACTACTTAAATATTAATAATGATAAGTTATAAAATGTTTGTGAGTGTAAATATTGTCTGTAGAGTATATTTCATATTATGACTTAAGTATTTGTCAGTAGAATCATTCTGTGTGTTCTGCGACGTTACACAATTTTTTACTTATAATAATCTTTTACCTACAGCAAACTCTAAAACTATTGCCTAAGTTTTAAAGAAGACATCTGTTGGTGTGTCTCCATAATAACAGAATTTGCAAATTACAAAATCTCTTCCTCCAAATTATTTTAATTCCTATAGATTCAATTTCAACTGTTTAGGAGAAAACCCAATAAATGATTAAAAAACAGAAAAAAAAAAAAAGAGTTCAAGAAGTAATGGAAGAGAAAGAAGGACCAAGGCATCTTTTAATGAAACCTGTTAAATATCAAGTTTATATTCATAAATTTAAATGACTGGTTTTCAAAGAAATACATTTTTCCCTTTTTCTATCGGTAATGTGGGAGTAACCATGTCAAGATTGCCATAACTCTCCTCAGCTGTCAACTTGAGTTAGCATGTAAAATTCAAAGCATGGAGGTAAAGTTCCCATATTTTAAGAGGTACCTTTTCTAGAAATTTTCTAGACATATCATAAAATAATTCTAGAGTTAATATTTAAAAGTTAATTGGTATGTGGAAGAATGAGACATAAATGGAAAGAAATTAGCAAAATACAAACAAAAATGATAGTAGTATAACTTTTCAAATTGAGATTTACATCTCTTTAAAATAGCCATTTATCACATTACAATGGTTTTGAGCCAAAGCCCATATAATCACTAATTTCAAAATATACATAGATTTTTTAAAATGCTCATCTAGTGATGTAGCCCTCTGGTACCCAGTTTGCCCCTACATTAGCTAAGTAATGTTATGCTTGATTAGCAATTCTCCTTGAAATGAGTCTTGGAGATCTGAAGAATCAGGAATGCAGCCTAACCTTCTGCCACTAACCTATTCTGCAGATGTCACTTTTGTGTTATACAAAACTTGTCTATAGCCACATGCCCTGGGAAAGAATAATTAAAAAAATCACTGAAGGAAATAATATCTGCTAGATGAGGCAGAAAATAAATCTACAGGAAAAATTGTTTTTAATTGATACATTTTATAATCAGATGCTTTCCTTAGATGCTATAGGAATGTATTTCATTGGGATTTATTAAGTAGAGGCAATGCAACTTTAGTTTTCATGAGTAGTATCCTATTAAATGTACAATAAATATTTTTTTAATTTGCATATATTAAGTTACAAACAATCTAAGACATATTTTGTTATAGAGAATCTCAACGTTATAAAAATTAATTTTAGACTACAAAGATCCACAAAAAGAAAGAATATGGCCCTAGCACTCTTTGATTTCTAAGAAAGGAAAGATATCGTCCAAGTATATATAACCAGCAGGTCTGGCCATCTTTTCCAAATAGTAAATCCTATCTTAGCAAGTTTCCTCAAAAAATATGTTTTAATGGAGAGAAAAATCTGAGATATGGAATTAGAAAATAAGATATTTGTTCATTATAGTAATGATGCATATAATCAATTTATATTCTTTATTTATATTTTGTATACATTTTAGAATCTATGAGTATGTTTTTGACATTAGTTTTAGAAAACAAAGCATACTAATAGATATTTTTCCTGGAAATATCTATTACTTAATTGAATTACTTAGGTAAAACTATTTTTTCACACACACACACACACACACACACACACACACTCACATATAGAACTTCAAATTTTATATACTTAGGGATTATACCCATAATTACCAGGAAACATCCAAAATTATCATTGTCCAAATGGATTTTACTGCATATCACTTTATTTTAAATTTCCTCTATTGAATTTTTTAATCTCTGTGATTTTTCAAAGTAGTTCAATTCAGACCTTTTCTTTCCTAGGTTGTAGATTTATTACTTCAATTTTACCTTTGCGTATTTCAAACATTATTTCACATTCTCTTGCCACTTGCCCGGATAGCCCTAGTCTGTCATTTGTGAGTGTTCCAGTATGACTCAGTCTCGTTGTCATGTTGTCCTGTAGTTGCACTTTCTCTGTTAAGCATCAGAATATCTGCACTTGAGCATGTCCACATACATTGATTGGCCCTCCGTGGTCAAAGTAACCCTTTGGTTAGACCTCAGCCATGGTTTTCTGGAAGTCATTGACTGAGCATAAATTTTTAAGGAGTCCCAAGGCCAGAGGTTGATGCATCGTAAGTTTATATTGAGTTCAACAATTCTGTCGTTGACAATGTATGTTTTCACAGCAGACTTTTATGTATGGAGCATAATATGGAGAATTAATAGTCAAAGAAAAAGAGCCACTCAGCTTGAGAGTAGGAGTTTATGGGAGGAGTTCAAGAAACAAAGGAGGTAGAAATGATTAATTCTATTTCAATAAAATCTATATTAAAAATAAAATATATACTTTTATCAACTTTTATTAATAGTTCTCACTTGATCACTACTATGCTCCAGTCATGGATATTTTATCACAATAAAATGTATACATTTTCGTAATCCCCCATTTTAAAGCCCTAGTATTGCAGATCAGACATTTATTTACACGTCACTTACATGCATCAAGACTACAGGCTTAATTGTCTGCACTGTGCTGTCCAACCCTAGTGCCAAAAGCAGGGTTGCCCAAATATCAAAATGCCTTGGACTCTCATGTTTATAATAAAATTGTGTGTGTGTGTGTGTGTGTGTGTGTGTGTATATATATATATGTATATATTTGTATGCATATATGACTATAAGTACAACATCATGTAAACAAACTGATTTTTGTTTCTTTGTGGTTTTAGTTTTCTTTGACTGAAGAGATCAGTGATCTCTTAATTCTTTGTCAATGCCATCTTATCTGTCTTTACCTACTCCTCCCCTTCTCTTCTCTCATCCTCTTCCTAATCTCTTTCCCCTCATTTCCTCTTATTTTTATTCTTTAAATTTGTTACTTTATCCAGGACACAGGGTACAGAAAAATGTACCAATCATAGACGCCATTTTAGAGTGTTATGCACCCACCATCTTTCTTCTCACTCCTCACATTCTTATCTCATGCCTTCCAGGAGCAAGGACCCCAAAGATGGTGTTAACCCACAGACTTCACAATCTTTTATCCTTGAATCTTGTTACCATACCTGTTTTAGTTACTGTTTATCACTGTGATAAAATACCTGAGCAAATAATCTAAGGAAAAAATAATTTATTTTGGTCAGTAGTTACAGATATTTCAACCCAAGATTATTCTACTCTCCTGCTTCAGAATTCTTTCATGATGGAAAAAGACATCATAGCAGAGAGCCTGTAAGAACTAAAGCACTTCCACTCATGGCAGACAGGAGTCAGGGAGACTGAGACAAAGGGACTAGGGACAAGAGATACCTTAAAATGATGTCTTTAGTGGCCTCCTTCCTTCCCACCTACCTAGGCCCTATTTCCTAATAATCCATTCAGTTATCAATACATCAGTAGATTGATCCATATCATCATTTACTATCCATTGCTGTGATAAATCACCATTCCAACAAGCAACTTAAAGAAAGAAAAGCGTATTTGGCTCACATCTCCAGGTTACAATCCATTGTTGGGAGAAGTCAAAGAAACTCAAGGCAGGAACCTCGTGGCAGTAACTGAAGCAGAGACCATGGAGGAAAGCTGCTTATTCGTTTGTTCTCTGTGGTTGTTCAATTTCCTGTCTTATACCACTCGGGACCATCGGCCTAGTGATAGCATCACCCCCAGTGGACTGGGCCCTCGCACATCAATTATTAATCAAGAAAAAGTCTCACCAACTTGCCTATAAGATGAGGCCATGTCTTAACGGAGATTCCCTCTTCTCATAGCCAAGCTTGTATCAAACTGACAAAAAAGTGAGACAATACAAACAAAACAACCAACCACCACAATTTATTGATGAAGCTTGTGCCTTTATAATTCCAAGCCTCTCAGAAGCTCAAACCTTATGAAACAAACCTGAGCCTTGAAAAACACTTTTCAGCTTGAATCATAACCATATCTTGTAGTGAATTAATTTTAATACTCTTTTAGAGTCACATAACTAAAATTGCTCTTAGCATTTCTACCTATATGAATGGAAGAAACTCTGTTATTTTGAAGCTTATTTTGGTCTTTTTACTTAAATTATACTTTGTCCTGGCTTTAAATCTGCATGTCAGATTCTTGCTCTTTTTCTCAAATTTCTTGCACAACTACAAAATAGTCCTCCTCTGCATATTTTCTAGAATGCACTGATTATAAAAATTTCAGATCCTTCATATTAAAGTACATATACAAAGTATCATGTACAACATAAAGTACTTTAAATGATTGTGAGGATCAGGGAAGTTTGTGATACTTCAAATTTCTTAATATTAAGCATGTTCCTAATTCAGAGACCAATTTTGGAAACAATTTTATTTAATAAATGCATACATTTCCCTGGGTAATTTACTACATATATTTCATACAAATTAATCCACATGTGTATTTGTGCTGCCTGGTTTTATGTTAACTTGACACAAACTAGTGTCACTAAGGAAGGAGCATCAGTTGAGAAAATGCCTCCATAAGATTAGGCTGTAGACAAACATTAGGGCATTTTCTTAATTAACAGAGGATAGCACAGCCCATTGTGCATGGTTCCACCTTTCTGGAGGTTCTGAGTTCAAGACAGCAAAGAGAGCAGGCCATGTAGAGCAAGCCTGCAGGAGCTAGACCCCTGCAACTGGCTTTGTCTGTTTTTCAGAGTGTGAATTTGAGGAAGAAGATGTTTTGGTTCTGACAATCAGCTGGCACTTGTTTTTAGAATCTCTCCACCCAGCAGTCTTGGCATAACTTTGATCTTGCCTGGCTGTCTGAGGTTCTCAACTGCAGCTGGTGTTTGTTTAGACTCAGTGGTGTGAGAGCAAGGAAGAAATAAGTGAAATGAGCAGAAATAATAGCTCTCTCTAGCTTGCCTGCCTCTCTTCCAAAGTACCAAAGCTCATTCCATGTACCCTGAGCTGTGTGCCTTCTACACTGGGGCACACCTGCCTCTTATCCTCAGGGGTCTCTCCGACTCATTCTTTATAATTACTCTCTACCCTGCACTTTCATTTCCACCCAGATTCTTTAGACCATGCTGCAGAAAAGACTCTGCATACCAGGTTGTCATCTTTTCATGAGCCAGAAACCTCAGAGACTTATTTTAACTTTCTTTTTTGCAGCTGCTGATAGATTGTCCCATGCTTTTAGAAATAGAAATGAGCTTAACTGTATACATGTGTTTCCTCCACCATTTGACGCTGACTTTCATAATTTTATGCATATGAACTTAATTCTCACAGGCTAATTGTTTTCTGTGCTATGGACTTGCTTTTTGCACATGAGAGTTTTGTTTTTAAAGGTTACAGTTTTTTTCCTTGGGTTGACATAAGTAGAAGTTGAGAGTTGCCTGGTTTAAATCCTTGACTGCTGCTTCTGTGAGACCTCTCAGCACCAGATTTGGAAACTAGATTTAAACTTTCCTTCTTTAACTCAAAGCATTTCACAGAGTCAGCTTTAGGCATCAGATTCGCATGCACAACAGCGAGCAGAAAAAAATGATGATTTGAGAGTGAAATATGGTTGAAAAGGAATTTGAAAGGCATAAGGGGACAATATTCAGCTCTTCTTACAAGGAATCATTTAAGTTTCCTCATTGGATTTAGAATAATTTTATTTTCACATGCAGACAAAACTGAGTTCCTCATTCAGTCCCATTTTGTGCACACTCTGAAAGGTTTGTTTTCCTGTAGCTTAGCTTATGCCTCAGAAGTCAATTCAGAGTGGGATTCTTGAACTGAGTGTAAGGTGGTAAAGGGGAGGGCTTAGATGGCCAGATTCTATATAATAGGGAAGCAATCGTCATTTCTGTATTACAGGTACATTTTAGATATATATAAGGAAAAGCTTTCCAAATTGAATGCAGAATTCACAGTGGTGAAGGATGTGGATCCATTCTAATACTGAAATGGATGTCTAGTCTGAAGCACCACAAAAGGAAGTTTGGGATTAACTCTGTACTCTGTGGGAGAATTCTTTTACTTGTGTGAAGATCAGGTAGGAGTTCACAGTGGGACTAACTTTAATGATGTTATTGGTTTGACTGAAATATCTTTCAAGGTACTACATCTGCATTACTGAATCTGTAAGTGTGTGTTCCAAGAAATGTGACTGAAGTTTTTCTCAATATACCTAAAGAATGGCAAGAATAATTTCTCTTCCAATTGTATAGTTGAAATGGCAGATAATTTGAATCACTGGATATTACATTGCCTGACACAGTGGACTGTAAAGAAATAGACACAAATTTGAATATTATCACTTAATTAAAACAAACCCTTGGGTAAACTGCAGAAATCACAGAAAATCAGTGTAATCTTAGATGTTACAGCTTCATCAGCAGCAAATAATTTAATTGCTTTACATTATTTAAAGTTTTCCATTGGAACAGAATCAATAGGGTAAAAATCATCTTCCTATTTATCATATAGCTATGCATTCACCTCATGATCTTATAGTAACCATTTTAAGAATTTGATGTTACTTAAATGCTTTAGTTATTCTAAGGATTGCTGAGTCTGTACAGCAGATCACTAAGCTGCCAAATAAGTTCAGAATTGGTGCTACAGTGTTGGTTCTAAATCCTACAGGTCATCTGTCAGTTCAAAAAAAGCGTTGATGCTGCAGTTTCAACAATCCCTTCTGTGGTGAGTGAAAGAGAATCTATCCCATTTCTCTTCTTCAGTTTGTGGTCATTTGCTTATATTTGGGGTGAGTTGTGGTACAGTATCTCTGCCTTCATTTTCATGGAATACTTACATTGTGTGCATATGTCTATAGCTGAAATGTTCTTCTCATAAAGACAGCATTCATGATAGATTAAACCCAATTAGAATGATTTCCACTTTCCAAAAGTCTCTTTCAAAAGAATGTCCCATTGAGAGGTACTGAGTTGGGCATTCACCATGTTAAATATAGAGTTTCACAACTCAGGCCATGATATATGTGTATGAAAAGTATTTTTAATTAAAAATATTACTTTTATATCTTATATCTTCCAAACAACTACTGATCTGCTGATATTCCACAGTTTTTCTATCTTACATATTTTTTCCAACAGAAATTTGAGTTTTGAATTTACAGAAATGTCTATACAGTCAAGACTCCCTTGTTTATATGGTCAATATGAACTGCTAAAATTTTATTTATTTTTAAATAACAATTTTTATTTTATATTCAGCCCTTTAATTTATTTAGCAATCATTCTGACATGAAACTATTTTGTTTTTTAAAGTACCTAAATATTTATTTCATAGTTATTTCTTGTAAAAATATCATTATAACACTTTCTGTGTTTAACTGTCTGTCTGTCTGTCTGTCTGTCTATACATCTACCCAGCTCTTTTATGTAGATCAAAGTTTATTTCCATATTTCAATGCTTACTGACTGTCTATATGCTTTCACCATGCTAGGTTCAAGTAACAGTGTTAAAGTATAACTCATATTTGGTTAGATAACTTTTCCCAATATTCATTCTCTAATATCCTGGAGTTTATAATTATTTGGACCCATTCCAGATAGCTTTTGTAGAGCTTTGTTGTCCTAGGTAGATTTTTTTTTTTCCTTTTACCCAGGTCAGTAAGCTTTTTATTGAAATCATTTTATATTTAATTTTGGTGAGAAAATACAGAAATGTTAGCCATTTCTTAAATTATTCAAGTTCTTTTATGATTCCCAGTAGAGGATTGTGATTTTATTCATATATTCTCACTCATTTCCTCTCATTGCTACTTAATGACAATTTATTTGGGGGAAGCTGCTATAATTTGACTTATTCATAAAAATTTATGCATATTACATTTCTAGTTATTGTTGCAATACAATGTCACTTTTTCACTTTTAGACTTTCTTTTATACCACAAGGAACATTAATTTTTCTGAGATTAAGCTCAAACAGCTGGATTACAACATAATGGATAAGGACTGAGTCAAATATTATTTTCCAATTTGAGTGCGCTTTAATTCCCTTGTGTATTTAAAGATAGGGATGAACTTTCCATTTTGAGGTATAATCTTCCCTCTTTAAAGTAACCAATGTTGGCAAGTCTTTGTGCAAATATAAGGGAAGTCTTCCATCTGATATTGTGTCCAACTAATGATGGTCATAGTAAGCTTTCAGCTTCATAATAAACTAGATCCTTATTCCAAATACAGAAGGATTCTATGAGGTCATTAATTAGACACGTGTTTTCCCTTTATTCTTTTCCTTTCTTAGGTTGGGAGGGGATGCTTCTGGCAGTTGAGTTCTTAGGATATAGAATTCAAGAGGTAGTATGTGTGTTTGTGTGTGTGTGTGTGTGTGTGCGTGTCCACGTAGTTGTTGCTGTTTGTGTTTAATAAAGTTACTGCTCTATCCATATTCAAGGAGAAAAAAATTTATGGGGAAGATTCCACCAAATAACTCAGACAGGAAGAGAGAAGATCATAAAGAGACTTCTTTTATACATTGTAATTTTCTCATGTTGTTCTTAAAAAACACGCATAGTTTGTTAAACAATGAAGTGTTATGTAGGTGTTAAGTTGGTGGGGTATTAGAATAATTTAAAGCATAATGGAACAAGAAGAACTGCAGCAACCTGAAGAACTCTTTATGGTAACAGTGGAGTTGATACGTGGAAACTGCAGAGTGTAATTCTATGGATATGTAAGGACACTCTTCTTGAGGGATATTCTGTAAGCCTTGAATGGTAGAATAGCTCTCTTAAATATAAATGGTTTATCTCAATGTATTATTTGGAAATTAAGGAAGTGTTTTTCACATACACTTGCAACAGAAAATTAGCAATTTTATCATAAAGCCTTTACCATTGAGCTAGCCTTTATGATCTAGATATTGATCACACTGAGGAATGACTCCATAGTTAAGAGTTATTCTTACAGAGGAAATGAATTTGATACCTAGAACCTACATAGTAGCACACAACTCTCTGTAACTCCAGGTCCAGGCAACCCATGTTCTCTTTTGGCATTGATGGGCACCAGGCACAAATGTGGTCACACACAGACACACACACACACACACACACAGAGATATATATGCAGCAAAAATAATTATATACATAAAATAATATGAATGTCTAAAGATAAAAAATTAAAACAAAACTGGCTGCTGAAAGAAAGTGATCAATAGTGTTACTCAAGTGTGATTAATGTTCAGTTATAAGAATTTATGTCAAAGTATGTCTATGGTTTTAATAATGGCTGACTGTTGCAGGTAACAGAATTGCTTTCTGATTGGATTTAAAACACACACCACAGGAGGATTGTCTGTCTGGTACTGTAAGTCTGTCTAAAAATTTGTGGTTGGGAAGTCTGAAGCTATAGGTGTTGAGTCTACCACTAAAGTTTGTTAAATAGAAACTGACCTCTACATTTTAAGATTTTATCTCTGTATTCAGATTAGTGGTGTTCCCGGATATTAACAGAAATTTCCTTGGCAGAGGATTTGGTTAATGCAGAAACTTACCACTTGTTAATGTGAAGAAAGTATCTATGAGATGCTCATCTACAAATGGTGCCTCTAATTGAAAGTCCCACAACCAAGAGGTTATAAAGCATAACAAGGTGAACTTGTGGGTATTTTTAAATTGAATTTTATGGGAGAACGTAGTTTTGTCTCATGACTGAATTTGATAGCTCATTGTCAAGGATGTATCATCTCAATATTTTTTACTAGATTTTATCTGTAACAATCTGTGTTTGTTGGCTGAGTTACTTTGCCAGCTATCTCCATAATAAAAGAAAGAAGATTGTTGACTTGGGGTTGTAAAGACATAAAGGTTTTTAAATTATAATTCATAAGAGGTGTATGTCTCTTAAATCACAGCAAATCTCTAAAATGGTTGTGTTTAGCCTTTGTTGATATAAATATGTCAAATTGGTTCAATTAATGTATCCAAGATGAATACGACAAACTGGTAAAACACACTTGACATTTGTCGATGATCATAATGGAATTGTACAAGGTGCTGACTGACAGCTTGATAAAATCACAAAACAAAAAATTTCTGCAAAACAAAATATAAATGCTATTCCTGGATGTGATCATAAGGTAAACAGAGCAAACAAAAATCAAACATTAAAAAATATGCATTTATATGTATGTATATTCTATGCATATGTGTGTATGTGTATCATTTATTTATGATTCCTGGTTTTATATTGATAAGTGATATTGTTTATATTTTGTTTTAATTTTATAAAACTATATATAAATAATTATATCTAGAGACTTCCTGTGTGTTTTTCACAGTCTTTATTTTCCATAATATATTATAACACAATCATGCTCAAAAGCATGAAAGAGCTTACTTTAAGAATCATATGGGTTCATAGTCATATATTAAAGTACTTTCTAGAACACTTTATTTTCTTTATGTTAAACACTTTCAGAATCTAATTTGGCTATTGCTGTTTTCCAGAAAAGCATTCATTACATTTAAATGTCCATTCAAAAAGGTGTATAATGAGAAGTTTAAAATGATAGTTGTGTTTACTTAGAATCAATTCAGCTGGGAAGATGATAAATGAAAAAAAAGTCAATGGATTTAAATATGGTCAATACTTGTTCACAAATTTAGATTACCTTTGTTTCTTGTCTTTTATAACATAATTCTAGAGATGGGATCATTCATTCTACCTTATAACTTTGTTCTATTCACTGCTCATTTTCTGGTCCATTAAATTTTTCAGTCATATTTATGAATTAACTCTTAAATACTTTAGTTATGTACATTAAGGAAGGTACACATCTGTGAATTTATCTTTGGATAATTTCTTATTATGTGTTTAATTTTCCCATTGGTTTATGGCTTTTGTATTGCTTTACTTTGCATTGCTTTACTGACTTAGAACTCATGACACCCCTGCCTCTGTGACCAGTCATGATGTAGACATATGTCTCCAATCTTGGTTCTGAGTTAGTTTTCATTTGATGGCAAACTTTAAATTTAAACATTCATAAATGCATGAGAATTGTCAAGAATTAAAGGTCACTTTGATCTACATCGTGAGTTCTAGGTCAGCCTCAGCTACAAAGTGATGCCTTTTTTTCAAAACATAAATAAAATAAATCATTTTTAGAATCCAATATTCAGTAACTTAGGAGAAATTAATTTCACTTGTATCTAGATAGTTTTACCATATGTCTATGTGTTGGTTTTATTTGAAGACAAGTTCCCATTCTCTAGTCTAGAATGACTTCAAATTTGTGGTCTTGTCTCCTACATGTTGGGAATACTTGTTTTCTCCACCATAACTGGTGCTTTTTTTTATATGAAGTGTGATTTTAGTTAGCCACTGTGTGAGCTCAAGAAGTGAGACAATGAGGCATAAACAGAGGTGTTAGCCCTGCCAGAGCTCAGCAGAAGGAACTACTATCATAGTAAGAGCCATACTGGACAGTCGAAACCTAAGTAACTGAACTCAGGTGTTTTTATTGATTCAGAACTCCTCAGATGTTTTACTGATAGCATGTGCAGATCATGTGCAATCAAACATTCCCCACATAAATCCAATACCTTCACACAATGCAAAACACCAAACCTAGGCACTCATCCAACAGTGCACAAAACAGTTAATTTATACATAACTAAAAATAAACTTCCACAACATGATTTTTCTACTTTGCATTGTGATATATGACATATAATAGACTTACTGGTGCTGGCAAAATATTTTACATAAATTCAATATTTCTTGGTATGTCAAATTCTTTTGTTTTATCTACCAGCTATGCTGCTTGACACAAGTGAGTTGTGGATTATATCTATTAATATATATTCTTTTATCATTTAATATGGCAGCTTACCTGAATTCTACTGTGTAGAATTTCATTTATTATAGTGTGTCTTCCCTTGTTGTTCCCAAATTCACTTGTTGATGTTCTAAGCCGCAGTATACCAGCATCTGAGTGTATTTGTAGACAATGTCATCATGGGTGTAGTTAATCAAAGTGAATTGTACATATGTATATATATGTATACATGTATACATATATATGTGTATATATAATATGTATGTATATATGTGTATGTGTGTATACATATATATGTATATATATATATATACATATGTGTTTGTGTTTGTGTGTATGTGTTTGTGTGTGTGTGTGTGTGTGTATACATATAAATTTATCTTAAAGTAGTTATGCCAAAAGTAGTAATTTGAGTGTGCAATAATTCCAAAACAAGGTTGCCACGATTAAGTCACCATAGGTTTTATACTGTTATCAGGAATTCTGTAGGGCAGACTGAGCCTTTTTCTTTGCTGCTTTAGAACAAAATGGCAATGTTTAGTATGACATATAACATGCACAGGAATTTGAGAAACATTGTATATTATTCATGGCATGAGTTGATTATTAATATTTCTTGTAGCACAGCATTTACAAATATGAAATTTGAGGTTAAAGAGTAAAATGACTGTCCAAGGCTGACTGACACTTGTGATAGGTACTGGTATTGATACTTATTCAAAGCAGTGCGTATGTGGCATTCCATATTTTGGGATGTTAACTGCTTAGTTGTAAATAAAACATTTATAAAACAGTATAATAGATACCAGTGGCTGTTTCTCTCAAAAGCTGCATTTTGAAAAGTGAAGGATTTTTACTTCAAGTTCCACAAATGTAACTCCATTCCACTACCCTTGCACATCATATACAAAGTTATTTCAGACAAATAAAAAAAAACATAAAGTACATGCTTCTGGAAACATTTCCTAGCACATCTTTGTAATGGTGGGAAATCTGATGTGGAATTCATAATCATGAAGAATAGGCACTGAGGTGAAGGCTCCGGCATCAGTGTGCTTACCATACAGGCAAAAGGACCAGCATTTGGAAATTTGGAAATACTAAGTGAGCAAGGCCATTCACCTATAATTCCAGCCAGGCAAAGTGTAAACAGATCTGCAGAACAAGCTGGCTAGCTCTGATTCATACCGGCCAAATCTGGATTTAAAGGGTCTTTCATTAAATAATGCAGAGGGTGGTTGAATAAGGCTCCCAAAATGATGCTCGGGCCTACACTGCATGTGGACTGCATATCCACAGAGAGGCATACTTGCGCTGTGCAAACACATGCATGTACACATGTGCAAACACGTGTACACATAGGCTTGCACATGACATAGATATACACATGGAAGAAGAAAACATATTAATAGCTCATATAGACTTAACAGTTGAAATTATACGACTTGTTCTGTATCTCTGTTATTGAACGACCCCATACCACCACACTGACAATACTATCTAGCCACATACTTTGCATATCACTAATTTTCCCGTAAACTTATTTGAAATGCATCAACTATATCTCAGTATCCCCAAAAGTATATATGTTTCACTAATTTACAAGAACGATAGAATGGATACCTATTGCACCTAGATGATACTTATTTGGCATAGCTTATACAACATTTGGAATATCTTGGGCATTTAATATGTGAGTTTATCTTATTTATCATTTAATTATTTTTTTCTCATCCGTACAGAAGACATATTGCACCTAGAAATAGACTTTAATTTTTCCTACATAAAATACTACCTTTATAGACTGCTTTCCTCATTGCAGCATTTATTTGCATTTTTCCTCTCCGTGATAGCTTAGTAATATGATTTCAACAGTTTCTATTTGAACTGCAGTTACCGGCTGACTCGGGAGCCAGAGAGACTGTCTCCAAGCAGACAGGTGTACAATGGGAAAGTATTACTCCCAACTTTGCAGAGCCCAGGCGACTTCTAGGTTATTATTGGCTTTAATTATCACTCGCCTGAGCTGCGATATTCTTTACTGTTGGTGAAGCAGCACTCTGCAGAGTGTGAAATCCTTTCCTGCTTTTGAAAATACCCAAGAAATGAACTGAATCGCTTCCAATCTGCTGTAACTACTGAACACCCACTGATAAGTATAAGCAAGGGGCAAATTTATCATCACCAATAGAAAATGGGCTTTTTGAAAGTGAAATTTGAGACATCTAGCTGGCTGCTTACTACCAGAGAAATCAGCTAAACCAAATCTACTTTCATTTTAAACTCACGGGCATTTTATTTTCCCTGATTGGTATTCAAGCTGATAAAAAGCAGTCTATTTTTATGTCTGCACTTTATTTAGTGATATAAAATTTAAACTCTAAAATATCAGGATAAATAGTTCTCATAGTTATAACCATTAGCTCCCAGCTTCCCTTCCCTCTACAATGTCTGTGTCTTTCCTTCACTGTTTCAAGTACAAATCATACAAACTCTTGGACTTTGAAAGACTTCATTTAGTTTTTTTCAGGGGGTGAGGCTCTTAAGGTAAGACTTCTATAAACACACAGAATAAAGACATGCTATTCAGACCAAAATCAGTTCCCAATGGTTCATTTCTCAATACCACTATAGAGTTTCAATAGGTCCTTTGATTCTCATACGACAACAGTGAAGTCCCTACTTGTCCCCTATTCTGATCTATGAAAAAGAGGAAAAGAACTATGAAAGAAAGATTGGGAAAAAGTGAGGGAGTTATACATAAGAGCAATGAGATATTTTCTATGCCTTATTATTTGAATTATCTAAACAAGAAAGAATTATTACAAATTAAAAGAATAAAAATCAACAGTTTTACTTAAGAACATTTAGTTTCAAACTGCATTTAATATAACAATTTAGCCTAAAGATCATCAGTGTCATAAGACTTTAGTTTTCTCATTTATATAAATTTAATTGAAAGTTTCGAGATTTTTCTCTACAACGGTGTTTTCATTTCTAAACCCGAGAGCTATGATTGACTTATTACTATATTAAAAATTCTATGTTTGTCTGAGACATAGCAGGTAGCCAGCGACATGACAAAAAAAATGTATGAACAGGAGACTGTCATTTACTGATGTTCAATGTTACATTTCTCGTGTGTGCCTGCAATTTCTAAATCTTGTAGTTCTTGAAATTATAGGTATGAGAACCACGAGGTAAATCAAATCAGAGAAAAACAATAACTGTGAAATCAGTTTCTTTTGCTTCCGCTGTCTTGTTTCTACAGATGTTTGAAATAGAAAAACCTGTAGTGGTTTTATAAATGGCAGAGGGACCTTGATCTTAGGCAACAGGAGATTTGAAAGCTTTTTTCTTCATAAAATGTAGTTTTACTTTCAACCTCTGAAGTTGAACCTCATTATTCAGAAATATCAGCACTCAGAAGATTAGGAGACAATTCTACATATTTTAATTGTGTGACAATTCATGAGTATTTTAATTTTGAAACTCATGAATACTTTGTAAAATTTCCACTTTCCTATTCCTATTCTAACATATTATTATAATATAATACATATTAAAACCCAATGTTTCATTAAAAATAAAAGAGGAGATGTAAATGTCTGGGCTTTGGGTGAAGAGTGAAGAAAAGGGAAATAAAAACAAGTAAGTGACCCCAAAGGGGATAATTTTGCTTGAAATAAGCATACCAAGTGAATCCACAGAATATTTTCAAAATTTTAACAGAACCTCTTCTATTTCTTAAAAATGACAGTTGAACGTGTATCATATAAAGATTCAGAATTTAACCACAATCACTTCAGAGTAAGCACTTCTCTCAGAGATCTGTGCTGTGTTCTCACAATTGTGGGTGTCCCTTTGCTAGCATGCTAAGACTAAACATGCAAATTGCCTCTGTGTCGTGGCACTGCAGGTCACCTGGAAACTTGCCATTTGTGCTATTATGATCTGAGCCAGAGCCAATTTCCTTCAGACCATATTTTTTAAGCTCAAGGGCATTATCCAAAAGCAGTCAAAATGACATGACACTACGAATATGAGCAAAATGAACATCCGGCAAAGATATTCAAAGGAATATGACTGAGATAAAAACCGGTTTTAAAGACCTGCCCAGCAATTCAGATGGTGCAGTATCTTTAAGTTTTAAACACATTGAGAAAGGGTGTATGAATTGCTCTTCCAATTCTGTGGTACTTTTTTGAAAGAAATGGGAGTATGACTAGGCTGCATTTTCAGTTAAAATACTTTCAAATTTGGTCTGAATGAAATAAAAATGGCATGAAAATGTCAGTTGAGCCTTATAAGATTTAGGGTATGCCTCTTAGAGATTTAGTGGAAGGCAGGTATCAGTAACCCCGGCAGTTCATCACATTCTCATTTCATCTTCAGTGTGGACATTTTTAGACATGACTTATAGGAAGGAGAATAAGAACCCTTCACTACCCAATAACCACGGCACTGAAGACATGTTTAAGTGGAAATGTTTACTTAGGAATGATTACTTGACTTATTCAAATGTGTAATTCAAATCCAAATTTAAAACGCTTGGTTTTCTTTATTTACTAAGTAAAAATTTTGCTATCGTTTACTTCACAGTTACCAAAATATTTAAATAACAGTACCATTTTGCTCCTCAAATCATATTAAATAACAGAATAGAATATTTACTTTGTATGATTCCTGATTTGCAGCAAAGATGAAAATTAGAAGTTACTAACCATGATAGACAAGATGTTTGAAAAAATTAGGTACGAAGTTTCTCTTTGGACAGCTGAAAGGCAAGAATGGGGAATAAAACAATGATAAGATGCTGAGATCCTGTCCATTTGGTTGTACGATTATGAAAATAGACGAAGGAATAACAAGGTGTAAGAGCGGTGTCTGTGAAGCACGGGGACAAGGGTCTAAGGTGATGGAAGAGTTGATTTCAGTTGCTATTGAAAGACGGAAGTTTGGAAATAGCAACATAAAAGTTTGGCTACAATAAGGCTGTTTAGACATATGTGTCTGTCTCTGTGACGTCCTTCTGATTAATATAGGTTTACATAAATGTCAGACTTCACGGAGCTCTCATAGTCCCATCATTCAGGTACTGTTCCTTTGTGCTTCCGCCATCTTCACCTCTCAGGTTTCCATCAAAACACCGTGACCTACTGAGTTCTGTCGGTTTCGGGAGAACAGAAATCACACCTCACTATCACTTCTGTTGCTCAATAAATTTTCAATAAGTTAACATACTTGCTAACCTTGTTTTTTTTGTTTGAAAATGAATGCATTCGGCAAATTTAAATTTCTTCTTGATTTAAAGCAGTGTTTTTCAACCTGTGAGTCATGACCCTTTGGGGGTCTAAGAACAACCCTTTTACCCAGGTGACCTAAAACCATCTACATAACAAATGTTTACCTTACAATTTATAACAGTAGCAAAATTACAGTTATGAAGTAGCAACAAAAATAACTTTATGGTTGGGGGTTCACCACCACATGTGGTACTATATTAAAGGGTTGCAGCATTAGGGAGGTTGAGAACCACTGATTTAGAGGTTTATATTCTATAGCAGATATCCTTAAGAGTATTGCAATAAATCAAACTATGTTGAAAATTCATCTATACCAGTCAGAACAGCCAAGATCAATAAAATAAATGACAGCTCCTGCTGGCAAGGATGTGGAGTAAGGGAACCACTTATCCAATGTTAGTGGGACTTCAGATATGCACAATCACTATGGAAATCAGTGTGATGCTTCCTCAGGAAGCTGGGAATAGATATTCTTCAAAATCCAGCTGTCTTTGGCATAGACCCCAAGGCTGCTTCATCCTACTGCAGGTACATTTGTTCAATCGTGTTCATTGTTGCTCTATTCATAGTAGACAGAAATTGCAAATAGTCTACATATCCATTAGTGGATGAATGGATATAGAAACTGTGGTGTATTTACACAAAAGAATATTATTCGGCAATTAGAAGAAGTGAAATTTGCAGGAAAGTGGATGGAACTAGGAAAAAGAAATCACAGTGGTTGGGTTAACCCAGACCCAGGAAGATAGATGTAGTATGTATTACTTTATTTGAAGATGTTAGCTGTTAAGTAAAAATAGGCCAAAACCTATATAACCACATGGTTAGGTACAGAATGAAGGATTAGTGGGGAGGGATGGAACTCACTAAGAAGAGGAAATAGAACAGATAGTTATGGCTGTATGAAGAGGAACTGGAACTGAAGAATCAAATGGGGAGGGATGAAGGTGTTAGGCAGGGAACATAGGGAGGGGCAGGTAAAACTAAGGCTAATTAAGGGGTCTTCTGGAAACTTAATAAAGTAGAAACGTCCTAAAAAATACACATGTACAAAGGTAATCTGAAGGAAATTATAAAAACAAAGCAAAACAACAACAAAAAAAACCCAGGTGAAATAGAACACCAATTAAACATTCGTTTTCACCAAATGAAGCTTCTAGTATTAGGAATAGGGTTACATCTAATTGATTTGTTAGCCAAAGAAGTCCTTTTCAAACCCTCAAAAAACCTAGTCTATTTCCAAGACTATTTGTTCCTCTCCACAAACAGACAGTAAGGCCCCATTATTGAGTATAACACTGAATATACACAACTCATTAAATGTGGAAAAGTCAAGCTAATACCTACCTAGAGCATTCACCATTACTAACTAGTGTCCATGGTACTGGAAAGTACTCTGCATGCTACCAAAGATAAAAGGAACCAACTCTGGTACAAATTCTTTGATCTACATTGATAACCTGCTCGTAAGATACGCTAGTGCAATAGTGCCACAAAGCTTGTGGGACTGATCAATTAAAATTTGATTGGATTTAAGGGTCACTCCATGAGATGGAACTCTCACCTGACACTACCTGGGTGACAACGATCAAGGTAGGCCATGCACCTAGGGGAAAACCAAACAATACTGTTCTGCTAAACGAACATAGTCACAAAATGACTTCTGACAACATTCTGCTCCATAGATCAGAGCCTTACTCAATATCATCCTAAAAGCTTCCTTCTGCAGTTGGAACAAGTAGAGAAACCCACAGCTGGTATGTGCAGAATCACAGACCTTGAAACCCTCAGTCTAAACACATTCCTCCTCCCCTCAGTGCTCAGGGAACTCTGCGGAAGAGGAAGCAGAGAGATTCTAAGAACCAAGGGGATGAAGGACACCAAGGAAACAAGGTCTATGCACATATGAACTCACAGAGAACACAGGACTCCCAGAGTTTATGTCAGATGATGTGCCAGAGCTGAGAGAAGTGCACACAAGTCCCAGTCACTAACCCAGATGCTTTCTCCAGTTAACCACTCCCAAAAGAAAATTAACTGTCTCTAAAGGAGTCTCACTGGGGATACAAACCACTCTTAGGACAGACCCCATGCGCAGTAGTATACGACCAACACAAAAATGAACTCAATGGCATTTTTTGAGATTCTTTGACACATAATTTTTTTCAGTCATTTTTTTTTCATTTTTTTTTTAAACTTACAAGTCCTTGCGTATATATTATAGCTTCCTGTTTTGTACTTTTATGGGATTCTTGGGTGTAAAGGTGTGTGTCTCTGTCCATATGTGTTTTTTGTGCTTTTTCTTTTTATCTTTTTCTTCTGTTCATTTTTTCTTATTCTGGTTTGTTTTTTTGTTTCAAATTATTTGTTTTTATTTTATGATTATTCCCTAGATTCCTGTTTGTTTTCTAATGAAAGGAAGCAAGGGTGTAGATCTCCATAGAAGGGGAAGGGGCAGTTTTTGGAATGAGTTGAGTTGGGGGAAACAATAATCAGAACGTATTGTATGAAAAAAATATTTCAAAGAAAAATGGCAAATGGCAGAAAAGAAAAAAAAATTTAAATGTGTCTCAGCAGTTGCATGGGGATCCAAATTCCTTTTATTATTTTACTGCAAATGGGACTTCTTGTAAGAAGTTTGTAAATTGTGAGTTTATGCCTGGAAAGTAGAGGAAGGTTGGCTCACTGTTGTGGTTGTATTTTTATTAGAAACATCTCTCTGTAAAGATAATGCTGTCTCACCAGGTTTGGTGGCACATGACTTTAACCCAGCACTCCAGAAGTAGAGGCAGGCAGGTCTTTCTGAGTTTCAGGACAGCCTGGTCCATGTAAAGAGTTCCAGGCCAGCAGGAGCTATACAGTGTGTGTGTGTGTGTGTGTGTGTGTGTGTGTGTGTGTGTGTGTGTGTATTCCGATGTATTAATATTACTATAATCTTATCTGACCTTAGAAGTCATGAAATAACACTCAAAATAAACTGGCATTAATTTACACTAACAAAATACAAGAATGTATGTGTGTGTGTGTATAAAGATTTATCAACATCCATTTTTTATACTGAAATGGGATACTAAAAAATTAAAGGATAGAAAGTCATAACCAGATTTTAAGGGGGAATTGTAATATTTTTTTTTAATTTCATGTTTATGTGTGCTTTGCCTACTTGTATGTCTGTGTACCATATTATACCTGGTTTTTGCATAAGTTAGAAAAGGACGTCAGATTCCTTAGAACTGGAGTTACAGAGGTTGTGAGCTATCATGTGGGTGCTGGAAATTAATCCCAGGTTCTCTGGAAAAACAGCAAATTCTCTTCATCCTCAAATACTACTTTCTTTGTTGCTGTTGTTGTTGTTTTGTTTTGCTTTGCTTTGGTTTGCTTTGCTTTGCTTTGCTTTGCTTTGCTTTGCTTTGCTTTGCTTTGCTTTGCTTTGCTTTGCTTTGCTTTGCTTTTTCAGGATAGGGTTTCTCTATTGTAATTCTGGCTGTCCTAGAACACACTAAATAGAATAGGCTGTCCTTGAACTCACAGAGAGAGATTAACAGGAAGAAAACTAGAACATAAGGCATTTGCCAGGGACATCCCCACTTATAAGCAAAACAAAACTGCGTATTTGGTTGTGTTTGTATATGTACATGTATATTATATATATATATATATATATATATATATATATATACACACACACATATATGTGTATATATCACTAACTTATTTTATATACACAACATTCCATGAGAACTTTGAATCTGAAACAATAGATTCAAATCAGTTAATTATTTTGAACTAAACACAACTAATCAATAAGAGGATACATGTTCTAAAGCTAGAAATTTGTGTCTAGTCCCCAACTGGAAGTTTTATTCTATTTGAGCACTCAGGAGGCAAATACGAAGACCAAGGGCAAGTTGCAGGAGGAAGGTTTTATTTCTTCTTACACTTACAGGTCATATTGCCTTATTGAGGGAAGTCAAGGCAGGACTACCTGCTGTTTAATGCAGAGTACACTCAACCAGGTAATTTACTCACAACCAAGGAAGTACATCATAAGTAATGGATCAAATCTGTGCTCTGCCTTGTTCTCTGGCTCATTCACAGGCTGATGCTTTGCTAGCTGTCTTACATACCCAGTATCACCTAACTTGGGATTGTTGCCACTTATAGGCTAGACCTTCACATAGCATTAAATAATCAAGACAATTCCTCATAATGCCCACAGTTTAATCTGATCTAGGCAATCCCTTAATTGAGGCTTCCCCTTCAGATGAGTGCAGACTGTGTCCAGTTGATTATAAAAGCTAATTATGGGAGATTTTTATATGATTTTTGTCATTGTCCAAAAGCAAAAGACACACAAAAAATATGTAGTTTATTATACATATTAGACATAATGTG
Organism: Cricetomys ansorgei; assembly: GCA_026225945.1. Taxonomy (NCBI): domain Eukaryota; kingdom Metazoa; phylum Chordata; class Mammalia; order Rodentia; family Nesomyidae; genus Cricetomys; species Cricetomys ansorgei. The sequence continues at coordinate 15,109,865 of JAMJFZ010002812.1, forward strand.
TCAGTTACAGGTTTTAGACCAGAAACTTCTCTAGCACACTGCTGTAATGAATACTTTAGGTAATTGTTAGTTATAAAACATGGTATTTATAAACAATTCTTAATGCAGAAAATGTACAATAAAAGTAGTAACCTTTAGGAATTTTCAGCTCCATTATGACATAATAACAACATCATATGCACAGTGCATTTCTGATTAAAAATGTTCATGCATAAATATTTCACATTTGACTCAGCATATGGAGAATTAGCAGATCTTTGTGTGAAGAAGCATGGACTATGGAATCAGATTGACTGGGTTTGAGTTCATCCTGACTCTTAAGATGTATGGTCTTAGGCAAAGTATGTAATTTCTCCTCATCTTTCAAATGAGATTATAGTTATATACATTATTATAAAGTTGAGAATATTACTATTTTTATAGTACCTTCAGTGTCACATAAAATCTCTGTACCTGTTTCAGCAAGCAGTTTTCCTGAAGGGAAGAGATTGTGATCACTACAAGACGTACAGTAGGTATACCTTTAGATTGTAATCATGGAACTTTGAACAAAATTCAACAGAACAAGACAGACAGAAAATAAAAAGAGTACATATTAAGTAAGTCACAATGGACACAAGGTTTTCAACTGAAACTCTAATTGAGTACAAATTATTATTATAATGTTTGAAAAATAAACAACTGTGTTATATTTTTAAAAACACAATAAAATAAAGTTGTATCTTTTTTGAACCAATACAGAATTTTTTAAGGTTAAGACACTCACATATATGGAAATGCTATCCTTTCATGCATGTTCATTGCGCCTAGCTTTTTCCGACCACGGGATAGCTGACATTCTGGGCTGGGTTATTCTTTGTTATTGGACTCACTACTAAGCCTTTTTTTATTCTTACATAGTTTTCTTGTATAGAATATTTACATATCCATCATTAAGTTCAATCCACATTCTGCTATCAGCAAGTACTTATTGACCGAGCTTTCTGTAACCTAGAAAGAGTAAGTCCAGAAGTACAACTGAATATTTAACAGTCTTGTTTTTATCTTGATGTGGAAACAAAAGGCACATGAACTTATTGAGAAGCCTGATAAACCTTTTCCATCATATCAGATTTTAAATCAAGTAAGCATTCACTATTTGCAATGAAGCTTACTTACTACATATGTACTATGTATTTTTAGGCTTCATAAAATTAAAAATTAACTTAAGATATAACAATAATTTATAGTTAATAGTGATATTTTACATGCCCCAAAGGGGCAGTAGTTAAAATATAAAGCAATCATGGGAAGACTTTGATTAAAGAAAGCAGAAAATTAATCAATAAAATTGTGAGTTTGCCACAATGGCAGGAGAGTCCATCTGTACTTAGCAACCTAATACTATCTAACATATGCAACTGTTAAAATTAACTTAGAACTCTACAGTCAATTCTACCATGTTTAAACTACTATTCTAATTTGTCCAATTTATTCTTAAATTGTACTCACTGCCTAATGTAAAATGTTTTTAAATGTACTTTCAGGGGCCCCAGATTTTTAGTTAGTTAGTTAGTTTGTTTGTTTGTTTCTTCTCTCATATAATAATCCCAACACCCTTCTTCTGCTTCCTCCACTCCTCCCAGCTCCCCTCCTCTCCGCTTTTGATCAGATATAACGCCCACCTCCCACAGAACCCGGAACTCTCCCCAGGAAAGAGCATCCCCCACCTCCTACGCCAGAATTACTGCACAAATTGGCATAGAAAGATTGAATAGTGTCAGGCACTATTCCCTACTTCAAGGTTGGACTACACAACCCAGCAAAAGAAGGGTCTCAAGTGCAGGCAAAATGTTCAGAGACACACCCATCCACTCCAGTCTGTATGAGTTCTGCAAAAACACCAAGCCAAGCAACCTCAAGAAATATTGGGCAGGGGGAGGGCAGCCAATTCCATGTCTGCTGTTTCAGGCTCTGTGAGCCTCTAAGAGTGCTGGTCAACTGGCTCCGTGGGGCTTGTTCTCTTAGTGTCCTCGATTCCTCTGGTCCTCAAAATTCCTCTTCTACCTCTTCCATGGGATTTCAAAACTCTGCACTTTTTGGGCCTTGTGCCTCTGCATCTGCTCACTTCAGGTGCTGTAGGGAGCTTCTCTGAAGGGGACTGAGCTAGGCACGATCTACGAGGAGAGGAGTATAACCTTGGAAGTCCTCTCCTGGTTATCCAGTATGTAGTTACTGGTCTGCCCTAGTATCAGTCATTGGTTCCCTCCTTTAGCATGGGGTTCTGTCCTTCTATTGTCTCTGTGGATCTTTCAAGAGCATAGGTCAAAGATTTTGTGGCTGGGAAGGTTTTCCAGAACCACCACTGGAAGCCTTGCGTTGATAGAGGAGATGATCTGTTTAGGCTCCCAATCCTGCATAGATTTTTAGAAGCTTATTTTACTTTGCCCAGGTTGCCAAAGTAAAACACAATGAAATACTGAAATTCATGTTAGTATTACTTCATCACCTGAGTCACAAAAAGGCCCATCTTTTCCTTCTAATCCCATACAAAAGCAAAACTATCAAGTGTTTCCCTTAAATCCTATTCCCAGACACTGCTTCCAGGCAAGTGTTCTTGCTGCTGCTTTCTTAATAGGAGATGCCTTTGTCAGTCAAGTTCCTCATGCTGATCACATTCATTATTCAACAAATTATATTTATCCTAAGTTAGTTTATAGTGGCATAAAATTTGAGCAAATTGTATATCAGGCTTTTTCACAAAATTGATCAATATAGTTTATGGACAAATTACCACGCTGCCTTCTTGAACAGCACAAATAATGAATTAACAATTAAACATAGAAATTTATATGCTAAGTATTTTATTTTATAATCCATAATCCTTTAAAACACTTCATTGTACTTCATCACTTTTTTTTTTAAGTTAGGAGATTTGAGATAGCTACTATAAGAGCATAAGACACACTACGATTTTGGTAACTTGGAAAACCTAAACATGGAAATAAAATTTCAAAGATGAATATAAATTTGCTAATTTGTGGACCCCTAGGGAAACAAAAATAATTTCAGGACTAAATTTTTATTTGTTTTCCATTGCTCAGCTTAGTATCTGTTATATGAAAATAATAGACATTAGCTACAGAAACAAAAAAAGGAAAAGATTTTGAAATAACAGTTTGTAATAAAGTAATATATATATGTGTGTGTATATATATATATATACCCATCATGTATTTTAAAATACTATTTTCTGGAAATCAGACATTTAGTTTTGTTCTTGGAGGGCAAATATGACCTTCCAAAAACATGTTATCAATACTCATTTGACTGAGTATGTTTGTCACAAACCAACTAAGGGACACTCCCAATTCAAACAACATCAAAAACTATAGCAAAGTATATGAAAGTGACAATGTACAGAAGGGTTAGTCATATATTGTATAAAATATTAGCCTATACAGGATGTTAATATGAGACCAAGTACAGGCATGATGAACCTCCAAAGCAACCACAGGATAAATATGTGGTGTTAAAAGAGCTAATGAGATTAAGACCCACATGTTACCAATTTGAGTAATGTGAAAAATTGAGGTAGTCAAAGAATCAGCTATATAACGAGTCCATTAAACCTGAATTAGTGAAATAGTAAACAGTAAGAAAAAAATAAGAAAGCTGGTGAATCCAGGGAGTAAATGAAGGCAAAGGTGGCATGTGTACATATTAGATGAGGAGAAAATAGAGTTTTAAGGAACAACATAGCTGTAATTCAGAAATGTGGGAAGGATATGAAATGAGCACTTAGTTTTAAGACCTGTTTACGAAAATTGACAAAGTGTTCTGACACTTCTATTCTTGTTTGAAGGCTGCGGGATCAAAGTACCTGATTATGTGGGGCTCCATTTAGTTAATGACAGAAAAAATTTATAAAATTTATTTTAAAATTTATAAAATTGGAAAATTTATAAAATTCTAGAAGAAAAAAATTAAAATATTTTAATTCGAATAGAAAAGAAAACTTAAAAATACTTAGAATTTTTTTCTGTACAATGAGTGATTTTATTTTCAATTTGTATCAGAACTGATATGAATTGGTTTTTTTTTCCCAATTTAAAAATAATTTTCCTATCTTATAGAGCTTATACAATCAATGCATCCTGTCTTACCCCCTTCCCCTCCGTCCATGTTAACTAAGATCTAGCACTATAATGAATAGGTTGTAGAGAGAAAGGAACAACTTTGTTCCTGATTTGAGTGGAAATGCTTAAAGTTTGTCTCCATTTAGGTTGGTGTTGGCTCTGGCCGTGCTGTAAACCGTTTCTCTTATTCTGAGTTATGTGCCCAGCATTTCTCGTCTCCCCAAGACTTTTATTATGAAGTTGTGGGTTTGGTCCAAGCACTTCTCTACATGTAATTAGTCAGTCATGTGGGTTTTCCTTCAGTTTACATGGTAGAATATATCCATCAATGGACCTAATTTAACCCTGACTGCGTCTCTGGGGTTAAGCCTCCTTGTTCATGGTGTCACATCTTTTTGATGTCTTCTTGAATTAATTTTGCTGGTATTTTATGAGAATTTTTGTGTCTATGTTTATAAGGGAAATTGGTGTGTAATTCTATTTCTTCATTTGGTTTCTATGTGGTTTAATTATCGGAGTAACTGTAGCTTTGTAAAAAAAAATAGGCAAAGTTCCTTCTGTTCCTATCTTTGTGGAATAATTTGAGGACTATTGGTGATAATTCTGTGAAAATCTAGTAGAATACTATAAAACAAAAAAATCTGTCCCTGTGGGGTTTGTTTGCCTGATTTTGGTTTTTTGTTTTATTTTGTTTTTTGGTGGGAGACATAATTACTGCTTCTGTATCCGTAGGGTAATAGGATATCTTCAGTGTCTGTTGTTATGTCCCCACTTCTGTCTCTAATTTTGTTAATTTGGATATTAATTCTCTGACTTTTAATTTGTCTAAGGGTTTATGCACCATCTTAGTTTCCTCAACTCTTTCTGTTACTGCTTTTTTTGTTGTTGTTGTTTCTGTTTGTTTCTATTTTACTGATTTTAGCCCGGAATTTTATTATTTCTTGGCATCTCTTCCTTTTGGATTTTATTTCTTCTTTTCAGTCTAAAGTTTTCATAAGTTAATAATATGAGATCTTTCCAATATTTTTCTGTAGGCATTTAATGCTATGAACATGCCTCTTAGAACAGCCTTCAGTGTGTCCCACAAATTTGGGTATTTTTCTTTCCATTTACATTCAATTCCAAACATTCTTAATTTATTTTTCTTCATATTGATTTATTTTTTATTCAGTACTGAATTGTTCAACTTCAACTAGTTTGTGAGGTCTTTGGTTTCTGTGTTATTGATGCTATCCAGCTTTAAACCGTGGTGGTCAGATAGGATAGTGGGTATTATTTCAGTTTTCTTGTATCTGTTGAGACATGCTTGTGTTCAAGAATGTGGGCAAATCTGGAGAAAGTTACATGAATTGATTTTGTGTTTGGGTGAAATCTTCTGTAAATGTGTTTTTTTTAATGTAATATGTTTTACATATGTAAATATGTAACCAAATGTTAGGTCCATTTGGTTAGTGATGAAAAAGACCTTAATATAAGTCCAGAAATACTGATTCTGATATAAGAGAAAGTGTGGAATAGTCTTGATCTGATTGGCACAAGAAAAGACTTTACAAACAGATTACTAGTTAGCACAGGCACTATTTCCACTATTTCATAAATGGAACCTTATGAAACTGAAAAACTTCTGTTTGATAAATCATACCATCATTCAGAAAAATTGGCAGGCCAGAATGGGAAATATTTTTTACAACTACTCAGAGCTGATATAAAAATATGTAAAGGACTAATATCAAAAAATATGTAAAGAATTTAAAGAAACTAAACATCAAAAAAACAAACAACCCAGTTAGAATGAGTTACAGATTTAAAAAGAGAATTCTCCAAAGAAGAAACACATATGGCTGAGAAATATTTAAGGAAATGTTCAATACCATTAGTCATAAGGAAAATGCAAATCAAAATTATTTTGAGATTTCATCTTACACCAGTCAGAATGGCCAAGATTATTAAAACAAATAACAGCCTCATGCTAGTGAGGATGTAGAGTAAGTGAACACTCACCCATTGCTCATGGGAGTGCAAACTTATACAGCCACCATGGAAATCAGTGTAGTGATTTCTCAGTAAGATGGGAATCAATCCACCTCACAATCTACCTACACCACTCTTGGGCATATACCCAAAGGACTCTACAAAGTATCCTACTTCGGGGATACTTGCGTAACTAAGTTTATTGCTACTCTATTCACAATAGCCAGAAGTTGGAAATGTGTTATATTTAGATTATATTAGATTATTTATATTATATTATATAATAAATTAGGATAGATTAGATTATGGTATATTACTCAGCTGATAGAAAAATGAAATCATGAAACTTGCATGGAGTTACAAAAAATATCATCATTATTATGGTAATCTAGACCCAAAAAGACAAATATGATATATATACCCTTATTTGTAGATGTTGGCTGTTAAGTCTCTGATAAGCAAGGTGACAACAAATGTTAGGTATAAAATAAGGGAATAGAGAGTGAGAACTGGATCTCCCAAGGAAAGAAATAGAAGTGATATTATGGATGAACAGGTGGGGAACAGTAATAGGAGGATAAAAAGAGAGGAAGCAAAGAAGCAGGTGGGGATGTGGGGGAAGGGAAACCTAAAACTAAGAGGCTTTTGAGGGGTCATATGTAAACCTAATACAGGAGATGTTCCTAAAATATATGCATGTAAGAAGGTGATCTAAATAAAATTGCCAAATAACCAGGGAGATGGAGCCCTGACTGGACATCTCTTTTTATGAGATTAAGCTTCCAGTGCCAGTAATGGGATGCATTGTTATTGGTCATAAGGCTCCAATAAAAACCCCAAATAACCCTGTGAATTGCAAAGGATAGTGGTTGCTCTCCACAAATGGACAGGAAAGGCCAGATGCTTAGGACAACACCCATACAACTAATTGAATATGGTGAAGTCAAGTTGGTGCCTACCTAATGACTTCACCCCTCTGGACCATTGTTCATGGTACTGGAAGTCACTCTACATGCTACCAAAAGGAAAAGATAAACACCAAATGAGCTACAAAATCTATGATCTACAATAATAACTTTCCTGCAAGGTGTACTAGCGCAAGGGTGGTACAAACATTGTGGAAGTAATCTACCAATATTTGGGTTGACTTAAGCCCCACGTCATGAAGTAGAAATTCTCCATAACATGGCTCAGATGGTGAAGTACCTGAGACTAGATAGGTCACATACCTATGGGGAAACCAAATACTACTGTTATGCTAAAGGAACATAGCAAAAAATAAATGAATCCTAGCAACATTCTGCTATACTTATCTATGAGTGTCTTACTCAGCCATCATCAGAGAAGTTTCCTCCTGCAGGAGATGAGGGTAAATACAGAGATACAGAGCTGGACAAAGTACGGGGAGTGTGAGACCTTGGCATATTCAATCCTAAATGGGAAGACTACATCAAATCCACCCCCTTAGGGTTCAGTGAACCCTGTGGTAGAGATGGTGTAAAGATTGTGAGAGCCAAAGGGGATGGAGGACACCAAGAAAAAATGCCCTGTAAATACAGCATTAGCCATTAAATATGAACTCTCACAGACTGTGGTAGCATGCACAGCCTGCCAGGGTGTGCAGAAGTTGGTATTTCAGCACTAAGAGAAGTAGACTCAAGTCCCATCTCTAAACCAGAAATTGTCTGTAAGTGATAACTACTTGCAAATGAAAACTTAATTGTCTCCAAAGGAGTCTCACTGATGATACGAATCACTTTGAAGGATAGAACCCATGCTAAGCAGTAGATGGGCAACAGAAAATAAACTCCATCTTTGGAAATTCTTTGTCTCATGTTTTCTTTGGGAATTTTTCTTCTATTTTATTTTTTTAGCTTATCAGATCGTTTGAGTATATATTATGGTTTCATGTTTTGTGTTTTTATGGGATTCCTGTGTTTGCAAATGTGTGTCTTTTGAATCTATGTGTTGTTGGGTATTTGGTTTTGTTTGTTTCTTTCATACTTTTTTTCTTTTGTTAGTTTTTCCTTTCCTGGTTTGTTTGGTTTGTTTTATCTTATTTATTTTTTTACTATTCTTTAGATGCCGGTTTATTTTTTATTGAGTGACAGAAAGTGTGTGGATTTGGTTGGAAGGGATGATGAGCAGAATATTGGAGGAGGTGGGGTAGGGGAAACTGTAATCAATATATTGTATGAAAAATATATTATCAGTAAATGAAAAATAGAAGGAAGAAAAAAGACCTGCAGAGAGGACAAAAGTTCCTATGAAAATAGAAAGAGACCATTAACACTGCTTATAGCTCATATCCATCTGAGACAAGATCTAGCAGCCCTTTGTAATTAATGTGCCTAATCAGCTTGATGCTGTTTTTCCTAGCATAAAAGATGTATGTAGCCTAACTTTCCTAAAATTATTATTTCTAACATTGTTAATGATTTGTCATCCATCAATTTATTGACAGGCAAAATATTTATTTTCCAGTTTCTGAACAATGGTGAAATTATTTAAAGTGATTAATGCTGTATTATGTTTGTTCTCAGTTTAGATTTGTATCTAACTGCCGCTGTTCTGGAAAGGCTTTTAGTATGTATGCTTCCATAGGAATGTGATCTTTCCTTATTCTTTACATACTACTATGTTGTAGTATGTTTCCTAAAGTGGCTTTCTTTCTTTCTTTTCCTGTTGTATTGGACAAGAAGACTTTAATTTCTTATGTACTTGGTAATGCCCTTGTCTTAGACACATTCATCTTTAACTAAAAATCGGCCTTCTCGGAAGAAATCACACTCCATATATATGATCACTTTTTAGGTCCAAGATTGTCATAAGCGGACCCCTGGACGCTGGCTTGAAACACAAAGCATCCCACCTTTTGAAAAGATCCGTTTCTGCTCTAGTCTTAATGGACAAAGTATGGACAAGGTCAGATAGCCCGAAGCTGCTCAGTTCTGAGAAACTGCCCTTCCAACTAACACAACCCTATTGCTTCCTCATTCCAGTTTCCACCCTTTACACAGGAAGCCCTAGAGAAATCTCACAGTATTTCCTTATAGCTCTGAGGCCCGTGACACTAAGATTTCTTAATTCACTGGATAGACCAGTTTACCTGAATTACCTCAGATACCTGCTTATGCATCCCCCGCTCTTCTCCCCACTTCTAAAATTGTATAAATACTGGTACTATGTGTTCAATAAATCAAAGGCCTGACCGGACAGATTGTCTGCCTTTCACTCCTCGCGCCCCTGCTCATATTCCATTCCCACGCCTTCTCCTGGTGTTTCGGTTGAAGATCCCGCAGGCCGGGATATAAGATATTATTTGTTTCTGAACTGAATTTTTCCTCCATAGAGTTTTATTCAGTTTGCTCATAATGTTTATTTATTCATAATGTTTTCAAAGAGAAATACTGGGCTATAAAACTTGCAGAGAATCATCACACCATTCCTTTCTCAGGAGACCTCAGACTTCAAGTTCCTCAAGGAATCCTGAAATTCTGTAAAAATCAAAATCTTCAAACACTCTTTCACATCAGTTTTCAAAGATAAAAATTCTAGAATTCCTTTGTCAATATAGTCTAGACTTAAAGTATTCTACAAATGTACTCACAAAATGGATTTCATTATTCTTACCAGCAATTGAAATTTTAAAATATTATTGGGGACTGAAAAGATACTTCAGCAATTAAGAACACTGTTGCTCTTTCAGAACACCAGGGTTCAGTTCCCAGAACTCACATGGCAGATCACAACCATCTATAACTCCCAGTTACAAGGAATCTGACTTATTCTTTTGGCATGTGTGGGCACTAGGCATTCCTGAATTCTATAGCTGGATATCTGAGCAAAACAATTACACTTAAAGTTTTTAAATGATATTTCTATTAAATCCTAATTGAATTTTAAGATGATTACTTATATCAAAACCATACACACAGAGACAAATACATAGAGAGAGAGAGAGAGAGAGAGAGAGCACGAGAGAGAGAAGAGAGAACAAGAGCACTAACCTATTCTCTTTGTAAATTTCTCATTAGGGGATGTGTTTGTCAATGGACATCTTTGAACTCAAAATGTGGATCTCAGTTAACTATAGTTTGAGAAGCTTATACTAATTTAAGGGATGGCTGTTTCTTATGAAAACAATCAACCTAATTACAGAAGGTCCTGGTATTTGTACATGGTTCTGTAAAGTAATCAGATTCATTGATCAATGTTTCAAAATACCTGGAAACAGTGTGTGTGTGTGTTAATGTTATGGATGTATGAAGAGATAGCATGCATGCATCTGTATATGTATGTGCATGCATATATAATAAGTAGAAACTAAGTACAAGAGTATATGCTATCAAATCTACACGTTTTTCTTTTCTCAGGGATAATACTATAGGAAGCACTACTAAAGAAGGCTTAAACACCCATGTCTCTTCAATGCCAGAGCAACTGTTCACAAAATAGTATATCATTGATCTATTAATCATTTATCTCATTTAATATTAATAAAATTAATCATCTAGAATATTCAAATAACATTAACAAAGGCAATACAATTTTTCCATTTAATACTCACAGATTTTGGAATTGAGGATTATAAATTCTATTAATACAGCTTTCAGCATCAGTCAATGTTCCAAGTAATCTGCATTTAAATATCCTGACTAGTTATAAGAAATACTCCTTAATATTTGTAGATCAAATATCTAGCGGATACTTTCTGTCAGCTTCATCTTAAAGACACTTCATGGAATTAAAATTATTTGTATTTCTACCCGTGCTTGATCCATGGACTTAATACTGTAATTTTCCTTATGAGCTTATTGATTTTGGCAACCCTATGGTTCATCTTTATTCTTCAGAAGAAATATTCAGATAATTTAAACAAAATTCACAATTTAAGTATCTTGTGAATTTTTGGCCCAAGTCTACTTTTGAGAGCTTGTTTGGAGGTCCTAACAGGTAAGCACAGGTACTTATATACCCTTGACTAGAAACTGGTCCTCTTCTATTGGGAAAGGTCATCCTCTTCTACCAAATTCACAGCTTAGGGAGAGACACAGCTGGAATATAAGGGAGGAAGAGACATCTGCCTAGCTGTTGCTTGAACCCATTCCCAGGACCCTTGAGGGCAAGGGTGAGCTGGCACAGAACCCACAACACAGGCTCTGGGAGTCTGGTAAGTGGCAAAAGCAGACTCATTTATTTCAGGTAGAGGGACCCTCTGCCCAGCCCAGCCCAGTGTCCCATTGACTCCCAGACTGCAGGCTGCTGCTGTGGCTCTTCTGCATTGCCTTGTTTCTCCTCACCCAACATCAGTCTCTGGGCATGTCTGAGCATGTCTGGGCAGGTCTCAGGCCTGCTCTATGTGGAGGCCCAACCCTGCATGCATGCTATTTAGTAACAGGCCTTGTTCTGAACAGTGGCAGGCCTAGTTCCTCCTGTACCTAACCAGCTAGAACAGCCAAGTCAACCCTGGCGATCAGTGGGGTAACAAATACTGCAGCCAGATCGCCCTCACATCTGATCCAAGTCTACTCTTAATATTTAAATATAGTATCACAAAGAATGTGTCTAATATTACAGTTTGAATATTTTTAAAATCTAAAAATAAGAAAATATTACAACTCATAGTTAGAAACTAGTTCATCGGATATGAACTTTATCTTGTACAATTATTTTTATTCAATCATACTAAGCACAGAAAATAAACATTAATTTTCCTTCTCTAAACACATAATTTTCCTTAGATCTCTATATCTTATTGGCTAAATAGTTATTAGGCTTTTAAAATAAGTATTAAGTAGATATTCTTAGGGGTTAAGATTGTGTTTATAATTAACCTTTGAAATTAGCTATAATTAATATGCAAAAACAGATTTGTTATTCTAAATCTATGGAAAATATTTTTGCTTATACGACTTTCATCATGAACATGGTGATAATTATACTATAATTACTAGTTAGCTAAACATTTATGTGCATATGATTACACCGAAATTTTAGCTAAAGTTATGGAAGGGTATTTTGAGGCAATTAGATATTTTCACTAAGTCTATGTTGTATATTTATATAGTTTTCTGCATGAAAATTACCACATAAATACTTATATTTATAAAAAATGTATTTAGGGTAAACTATGTAACCCATATAAAGCATATTATATGACTTAAGGTAATTTAGATAATACATTTAAAATTTAAAAAATACTTCTCTCTGAAATTGGGCTTTAAGAACTGTTTTGCTTTTGATAACTTCTTATTGGCTTCTTGTTTAACCCTTTCTATCCTTAGAAAAGCCTAATTTTCTTAAATTAAATTAAAATTAAAAAATATTGTCCTGGGACAGAACTAGCTCAGTGGTTAAGAGCACTTCTTATTATTGTAGAAAACCTGGGTTCAGTTCCCAGCACCTACATCAGATGGCTAGTAACTACCACAATTCCAGTTCCAGAGGATCTGACACCCTCTTTGGACTCTGAGTACCTACACAAACACATATACATTAAATAAATAAATAAATAAATAAATAAATTATAATATATATTTGTTAAAACATATATAGCTTAATAATTTTGAAATTATTTAATACATAAGAGGTTCCTATACCATTTTTTAAATTAATAAAATATGTATCTAGAGAATAGAAGCAAACACTCCAATCAAGAGAAATTTCAGAAACAGGAAAAAAAAAATCATGTATATACCATACTAACTTTTTTAAACTGCAAGATGCTTCCTAGGGGAGCAGCTGTGTACTTACCTGCCATCCCTGTTTAAATTTGGTTGTCTTATTAGAGTAACACTTGGAATGTGTCATGGTATATCTAGGCAGTCTTTACATTTTGGCATGCTGTAGAATGCCTTGCATATCTCTCAGTCTCTTCTTCCAGCTTCGTGTCTCTGTAGAGTTCAGTTCCTGACTTAGCAGCCTCCTCTCTAGTCCTTCACTTAACTTTTTGCTATTTCTGAGTCCTTTGGCTAGAGTTGTCTTTTCAACTCTTGTTATGACTGGGTCAGTTCCACATTCCCTGTAATATCAAAATTCTCTCAACTCTATTATATTCCTCTGTCCTTCACTTAAATGTATCATAATTTATGTTTCAGTCTCTGCCTTTTAGGACTATCTGGAGAAAACATAAAGTAGAGTAAGCATGCAATAAATAAACATTTGATCAATGAACAATAAACAGAAAATAGCTACAAAAAAGAAAAAAGGTTCCACAGTGCTTTTTTGACAAATGCTACTTTTGATACCTTGGAGAGTCACAATACAAATTAGCATACTAAAGGCTCTGCATATTTTGAGATAAAGAAACCTACTTTATTTTGTTTGACTCAGAGTTTCCCCAAGATTTTTAAATATGAAACTGTTCTGTTTTGTTTTATAAATAGTGGCAGCATATTTCTCTTAGCTATTGTTCTTTGGCACACATTAGCTTTTTAATAAAAATTTCATTGAGATTTTAATAGTAAAAATATTACTTGAATGAACATTCTAATCAGTATTTGCAAAGAAAAGTTTAAGGTACTGAGAGGGTCAAATACATTTTCTAAGTGAATTGACTTGAGTTTGAAAAGGAAAGGCATTCTGCCATTAGCTTTCTCGCCTGTGGTTGACAGTTGATGGAATAGCACATCGGGTAATGTTTTCCTTTTGCTTTCTAAATTTGTATTAAGCCCATAGCAATTCTGCAGCAAATTTAATGATGTTGTGGGAAAAATGTCTAATATAAAATATTTTATTATAAAAATACCAAGCATTAAGGCTATACTATATCTGGCTCTATATTTGACAGCACAGAAGAAAAGTACTACAGCTGTAAGGAAGAACGTAGGAAGAAATGAAAGTCTAGACCTGACCTGCATGGGCATGAGTCCCCAGTGCTTGGCTCTACGGGATGTTTATATTGTATTTCATGTTTGACAAATCATAGTTTTTCATGTTTCAAGTTCGGGGGACGTTTAGCCTGTTCGGGCATAATGGATTAAGTTACACAGTCTCTTGTCATTCCAGAAATGATATGTTAAAATAAATGTGCTGTAGTTCTTTCACGAATGTTTCCAGTTTCTAATACAAAGAATAGGTCTGACTTCAAAGGATGTGAAAATCTTTTTCCTGGTGACATTTCTAAGCATTATTCTTATTTATAAAGATATTGAGTAATAAGCTCAATTTAAAAATATTATCATTTCAAAAATAAATTATAAGTGAAAAAGCTTTCTTGTAGGAACTGGACATCCTGTCATGTTCTTAGCAGCTACTAATTTTCAAGACAAAAATATTTTTAAAAACACTTGATATCTAACTAATCCAGCCTCTTAGATATGTGAACTATTATTATCTTTAGAAAGTATATTTCCAGGTGATCAATGAGACATGGCTCATTGATTAACAGTTTTTGTTGCTCTTGCAAAGGACTCAGGTTTTGGTTCCAGTAACTAGATGGCAACCCATAACTGCCTCTAACCCTAATTCTGTGAGATGTAACATCTCCTTCTGGCCTCTGAGGTTTCCTGTATGTATATGGTATATATATATATATTCACATACACTTACACACACACACACACACAAACACACCATGGGGGAGGGAGAGAGAGATAAAGAGAGAAAGAGAGACAGATAGAGGAGAGAGAGATTTTAAGAACACACTCAAAGTATATTTACAAATAAGATTGAAATGTTGTTTAAAAAATTGGTAGTTGAAATCAAATAAAATATATAATGATCAAGTAGAGGAATATAAATGGAGATAAGGGGTGTTTCACAACTTTTCTTTCTAATTGAAATGATATGTCCTGGAGGGATCCGAGAGATTCATAAGAATCAGGAATGTCAGTAAAATGATAAGGCACAGAAAGCTCATTAGATTTAAAAGGTTTATGAGACACTTCCCCTAAGATTGCATAAGTTGTAAACAATAGTTGCATCAGAAGATAATTTTGGGTGAAGCCTTCTGAAAATTGACATGATCGTGACCATTTCAAGGATGTTAATGCCTCAGATCCATGTCGCAAGGCTTTCAATTGGGCCAGGATCAGAGGACTGGAAAGCTTTCACCTAGTCCAAGTATGGATGTTGAGCAATTGTTGTATTTTAGCTAAAACCATTGTACATAGAAAGTATCAAATGCAACTTTGTCATCTCAGATATTGAATGCAGAGACTATCACTCTCAGCTTCCTCTTCCTGGATGAGGGCAACATGAGACTACTTCCCTACATAGACCTACTGAGATTAGCTAACCCTCCTCTGGATTTCCTGGCTGCTGCTTTTGTGTTTCCAACAGAGAACATGACCCACCAAACCCAGGTGTATTTGTGTCTGTCTTTTCTTCATTCCCTGTTGCTTTAGTTTGCATCAATCCCTATGCTGTGCAGGATGCAGCAGTCAATATTTCAAACTTAGTAAAGTTATATTTATTTTTCTATAAAACTTGAATGATGTCTCCAATTCTAGACATATTGCAATATATTAATGAATTTCTTAATGGATTAGATCTTCCAATTCTAGGTATATTTCCATATATTAATGGTAGTGACCTTTCATAAGTCATAGCTTATTTAAAGTATTTATCTCTGGGTAAATATTTTCCTATTTTATCTCTCTTTCTCAAGAACTTTCTGTGATAGTTATTATATGTATACTTGATAGATGCATAGGATTTCCAGACTTTTGATAGAATTCTTCTGTGTATCTACGAGGGTGTTTCTGAATGAGATTGACGTTTCAGTCACTAGTGTAAAGCACGTGGCCCCTGGATACCTGTATTCACCTTACTCATGCTGCGCAGGGTGGCGCGAGGAAAATTTCTCTAAAAGCTCATTTAAAAATAGTTTTCTCCTCATCCTCCTCAGATTTTCCACACCATATTCATACTAATGGATGATCTAATATTAAATAACTTAAAAAACAAGTTTAACGAAACACCTGATCTCATTTTTTAGATAAAAAACAAGAGCATGCAAATAATGATGTGACTTTACTCACGTTGAGTAGGGTTGGATAAGCCACATAGGAGAGAACAATCATTATCTCTTCTCTATCCTTGATATCATGCACAAGCTTACACACTCTGTGACATGATACTGAATTCTTCACATTTGTGGGAATTCAGTGTGGATTCGATGTTTATAATTTAATTTCGTAATGGTTTATTATTGACCATGTTTTCATTAGAAGCCAGCTATAGATTTAGCCCCAAATGTCTTCCCTGCAGAGTTTCTAATAACTTTGCAGAAATCCATCTGCTGTATATCATTTTGAGGATCTACACTAAGTTGCGGTGGCCTTATTGAACGTTATATTTTAATATCTTTTCATTCTGTAGAAAAAGATCTTATCATCAAGCTTAACACACAGTATTAAGTGTATCTCTAAAGGATCTCCACAATTTAAGTGTCTGGATCAGCTTCTCTTTTCAAAGTATCTCCATGTAGATTTAGAATTAACTCACTTTCCTCTTCATCTTCTAATTTCAATACCAAACATTCTTCATGGAGGGTTGTATGTACTGTTTGCACAATATATGAGGTGGATGTGACCATGGTTGCCTCTGCAGGTTAGTTAGTCTTATGTCAGCTTGACACACAAACTAGAAGGAGGGAGCCTTAATTGAGAAAATGGCTCCATAAGATCCAGTTGTAAGGCATTTTCTTAATTAGTAATTGCTGAGTGATAGGCCAGCCCATTGATGGTGGTTCTATTCCTGGGCTGGTGGTCCTGGGTTCTATATGAGTATAGGCTGAGGAAACCAAGGGAAGCAATCCAGTAAACAGCACCTCTTCAAAGCCTCTGCATCAGCTCCTGCCTCTGGGTTCCAGCCCTGTTTAGGTTCCTGTCCTGGCTTCCTTCAATGATGAACTACATGTGGAAATGTAAGAGAAATAAACCCTTTCCTCCTCAACTTTCTTTTGGAGATGTTTTCTTATAGCAATAGGAACTCTAACTAAGACAAGTTGGTACCAGTGTAGGGAAGTATTTCTATGACAGACCTGACCATATTTTGCAGAATGTTGTATAGGGACCTTGGAACTTTGGGCAAGAAAAGCCATTGAATGTTGAGATTTCAGTGGGATGTTCTGTGGGAGTTTGGAAGATAAGAATGTTGAGAGCAGTGCAGAAGATGGAGGCCCAGCTTGTGAAGTTGCAGAGGGAAGCAGACTCTACTGGGATTTTTGTGTGAAGAATCTATAGTTCTGATAAGCTGGGGCTGAGGTATCAAGCTGTTATTAACAAGATACTAGAAGTACTAACAGGGAACCTTTACTTTGTTGGGAAACCTTTATTTGATGCTGGTCAGCTGGAGCTGAGAATTTAGTAGTGATTGAGAAGAGACTAGTATATTGAGGTAAAATCTTTTGGGAAGTGTTTCCTGAGTGTCAGCGGAGAGAAGCTGTGTTCCAGAGGCAGTCAAGGTTGTACCTAGTGTTAGCTGGAATGGTAATGTGTAAGAGTCATCCAGGTCTACTGGCTTTGAAGGCATGAAGGGGTCATGGAGAAAAGCTGTGGTTTGGCACTGTAAAATGCCAGGAGATCCCATTGGTGATTATGTAGTCCAGTTACAGCAAGGGGTCCCAGAAATTTTGGAGATGCCAGTACTATGCAATGACCATCAAGAATAGCATCAGCAGTAGATTGGATCCAGCTGAAGCCTAGAGACATGCTGTGGGTGCTGCAGAGGATGAAACTGGAGAAGTGACCCAAGGCCACTAGAGGAGTCAAAAAGACCATGAATAGATCCCAGACATTAGACAGTTGGAGTTTGGTTTGGCTTTGATCTGATTATGACTGTGCCCTGATTTTTCCCTCTTGAAGTAAAAAAGTATTTGATTTATTTTTATTTTACTGAAGCCCACAGTTGTGATACTTTGAATTTTAAAAGACTTTGGATGCAAAAAGTTATTGATTATTTTTAAAAGACTAAAATTTTAATGTGTTTGAATTTATAAAGAATGTGATACTTTCAAAATTATGATTTTAATGTGAGATCTTTGAAATGAATAAGAAGGAAAGGGGATGGCTTAGTGATGTGTTTATGAGTCAAGATGACAAGAGGTCAGTTGTGCTGGCTAATCTTATGTCAATTTGACACACAAACTAGAATTATCTGAAAGAAGGGTACCTTAACTGAAAAAAATGTCTTCACAAGGTCCAGCTGTAAGACATTTTCTTAATTAGTAATTGGTGGGGAGGACCCAGACCATTGCGGGTGATTCCATCCTTCATCTGATGGTCCTGGACTCTATGTCTGGCTTCCATGGCTTGCTCAGCTTGATTTGTTATAGAACCCAGGACTACCCCCCGCCAGAAAAAGCCCTACCCACAATGGAATGTAACCTCCCACGTCAATCGCTAATTAAGAAAATGCCCTACAGATTGGCCTGTAGCCCAATCTTAACGGAGGCATATTCTCAACTGAGGTTTCCTTCTTTCTGATGACTCTAGATTGCGGAAAGGTGACATAAAACTAGCCAGCAAACTATGCATCTGACCAAAGATTAATATAAAAATAAAGAGCATAAAATACTCTATAGAGAAAAGTGTATATATAGTACATGTTTATTTTAGTAATATTCACAAGTGTGAAGAAATACAAGCAAATTAAGTGTCCAAGCGCTAATGATCTATAAATAAAATACAATGAATATGCGTATATTCATTAAAAACAGTGAGATCTTATCAATGATAGCATGGATGGAGCTGAGGATCACTACGTTGAGTAAAATGAGCCAGGCACTGAAACACAATTAATACTCACTCTTACTCAGATTGCAGGACATGAATAAGCGATGTCATGAAGGTTGGGATTAGTGCATAACCTTACTTATGCTGTAGAACATGAGAAGTTGATATCATGAAGAGATGCTGAGCAGAGTTGAGGTTGAGATGAGTGGAGAGCCGTGAATATTAACTTAGAAACAAATAAAGTAAGAAGATCCAGCGTGCTATCATAAATCCAGACCACAGTCCTTCAAAAATCTAGGATTAAAATCTTTTCAAAATTTGAAAGTTGTCATCACATAAAGGAATGTTTATGAAGATAAATAATTAACTTGATACCAATATTGTCCAAGACATACATGTGTAGCAGCGTCAAATTGTAACATTATGAATATTTGCCTTGTTATTGGGCATTGGTTAAAATTGAATTTAATAAAAATATAAAAAAATACAGAATAATATAAAATAATACAATAAATAATGCCTTGTTATATTTAGTTGATTCATTAAATGTCTATTGCCTAACTTCATAAGAGACTCTTATCTCTCAAGATGTCTGCAAGTCGTTTTAGATATTTTTATGAATTATTTACCTTTTACTGTCTAAATTAAACCAATTTGTCAGCACCCCTAGATATAATATATTAGCATTACATTTTGCACTTATATATTGCACACAGCCATGGCTTCATAATTATTATGTTCGATATCAAAAGGTAATATATTAATAATTCCTTACTTGACTATTTTGTCTAAGCTAAGCAATGTATCTATACACTTAAAAAAAATCACTAGAAGTATCTAGGATAGAATGGCTTTTAGAATGGCTTTGACTTTCTTGGGATTGCTGGAGAAAAATAAAAATAAAAGGTTTTCATGATACACAGAGGTCAGTGATAGGGCAGAACAAATATAGAACTCAGAGATCTGTGTACTAAGATCAGATAGCAGGGGTGGGAGGGTGGGGGTGGAGAGTAGATCTATGGGAGAAGGTAGATGGGGGAAGCTATTGGAGTGGAGGGAGGGCAGAGGAATGTTGGGAAACATAAACAAAACAAATTTTAAAGGATCAGAATGCTGGCATTTAGAGCTCCTTCCTGTACATCAGTAATTTCCTTGTAGTGATGTTAGGACTGTGCTATTATTTTCTTATTAGTAATTGAAGAGCAACAATAGCTTGTTATACTCAATTTGAAAACTTGAAAAGTCAATATTATAATAACACATAAGCTCCAAAATGTTTTCCTGACGCAAAATAAATGCTCAATAAAAACTGCTATTATTATCCTTTAAATGCATGGGAAATAATGTATCACAGGCTATTCTTTCAAAACTATGTATCTAAGTACTGAGTAATTTCTTATGAGACTCATGGATGTAAGCCTAGCTCCTTTTGCATTGTTTCCTCTGTAGTTATTCAGAAATGCATTTCCTTTAAGCAAGTTCTAATGGCTGTCACTATGATTTAAAGCTTTCTACAGAATCTCTCACACAGGGCATGGCTGCCTAAATTACTTTGGACCTAATTTTAGATAAACTGCCATAGCAAGTGTTGAATATATGCATGAGTAAGCAAAGTAAAGCAAAACAGATATTTAACATTTGTGACTGGTGTTATCTTTCTGAAGTGTTTGAATAGAAGTAGTTTACCTTGGTTAATTAGGTTCCCCCCACAACAGAAATTCATGTTCAGAAACATTACATTACATTCATCATCTCTCTAAAAGGCTTGTCACTGAGTTACCAAAGGACCAAGAGAAAGAAGAGAGAGACAAAGAGACAGAGACAGAGTCAGAGATAGTTTGAGAATTTTTAAATCGATATAGTTTAGTTCTGAAACATCATCTCATCTTTTAGCTCGAAACTATCAAATCATGAGGTGAACCAAACCAAGGGTAGCTTTTAAGAGAAAAGCCCCACAACCTTTGTGACATTGTGTTAGTAACTTATATTCTATGGTGTGTTATACAATTCTCACTGTATGCATTGGTTTGAACTAGATGAATGTTTTCAAGAATAATATGAATCCTACACAATTTTTGACAAGGTGAAAGGTGGAAGCAATGACACCTCTCTCCAAGCTGTAGCTGAATTTTTTTAATTTAATATTTTTTTGAGAATTCCATGCAAGAGTACTGTATTCAAAAACCTTTCTCCCCTTAAGTCTTTGCATACAAAACTTCCCTTCTGTCTAAAACTTATTTTCTAATATAAGTACACAGTCACACACACACACACACACACACACATGTGCGCGCACACACACACCCTACTGAGTCCATTGAATGCTGCTCATATAAACATATGTTTATGTAGACTTGGAACTGGATGACCTATCAGGGGACTTGTCCCTGAAGAAAATTGACTCTTCCTTCCTTTGCATTCAGCTGTTACCTGTAGCTGTTCATCTAATGGTTAAGTCCTTGTTAAATGTCCACATCCATATTGGGGTGTAAACTGGTGTTGTCATTATGCAGGTCTTGTTTACATAATTTCGTTGTTGAAATCTCACAGATGCAGCTTTCCAGTCATGTCTAGAAGACACTACAGCTCTAGGGGCACCCTGGTCCTCTGGTTCTTAGACTCTGTCTGTCCTCTTCATAATTTTTCATGAAGCATGAGTTAAGGTTTTGCATTTTAGATGTATCGATTGGAGTAGGGTATCCATGGTCAGTTGTTCTCTACCTTTTGAAAAGTTCTGGATTTATGTAATAGAATCCATTTGATGCAGAAGGAATTTCCTTTGATGATGGTTTGGAAGGAACAGTTATCTGTGAGTATAAAAAGCAAGCTATTTTCACTCCCCTTTTACCAATAAGGAAATAATATCACAGAGGGATTAACTAATATACTGTTTAACCTAATAGTATCATGTAGAAACTTAGCGATGACCAGGGACTTTAAATGCCAACATTCTGATTTTAGCACACCCTTTGGACAGAGGGCTCAGAGGACTATACCTGGAAGTGACTAGAAAGTCTCCTTCTGGAGCATTAGCTCTCATAGTATGTGAAGGTTTTATACAAGCTGCCATGGGATGAAAGCATTCAATGGGCCTCCTAGTTGTAAAGACTATAACCTACAACACTAGCATTGCAAAATATCATCAATGATGCAACAGTGGTACTTATAACTTGGGGGTAACAAACAACTAATTGAAATTAAGACCCACTCAATAGGAAGAAATTCATGCCCACTACTACAACATTAGCCAACTACCCATACATAGCTAGAGGGATCATATACCTTTACTACTGACATTTTTAAAAAACCAATATGATTCTTAACTGCTCTTAGATTTTAAATGGAACAGGATGTATAATAGCAATGAACGCATGGGTTGCACATATGGAGAAAATTTTGTCACCACCTCCACTGTCTTCTCTCTGGCAAAGTAAACAATATGCACAAAGGTCTTGCAGAATCATTGCCAAATTCATTATAAAGTAGTATTATTTTAGCAGAATTATTCTCACAATTACTGAATATTTAAGTTACCGTTAATTAGCACACAGGAACAATTCCATCTTCGCCCTTACGCATTTGCTTAAGGCAAGTGTAGCAGAAGACTCACTTTGCCCTTAAAACTTCTCTCTAAGACCCAATATTGCAAGTAGTCTTACTAAACTGAATACAAACTTTATGCAAAATGACCACAAGATTAAATCAATAAAGTATCCAAATGCTAAATGAGATCAAAGAAAAGAGCAAAGGAAAACAGACAAATCAATAAAGTGATAAAAAATGATTAAATGTGAACATTAGTATTATCAGTCATCAGCTTCATCTCCCTTTCAAAATGTCAGGATGAAAGCTGAGCATTTAAAAAATGAAAATAGATTATTTATTAATTAAAATAGCATAGTTCTCATCTGGAAAATTGAATACTTTCAGTTTCATGCTGTCCTCATAATTACAAAACAGCCTTATTGATAGCTGGATCATTAAAATACTCCCTAGGACTGTGAAGCTTATATTCAATCACTGGAACGTTAGTTTATTTTTAGACCCAGTGAAGGTTTTCCTGTTGTTGTTGTTGTTGTTGTTGATATTGTAGTTTCACATACAGTTGGGGAAATATATTGAACCTTTGGATTTTCAATACCCATAAATACATTAGTGTATTTGCTAATGAACGTAACTTGCTCTACTATTAAGACACATAAGGAAAATGTTTTTAAGAAGTAAAAATGAAACTTCAAATCTGGATCTTCTGGCTTTGAACCAGGCAGCCTCCCTGGTTATGTTAAACTATAATGCCAATGGTTCTGATTAGTTGAGCCAATTTGAAAGGAGGCTCTTGCCAACAGCGCTTACGGTTTACCAAGTTTATAATTGCTCTACTTTGGCATCCACTCTTTTCCTCTAGGCCACATGACTGACTATGTGGCTTTAACAGATGGACTACAGATTTTCCATGTATGCATGGAAATAAGATTCTTCCAAGGTATTCTTTAATTCTAATTTCTGAGTTCTCACCTTATACTTCATTTTCCCCAATTCTCCGTTCATCTCCCAATATTTTAAGAATCAAAACATTGAGATGTATTCTCCTATCCCAACACAACAGCCTGCGTCTGGGCACAGTTGACTATTATTGACAGGACCCACCACATGGGTCACTGGGGTAGGATTCACATTGTCAGTCTTGGCATAGTGGTTTTACTACTGTATTAATTGTGTTTTTTGTTACTGAAATAAAATACCTTGACAAAAAGTAGCTCAGGAGAGAAAGGGTTTATTTTGGCTTACAGTCTCAAGGATAATGTCCATTACAGCAGGAAAGACTTAGCAACACAGAGGTTTGATGGTGGAAAGAGACTGATCATATTCCATCTGTACTCAGGGAACAGAAAAGGCCATGGGAGGCATTACAATGGGCAGTTAAGGCAGGATGTCACATCCAGACTGATCACATTGTGTCCGTAGTCAAGAAACAGAAAGACAATAGAATGTAGGGTCATTCTGTAAACCTCCACCCCAGGCCCTTCCCAGTGGTACATTTCCTCCAGCAAAACCCTACCTCCTAAAGGTTCCTTAGCTTTCAAAACCACACAGAAAGCTATGGACCAATGGAGCCTTTAGGAAACATTTATACTAAACCTAAAATACTTGATGAACCATCTTCCTTACCCTCAACTTCAATCTTTACAAAAGAGTATCTGTGTTTATTTACAAATTAAAAATTAGCACTAACAGTGCTGTTCAATATAGTACCTTCAGAAACTTTCTAAAGCTATTACTGTTGAAAAACAAAAGCTTTGAGCCAAGCGGTGATGGTGTACTCCTTTAATAACAGCACTCAGGAGGCAGAGGCAGGAGGATCTCTGTGAGCTCCAGGCCAGCCTCCTGGTCTACAGAGTGAGTTCCAGGACAGCCAGAGTAACAACAAAGAAACCTCATCTCAAAAAATACCAAAAAACAAACAAACAAAAACATAAAAGCTTTGTTTTCTCAACATCATTTGTTAAAGATGCTTTTTTCCTTCCTGTATGTATTTTTGGCATCATTGTTGAAAATCAGGTAACTACAATTGTCTGAACTTAAAACTGAATTTTGTATTTGTTTCCCTTGATGCCTCAGCTGGCACACAAATCACTCCAAATGGATCAATACAAAACATGAAAATCTGAAGCTGCTAGATGAACAGGTCAGAATCACAATAAAAATGTAGTCAGTCTGGCAATGGTGACACATGCCTTTAATCCCAGCACTTGGGAGGCAGAGGCAGGCAGATCTTTGTGAGTTCAAGGCCAGCCTGTTCTACAAAGTCAGTTCCAGGACAGCCAGAGTTACAACAGAGAAACTCTGTCTTGAAAAACAAAAACAAACAAACAAACAAAAAACCATGTAGTCAAAGTTAGGGACATTCAGAATAGGAAATTAACAAGAACTGATAAATGGAACCTACTGAATTTAAAAAGCCTCTGCACCTCAGTGTAGTGAAGCAAAAGCTCACAGATTAGGAAAAAAAAATCTCCTCCAATTATACATCCAATAGAAGATCAATAGAAGGTCAAAAAGCAATTCTCAAGAAAA
Source organism: Cricetomys ansorgei (assembly GCA_026225945.1). Lineage (NCBI taxonomy): Eukaryota > Metazoa > Chordata > Mammalia > Rodentia > Nesomyidae > Cricetomys > Cricetomys ansorgei. The sequence continues at coordinate 15,134,712 of JAMJFZ010002812.1, forward strand.
CAAATGAATGAATCAAAAATTCGGCAATGCAAATTAACAATACTATGTGATTTCCTTGCAAAATGAGTAAGATTAAGAAAACGAATAGCAACAAATCCTGTTTTATATGTGGAAAAAGAAGATCATTTTATTCACTGTTTGTAAGAGTGACACCTGATACAGATATTATGGAAATAGGAATGAATTTTTCTAAAAAATTAGAAACAGATCTACTGTATGACCCCAGATTTAGTATTCCTAAGATAGATACTCAAAATCTCCATATCATACTACAGAGACAGGGTTCATGCACATTCATTGTCACTCTACACAATAGCTAAGAAACAGAAACCGACTAGATGTGTATTAATCAATGAATGGATAGTGATAATCTAGTACCTAAACACTGTGGGATTTTATTTAGCTCTTAAGAAAGCAGAAATCATAAAATGTATAGTTAAAAAAGACGGGGCTGATATTGATACTACTGACTGAGGGAAACCAGACTCAGGGAGGCAAATAGAACATTTTCTCTGATATGTTGACCCTAGCATCACACATGTGAGACTTGTGAGTTTAACTGGGAGTACCTGTTGAAATAAGAAAACTTAAATGGGAACATTGCAGGAAAGGAGTTAGAACTTAATGGAGAATAATAATAATATATAACTGGTATGAGAAGGGAAAGGAGAATAATGGTAGAGAGGTTTAAGTGGAGAGCAGGATAAGAGGATAGGGCAGATGGCATGCTTGTGGAAATAACTGCTCTAAGAACATTTACCCTAGTTTGATTAATGTTAATCTAATACATAGATGGATAAGCCATAGGTTTAAAAGAAAAAAGGAATCTGCTGCCATGTGTTATGTTAAATAGCTCATTTCAATTTCAGTCAGTAAAGTCCCAGAGACCTCCTCATAACAATACAAGCTTGTATTGCCCTTTATCACCTATCAGCTCTTTATTGTACAACCTTATTACCAAAAGCAAAGTATGTAACTTTAGAATTAGAATATTACTATCTATAAGATTACATGATAGAACTAACATATGTATAGAGAATAGATATGTAATCAGGAGAAACCAGATAGAGATTAGATACATACTATCAAATATAATAATCAATATAGACACAAAATTATGACATAGATTGGTATAAACTAATTGAATTAATAGGTCAAAGGAGATGAAGAAATCAAGCTGGTACTAACATAGGAGTTCCCTCCCTGATGACTAGTTCTCATAGTTCAAGAAACTGAGACAAGAGAAGCTGTGGGGGTAGAAAAGTCATCAACAGTCTTATATATCTTTGTACCCTCTTAGCTACAGTAATGACTAGCTTTTCAAGATGTGCCAATTGGTGCAACAGTGGCATGAATATTATGGATATATCCAACAACTTTCTCATTAGATTTAAGGCCCATTTCATGGAAATGCACTCATAGCTGGTAATGTAATTCTGAAAAAAAAATCCCGTTGACAGGGACTTCATAGGCTGTAAGAGGGACCTACTACTATTCCATTGATGAATAGAACTCACATCAAACTACCTTCTAAATAGTTATCCTTATTCACATATATTAGTGAAGATGTCATCCCTCATCAGAGAAGCTTCTTATTTCAATGATCAGAAGATTATACAGAGATTCAGAGCTAATCATAGTGTAGAGAAAGAGGGACATTGAAGTCCTAAGTTCCCAGGTACACACACACACACACACAAACACACACACAAACACACACACACATCACTTTCTCTCCCCAAAGTTCATGTAATACCATATCATAAAAGATGTAGTGGAAAGATTGTAAGAGCCAGAGATGAATGACTACTGCAGTGAAGTAGTGTCTTCTGTACATGACAGGACCATAGCACTCATGAACTCACAAGAGCAGTGGTTGCCTTGCACAAGACCTGCAAAGGATCAAGCAAGCAAACATTCTTACATGGATAGGGAGGGGTGTAATCATCCCATTATGAACAGGGAGAGGGCTGCTAAAGTCTCATACCTAGCTATGAACAATTGGTAGTGGATGGCTGCTGTGAAAGGAAGATAGTTTTCTTTCAGGCTGCTGCCTCTTGTACTTTGCCCATATTCCAGTGGATAAACCTTATATCTATGCCAATCCAGACAGTTCTAATTTGAATTTTTAGATTATGAGGAAGTTGAAAGAAGAAGAAGCAGAAGAAGAGGAAGGGGAGGAGGAAGAGTAGGAATAGATGGAGAAGGAGAAGAAGGAATTGAATTTGAAAGGGGTACTCATGGGAAGTATAAGAGAAGCAAGGGTAGGGGGTATAATTACAATTTATTGTATTTTTCCCCAATTGCTATTAATTTAAAAGATAGTAGGAAGTAATGTTTCTAAATATCTGGAATTTAAGCTGTTCTTTTTATGTAGGTAGTAAATTTCTATCATAATTCTCAGAGGTGAATTGGTTGAGTAACTAATACACACACACACACACACACACACACACACACACACACTCACTGGTGGGGGACCAAACAATTATTGACTCATAAAATGGTTGAAGCCAAGCAAAATTGCTTATGATGAGAAGAAAAAAGGTCATATTATGTTATGTAATAGTTCATTAAATTTTCCACATATCAAAATATCTGGACAATGCATATGTAGATCCATATATTTATAAATAAACCTATTAGGTGTGACAGTCATTTTTTTAAGTGGTAGTTAAAATAGACATTTTCTAATTATTCATCTATTAGTTTTCCATTTCTCTTTTTGATTGTGAGCCTTAGGCTTAACAGCAGAGCCATTTCTCCAGCCCTTCCTTTCCCTTTTTGATCTACATTGCTAGACACTAGTAACTTAAACAAATTCCTTTCCAATGCGTGGTTATTCATCCTGGAGGTATTTATCTAGTAACAGGGTCTGAGATAGTCCATAGCAAATGACAGAGCTCTGGATTGCAGAGTTCCTGGGTAATTGGCTCTCTCCTGTAACATTTTGCTCTTCTGCAATGGAACCTTTGATTTGAGACTATTTACAGTGTGAACCTGTCAGTTCCAACTCCTTTAGAGAAGGAAAGTACTGCTGCTCTTGCTATAAAAATCAATTTTATTCATGTCTAATAATTCTGACACTTGACAAATTAGGAAGGAAGTATTTTGTCTCAGAGGTTATGGTACCTAGAGAAGAAGAAACTTGAAGCTCCAGAAGAGGCAATGGAATATGATTTTCCAAAAGTAAGGGCTAACTGGAACTTTGATGCTTTGTGTAGCTAAAGAAAACAACCCAAGTCAACATCTTCCAAGGACACACTTCCTTAGAGGGCACGTTCCTTATGCCCCTTTTCACTAGTGTTATGATGAGATGGCACGTATCAGGGCTGTAGAACTTAAATTTGAATATGACAATAAATGAGACTTTCAACATCAAATCTAGCGAAGTGTTTAGCTCAATATTTAATAAAATAATATTTTGCATTGTTTAATGTCATGAAGCTCCTTGTTGCCCGCTAAGTTATAACCCAAGACCAACAGCTCCAAAGGAAACAAAATTTGACATCTTAAGAGATTGTGTGTGACTTTGTTAATTAATCTTCCTTACTATTAAAGAAACCAGAGACCCTATTTTGTGTATGTGCTCAGAGACTCCATTTTTGTACATGCTTAAGGTCCCAATCTGGTCCTGACCTTGCAGGCTAGTAAATCCCATTAAAAAAAAACAAAAACAAAAACAAAAAAACGCTCTAAGGGCAATCAATCTAACCTGGCCAGGTAATCTATCTCATCTGGCCAGGAAGCCCTGAAGGCCATAAAACCAGACGTCTAACTCTAATGACTACCTTGTCAGGTATAGCCCAGGAATATTGACAGCCACTCAGGCACTTGTAACTGCATCTCTGTCCGCCACTTAGAAACCAGACTACCTCACCTATGTGGAAACCCCCTTTTTCTGTCAATGAAAGAAGCTATAATTCTTTGTTCAGGGTCAGCCATCTTGCATGGTGCTGATCCCAGCATGATGGTTTTTCTCTGCAGGATAAAAGTGCCTTTGCTTTTACATATGTGGTCTTGCTGGTCCTTGGGGAGCAAATTTCAGACTCAACACTATATGCAAATCTTAGATACTTCTTTACTTTCAAACTTATTTAGGTTTATATAAATTGAAGTATTGAAAAATGTATAAGAACATAGTTTTTAGATTTGTAGGCATATAACCTAGTTTTCTAGTTTCCAAGGTTTTTCCACAATGCACTTTTTTTAAATCCCATACTTACTGGTTTCCCAAACGTATAAACTGATGAAGGCCCACAATCATCCTGAAGAGCAAGTAGACAGCGTAAGTGTAATGTGTTCATTTTCCCTGTAATATATGAATAATGCAAATTATGATCAATATAATAAGTTGTATTCCAGCTGTGTTCTCGACAATAAGATATAGTATGGAGATGTTAAATAACAGCTGCACAATGGACTCCTGGCAAACTATACTAAATGGAAAATGGCCATGTCTTTCTGCAATGATCAAAACTGCCACAAGCAATATCCATATACTAGTCTCAACATCTGACAGTTTGACGTGTTGATAGAACCGAGAAATAGCTGTTAGAGTTCAATGACAAATCGACATTTTAAGAAGCTCAAGGTGTTTTGTGTCAAGTTCAGCCAAATGCAAAGAGAGTAGAGGGTAATTTTCAGGAGAGGGAAATGATTAAGGAATAATGAACTACTGAAAGAACCTACCTGAAGGGCCAGAAAAGAGAAGTGTGGTTATAGAGAGATGGCAGAGTACAGCTAGGAAATCACAATGTCCAAAGTAAAATTTGGAAGTAAAATCACAAAAGTTTCTTTCCCATAAATAAACATTTCATTTTCCTGTTCTATCAAGTACATATCAGCAATCCTTCTATTTTCATCCCCATGCTCTGTGCTTTTGCCGTATTTTATCCCTTAAAATAGCTTGTCCTCTCATGGACCTGATCATTCAGTCAATAACACAGGCTATTGCCCTTGCTCATTCCCAAGAATCATGCTTCGGAATAAAAGGATTGTTCTCCCAGGTACCTCAGGAGTAGGATTGGGGGTGATAAATCCTCCCTACCAATAGAGCTTTCCACAAAACAGCTGGAAGACTATTGGGGTAATGGAGTCAGTGTTCAGGATCTCTATGAAAGGGAATGAAAACTAAGTTACTCTTAGTAAGTTAGTAAGTATATAAGAAGAGTTGACTTATTGTGGGATACAATCAAACCATTAAGAAGAAGTTCAAATATAATATTTGATATATAACATAAATTTAGGGTATTTGGTGAAGCTAAGGGAAGTTTGGGGAAAACAAATATTTCAGAAGAGAAACTTTAGCCAAATGTAAAAGCTGAAGCATCACTAAAAACCAGTAACATTGACTGCAGACAAAGGTATACTTAATAGGCCTTAGAAAGTGCTTCCTATGATTATGAAAATTTACTTTAATAATTGAATTATGACCTCTTATTCTTAAGGCCAGTCATGAATCCATGAAAGAGAATAAAAAAATAAAGTTACAAAGCTACTCTCCAGTAGCATGACAAGATCAAATATTGAAAGAGAATTGGAAAGCCTTCCTATCCACTACAGTCTCAGGAGGAAGTAAGAGTCTGAAAAGCTGGGGCAGAGGGACAAGTCACTCAGTCCCTGGGGACTAAGATATGGGTGTGCTCATTGGCATTTTAATTATTCTACTTTGACAATGTGATGTGTGTCAAGATTTATAAAGAAGGCAATCATGTGCCCTCACCACTGAAATCTTTCTTTCACATGTCTGAGTATAATATGACTTTAAAACTCACTCCTACAGTTGTTGGAGTTATCATTTTGCTTAATACCTTTGCTGGTCTGAAAATATAAAGCACACTATAACTACTCTCCTCTTATCAGCACTCCCATCTATTACTGGTACTTGTTCTGGAAAAAAAAATTACGTGTGTTTTGATATAGATGACAAAGTATCACTTTGTATCAGCATTTTCCAATATTCTACCTAATAAGTGTTTTAGGTGGTAAGTAGATCAATAAACAATTTTATATTCTTTGTTATAGAATGTCATCAGTTTAGTAGGATTCTAAATTTATAAATCCAAGTAGCCCAAGTGGTTGACATTCTCTGAAGCTTAGATTTGTCATGTATTAAATGAGGACAATAAGTGTCTCTGTAGTTTTTATAGTGGTTGAATGAGATTAAGTACACAGAGTGTAAAACCTTGTAGGAATGCAATAAACAGAAGGATATTTTATTATTACTTCTTTGTTACTCCTAACTCTTATACATGAAAAATACCTATGCTCAAGGCATGCATGTGCATTAGAACACTTGTTTGAGGAAAGTCTTTGGAAGATAATTGGCCAACAATTATGTGTGTGTGTGTGTGTGTGTGTGTGTGTGTGTGTGTGTATTTATCTGTCTTAATCTATTTATATCTGTATCTATATCCATATGTGTGTGTGTGTGTGTGTATTTATCTGTCTTAATCTATTTATATCTGTATCTATATCCATATAATTTAAGGTAAAATTTACTAATATTATCATTAACTGAAAACTTTACCAAGATAGATGATTTACATATTGCATATAAAAAGGCACATTTTCATTGTGTTTGAATTTATTTTGAAATGTTTATATTCTCCTTTATATAACATGGGATGAGAAAATAATTTATAAAAGTTCTTCCTTTCTTTTTTGTTTGTAATTATTTTTTTTTTAATTTTCAAGACATAATCTTACTATGTAGCCCTGGATGGGCCAAAACTTGCTATGTAGACCAGACTTCTTTTAATTTACATAGTTTCATTTGTTCTTCTTCAAGAGTTCTTGGATTAAAGGCATATGCCACCACACCATTATTAACATTTCCTTTTGGAGAGTAACAAATTAAAATATATAACAATGAGTAATTTCTTGATTCAAAGATATTCTTTATAGACATACATAGAAACACATTTTTTTCATCCATTTTTCTTTAAATTTTAAAATTTATTTTTGACATATGGAACACAAAAATTAATAAAATTAATAAAAATATATTTATTGTATAATCTGTAAATCAGGTTAAAGTGTTCATCACATTTTTATGGTGACAACTCTGAGAACCTTTCTAGATTCTTGAAATATATCACAGCATTTTTCCTTGTGCTACCCAACTATGCAGTGCACACCAGAGATTCGTACACTAGCTTATTTCCCATTATCCACCCTTTATCCAGCCTTTGTCGCCTATATTCTTTAATCTCTGGAAAATACTATTGCATATTCAACTTCTGTGAGGGCAACTTTTACAAACTCCCACACATAAGTGAGAAAGTATGGTATTTGTCTTTCTGTGTCTGCCTTCTTAAATTTGATCATTGAAGGCTGGAGAGATGTTTCAATGATTAAGAGCACTGTCTGCTCTCCAAGAGGTCCTGCTTTCAATTCCTAGCAACCACATGGTGGCTCACAACCATCTTAAATGGGATCTGACGCCTTCTTCTGGCATGCAGCTTTATATGCAGACAGAACACTTAGATATAGATAATTTTTTAAAACATCTTAAAAATATGTTTAATGAGCCAGGCACATGTCTTTAATCCCAGCTCTCAGGAGGCAGAAGCAGGCAGATCTCTGTGAGTTAGAGGCCAGAGTGAATTCTAGGACAGCTAGAGTGAGCCTGAGTTACAACAGAGAAACCCTGTCTCAAAAAAAGTTTAATAAATTCAATCAATAAAATACTCTTCAGAATAAATGATATGGACTTGTGAAATTTTATGACTGAATAGTATTTCATTGTGGTTCCATTCACCAAACTGATAGACATTTGTTCCTGTTTCTTAGATAGCATGAATAATGTTGCCATCAACATGGAGTACATCCTCCACATTTTTTATATATCCTCAGTAATATGGGTATTAGGTTATATGGTATGTCTATTTTATTTTTTGACAAATTTCTATATTATGTTCCACGATACCTGTATTATTTTACATTCATAATGACAGTTGACAATGGTTCACCTTTCTCTATGTTCTTGTTAATTGTTACCATTTTACACCTTTTTTATAATATCCATTATTACTAAGGTGCAATACTATTTAATTATATTTTTATTTGTATTTCCCTGATGATTTGTGATATCGAATATCATTTGTTTGCCTTCTTTTAAGAAATACTCACGTCTACTCTCTATTTTCTGGCATAGACCTTACCATCTTGGTTGAGCTAGCTGGCCTCCCCAGTGTTCCTCACCACCCATGGATGTTACTGTTACTTCTAGTGCTCAAACCCACGTCCTCATGCAAGTAATGCGCTTTAATGAACCATCTCTCTTTCTTGTCAAAATTCTCAAATCTTTCTTTTTACCAAAAAATAAAAAATAAAGAGCCCTCAGCCATATATTCTGTCTAAACAATTCCTATTTATCCAGAATTAGTGAAAACATTTGTTTTACGAGTTCATCATAATGTATATATTAATTTAAAGTGATTAATACATATAATCGTGAAAGTATAGACAGCAGATATTTACTGTCAGAAGTATCTTTGAGTAAAGAACAAGCTTAGGTTCACATCCTCATCTCCCCTTGCACTTCTTCAGGGAGTGCTTTTCCTCTGGCTCCCAGGTTTTTTACTCTCTATCGGTATCTTCTCAGATCACTTTCTGTATTTCTTTCAGCTATTTCCACTTACCAGTTGTATTTACCACTTTAATGAAAAGTGATTCGCTTTATTTTTACCTTTTCAGAATTAAACAAGACAGCATTTGTTGAATGTGAAAAATGTTTCTTCACAAGAAATATAAACTAGCTTTGCATTATGTTTAAAATCATGCAGCTACGGAAAGGAATGAGTAACCCGTTGAAACTCCTATAAATCCACACAAATAATTTCACTTCCTTAGAGTACTTCAATGATATTTTTGCCTTGACTATTTAGAAGCAGTATAGTATAGTATAATATAGTAATATAGTAATATAGTATAATATAGTATATTATACTATATTACTATAGTAAATTACTAAATTTAGTAAAATACTAAATTACTATAGTAATATAGTAATATAGTATAATAATAAATAATATAGTAATTTTTTTTGCCTTGTTCCTTTTTAATTTATTTTTATTGTTAATTATTTTTTCTTTTTTGTATAATATATATCAACACCCACCTACCCTCTCTCCACTCCTCTCAGTTTCTCCCATCTTCTCTATCCTATTGTATATCCTCCCCATCCCCATCCACTCATCTCACCCTCCCCTGGCCTTTCCCAATAGAAGAGAGCAGTCCTCCTAGGGTTACTGCTCAAATGGCACAACAAATGGGTAAAGGCCAGGAACTAGTCTCTACATCGAAGGTGGGGTAGGAAGTCCAGGTGGGGGAAATGGATCCCCCATAGGCAGGTGAAAGTGTCAGACAACCCCCACATACACTCTAGCTTGTAGATTCACTGCAAGAACCCCACGCCAGACAACCATTTAACATATCTAGGATACCCACTGGTTCTTTGTCTTCTGCTTCAGGCTTTAAGGAACCTCAAGAATGTTGGTCTGTTGACTGTGTGGGGCTTGTTCTCTGGATGTCCCTGAGCCCTCTGGTCCCCAAAATGCCTCCTCCCATTCTTCTGCGAGATTTCCGGAGCTCTGCACAATGTTTGGCTCTGGGCTTCTGTATATGTTCCCATCAGCTGCAGGCAGAAGTCTCACTGATGGAGACTGGGCTATTATATAGTATTTTCAAAAAATCAATCAATCAATCAGTCAGTCAATTAGTCAATCTGAATATGCATCCTTGACCATGAAGCACCGTGGCATGTTTCATTTACAGTTTTGATATAAACAAGATTTCTTTATAGTTTGCATCCCCAGGCACATAAAAATACCTTGTCATATTTTAAATAAGTTTAATAACTCATAAAGAATGCAATAGGAAACTTTCTAAAATCCCACTTTAATAAGTTTAACTTTTATACCTAAAAATAACTGCAAACTCTAAAGCAAGAGGAATCCCAATGAAAACAAATAATTTCAACTAAAATTGGCAGCTACTGTCATAGGAATTCCACATTTGTAGCTTCACATGATGATCATTATTAACATAAATGCCAGCAATATAGCAAAGCATTGCCTTGGTGGCATAGAAAAGACTTGGAATAATTACCAATAAGTAACACATGAGCCTGAACTGCCAGTGTCAATACTGAGGGTAATTCTGCTTAATAAAAGTCACGTTTGAGAAATGCAGCAGATTATAGAACAACTAATTAATATCAGCATCTTTTCTGGAAAGAATAAGTATTTCAAAAACACCCAGAGGCATATGCAGTCATCAGCCAAAAATTGATTATTCACAGGTGGATTCCTAACATTGCAGTCCACCATCACAGCAGATTTCCTCACTCGGTTGCTTCACACTACCTCAGGCAATCTCGGGTCCATAGCTTGCATTATTGCTACTCAGTCAGGCTGTGTTACTATTTTTGCAAATTATGCAAGATCTTGGACAGCCACATCCTAAGGCCTCAGCTTTCTGAGGTCCAATCTACCTCTCTTGGCCTGCCACTGCCTTTGTAGTCTCACCCGACTCTTCTAAGTCTGTGGATGAAATCATGCCTCCAAAATACTTCTACTTTGTCTTACACCAGTACTCTCAGCTGTTCCATGAAGAGACTTGTGTACAACAAATCCTAATCTCTTTCTAATACAGCATTCTCCTTACCAGCACAGCATCTCAAGACATCAGGAATCTAAACTGAAACAGAGACATATCTGATAATAACCAGTTTTTAGAAGATGTTTTGGAGTTTACAGTCATACCAGCCTGAATATTTGATCTTGTCAAATCTCAGAAACTAATCAGAGACAGTCTTGGTTAGTACTTGGATAGGAAAAGATGCCTCGGGAAGGGCCCAGAGCACAAAAGTAGCAAAATGGAAAGCCAAAAAGTCTCCCTAGCATGCCAGACAGGACATAATATTTATAAAAGTAAAATATATTACAACAATTAGCATGATTAAAATCAAACATTCAGACAAACATTTAAACCACTGCTGTATTTAATGCCATGGTAAACTAAGACCTAGGAACACCTATGTCACTCTTATATTTTCTATGGCTAAGAAGGTGTCTAGGACAGACAAAGCTCATCAAAATTCATTATTTGAATGCAGAATATTCATGTAGAAAGTGATTTGGGGGGCTTCCTAGTTATAGCTCATTGAAAATACCAACAGAGAAAAAAATACACCTGGGCATTAATAATTATCAAATACTTGATGTGACACACTCGAGAAGAATTTCTCCAAATTGTTTCCTATAATTCATAGAGTTAAATTAAATAGAATTTGATTCCCTAATTGAAAGAAAAATTGAAGGGATCTTTTGCAAACATTCCACAGATTCATTTTTCTGAGGAAGTTGTTTCTTTATATTTCAAAACCGATGAAGCCCCTACCCCTTCTCTTTCAACCCTTTCTTCTTTCTTTGTTCTTTTTGTTAACTAAGGCTTTAATGACAGACGACTCCATACAGGTACCATGAAGATAAAATATTCCCTATAGGCAAATAAAGTTTGTCATAAAAACAGCTCATTATAAGGAACATGATATTTTCTGTGGAGACGTTTGAGCTGAAGTCTAAGCTGTTCCTTTAGAGTTGTCAGAATGCAGACACTGAGGTGTCTTTGTTAAATCTGTTTATTAAGGGATTTCTATTAATAATCTGAAAAGCAGGATAATAAGAGGCAAAATTGAAACAAGAATACAATTTAAGCAAATCAATAAACAGTAGACAGAATATAATTTTTTTCAAAGAAAGTTTCAAGCGTGGGAACTTTCAAAGCAAGTTAGGAAAGTGGGTATACTGATTAAAAGGGATTCAATGTTTGATGACTCATCTTGTCAATTTGATGAAGCACAAAAGTAGCAAAAGTAGTTATTAAAACACCTAAGAGACAAGCAAGCCTCTGGCCATGTCTTTGAGGAGTCCTCTAGATTAGGTTAGTCTCTGAAACTGCCTGTGCGAGTTTATCCAGTTTAGGTTAATTGAGGTAGGAAGACTTATTTTACCTGTGGGTGACACAATTTGATGGACCAGGGTTCTGGACAACAGAAAATATGCAGACCAGAGAAAGTGAGTTTAGCATGAACATTCTTCACTCCATTCTTTCTGCTGCAGATACAACATGACAGCCTGCCTCAAACCCCTGCCAACAAAGCTTGCCAGGCATGATGCACTATATTCTGGAACTAAGGCCTAAAGTCTGTATACTGGCACAGCAATAAGACTTGTAACTAGTTCATGAGGTTATCTAGAGAGAATCTTGGTAGTATCTATTGCTAAGTAATGAGTTTGACTAAAGCTACAGAGGACATTTCAGACATGGTAAATACCATGTACTATGACCCCATGCTAGAATAAAGCATGTTCCACAAGAACTGAATGACATTCAATGAAGAAACTATAGTTAGGCAGGGAGAGTAGCACTAGGTGAGACTACAAAAGATAAGCCGGATCACCTGAGATAAGGCTGGCAACATAGCTAGAGTAAGATTACTTATTCACATAAATAATTTCCCAAGTTAATAAAGGGTTTTCCTCATTAGCTGATAGTTCAATATTGCATTATAATTGCTTGGATTGGTTTTTGTATGAGATGATTTAATATTCACCTTTCTTCTGTTACCTGGTTCTGAAAATTCTATGAGTTTGGATATCACTTATATCTATGCAGGTAATAATCCAGAGAATCCAGGAACTGCAAAAGCTCCTAAACGCTAACTGGTCAAAATACAAAAAAGAAAAAAAGAGGAAAAAAGTAAAGAAAAGATAAAAAAGGAAATTGAGAACTTATAAGGCTATGCTTGTTTTTTTTTTTCCTGATCAATTCCACATTCTATTGTTGTTTTATATCATTAGAATTTGTTGTTTAATATATAATAGAAGCAAAGGCAAAAGTGTTCAGGTTCTCCAGTACTCATTTTAGTAAAGAGAGAAAAACATAGAATACATGAGAAAGTAGCTGAGAGACAAAAAGAGATTGCAGAATAGTCTATTTGTAGTGCATGTGATGGTTAATCTTGATCATCAAATTTATATGATTCAGAATCACCATAGCAACAAACCTATGCCATTTCTATGAGGGAGTTTCTATATTAAGTTAATCCAATTGAGGAGACCCACATTAATTGTGGGTAGCAACATTCCATGGGCTTGTATTCATGACTGAATGTAAAGGAGAAAAGAAAATGAGCATCAATTTTGTCTCTCTCTGTTCCCTGACTGCAGATGCAATGTAACCAGCTGCACGGAACTCCCCCCCACCAAGACCTCTCTGTTGCGATGGACTGTATTGTCCAACTGAACCAAAATAAAACCTTCCTTCCTTAAGTTGCTTTTGTCAGATATTTATCATATCAACCAGAAAATTAGCTAATACTGGACATAAAAATAGCATGATAAAGTTATAATACTGCAATATGAGAATTATCCTAGTTGACAAGTAATGAGGCTTGAATAGGGAACTCTTCTTTAAGGTTACTGGTTTACTAATGGTCTAACTAATAGAAAGCATTTTAGTAGAGCTATGTGAGCACAAGTCCAGTTAGAAGGGGTGCCCTTCAAGTTAGAAACCATGCTCCAGTGAGTGTATGAGCAGCATGGGTTGGACTTAGAGTCTTTTGTTTGCTCCTTTGTTTTGTTTTGTTTTTTAGAGAGCAATGACATGGGAGGGTGTATTGGAGAGGATAGGAGCTGGGTGTGATTGGAATACATTGCAGGAAATTCTCAAATAATTAATAAAAATATTATGTTAAAAATAAAAAAACACGATAAGTATTTAATAGGATTAAACTAAGTAATGGGCTCCTATGTTTATTATGGTGCCTAGCCCATGGTGAATAGCTTACAACATGCTTACTTTGGTGATAAAGAAGCAGCTTTATAGGGCCTGGAACGATGTCTCTGCAGTTTAGAGAAGTTGCTGCTTTTGCAGAGAACCAGAGATTGGTTCCGAGAACCCACATTAAGCTACTCACAACTGCTTGTAATTCTAACTTCACGAGATCCAGTGTCCTCTTCTGGCCTCTAAGGGTACCATGCGTATGTGTGTAAAGATATAAGCAAAAATGAAATATTTAAAAAATAATAGGTCAGACAGTGTAAAAAGACAGTAGAGATGATTCACGATGAGAGCCTTATGAGATGGTTCATTGTACAATATGGAAAGGAAGTAGAGTGACTTCAGAGTTTTATTTAAACAGTATTTCTAGGTTCATGGCTTTTATTGTGAGGTTTTGTTGTTGGATTTGTTATTAGTTTATTGTACTTTATGATTTTGAGCTATGTAGTAAGAAAATCTAGAGGAAAATAACATGTAGAACAGGTATAAGTAACAAAGTTTGGTTTCTGAAGAAGTGAGATGGAATAAAGACAATGTATATTAGTTGCTTTCCTTATCAATGTGACAAAATATATGACAATTAGCAAATTATGCAAGGAAAGACTTATTTTGACTCAGATTTGCGAATGTACAGTATACTATGTCAGGAAAAGCATGATAGGACTTATGTGTGTGTGGAACCTTATATTTCTTGATGAACCAGGAGACAGAGAATGAACGGGAAGCAGGCTTGAGTTATCCTAAGTGCCCTCTCAAGAGATCCTCCAGGGGACGTTACCTGCTAAATATTCCACAAGTTTCCACAGCTATCTAAGAACCAATCATTCAAATACATCATCATGTGAGAGATATTATCTCTCCAAACTGTAACTTCCTATTTCTATCCCCCTTAAGTTCTTACAGTCTCATAATGAAAAATACACCCAGCCCTATATCAATCATTTCCATAGTTCAAAAGTGCTAACTCTTTTCTGCCCTTTGGGGGTAATTTCTTATTTATGATTGCTTATCAAAAAAACGTTACCAACTTCTTTCTAACTTCTAATATATAATGACACAGAGTAAATATTCTGTTTGTAAAGGGAAGAATGGGGCACAGAAAAGAAAGATTAGACCAAAGGGAGACACATGCCCAGCAGGTCAAATATCAAACCCTACAACGCAGTGGCTAGCTTCTAGGGCTCTTGGTGAATCACCAGAGCGTTCACAGTATTGCATAACCCCATAGCGCATGTGCTGCCTATACCAATTTTGGATTTTCTCCTAAGCCAGATCCACCTAGTACCAATAGGTTTAGTTGGCAAATGCCCCCTATTTGGTCTGTTTCCCTTACCTTGTGATGTCATTGCAACTTGGCTATACCTTCATCGCAGCTCAGCATCTCTATGCAAGGCATCCTCCTCTGCCACACGTTACCCAGCTTGGAATGTTAGAGTACTCCTATGCAGGCCCCATAATGTCCTCATTCATTCATGCCTCAAGGACAACATCACCTTCTGCTATCAGCTTGAAATATAGCTTGGTCTCCTTGGACCCCAGCTATAGCATCTACTATGGTGCCTTAACTGATTAACCTCAGAAAACGTTTCCCTAAGCATTCATCTACCAAAAGAATATTTGGAAACATCAAGGTTTTTGTTTTGTTTTGCTTTGAAAAGAATTAACATTTACTTTTTTAATTTTTGAGATATCTGGTTGGATTTTTAGGGTCACTTATGCATGCTATCACATCATCTTCAAATACATATGCTTTGATGTCTTTTTTTCCAACTGTGACAATCCATGCTAACATATAATGACTTATGCTATTATTAACACTATCAATTATTCTTTTTCCAAAATATTCAAAGCATCCATACAGAAGATAGACAGATATGTTCACTAGGAAGGTAGCTATGCCAGACAGGCCAGTAAAAACAAAAAAAAAAGTAAGATTGCTTAAAGTATTGTCAAGGGTATGATAGGAAGTATAGTAAAGGATTCAAGAATTATAAATCAAATTTTAAAATAGAGGAAGATAGGAAGCAGGCACATTGGAAGAAAGCAGTGTCTTGGATGAACTGGGGGCTCCATAAAGGGAGAGAGGTTAATACAAGTCTGAAGAAGCAATATACTATAGGAGGTTGTAGTTAAGAAATAAAATTACTAAATGAGTGATTGTGAAGCTAAAGAAGCTTGAAGTTACTTTGGTTGTAAGTTCACAAGGCAGCTAACATAAGATAGGTGTTGAAATCGTAACAGGTGACGTAAAATTTCATTTTATAAATGGAGATACTGGAATTATTCAGGATGAGCCATGACAGGGTGTTTAACTGTCAAAATGACAGTTTAAAATTGGGCCTTTCTAACAGCTATGTTGACTATGGCTTTAAACCAGCTTCTGGAAAAAGTTCTGGATTTGTAGGACCAAATAAATGTGAAGCTTCCTTCCCTTAAGAAGATGAATTAGACAAGACTCTGGATATAATAATTTTATTATCATGTAGGCCTTCTTGCCATAGAAACAAGCCTGATTTTGCATGTTTGTAGATTGTCATCAAGCCACTCTATTAATAGGAAGACTCATAGCAAATGATCTTTGCCTTTCCCTAGGAAAAAATAAATGTGATCAATGGCCAGAACTTTTTTAAGACAGAAGACATATTTCATTTCCTTCTTAAAGATCGCCATATGGAATCTGGTTGTGGTAATCCTAACTCTTGGGCAGAACAGGGAAGAAAATCACAAGTTCCAATCCCAGCTGGACGGCAGAGCAAGGACAAAAGAATCATATAATATGAAATTTTTGGGAGTCTTACAGAATTTAAATTTCCTGATGGACTTTTCAAACATAGAAGCCATTTTCCCTTTACAGTTATGAACAAACTTAGTAAGGCAAAATAATATTTGTAATTTATTTAATATTCGTTATAAAATACTAAGTATTTTAAACACAGTATTTTATCAAGTCTGCACAATAAATCCTTAAAGAGATGGACTCAACCTTATTTAATAGTGGCAGAAACCAAGGCTTAAAAACCATTTAACTAAAATTTTATGTAGCCAGGTATATTAGTTACTTCTCTGTGGCTATGAGAAGCAACTTACGAGACAAAAGAGTTTATTTGTGGCTTACGTTTACAGTGGTATATGATCATGAAAGGAAGGGACAAGTTACATAACAGCAAGGAGGCAAAAGGAAGCTGAGAGACCATATTTTCAACTACAAACATGAAGTAGAGAGAACACACACAGGAAATAGGATGATGCTACAAAACATCAGTCTACTCCCATTGGCATATAATTCATCCAGCAAGGCTAAAATCCATCCATAGCATCTCCAGACAGCACAACAACTTGGGAGGAAGTGTTCAAATACCTGAGCCTATGGAGGATACTCCCATTCAAATCACTACACCAGGATCAAGCCCACATTTACCTGATTTTATAGTTTGTTTATTTATGTATTCATTTACTTTGCTAAGCAAAAATATCTATATCATTTGTGGAGAAATCCAGACAGTTTTGAAAGAATGTTTCCTTGTTGGAAAAGTATTGAGAATATTGAGGGAACAATCAACCACAGAATACTAAAACAGGTGTGAAGCTCTTGTACGCATGGAAGTTTATTCTTGGTCACAGGTGGCAGGAGCCTCTACTAGCTAGATCCATGAGCAATGTCTCTATGCATGATAAGGCCACTGTAAAAAGAGGTAGGGCCATTTATAATGATGACTCAGACCCTAATTTCAGCATATAGGTGAACTGTCAGAAGTTGGAGACAAGCCTAAGAAAAAAGGTGCAATTAGCAGATGCTATTATTATTTTAACTGTTGAAAGTTGCACTTTAAAAACATATACTAATCATTGTGAAGATTAAAGCCTGCCACTTAATAAGTATTTGTTACACGAAATAAATGACATAGGTTAAATGTTACATTCACACAAAATTTATAACCACTTTAAACTGGCATTTACTGATATTCTTATTTAGGGAGCATAGACATAAATATTATGGAGCTTACACAGCACTTTGATTAATACTATTTTATAAAATTTAATTTTACTACAGCAGTCTTTGAGTCTGTGTATTTGTGGAAAATTAGCATTGTAGATGTAGATTCCAGATGCCAGATGTAGGTGTTAATTCTGGAAATAGACTTTTATTCTTTGCCTAATCCAATCAACAGTCTTAGACCTGGAGCCCTTGAGTATTTTGGACTCCATACAATCTATTCTTTAAGATACAAATCCAGACCTAGAAGGTTTCAGCCTAAGCCTCTGAGACACACTACTAGTAAGCCACTCTCACTAGTCCTTTCTGATCTCAGGACTATACTGAACTATACTTTTCTATTTGAGATAGCTGACTGCTTTTGACAGAACTCTTCTAACTCTGATGACTCTGGCTGATTCCCTTATTGAACTACTCTGCTCAGATTCAACTGACTCACTCTTCCCATCTGATATTTACCTCTGTGGAGCTACCTGTGTCTCTATGTCTCTCAATTTCTCTGCCTTAACCCCAGTCAGACCACATAGTGTGTCTGTGTCTTTGTCTTGTCACTATTCTGACTCTGCCTGCCTGCTTCAGCCTGCTCACTTCATGCTGCCTACTGTAACTGACTCTACTTTGAGCTGAGAGCCAGCTTTTATAGCATGAGAGTTGAACATGTCCTCACTCTGATTCATTCTGCTTACTCTTCTTCTGACTAGTCACTTTGCCTGCCCTTTATTCTGACTTATATCAAACGTCACTTCCAACCTGACACTGACTACTTCTGGGCTCTGACTCCTATGTCTGATTCCATATTCCGTTTCTGTTCTTAGGGATTAAAGGCATGTACCACAACTACCATCTAAATCTGGGATAAAAGATGTTTGTTACCACTGCTTTACTGGGATTAAAGGTGTGAACCAACATTCGTAAGATTTTTTCTACATTCCATCTGAACCACACAGACCTCTGTATGTGATTCTTTCATATAGATCTATGGAATATAGACCCTACCTAGCTTTTACAAAGCATTACTCTAGAGAATTAGTGAATGCTTCCCACTGAATCACTTGATTAGGAATGGATAGAAAGTGTTGTTTGAAGAATGATGTACAGTTAGCATGCTTTCTTTGGAGACTCCACTGAACAGCTAAAACTGGACTCCAAGACAAAAATACAGTACATGGGATATTCTTTTACAGAGAACTATGGACATGATATTAGCTAATTTGTTCTTTCTGCATGCTATATATTATAAAGGTATAACAACAGGTACTGATCTATGACAATGAAAATCAGATATGGAATCCTGCAAAAGGCCAATTTAACGGGTTTTCCATGAATCACAGACACAAGTTGGGTAACTACAAGCCAAGTATCATGAGCAAAAGCTTGGATTCAGAATCAGAAAGGCAGGATAATAATTTTTGCACAGCCAAGTATGGACTGGAATAATGAGGAAAAAGTTGAAAATACAACAAAGCAATAAATAGTAAGCCATTTGGTCAAGCAGGAGCAGATTAGAAATGAATGAGAAAGCAGTGTATAAATTTTGCATAACTGTCAATCACCTCACAAGTATAGAATAAAACCATGCTGGGTTACCTAAAGGTAAGGACCAAAGCCAGTTGATTGTAGAAATATGAAACAATAGTGAGAAGAAAGAAATCATTATGGTAACTTAAGGTGCCAGGCTTTAAAACAACAAAAGTAAAAAGAGGAAGAAAAAAATCTCAACCAGAAAGTCTACCATGACAAATCCATGATGAACAGCATGGAGGCAGGTAAACAGGGTGAGGAAATAAGAAGCAGAAAAGATTTTTGAGTGAAGATAAGGAAATATTTTTTTCCCATTCGTAGCAGAGGTGACAATCAAAGTCCTCCAGGGCAAATTTCAATGAACTAACTTGAATAAATACAAGTTGGAGAACAGGCACCATGTAGAGATCCTGATTTGAAAATCATTTGCACAGCAGTGACAGAGTCAGTGCAAATTGATGACACAGTAACAGAAAGAGATGGCGGAGGGGGGGGTGATGACAACTGCATATCATCTACACGAAAGTATATATGGGAGCAATTGTGAAATTTTCCTTGGAGAGTCCGACCGTGAAAATATATTGCTGCAGATCCCATTATTCAAGGGCATTCACATATTAATCTGCCAATAGCCCAACATTAAGATGTCAGTGGATTAAAATGGTCCAGCTAAATACTAGGGTGTCACTAACTTAGACACTCCATTCATATGATCCCAGGCTTTAACAAATGAAGAGGCTTACTTGTTTTCTTTGTACCTGTGACAAAAAGAAGTTGGAGGCCTCTCTGTATTTGATAACTCAAGTGTTTAAGATGGGTTTCCTTCGGTCAATACAAAAGTCTTTGTTTCTTTTGTGTATTCTCTCATTCAATTACATCCATGGTGTTTTGTGGCTGAAGGGAAACATTAATCGTATTATGACTTAGTTCATTTTTCTTTGTGATTCTCTGGTGAGTCATTTGAAGAACTCCCCAATATTGTGCACATTAGTGATATGTTTATTACCTGTCTTGTGTGCTCCCTTTGTATCTTGGCAATCATAGCTCAAATGTTAATAGAAATATCTGTATTTTAATGGGATAGTCTGATCTACAAATTCAGTATCAATTCAATTATATATTCTAGAAAACTATTTACAGCTTTAACTCTAATGCAAATCAGAAAATCTAATTTCAAACCTGTGAGTTACTCAACAGCAAAAAGAATTTCCTAAATAGAAGATGACTTTTTCTCTAATAGATATGAAGTACCTATCATTTCAAATTTATGCTAATTCTAATACCAGTATTATACCATAAAAATGAACTTGGAACTTATGAACATTATCTTTAAAGACATCAAGAAAATTGGTTGTTAACTTCTCACATAGTTAAAATGCCTTTTATTATTGCCATATTTTGTTCTGACCAAACATATTAACCATACTCTGGAAGTGAACTACAGAAATGGTTTTGTACAAAATTCAACCAATGAATAAAAGAAATCATTTCTGTATGACCATGTTTAATCAGTCCCCATTCTAGAAGGATCCATAATGGCTGAAAAATCACATTGAAATCGTTGTAGAGGTTCATTCATTCTGCTTACAAGACTCTCTTTTCTAACAAGCAAGAAAATATGCATATTATAGAGAGACTGAGAATGAGTATTTTTAACATTGAGATTATCCAGTAAATGTGAAAAGGAATTAATATGTTATATTACTGGAAAGCCTTCATATGTTAGCAATAATTAATTTATCTTTCTGGTTCAGTTTTTTCCTCTGCCTGATTCTTTCTCTTGTGCCCATGTGAACACACATGCATGGATGTTACATCCTTGTTTACTGACCTCATTCTTGACAGGCAAGTGAGAATAAGACCTGACCCCACCAGCTTTAGTAACTTCAATTTCTATTGGAAAATGAATACATATTCCAGGCTTCTTTAGTAATGTTAGCAGTAGTGTTTGATGAAGATTACTATGTTGCCTTGTGTAGCTAGTAAGAGTGAGAGGAGGGAATAAGACATAAGCACAAGTGCTGGAGCTGAAAGAACAAGCAGAAGAACAGTCTTTATAATAAAAAACCAGAGTAAAATGTCTATTTCCAAGGTGTGTTCCAAAATGCAGTATGTGTTCTTAGAGTGTCTCTCTTTGTGTGCATGTTGTCATTTTTCCCCTTCCCTCTTTTATATTCCTCCTCCAATGACCTGAAAGAATTTCCTTGTTTCCTTCCAACGAGAGACATGAAGAAAATGAGATCTAAGTAAAATATTTTAGCCTTCTAATTTATTGGCCAAATTTTATAGAAAGAGTAGATATAAAAATACTTTACTCAATCATCAACACACCACAAAAGGAACCCCCTTTTAGGGACTCTATTACCGAATACAAATCAGAAAAGAAAGTAATAATTCTCTTAAGTAGACACATTATCAAGAATTTAAATACATCATACAATTGAAGGAAACTTTCATTCTAAAAGAAAATTGAAGACAACATTCAGGCAAAAAGAAAAAAAGAAAGAAAGAAAGAGAGAGAGAGATAAAGAAAGAAAAAAGAAAGAAAGAAAGGAAGGAAGGAAGAAAGAAAAAGGAAGGAAGGAAGGCAGAAAGAAAGAAAGAAAATCCCAGTATCTTACAAAAACACACAAATTGAAGACAATTCATTTTCTTGGGTAATGATATTCCAAGGAGATACTAACTTCCTAGCTTTCCAATGACACTCAGCATCAAGAAAAATGTCAACATGTAATCTGCTGCAGGGAAATGCCAAGGAGCATGGTCTCCCTTGAGCAAAATTACCCTATAGGCACAGCTGGCTCTAATGTTGCAAAAGAAAATACAGACTGTGCACCCAACCTAGATGGGTTACTGTGGAATACTTGGTGATTCTAAAGAAAGTTTTCTATTCTAGCTCTGAGTCTCGGCAGGAGAAGCCCTAAGACTCAGAATGACACCACCTGATCAGGCCTCCAATCTGTCATAGACATAAGCTTTGCAGGTAAGCTGTGTACTCCGGGTTGTGAGCGTATGGTACCAAGTCCTTATCAAATTCTCAATGTTTATGTGTTTCTCACTACTCTTAAGTTATTTCTGAATGTGATCTCTAAAAAGAGGAGTATTATATATTGCTAATATGACTACTAGGATACTAAACTTAAAAAAAACTATCTTTCACAAATATGTTAGATAGTTAATGAAATTATAAAACCTTAGATTCACCACAAACCATAAGGATCATCTCATTCAATTTCTAAAAAAGGTAATTTAAAGCCAGAAAGACATTTTCTCTTTTAAGTGCCTCAAGGCTTTAGAATAAGCTGTTTTTTTTTCTTTCACTTATTACCATTTTAAGCTTAAAAAACTGACCTTACTACATTTGTAATATGTGAATGAAGCACACATATATTAAAGGATGACTCACTCATGGCAGCAATGCAATATGCAATAAATGACAAACCAAACAAAATCATCTCTTTAAGAAAGATCTAGGGGTAGATGTGGCCTTAAGCATATGCCTGTCTAAGGGCACAGTCATGGTAGTTGAGCTACCCACTGTGAAACTGCATGTAAATGCACAGCAGATGGCTTTCTAAACAAACACATTTCCTGCTGTATCATCAGCATAAAGTTAGATACAGAGTGCCTGATTTTGCTCTTGACGCAGTGTCGGTGAACTCATCATTAGCACATCTTTATTAAACTCAGTTTTAATAATAAGCCCACTGAATCTTCAAGGTGTAATATCAGAAACAAGAAATGCTTCTTTAAAAGGCCTTCATAAGCCAATTATTTTTTCTGACTTTGTCAGATTTGAAATAGACAGTCTGTTTTGACTAATGCAGCAATTAATTTGTTCAAATGGTAACCGAGAAACAAGGCACATAGGTGCCATGCTGATGTTTCTCTTTGTTGGTCCTGACCAAGGGAAGTGCTAACCAAATGGAAAAGAGAGAAATAGAACAGACTTCCCAGAAGACTACTGCCCAGTTCTGCTGACTGGAGAGTCTGTTAACTCGTAAATTATACAGGAAACAAACAGCATACCCTCAAGTCTACCTGCAGCATTTATAAACTAAATTCAAGTTTGTTTATTTCATGTCTGCCTACTAATATTACTCGGCTTCATGTCTTTAAAAAGAACAACTTTAAAAGGCATTTCAAATTTAAGAAAATACAGAAGATTCAACATTTCTCATCTGTGGTGATGATTTTAGGGAATGTGACACAGACTGGGTGACAACAGGTAAATAAGCAGTAGGTCTATCCAGGGGCTTCGTTTTACAGTTTGAGAGAAAACAAAACACATATTATATCACTGTTCCAACAGACACATGAATAAATATTTTGGTAGGAGGGAATACATATAAAACTACAACATATAAATTTACTATATAATACTATAAAGTTTTACGTACTAAAATGTAATATTTAACACTGAGGTTTTAAAGTATGAAACACTTCAACAAAGTTGTAAATATACAGACATTTCCCTCTTTTCTCGGATGATTTTAATGCAGATGTAATAATGCTTACTACTCATAAATTCATTCACTGAATTTTGTTTACTAACAACATATTGTGCTAAATATTATGTTGTGACAGTACATGCTAATTTTACAGACTTAGAGTTAAGCTGGCACAATAATTTCATTTTTAAATTAACGATGAAAGGAACATGATGTTTTCAATAACTTTAAATACATTTTAGTTTGAAGTATATATTTACATTCACATTTCACATATTCATATTAAAGGGAAAGATAGATTGGTTTTCCCTTTCAATTCCTATAATAATACTGACTTTTAAAATTAGCAATTTGCAAATGCTGAGTCCAGCGATGTTAGGAAATTTTTATTATTAGACATCTAAGGAAAATGGACATGTTCTCTCACTAAACAAAATTCGCCATTCAGTTTTCTCTACTGCCCCTGGCAGCCCCAGCTCTAACTCCTGTCTCTGGTTTTTACTTCTGGAGCATAGTCAAGTGGAAATGTAAAGCATATGCTATTCTGTGAAGTTTATTTCACTTAGCAAAATATCCTCAGAGTTTACACATTACATGATTTGTCTGAAATTCCTCTTTATTTATTTTTATTTTTTGGCTTCCTTTGAGATGGAGTTTCTCTGTTGTAACTCTGGTTGTCCTGGAACTCAGTCTGTTGTCCTGGAACTCAGTCTGTAGACCAAGTTCGCCTCAAACTCACAGAGATCTGCCTGCCTCTGCCTCCCAAATGCTGGGAATAAAGGCATGTGCCACCACTGCCTGGCAAATTTCCATCTTTTTTAAGGGCAGGTAAAAATATGTTGTACAACCAGGTGGTGGTGACAAACACCTTTAATCCCAGCACTTGGGAGTCAGAGGCAGGTGGATCTCTGTGAGTTCAAGGTAGGCCTGGTCTACAGACTGAATTCCAGGACAGACAGAGTTACAACAGAGAAACACTATCTCCTAAAACAAAAGCAAACAAACAAAGTATGTTGTGCATCCACATCAGTTTAGTTATCTCTCACCCATCCGTGATCACAGTTCATTTCCACGTTTTAAACCTGTATAAATAATGTTCCTTTGCTATGAGCTTAGCAGGCAGGCTAAATGTGTCCCCTGTTCCATCTTGTTCACCAGTGTGATGACATTAGAAGGACCATTAGGAGATGCTTACATCATAACTGTGAGGACTGAGCCTTGGTGATTGACTGTCCTTACAAGGGACCAAAGTGATGTGATGTTCTCTCTCCCATTTGAGAGCACAGAAAGGAAGCACTCCCTATGGAACAAAAAGGATGCTTCCCCAGACATGAAATTTGATGTGGTGATACTGAATTTCCTAGCTTCAAGGTTTCTGCAAAAACAAACATCCTCTTGTTTATGACATACCCCAGCCTGCGAAGTTTTGTTATAGTGGAATGTGGAATAACATGACAGGCATAGAGATACCTCTAGGGAACATGTGTTAAATTATTTCTGCTATCTGCACATGAATGGAACTATTGAATCACATGGAAATTTTATCTTTTAAAGAACCACAATAATCTTTCCACAGAGACTCTATTTCTACAATATGAGTTAAAATTTCTCCAAATTCTTAATAATTTCTATTTTGAGTTATGTTTTGTTTGTTTGCTTGTTCATTTGTTTCTGATTTATAAGACAGCATTTCATAATAGGGTTGGTTTTCACTTGTGCTCAGTGATGTTGAACATATTTTCATGTGCTTCTTGGCACAAGTCCATCTTCTTTGAAGAAATTACTATTCAATCTTGTTGCTCATTTTTCAAAACATTTTTCATTTAAATGGAATTACATCACTTTCCCCACTCCCTTTTTTCCTTCAGCCCCTCCAAGGTACACTTCTTCCTAGCTACCCCTGTGCTTACCCATTCAGGATGATTGTTAAGGAATTATGATTAGGTCTGGTGATATATTAATAATGAACAATGACAACTCTCAGGGATACAATACCCAGCAGCTTAGAAAGATGTCTGTCTCACATCTTCTTTCATGGCATCCTCCATGGCTATCTTCCTCACTCTGGCTCCTTCCCTCTATTAGCGCAAGCCTCTATCATAAATGCACAGAAAAATATATATTCCTGAGAGGTATATATAAACAAAGAGAGCCTTGAAGGAATCTATTATAGGAAACAAGGCAAATCCAAAATTTCTAATACTAATAGAAGAGAAATAAAAGAACAAACACTAGTTTAATAAACCAGAAAAATGATCAACAAAATTACAGGAATTAATAAATACTCCTCATTAATAAGATTAAATATGAATAGCCTCAACTCAATAATAAATAGATGTGACTAGTTTAGTAGATAAATAAGTAATATTCTAGTACACGTTAATTGTAAGAAACTCCTTCATTGGTAAAAAAACAAAACAAAAAAACAAAACAAAAAAAACAAAACAAAAAAAAAAACAAAAACCCACAGACAAAGATTCAAAGAGAGAAATCAATATATCAGGAAAATAAAAGCAAGACCACGAGATGGCTCATTGGGTAAAGATACTTGCTGCGCAAGCCTGGAAATGTGAGTTCAATCCCCAGACCCCACATGAGGGTAGAAAGAACCAATTTCAGCAAGTTGTCCTCTGACCTCCATATGCATCCATGGCATACATGTTCACAATACACATCACACGCACACAGTAATCATAATAATTAACTAAAATTATATTTTAAAAGAAATGGAAGACAAACACAAGCTGCCATAGTGATTCTTATTTCTGATAAGGTACATATGAAGCTGAAATTACTCAAAAGTGTAATTTCATATTAATTCTACATATTAATAGTGAGGAACAATTCATCAAACAGACCTAATAATTGCAAAAATATTTGTATTAAACATTGAGGTTCTCAGTTTTATGACACTAAAATGAACAAAATTGTCAAATTCACCTAGCACAAAATTATCAGGTGCCTTCAGATTCAATTCTCATCTTTACGTAGTTCATTCCAACTAAAAAATCAACAAAGAAACTTCAGAGGTAAGTTATATCATAAAGCAAATGGACTCTACAGATCTCTACAGAATATTTCATCCAACAGCTATGGAATTTACATTCGGTAGTTCATGGAATTTTATCTAAATCATACAAAAGTATAGGCTACAAATAAAGTTTTAATAAACTGAAATTATTAGTTGTTTATTAGCAGATATTAATGAAATTAAATTAGAAATCAAATGTATGAGAGACTACAGAAAATATACAAACGATAAAGATTGAGCAAAGTACTCTTCAATTAACAGAAACATGGTATAAACAAAGGATTAGTCAGTTCTCATAATTATAATTACAAATATATCAAATATAAAATTCATTATAAGGCTTGCTATATTTATTTTATTTGGAACTAGAGCAAAGATCCTGCCCTAAAATATGATTATTTCTGTGAAATTTTGAACACATCCTTAATCCTATTTTAATTGTACATGATACATTGTTTCTCTGAAGCTACGAGGCATATGAGTGAGTCAGACTATTTACAAAGAGGCGGTTTCTATGTTCATTTCTATTGTACAATTAAAATATCAAACTCAAGGTATTCAAATGCTCTCTGTAAAGCAATACGAACACAATTCAGAAGGACAGCACTCCCATATTAGGAACCACTCATAACAAATTTCATCTTTTTTACATTTTGATGAAAAGATAGACTTAATGAGAGAAAGGATAATGTGTTTAATTTGATGGTTTAGAGAACTATTGCTGTTATTCTTTGTTGTGTATTCCCCAATACCTCTTCCTCATAATATTAGTAGAATTTATTTTAAAGACTATAATTTTTTTTAATATTTCCTCCTTCCCTTTTCTCTCTCCAAACTCTTCCATATTTCCTCATTTCCCTCAAATCTGTGACTTCCTTCTTCACTAACTGTTATTACATTTATGTGTGTATATGCTAATACACATATATTCTTAAATAAAACATGCTGAGTCTCTACAATATAACTTGCAGATATGTGTTTAGTGATAATTGTTTAGCTTTAGCAATAGGTATGCTCTTCCCTGGGAAATCCATCTCTCCTGCTCTCAGTATTCCTTACTTGCCTACAATAAGATTATACTTCTGGATACAATAACATATATAACTGGTTAAATTTATTACTGGATTGTGAATTGATAGAATATATAAGTGCAATTAATTTTTGCATTGATTTTATATTTCACGACTTTACAAAATCTATTTATTTAAATAAAATGTTGTGAAACATTTTTTGAGGATTTCCTACTTATATTATCATCTACAAATAAAGATGACTCTATTTCTTTGTTTTGTATTTGGGTACACTGTATTTATCTTGTTAATAAATTCTCTGGTTAAGATTTTCAGAATTTTCCTGAATAGATCTGCTGAGAAAAGAACATCATAGCATTATCCTTCATCCTAAAGGAAACATTATTAGTCTTTGTATTGAATATGATATAAGTGAATGATCCTATATACCCTTTATTATGTGAAATTAAATTCCTTCTTTACATAGTTTTTGTGTTTTTCATGAAGAGATGATGAATTTTTCAGTTTTTTTCTATATCAATAGAAATCATCAGGTGTTTTTAACTCTTCATTATTATTTATGTGTTGTATTAATTTGATGGACAGATATTTCATATCTGAAACTCTCCTTGTAGTCCAGGATTAAATCCCCCTTGATAATGGCATAAGTTTATATTGTTTTTAAGTTAGAACATAATTACATCATTTTCTTCTGTTTCCTCACTCTAGTACCTCCTTTGTGTCATTCATATATATTGATAAATACAACATTCTTCGTCCATTTACCATTAGTTGGAATATGGTTTCAGGATTGACCACTTCATATGGCTCTTACACTGTGAGATTTCCCCCAATGTTGTTAGCATATCTGTTGCTGGGTATTGTACTTTTCCAGGTCTTAGTTGGGTAGCAATGTTGTTGAGGTATCATGAGTGTCGTCTCTAGGAGACATAATCTCAGAGATTTCTTGGTTCTCTGCCTCTTGCAATTTTCTCTTGGGTTCAGAAGTTGTGTTTTAGATGTAACAATTGGGATCAAGAACTATAAAATCACTTTTTCTCTACATTTGACCAGTTACATTTTTCTGTAATAGTATCCATCTGTGGTAAAGATAAGTAAGATTTTTTTTTGAGGGGGGGTAGTTTGTATGATTTTACAAGGTTTTCTTTTTTGTCTTATTCATTGTAGATACAGATTTGACGATTTTATCGATCTTTTCTAATAACCAACTTTTGGTCTCATTAATTTTTTTAGTTGGTGTATAATCAGTATACAACCTTTTAAGGACTAGTTCTAATTGTCAACAATCTAGAATCACTTGTGATCAAGATCAAATTAGCCTGCGAGCATGACTATTGAGGATTGTCTTGATTGTCTTAATGGGGGATGACTTAACCTAAATATTGGTAAAACCAGTACCAAGGTTTGTTACCCTGAATTGTGTGAGTAGTGAGAAAAGAGCAACAAAGATGCATAAACTCATGCATGCACTTAATGCTGTGGATGTGCTATGACACATCCTTGAAGTTCCTGCCTGCATTTACACACAATGGTAGACCATAACCTAGAATTGAGTGCTAAAACAAATCCTTTCTCTCCTAAGTTGCTTTAATCAAGCTATTTCATCATAGCAACAGAAGTGGAACTAAGACCAGTGATAAATCCCATCAAGATATTTTTAAATAATTATATTATGTACACTGACCATATTCACCATATAGGCACTCACCACTCCCTGTTGTTCTCATTCATTTTCCACAGACAGTTTTGCTTCTGTTATCATGTTCTATATCCCAGTAGGACTAGAGAACATCTAGATCCACAAATGAGAGAAACTGTTCTTTGAGATCATGGGTACAATAATAGTGTCCAGAAGGCAGCACTTAGCCATTTTCAATAAATCAAATATGCCTCAATCACTGTGATTACTGATGCTCAATAACAATCTCTGATAAACTTGATAACCCCCAAATAAATGGGGGAGGAAAATTGTGGGAGTTCAAGATGAATTGGGAAATATTTCCTCAGTAGTGAAGTATTTTATAAAGCTTAGAATTCCAAGCTAGAGTATAGTATTTAAGGTACTGATGCCAGTCTGGCTGGGATATACAATTTAGGAAAGCAACATATGGACTCATGTAATATTTAATTCAAATAGCTAAAGTGGATAATACAGAAAGCTCTAGTGAGTCTCAAAAAAAATTGCAGTTTAGTATTTCAATCAGTTCAAACCACTACATTTAAAGCACTGCCAGAAGGGAGAACAGAATGCATCATGTGTAGATTCAGACATCAGTCTCTGTGGGTAAAATTTTCAGTAAATATATTTCAACAAATTCTAGGTCAGTATATTAAAACAGTTGTCACAAAATGGAGCACCATGCCACTTAATTCCTTGTTACATTTAGGATTATTAAAAGAGAATGCAGATATTTGAATATTTCTATAAGTAATGAGATATTGAGCCTTAATTAGAATTTTTATTTTGTATAAAATGATGCTGATGACTTTCTATGTCAGTATCTTAAGACACAAGATTCCCATTTCCCTGAAAATGTTAAGTTATTTGTAGAAATATATAGCAAATGCTTCTCAGTATAAACTTTGAATATTATAACATAGTCAAAATAACTGATAAACAAGATTGTTCTTACAGAGAAAGACAATACTATAGGAAGTGGTAGATTGTTTGCTATCTGTCTTTTCTAAGATTGAATCCAATTTACTTAATGCTGGCCTTTTATTAAATGAAAAAATGTTATGAATTCATGTATTTATAGTATAATGTATTATTTTATCAATAAAAAATGCCTTTGGACATTTTGCTTTAAAATGCATCCTAAAACTTTGTATTATAGAGACAATATCAAAATCATCTGGTAAAATTGAGACTATTTCTTGTTTTCTAAGTAAAGTTTTGTGAGTAAGGTACAAACTAAGGCATGCACATAGTCCCTATTCTAGGAAAACAGATGGAGAGAATGTAGCAAGATGAGGCAAGCTTAGTCTATACAGGGAGCACCAGGCCAATAAGCTCTGTATTCCGGTACCTTGTCTCAAAAAAATGAAATGCTTATTGAAACATATTTATACCTACTCATTTATATAACTAATTTAACACTTAAACAGAACAACTCTTAGTCCCAACAAACATTGAATGTATAGCCAACCAAGAACAAAATATTAACTTTCTGTATATTATAGGAAAACCTGACAGCAGTACTTCCAGGTTCAGAGCCAACAGCCATCAACATTGGTCAGAGTTGTCTGTGTTATAGGCCACAGGAGATTGCCATAGAAAAGGTTACAATCTTTACGGAGAAGAAATTTAAAGAAAGTTACCGAACCATGTGTGGTTTTAAGGTTTTAGTTACAAATCTTAGTTCAGAGTCTAACCCAAAGTAAAAGACAATGCATTTTCCAAAGGAGAACAAAATCAAGAATAAATGAAAACAAAGCAAGTCTGTGTGATGCATTAAATTGCAATGCGTATTAGCCCAATCAATCCTTATCAAGAGGGAGCTAATCAGGAAAGTGGATACCTACATACTCAAGTATTTAGAACAGATAGAAGACTGAGAATGGTATAGTGTGACTAAGTTGTATCAAAATTTAATATTGTATCAAAATTCTAGAGTAATGTATATAGCATGCTACTATTTATCTAGCAATATGAAGGTAGTATAAACACACATTAACATATTTTATATACTGCATCAGTAACAAAATAATAGGCTCACTTATCTTAAAACTAGCTTTATAGATGACAGTAGGAGAAATAGGATATATAGCACAAAACAGAAGGTAAATACCTTTGGAAATGACCGATGTATGAATTTTAATTTGGGAATTTGAAAACATTTTGTATAAATATTGTTTATATTAATAAAGTGTTCCTGAAAATGAAACTAATGAAACTATATATGTAGATATTAGGTCTTCATGCCCTTGTACACAGAACTTCAATATATACCTTACCTATTAAAGGGAATTCTGCAGATGTCGCACTGGTAATCAGAGGACAGCAAGCAAAGATATCCTAGATGATCACAGTTCATCCAATTCTAATCATGAATCCTTAAAATTGAAGGACTCAGAATAAGAACCAAAAGGTAGGTGGAAGGGCCATGGAATGCCATCTTCTAAGCATCATGTACCCATTCCAATCATGAACTCAGTGCAATGCTTCTTAGCTTCCCCAAGCTTGTGCAAGACTGAGCCTTGTCACCAGACACCAAGATGGCACAGGAACAAGAGGCCCTGAATGCCCTTAATTCTGAAATTTAAAAAAAAAATAATAATAACACATGAATAAAGAAATTTGTACAGAGGAATGCAAGTTGATTGAGACTCAAGAGATATGGTAGGTAAGGGTAAGAATAATTAGAATGCATTCTACATGTGCATGAAAGTACCAAAGATAAAAATTAATTAATAAAAAATGAAAATAATGGCTTCAAGTCATATGGACAAAACATGTTTTCAAAATCTTTGAAACATATTTATTTTTGCACATCACCAATATTTTATCTTCTCAGAAAAACTGTCATCCAATGAATCTCTCTTGCTGTGGAGACATTTAATCCTTAGTCACAGTGTTAAGGGCTCTTGCATAAAACATATTTTGACAGAAACATAAACTCAGAAAATTATCCTATGTTACACTGCTGAAAAAGAGTGACATATTTCTTTCTTCCAAATGTGTTGAGGGAGCATTTGGAGAACCAAAGGGTCAAAATGAAGTTACATTTATGGCTTTTAATATGGAGGAACATTAGTCAAGCCATGCAGACAGCTTGTACAGGATGTATAAGAAAGTAAATTCAACCTCCTCAATAAATGAATTTAGCTCCTCAACTTAAGGCTAGTGATGAACTTGGCTTCTGCAAGAAATTTGTCAAATTTTAATCTACTCTTTGTAATTTGATAACAATAAAAAACTATCTAAAAATAATTTCCAAGTAATCTACTTGTGTTTCTTGGTTTAATATCTTCATGAGATTACCCTTAAAAACTAGTATACAGCAAAATGATTCTGAAAAGCCATATATCATGTCTTCTTTTATATTAGATAAAAAGAATGTAGTTGTGATAAAAATGAAAAAGATCTACTCTAAGACAGTTTCCAAAGAACCAAGGCTGCTGATATTAAAACTGACTTGCATTCCTAAATTAAAAGTGTGCTTATGAATCTAGACACACATTTTATTTCATCTTTAATTGGAAAATAACAATTATATACATTTCTATGGTAAAGCATAATATTTTGCTAGGTTTATAATATATAGTAATTAAATAAGACCAATCAACAAGTAAATCCATGAACAAACATACTTTGCAATTTTGGTGAAAATGTTTTCCACTGACTGTTTTAGCTGTTAGAAGTACTTACTCATTACTACTTATCACAGTTGCCATTCTGTGAAAGCATTCTCTAAAGCTTATTCCATCTTTCTAGCTGAAAGCTAGATAATCTGATCAGAATCTTTTCTCCTCACTGCTGCTGATAACCATCATACAGCTTCATAATTCTGTGACGTTAATTTCCTGCATTCCTTATATAAGTGAGATCATGCAGTCATCACAACTCTGTACTTAGCTTCTTTCTCTTGTAAGGATTTATATTTATTATTTTCAATTATGCTTCCATGTGTGTATGTGCACATGAGTGCAGGTGGCTACGGATGCCACAAGTGTTGGATGCCTTCAGAGCTGGAATTACAGGGAGTAGTAAGCCACCTAATGTGGGTGCTAGGGACTGAACTCAGGTCCCCAGAGTAAACTCAGTGCTGAGCTATTACTCTATCATTGTACTTGATTTCTTATACTCATCAGAATGCCCTCAGGATCATCAATATTATCGGAAATGATAGGACTTTCTCCATTTTAAGGCTATAACTTACTTATTATCTATTTACTTATTGTACATATGCCATATTTTCTCTAGCCATTGGGATTAATTCTGCAATTGCTCCTGGACAGAGGTGTGTCATTAGATCACACTTTCCACTACTGTATCATATGTAAGTGTTTAGTTTTCTGAGTAAGTTGTGTAAATAGATATGCTAAGTTACACTCCCATCAACAATAAACAGGGTATTTTCTCTAATTCCTCACATATTACCTATGTCTTTTAAATACCAGAACCTCGGTCTTGGCTTTGATTAGGGTTTTACAGCTCCCTACTTGAATTCCAAGGCTCCCATAAAGATAATTCTGTCTATGAATCAGTTCAGCGTGCCTGTTGTTTTTGAAGATACAAACAAAGAACACTTTGTTCTTCCACACTGTTGACTTCCTTCCCCTAAGCAACTATCTCATCTTTGAAAGTTCAGTTCTCTTCACCGAACAGTCTTCAGAAGGAGTGAGTCCCCACTTGTGCAACACTATTGTCTCTTACAAGAAAACAGGCGTTCTGGGACAAAAAGATTTAAAAGGATTTTCACACTAACAAGCTAGGAAGCCACTGAAGATAATCAAAGTGCACAGGAGCCAACTCTAAAAGCCCCACTCATCAAAATTTAGAAAATTGGAACATCATTAAAGATTGCAACTGCAATAGATTTGAGCACATCAAATATGTCCTCATTTTATAATGATACCACAAAATGAGGTAAAAAACAAAACCCTAATTGGTCAACTTATGAAAGCTGGTAGAAAAAGTAATTAGCTGTGTTTTAAAAAGTAACTAAAGGAAAATAATGCAGTATTGTTCTTGCCTTTAAAACAGTAACCCTGACTAATGAACCAGCAGAATAATGGATTCATATTGTAGAAACATTCTAGGGAATAAAGTATCCATCGGCATATCACACTTATTATTTCAAGTCATATTAAATAAATGCACATTGGCATTAATAAAAATTAATACCGTTACCAATGCAGAAGAGAGGCAAATTTATCTTGATCATAGAAAAATGATAATATTCTGAAAGATCTTTCAAGAAAACTTCAAGTATAATACCAAAAGCAGAGACTTCTAAATGTGATCCCAAATCTAACGGGAAAATATGTGAGTAATGCAAAGGAGGGGAATTATTATACGTAATATCATCTGCACTCTGTGCAGCAATGTACATGTTCAGGAAAACCTGTTTCTGGAATCCGTAATTTATTTTTAAAAATGGGGAAAAGAACTGTAAAGTCTATTATTACAAGAAGTTGGCATGCATGCAGATCAAATCCTCTCAAGAAGAAACACAGTTAAAAAGACATGAAGGAAAAAAATAAGAAAATCAAGTGAAGTCAAGTATTAATTAGATATTTGAAGATATCACCAATTGTTAACTAATTTTACGTTTGAGAAAAGAAAACTTTGTATGTAGTTTTTTAAAGATAAACCATCACAAAATCAGAAGCAATTTGAACAAAATTTATGTAAAGTATAGTACTTTCTTTAAAATATTCTTTTGGTGAAGCAATGGCATTGAGGCTAATGTGGGTCCAGCCAATGGCATGTGCAGAAAGTGAGCTTGGGTAAATCAGTGGCTCTGATCACACTGTTCACTATCACTGGAACTACTCAAAAAGTAAGAGATTCATTATAGTTTGCTATTTGGATGTAAAACATTCCATAATGAAGTTCCAGAAAAGATTAGGAAGAAGAGAAGGAAGAATCTCTCTGTGTATGGGGAGCTAAACTCTGCTTCTAGAAATTATTCTATAATTTCCTCTTGCAACTTCTCTTTGTGTAATCAACAAGATCAGATAAGTAAAATAATCTGAAGAAAATGAAGCTTTTATGGAAATAAATGTTTTAAAACAAGCCCTCATTTCATTATTTCCAATGACCATAGTTATATTTTCTCTCACTAAGACATGTTTTTGTAATGGTTATAATTTTTGTAACCTATACCTGTCTGATTCTTATATTCCCCACTATTCCTGAGTACCAGATACTTTCCACCTACCAGAAATATAACGTTTTATTTTGGTTTCAATTTATTCACAACATTAAAATATAAAATATACAAAGTCTCCACATTAGAAATGATGAAAAATACCAGCCCATCCTTTCTGAGACAAAATGTAGTTTCTCAGAAGCAGTTCTCAGAGGTCTGCTGTGCAACCCCAGGGAGCACTATGTAGAAATGCCCTAGGGTTTCTAAGTTACTGCTGTTAAGGAAAATGATTGCTCACCTTCTCTCTAAGCCTGCCACTAGTAGTGCAATTTCATTCTCCAGGAATATGACATTTTTCATGAGATTTTTTTTCTTCCTTCAGCACTTGTTTCAAACACAATGCAATAACCTTGTCAAGCCACTAAAATCAACAATTTTAAGAAGTGTATCAAGGGATTCAGCAGATATGTGTGGTAACAACTCAGGAACATCTCCAGAGTCCAAAACAGTCAACAAGAGCTGAGTAGGACAAAAATCGGGTAGCAACCAGTGGGTGGTAGGCAAAAGGAACCAGTTCCTCCCAAGGGTCAGCTGCTGGGCCTCCCTGAAGAACATGCTGTCTCTGAATTGCTGTTTTAACTTGTCCTATCAAAGTTTAGTACACATTTGGCACTACTGATAGTCATGTCACAGTTATTGGTTTTTCTGATTTTCCTTTCTTTCTTTTTAAGTTATCTTATTTTTTTTAATGTATGAGAGGTAGCACATTGTTTTCTTTTTAAAACATGCTTTAGTTAAAATAGAACTATTTCATTTTCTCCCTTCATTTTTCCTTTCTGGTCCCTCTAAGGTACCCTCCCACTAACCCATCCTGTGCCCTCCCTATCAAATTAGAGGCTCCCTTTTCTTTGATTACTATTGGTGCGTGTGAGTGAGTGTGTGTGTGTGTGTGTGTGTGTGTTTTCACAGATATTATAAATACAAACCAGTCCATTTTTTGTGGGGTTTTATTTGTGCATAAGTGGTTTCAGGGCTGATTATTCTGTATTAGACAACTAAACCAATAGAGTCTTTTGTAGTTATTTGTCTCTGGGTGAGATACTGAGAATTTATTTCTCTTCCACATTAATATATATACATTGATATAGACATTGTTCAGGTCTTGTATATGCAGCCATTTCTAGGAGAGAATGTCTCACAGTAGACTTCTTGCTATTCTGGTTCTTAACAATCTTCCCTACCCAATTTCGACAATGTTTGATATTCACTGAGTCACAGAAGTAGGGGCTGTGAGGCAGATGTATCCAGTGTGGCAGGACTCCCCACAGTCTATTGGTCTCTGTGTCCATTTGTGATTTTCTTTGATTGTCTGCATTTACTGTAAAGAGAGACTTCTTTGGTATGGAGTAGTTATATTAACCTGTGGATCTAAGGATAAGGCTTAAACTGAAATAGGGATTTATGTTATTCTAGCAAAGTAGTGGTAGCAAATTATTTTCTAAGATCTATGGCATCACAAGCCCCGGGAAGCTGATGAGATTGTTATTACCTGGAACAATTTCTCTCCTGTTGAATAGCTCTTGTGTTAAATTAGACAGTTGCTTGTTGTCATCAACATGTGAGTGCCACTCTTGCAACTTTGAGGTATCTTGCTATGCTGGTCCTTGTTATTCATAGATGTTGTAGCTCAGTATGAGTGTTTAATTAATTTCCTCCCTCAGCAGCTTGCACAGTGTCTTCTAGTATGATAAGGATTAAGAAGGTCTGATCTTTTAGGTCAGACCCAGCTCAAATAACACGAATCTTGTGTCCTAGGCGTATAGTGTCTTCAATAACATGGACCCAGTCTCAACCCCTGAGAAGCAACCAATGTTACACAGACAGTCTAGATTATTTGCAAAGTGACTTGGACAACCATGAACAACTATTCAAATTGAGGTTTCTTCCATGACTCAGGGACTTGGTCTCTTGGTGCCTACACACTAGCACTTTCATTCCCAGGTCTCCAGGCTTATGCTTTGCCGTACTGCTACATGTTTTCAAGATTCCCCACCCCACTCTACTCCAATCCTTGGGGAGTTAAACTCTTAGTACATACTCAATCCCCTAGCTCTTTCATGAGTCTCCTCTTAGGCTTTCTTCCAAGCCCATCTCCATTCATTTCTCACCTACAAAAGCACTCTCTAAATGATTTCTACTCTCAATCACTTGTCTAAGACCCAAAGAGGGCAACAGCAACCAAAGAATGGAACACCAACCCCAAAAAGAAAAGATCAGATCCCATCTCATCCACATACCTAGATTCTAGCAGAAAAATGAAAACAAGTGCAGCTAAGACAATATGCCTCAACCAGTAACTCTCTTGAAGTAGGCCCTGAGAAATGCATATACATGTGTGTGTGCGTATATATGAAACATATGGCAGAGATTTCAAATTGAAATTATGAATGTATTCAAGGACCTTAAAAGGGATATGTTTTAATCCCTTATTGATGCCCATAACAAGTTGAGACATTAAAGTAGAATTTAAAAAAAAAAAATAAGAATCACTAAAGAAAACCCAAACTGAAACAAAACTGGAAATAAAAATTTTAGAATGTCAAATAAAAACCTCAGATGTAAGCCTCATCAACAGATTGTAAGAATGGACAAGAGAATTACAAGTGTTGAAGAGAAGGTCAAAATAACTTTATACATCAGTCAAAGAAAATGTTAAATAAAAAATAACGCAGGCACAAAATATCCAGAAAATCTGTGGCACTATGAAAAGACTAAATCTATGAATAATAGGATAGAGGAAGGATAAGAAAGGTTAAAGGCACATAAAATATGTATAACAAGAGTCATATAAAAATTGACCCACTCTAAAGAAGGGTACAAGAAGCATAAAGAATACTAAATATACAGAACCAGAAAATAAATTCCCCATAATATATAATAATCAAAACACTAAGTGTATAGATTTAAAGGCTACAAAAGAAATGGGTCAAATAGCATGTAAAAACAGGCCCCTTAAAATATGACCTGACGTCTCATTGGAAATTCTGAAAGCCAAAAGATCCTAGACAGATGTTTTACAGACTGACAGACCACAGATGCCATTACCAGCAATATTGTACCACAATAGACTGAGAAAGAAAAAAAAATATATTCCACAATAGAACCAAATTAAAGCAGCATCTATCCATTATTCTGGCTCTATAAAAGACACTAGAAGGAAAGTTTCAGTATGAAGATATTAACCACACCTAATTCTTTGTATGAGGACACTAAAACCAGACACCCCAAAAACAGAAAAAGTGAACAATAAAAGGAACAAAAAAAGGAAATAAAGGAACAAATATCCCTTATGAACAGTGGTACAAAAATTCTCAATAAAATGCTTTCAGATCAAATCCAAAAACATATAAAAATCATTGTCCACCGTGACTGAGTTGCCTTCATCCCAGAATGCAGGGATGGTTCAATATGTAGCAATCAATAAATGCAATCCACTATATCAACAGACTGAAAGTCAAAGGCCACATGATCATCTCATTAGATACCAAAGAAGCTTGTGACAAAATCCAATGCCCTTCATGGTAAAGTCCAGAAGAAATTAGTGATACAAGGGACATAGATCAACTTAATCAAGGCAGTGTGCAGCAAGCTAACAGTTCGCCTAAATGGACAGAAAAATCAAATAAAATTGCACTGAAATCAGTAATAAGACAAGGATTTCCACTCTCTTCAAACCTATTCAACATAGTACTTGAAGTCTCAGCTAGAACAATAAAACAACTATAGAGATCAACAGAATATAAATAGGAAAAGAAGTCAAATTATCTTTATTTGCATATGATCTGATTTTTTACATAAAAGAAACTAAAATCCCCATCATGAGTTTTATTTTTGTTTTGTTTTGATGGTAGAGACCGGGTTTCTGTCTGTAGCCCTGCCTGTTCTATAACTCACTCTGTAGACCTCACTGGCCTCAGACTCAGAGATCTGCCTGCCTCTGCCTTCCATGTTCTAGGATTAAAGGTGTATGCAATCACCATCCAGCTGGAAAATTTTATAGCTTATAAAGACTTTCAGAAAAGTAGCAGAATAGAAAATTAATACACAAAAGTCAGTAGCCTTCCTATATACAAACAGATTGAAAATGAAATCACAGAAACAATACCTTTCACAATAGGTATAAAAAATAGGTCTTGAAAACAATTTTAACTAACCAAACGGAAGACTTGCATAATAAATACTTTAAGACACTGAAAAAAAAAAAACTGAGGACACCCAAAGA
The DNA here is from genome assembly GCA_026225945.1 of Cricetomys ansorgei. Taxonomy (NCBI): domain Eukaryota; kingdom Metazoa; phylum Chordata; class Mammalia; order Rodentia; family Nesomyidae; genus Cricetomys; species Cricetomys ansorgei. The sequence goes on from JAMJFZ010002812.1 coordinate 15,174,696, forward strand.
TGGTAAGATCTCCTATGTTCATGAATCAGTAGAATCAATGTGGTGATTTATCAACCATATAAATATTCAACACAATTCCCATAAAAATTCCTGCATAATTGTTATAGAAATTGAAAAATCAGTTTTTCAACTTCATAGGGAAGCACTAAAACTAAGGATAGTTAAAACAATCCTGCCATGTATAACCATGCTATATTTTAAGTTGTACTGCAGAGCTATAGTAACTAAAACAGCATGATATTGCATAAAAACAGACATATATATCAAGAGACTCAAACTGAAGACCCAGAGATAAGTCCACAAATTGTGGACATCTGATTTTTTACAAAGAATCCAAAAATAAGCATCAGATAAGGACTGCATCGTCGACGAATGTTGGTCAAACTGGATGGCTACATGTAGAAGAATCCAAATAGATCCACACTTACCACCATGCACAAAACTCAACTCCAGATGGATTAAGGACTTCAACAAGGGGCCAGATACACTAAATATAATAGAGGAGAAAATAGGAAATAACTTTGAACTCATTAGCTCAGAAAAAGGCTTTCTGAACAGAATACTGATGGCACAGGCACTAAGACCAGCAATTATGAAATCGGACCTGACAAAGCTGAAATGCTTCTGTATTACAAATGTATCATTAATCAGACAAAGTGGCAGTCTATAAAATTGGAAACAATCTTTACCAATTGTACTTCTGATAGAGGTTTGGTATCTAGAATATATAAATAACCAAAAATGAGGATCCAGAAATAAATAAGACAGTTGAAAAATGGGGTAGAGAACTGATCAGAGAGTTTTCAAAAGGTGATACAAATATAGCTAAGAAATGCTTAATGAAGTAGTTGACATCTCTTGAGACTGTGGCAGCATGCACAAGATCATGTATAGGTTTAAGCCAAATGGAATTCCAGACACTCAAAGGGGTGAGTGAGCAGGGGGTTCCATTCCATCTAAGAAGCTATCTGAAGCTGATACCTGCTAGCAGGGGAAAAATCGATCTTCTCCAATGAACTCTCACTGGTTATATTACCACATTCTAGGACAGGATTCATGCCTAGGAGTAGTTTCACACAAAACAAACTCAATGGTGTTGTTGCAGAAACTTTGTGTGACATTTTCTTTGTTTGAGTTTTTTTTTTTTTTTTGGTCTTATTTGTCTTTTGCTTTTTATTTTGATTTTTGTTTTTGTGCTTTTGTAGGAGTGTTTCTGAGTGTAATTTTTTGTTATTTTGTTGGGTGTTTTATTGTTGTTGTTGTTTGCTTTAAAGAAAGAAAGGGGAACCTAAAATTGGGAGGATAGAGAGGTGGGGAAGATCTGGAAAAAAATGAGGAAAATAATCTAAATATATTATATGAAAAATTTCAATTAAAATGTGAAGGTTTATTATGTCTGGTACTGCGAATTTGCTTAGTGTATAGTTTTTGTATGGAGTATTGTCAAATACGTGTGTGTGTGTGTGTAATATATAATGAAATATATATTATGTATATTTTGTTAATATAAAATGATATGATTCCTTGAGGCTCTATCATACAATCTTGATGTTATTATTCTTTCGTCCTTCCTTATTCATCTGTATTGACCTCCCTTTGCTTGCCCATATTCAAGTCTCCTCCCCATTCACTCATTAGTAAACATGAGCAAGTACCTCAGTAGTAGTATGTGTGTACAGACATTTGGCTATGTGCCTAAGAGTGCCATTACTAAATCATGTGGTAGATCCTGCTCTAGATTTTGAAGGAGGTGCAAAGCTCTGCGCTAGCTCCATGAGACTTGGAAAGCAGGTGGGCTATTTTACCTCCAAAATCTGTGTTTAAAAGGATCCAAGTGCAAAATAATTCACAAGTAATGAAAGACGCTGCATCAGGTTAGAACAGCTATGATTTCTTATGCTATTGTCCCTATTACAACATGTGATATTCACGCCAAGTAGTATAACCTATAAAACACTTGAGTATTTTATTTATAAAGTATAGAGTAAAATAATATTTACCTCAGTAGGGTGCTCTGATAAAAACACTGAATGCTTAGAAAACCAATGCATTACTATTATTGTTGGTATGACCAATAATACTCATATTAATTACTGTTTCCTAATAGTAGTTTTATAAAAAAAACTAGAAATGAGTATAAATTCTTATAATTATGACTGTTCACTATAGGAGTGAACATTTTTTTTTTAAAGCTAGAAAATTATATTCTGGAGGTAAGTTGATTAACAGTTCCGTTCCTCAATGCTAAGGAATTAGATTTTAGTATACTGCTGGACTGAATTGAGAAATACTATAGGAACCACATAAGAAATGGACCAAAACCTCAACTGATGATTAAGTTGTTTGGAAAATATTGAACCTAAGGTCTGGCAAGATGCCTCAGTGTTTTAAAGGTTTGTCACCAAACCGGATGGCCAGAGTTTGATCCTGGGGCCATAAGATGAAAGGAGAGAACTAACTCTTTCCTGAGAGTAGTCCTTTTGTGAGATTATATATATATAATTTCTGAGACAGGTTTTCTCTGTTGTTTCTCTGGCTGACCTAGAACTCATTCTGTAGGCCAAGTTGGCCTTAAACTCAGAGAGATCTGCCTGCCTCTGCCTCCCAAGTGCTGGGATTAAAGGCATGTGCCATCACTGCCTGCCATTACATGTATTCTCAAATTATCCTTTTATTTTACTTATTTATTTAACTTTATATTTCATGGTGCAGCTCACTTGTTCCATGTACATGCTCCAGCATTGAAGTTTTAGCAGCCAAAGAATTCTTCAAATTCATTTAACATTTGTAGCTTTCAGTAACCAGACCTTTATCCTCACTCATAATAGATCTAACAACGTCTTCTCTATGTAGTATGATTAACATTTAAGACATGTAGAAAGTCTCTATTAAACCATTGATTTTTCTAATCCTTTCAATGAAAAGGAACAAGTACTCAAAAGTGTTGCTCAACTTATTAATTACTTAAGGTAAGCTCTAGGATCAAAGTCACAATATTACATTTGATAAAATTGAAAGTATTATAATTCATATTTATAAAAATAAAAGGTGAATCCCTCAAAAGTGTTGACATTTAGAGAAGTATTAAAATCAGGCCTTCTCCTTCTTCAATAAAAAAATAAAAAGTAATGGTACGTAAAGTCACCTTTAACCATCACACTGCATGTAATTGAAATAATGTAAATGGAAGTGCTTCATAAATATTAATGGTATATACAGGTAGGTATGATATTATTACTAACCATCTGTTCAACCATATGATGCTATATAATTTTGATAATGCAAATAAGAGTTTCCCAAGGAAAAGTATTAATTAGTAAATCATGTCAAAATAAAGTATAAAATGGCTTTTGTTGACTGTTAAAGATATATCTTATGATTTAGAACATTAAAATAAATATACTCATATGTGTGCACATTTATGTTTTAGTAATCGCACAGTCAAAACTAATCTATAATATTTTCATCCATAAAAAGTTATAATTCTGTAAGAGATAAAGATGAGGCATTAAAATTTCCAATTAGGTTTCAAGTTAAAGGCCTTTTGTAGGTTAAATTGCAGCCAAAAGAAGTACAGAAGTACAGCATATACTGATAAATCCATTATGTCCCCAAAAGATGAAATAAAATATATAAGCAGTATTTATTTACTACTATTTGTATAAATGTATTTTGGGAATTTACCAGAAACTCTCCTCTTTCATTCTTAAAAGTTCACCTCAAATAATGCTTATAATTAACCTACATCCTCATCTGAAGCATTACTAATAGAATACAAATGAAATTTACCTCCAATTTCCATAATAATCACTAAGATTTACATAAAATCTACATAATAACAATTGTAATTAAGTAGCATTATAGTAATGGTTATATAAACAACCCTCATAAATAGTGTGCACTGATACATGTTTGGCAGAGACAGGAGCTTAAAGCCATATCCACATTTATTTTATTGTCTCATTTTACTGGAAATGTATTCATGCAGATTATCTCTTATAATTTTTGTGCCTAACATCACATAGCTTTTGAGATAAGTTACCTTTTGTTTTGAGAATAATATAATACATTCTAATGATCTGAGGATAAATAATTTACAATTTTTCTATTTGTGAGGAACACCTAAGCACATTCAGGGAAGACAACATGAATTAGTTATCTGATACCAAAGAGTCAGCCCTGAAAACATACATAGAAATAAAATTATACAGACTGACTAGTTTGTATTTAGGACTATATATATACACACACACACACACACATATGTTTTATGCATGTAATAACAACTTATGAAAAGAGATCCCATGAATTTAAAAGAAATCAGATAAGGGTATATAAGAGGGTTTGGAGGGTAAAAGGGAATGAAGAAATGATATAATTATAGTATGATCTCAAAAATACTGCATAAAAAGAGAATAAAAAAGAAAACGGATACGTGGAATCATATAGTACAACTGTTGTACTACTGCCATATGTTTTATGCAACACTAATGCATTTATTGGGGGACAAGTTTCTCTGAATTCCCCAGGCTGCAAGAAGTTAAGATTTCCCCGACTCAGTCTGCTGAGTGCCAGGATTAAACTGATCCCCTTACCTTAGTCACCTGAGTGCTGAGATTGCATCCACCCCATCCTTACTAGACATTTCTGCCTTTAAAAATATTTTCTATTCTGACATACTCGTTTTTTTCTCCAGAATGACTAAATCTATTTGATCAACTAATATCAGTAATAAACAGCACAGCATATAATAATAACTATTTCTTTATAATGATATCAATTAGGAATGAAAAATGAGTATAATAATAATGAAAATAAAATCATACATAATCATATGTCCTGTAATTATTGACATCCTGATATTATGGCTTTTACTTGTAAAAATATGCTTAAAGCCTGGGAAGTGGTAGCCTAAGATGCACTTGAGAGGCAGAGGCAGCTAGGATTCTGTTTGATAGAGGCCAGCCAGGTCTACAGAGCTAGAGTTCCAGGACTGCCAGGGCTATACAAAGAAATTTTGTCTCAAAAAAAAGGTTTGGAATCATAAGGTGTAATTTAAAATACCTCAATATTGTTGGCTATTGTGCAAATCTTTCTTAACATTAAAAAAAAGAAATAAAACAGTAAATAAGGGGTGGAAAAGTAGATCTTGGGGAAATGGGAGAGAAGTAGGGGTGAATATGTTGAAAATAATTCTCAAAGATTTGATAAAAGTATACTTATAAAAAGAAAAATGACAAAGCAAGTTTCAACAAGTCCAGAATTTGCTGCTGAAGATGCTTCCTAAAAGAGAAAGAGATCAAATTCAAGTCCAAGATATCAAAGCTGGAGAGAGGGTGTTAAATGATGGAAAGGACTAGAAGGAAAGTGCTAGACGATATCAAGATGAGGTTTCTTCTTGTGATTAAGCAACTTATTTTTGCTACTTGGTGCTTATCAAAGAATGTCGTTATCTTCTACAAAAACTGATAGGTAATTTTAGTTATATAAATATATATATATATATACACATATATATATAAGTGTATTATATATATTATATATAAATTATATATATATATAAAGTTATAAATATATTTATTTTATATATATATATGGTAATTCTTGGTATCACTTATGTTTTTCAATCAACGTTGTATCACTCTGAAAAAAACAGCAGCACTCCAAAACAACAACAAACAAACAAATGAAATCCTGAGTCAAGTAACTTAAAATAAGGAAAGATTATTTTAGCTTGTAGAACCCTGGCCAAATGGCTTGTGGCTTCAGCCCATGGTGCCCTGGCCAGATGGTTTGGGAAAGTCAGTGTATCCTAGAGCCGGAGTAAGTGGCTTAGAAGAGTCTCTGCTGACCACATGATAGCCAGGAAAACAAAGCAGCAGATCATTTATGTAACTGTAGAGGAAAAGACCTGTGTGAAAGCTAGGAGGGGTCTATCTATATTCCAGGGGTCTGCACGAAGAAGCACATTCTGAGGCCTGTGTGGTCTGGATGGAATGCAGAAATTCCATTCAGAATTCAGGGGGCAATGAGTGTGCCTGCCTTTAATCCCTAAGACAGAAACAGATTGTGGAAAGAGATACAGCAAGCAGAGCTCAGGAAACGTCAGTGTCACAGAGGAAGTGACATCTGAGATGAGTCAGTGACGGACAGGCAAAGTGACCAATCAGAGAAAGAGTTAGCAGAGTGAGTCAGAGTGAGAACACGCCCAACTCTCACAAAGAAACACAGGCTTTCCTCAGCCCAGAGAAGAATCATTTCTAGGCAGTCAGTTACAGCAGGCAGTTACAGTGCGCATCTAAAGCAGGCAGGTTTGGGGAGAGACACAGAGACACAGAGGCAGCTCCTAAAATAAGTCAGTATTAGATGGGAAGAGTAAGTCAGTTTGAAGCCACACAGAGCAATTCAGACAGACACAGCCATAGAGTCAGCCAGAATCTACCAGAGTTCAAGGAGTTCAGTCAGAAACAGTAAACTGACTCAAAAGGTTAGTTTGAACCAGTGACTTGAAGAAGAGTTTGAGCCAGAATAGAGATTCTAGGCTTAAGACTGGATTGTATGGAGACATAAAAGCTCCAGGGCTCCGGGACTAGAACTGGTGATTGAAGTAGAAAAAACAATAAAAAGACTTTTGCCCCAAATCAACATTTACATATCGCAAAAATATAAGCCCTGGAAATCATGAATCTGTTAACAAAGTAACCCATTCATGAGATCAGATTTTAATGAATCAGTTAACCAGGTAGCAACCCATTCATGAGATCAGATTTTAAGTGCCTAATGAAATGTTAACTACCAGCACACTGTTGTACACCAGATCGCTAAACTTATTCATTTTAAGTAAATAGAATCTTAATCCTGTTGAATACTAACCCCTCAATATACCACTATTCCACACAAACCATAGTAACCACTGTTCTATGTTTTCTTGATAAAAATTACTTTAGACATCATCAGAGAAAATGTTCTATCAACTATCTAGATTCTTGAAATGTTCACTTTTGAAAACAAGCCACTATGTGTGAACAGCTCATATGAAGAAAGAACCATATACTTATGTTCCAGCTGGCAGGCCAAAGTCAAGTACCAGATAATAGGTAACACCTTTAGGTAGCCAATCATCATTTGTCGCAGGCTTTGAGCTTCCACAATTGACAGCAAATCGAGGGAGATTAGCTGTCCCCACCAAGATCTCCCTAAATTGCAAATTCAAATACAATGAAAATGACTTTTTTTAAATTGAGAAGTATTGCATTGTAGCAATGAGAACAGCAGCATAATATATAACCTGCAAAAATAATTCTAAAATTAAATACATTTTGATGACAGATAGTAGATTTCCATTAAGTTGTTTTCTGTATTCTGATACTATTGAAGTATTTAATAAGAAGAAAGATTATTTGTCTCCCAAACAAAAATAGCAGTTACGAGATTGCACAAAAGGAGAATGGAATCGTAAACAAGATTCATGCTTGGGAAACAAAAGTTGATTTTTTGTTTTGAACTTTTGTTTATGCTGATCAGTCACTAACAACAAAAACAAACACTGAGGACCAAGCCAGGGTTCAATACCCAGAGTTTTATTACAGATGCATCTGAATTTTCAAATTCCATTGATCCTCCTATGTCCAACTCTAACTTGAGGCTTAGAACTACCGTGCGTCTCACTCCCATGGAGGCACATGACAAAGGAGTAGCAATTCAAGAGGTCTGTCTGGAGAACTTACTGCATGGCGTTTCATAACCAATGCTGTGTTTGATTCCAGACTCTGCCGCTAGCCATCTTTATGACCTTACTCCAGCTATTTGAACTCCCTAGGCCTGAGTTTCCACATTTAGAAAATGAAGCTTTTTCTATTTGCCTTGCAGGGTGTTATGAGGATTAGAGATAAGGTGCTTAATGTTTAGAACAGTGCCTGGCATGATGAAAATATTCAATAACAAACAATAGTTTCAAAGACTGAAGCTAATCCCTCTTGGAACAAGTCCGAAGAGATTTACAGTGTTGTCAAATCAAGGAGTATCTGTTCATCCTTCAGATGAGTTCTGATTTTCTACGAATCGGTGAGATTGGCATAAATGATACTCACATAAATGATTATAGAAACATGACTAACTTTATATAACACACTTTCAAGTAACTTCTAGAAATATTATCTGTACTGATTTTAATATAAAGTAACTAGACTACTATGAACTCTTTGACTTAAAACTACACAAAATCCAATTAAGTATAGTAAATTATCCTATGATTTCTTGGAAAAAATATGGAAACAGATAACTCACTGATTAGAGCAATAAGAGGCGCTGGAAGAAAACTTGAGTAAAAATACTCTGCATACATGTTTGGAAAATCTAGAAGATGGCCTTTTTGAACTGAGTAAGCTTCTTAGTCATGTCAAGATGTCAAATGGCAATTTTCTCCTAGAAGTAAGAATATTTGTTATAGCTGAAGCAAGTGGTACGTGCCCATCATCTCAGAACTTGGAAGCCATTAGTCTGAGAATGAGGAGACTCCCTAGCAAGACATTGTCTCCCAAATAAACAAATGAACAAACAGAGCAAAAACAAATCAAAAAATATTCATTCATACAAAAGGAAAGGCTTTTGGTAGAAAAGGCAGTGCTTCTTTTTTAAAGATTTACTTATCTTTATTTTATGTGTGTGAGTGTTTTGGCTACATGTATGTGTACTCCATGCATTCGATGCTCATGGAAGTCAGAAGTGCATCAGATCCCCTGGAACTGGTGTTATAGGCAGCTGTTAGCTTCCATTTTGGTTCTGGGAACCAAATCTGAATATCTGCAAGAGCAGTAAGTGTGGTCAACTTCTGATCCATCTGTCTACCTTTGAGTACAATCAAATTTTATGTAAAGGTTCATAAGTTTGTAGCCAAACAGAATTTCTGTGTTTGATACCATCATTAACTTCTCAATATGACTAACTTCAGGATAGTTACAGCCTACCTCAGCCTCTTAATGTTGTTTTAGAATACCTAACAAAAGTACATGCTCAATAAATACCATTGCATTTCTCCTTTTCCCATTTGCTTCAGGGGATCTCCTATTTCTGCTTCATCTAAGCTCAAACTAAGTACTACACCCTTCATTGGCACAAATGCTCCATGCTTACAATGTCCAAGTCATGAGATTCTACAGAAACATGGTAAGCAATCTGATCTCAATACTGACTTATTGAAACTTGTACAGAGAGGAACATTGTAGACACCTAATGACATAGTGGAAACTAAAAAAATCACAGAAGCCTAGAAATAGGTGCTCAGTAACAGAAGAGTGCAATGACATCCCTGGCATTGTGAGCACAGAGCACAGAGCATGGGCACAGAGGATGCAGCAGCTTTTGAATCCTAATACAGTCCTCTGACTGACTCTGGGTGTAGAGCAGCCTATCCAGTAGCCCAGCCCTGGCAACAGATTGGTGTCCAGCAGACATTTCATAGTAAATGATCCCTTCTCCCAAGGATACCACATGCACTAGTGAATACACAGTGAAGGAAATCCTGACTACGTCATAGTAATTAGATTCTGGTGTCATTTGCATGTCAAAGGCAAGATGATGTTCAGCCATTTTTATTTTTAGGTTCCCAAGTAAGACGGTTAATGTCCTGTAGGTAACTATATCCTTCATTTCATAGGAAGAAGTGTTTGAGTTATCTCTAAGATGAGAAAAAAGAATCCATAAAAAACATGGAAGTGATTTATTAAGGAATTTGAGGAGATAAGTTTTTAAACCTTATAGATACGGAGCAAACAGTAGAGAGACTAAGTACTAGAAGCAACAGTGAATAAAAATTCAGAATCAGACTGGGAGTATTTCAGAACAAAGAAAGAAAAGACTTATGTTAAAGAAACAAAACAAAGCAAACAAACAAAAAAAACTCATCACAATCCACAATAAAATCATTAGACAGAAAATAAGGCCAGCAGGAGACAGAACCATCAGAAACTAGTACACTGATGAGAGTTAAATCATGTGGCTCCACGTTCTGTGTCCTTCAGTTGTGTGTGATAAGCACAATCATCCTAGCTTCCGTTGTTCTTTAAATTGCACGCAGACCCAGGACTGGAAGCAACATTACAAAAGAGACTGCCAAAATGCGCTGATAGCTAGTGGGATACTTCATAGCTCTCACATTTGGGATCCCTTTGCACAAATAACCCAAAACAAGCCAATGAGTAGCTACAGATTAGGCCCCGATGGGGGGATTCTCATGTGATATTGTGAATGTACAAGACGACACATAAAATACAGAATCATCTGGCAAATTTCTAATGTATCCATTTAAGTGCTTCATAATTCCCCATGTTCTTTCATAATGTTTATGTTAGAGGGCTGGTATCTTAACTTTCATTTAAAAGTGCTCAAAAATTTGCTTCTAAACTAAATTTAAAAATTGGAATTAACGGGAGACGGTTTGGGGAAAATACAGTATAGCTTGTCACTACATTTCTATTTTGATATGAAATAAACTAGCATCCCCTCCTTCCCCCAAAAAACCCTCTCAGAGGAGTAGTCATCATTTTGTTCTGGCAATGTGTGCTTCTGAGTACCAGAATTGCTTTTGGAGGGGAAAAACTATAATTACAAAAACATGTTTGCTATATGCTTGAAATGGCTTCCAAATGGATCCTGCCATCAAATCAAATTCCTCATAGTTCCAATAGATATTTTCTTGAAGTCTACTACTATTTCATGTGCTAGAATGACATCTCTTAGTGCATTTGTGCTTCAGTTAGAGAAAGCCATAGACTGGGTCATTTATGAAGTATGGGTATTTATTTTCTCATAGTTCTTCAAGCTTAAAAGTTCAAGATCAATGAACAAAAAGTTCCATTGTTCGGTAAGTGTTACTTTCTGCTCCACAGACAGGCCTTATGGAGATGTCTGTCAGTGTGGAGGAAGACTGTCTCACGTGGAAGAGCATGATAGAATGACTGAGATAGGACTGTGTGAAGTCTCTTTGAGGAAACCATTAGCTCAGTCATGAGGAAGGAGCCCCCAAGACTCGGTTACCTCTTACTAATATTACACTGGCAATCAAATTTATCTCCTGAATTTTGAAGAAGACATATTGAAATCATAGGTACATTTTCAGTAAAATGTAATTTTCTATAAGGCAAGCACATAGTCCTGTGTTCTTTTCCCCCCTCATAATCATATGGTGTTCTTCCAGTCCATAGGGATCAAATAGTGACTATTTGGCAGAAATGATCCTCTAAAGTTACATATTAGAGTATCTAAGTAACCTAAAGTCAGTTGTTCAGAGCCTCCATTCCCTGTTTTATCTTCTATTCCCTCCTTTCTAACCTCTACTCCTACTCTCACATCTTTATTTCTGGTGTTCTCTATATATATCTGATTTGTTGGCAACAGAATCTATTGATTACACAGAAAACAAAATGTAAATATAATGTAAAAGAATCAAAAATTTAACTATTGATATTGCTATGTTCAATGAAACAAAGCAATAGAATGTTTCCACAATGATTTTTCAATATCTTCTCTTTCCTATTAAACAGAAAACAACTGTATTGAAAAGAAATTTGTATTTGTAGATAGGTGTTAAAAAGCCCCCTTCAGCAACTAACACAAAAATTGTACATACAGTCATATTTTCGATATGTGTAATATACCTTTGAATTCTATATTCATGCAACAGTATTTTACTAGTATCTTTATTTTTAACTCAAAACATTATTCTCCAGTTTCATATGTTATATGCTTTGAAGACAGAATATATAATGTTTAATTTCAATTCCAGAGCTATTTCCAAACTTCTAAAATTTATTGCTAGCAACTGAGCATCTGATCATATTTACCAAACTGAAAAGCTGTCATGGTTATTCCTTTCTATTATTGAAAATAGATTTTTTTCATACAATATATTATGGTCATGCTTTCCCTTACCCCAAGTCCCAGATTATCTCCAAATCCACAATATTTGTTTCTATCTCTCATTAGATATCAACCAGGTATCTAGAAAAAGAGACAAACAAACCAGAATAGGACAGAAGAAACAAACAAAAATAAAGCTAAATAAATAGCACAAGAAACACAAGCTGACACAGACACCAAAACAAACAGAGAGAGAGAGACAGAGAGAGAGGGGGGGGGGAAGGAAGCGAGAGAGGGGTGGGGATTCCATAAAAACACAAGGACCTCCTGAGGAAGGGAAAATTATTTCTGATGCTGTTGTTCTTTATTTTCTAAGAATGGTTTTCAATGACCTAACCTTTCAATTGTTCAAAAATTGGTACCAATAACCAATTTTGTAGTCACCCTTGGGGATGGCATCACTGACCACTGCCTCATGTCCAAGAAAAAAATCTGAATTGAGTCTGATTTCATAGAAGAAAAAAATTCACATTAACCCAAGTCAGAATGTAGGTGAGATGAGAAGTCATTGCATAAGCATACCTGCTTTTCCACTCTCTGTGACATTTACCATTTATAATAAAATACAAAATCAAATTTATCAACATTAGTGTCTGTATTTTATTTTATCATGTACTGATTTAATTTTAACATGTAACTGAAGAAATCTATTTCAACCCTGAAGCCATAGTTCTTAAAAATAAGTAAATACGTTTATTTTACTAATTTTTACCAGAATTCTTCTCATTAGGAATTAGAATAAAAATATACCCCAAATGATCCTTTTTCAGACAAGATATGCTTTAGCTTTTAAAACTCTACAACTTACTAACAATACCTGTCACATGGAAAACTACAACAAAAATTCAGAAAACAGATTTTTTTGAGAGATCAATACTTCATGTTAAAGCAAGAATGTATAAGTGTCCATCCATATGAAATATACAACAGAACTTAATTAAGGCCTCCCAGGATGAACTTTGGCGCATTCTCCTTTAGTACCTCTGGACTTTTAGACATGTATTAAATACGAAAAAAAACTTTGAAAGCCATGGAATCTTTGACATATTTGAAGTACTTAAGCTTTAAGGAACCTATTTCTGATAAAATAAGAACCCTTGCTGATCCTGGCCCACTTTTACAGACACATTCAAACCCCAAGCCTTTGTTATTTCTGAAGTAGGTTGTTAAGTGACTTTCCTTTGTATTTTCCCTTTCTGCCTGAATGGACCCACTTCTAAACACTCACACGGTTTGTAAGGGCATTTCTGGAAAAACATAAAGAACAGTTATATATTTCTCTGTTCACTCTTAAACTTACACAATAAATGCTTGTGTAGATTTTTAATGCTGAGATTACATATATCAAAACTCTAATTGTGCAATAAATGTGATACAAACCCCAATCAGATAATCACAGGCATCATTTGGCATTCTGAGTTCCACCTTTGCTCTGATATCACCACAGATTTCTGGAAATTATGTATTTTCTTGGATTTCACAATGAGGAGCAAGAACAAACCAATTCCAAGAAACGGTCATCATTCTATCAAATCACAGTCACCTTCTGTTCCATTTCTTTGCCAGTGACAATAAGGTTTTTAGTCCAACTGTGAAAATACATCTTTTGTGATCATAGTCTTCCCTACATGAAAGTAACAAAAAGCAATCAACACAGGGACTCAGGAATGGCTTAGAAGAATGTAACTTTTTCACACATAGAGAATATGATCTTATGTTGCTTGTTTTTTGTTTTTGCTATTACATAGAACAACTGCTCAAAATGAAAAGAGTAAGAGATTGTTGTAAAGTAATATTTAATTTTTTAATCTATCAGAAAGAAAGAAAGTTGGTATACACCTTTAATCCCAGTATTCAGAAGGCAGTGTGGCCCATGCCTATTTTGTTTATTGGTTTTGGTGTGTGTGTGTGTGTGTGTTTATGTATGTGCATGTGTGTGTGTGTTTCAAGACAGGTTTCTCTGTTGTAACTCTGGCTGTCCTGGAACTTACTCTTTAAACAAGACTGGCCTCAAACTCACAGAGATCTGCCTGTCTCTGCCTTCTGAGTGCTGAGGTTAAAGGCATGCACCGACACCACCCAGCTTGTGGCCCATGCCTTTAATCTCAGCACTTGGGAGACAAGAAGCCAATCTCAAAAGGAGTCAGTGTCAAACAGGAAGTGACATCTGAGATGAGTCAGAGCGAAAGAGAGGCAAAGCGACAAAACAGAGGAAGAGCTAGCAAAGTGAGAACAAGCCCAACTGTCATGATGTAAAAACAGGCTCTTAACTCAGAGAGGCAGGGTTCACAGAGGCAGAGAGAGTACAAACCATAGAGAAAATAGAGCAGTCTGACTGAGGATAAGGCAGAGAAGCAGAGAGGCTGACTGAGGCAGTATGGGATGGGGCAGTGAGAGCCCATGGAGACATAGAAACAATCTGAGGAGTCTGAGACAGAGACACAGAGGCAGCTGGGCAGAAGTCAGTATCAGAATGAAAGAGTGAGTCAATTTGAAGCCAGGAAGAGCAGTTCAGTTAGAGAATCAGCCAGAGAGTCAACCAGAGTCCAAAGAGTTCAGTCAGAAACAGTCAACTGGCTCAGGAGGATAGTTCTAACCATCAGCTTAGAGAAGTGTTGAGTTCAGTACAGCTGTGTTCAAAAGGAGCTAGTCAGAATAGCTCACTCAGCAATGGAAGCTTAAACTTTCTAGATTGTAAGGAGACTGAGGCTGACATCTTCCAGTTCTAGGCTTAAGATCAGATTCTACACAGGCTGAAATTCTCCAGGTCTCCAGGACTAGGACCAAAGAATGAATTACTCAAAAGAATAAACTGCTCTTTGAACCTGAATCAATGGCTACAGATTGTTGACTTCCAATCCCCGAATGAGACGCATAAAATATAATTTCTATACCTAAGGTCCAGAGAACATCAAGGAAGGAATGGACCCTCAACAGTATGTTTGCCTGAACAAGATGTGCAGCACCTCATATGAGTTGACATACTAGCATGGATTAGAGAAAAGCTCACAGAGTCACATACTATTTAAAGCATTATAAGCAACATGACTGCCTAGGAAGAAGTCAGTATTCATCAGGAACAATTTCCCTGGTAGCTTTGCCATCTCTAAGTGGTCAGCTTTGTGCACACATACATGCAGGCAATATTAATTGAACTCCATAGGATTGACATGCATATACCAGTGACAGTTATAGAAGAAGAAGGCATGTATTTGAAAGAGGGATGTGAAAGGGCCATGGAATAAGTTGGATGAGGGACAAAGGGATTAATATGATGAAAATATATGTATGAAATGATCAAAAAGAAGTAAAAATAAAAACATCAAAAAATTTCATAATGATTTTCCAGGATATCTTATACACATTGCAGGTATAAGAAATGCTAAGAACATCTATCAATGTTAACTTATTTTTACTTCTTCATTTTATTAAGCTAAGGAAAAATTATTAAGAGTCTCAGAGGTAAAGGACACCAGTAAGTTAAAGTTTAACTTTTTTTTAAGGAGAGCATTGTTAACACAAGATCATGCTAGATAACATGAGCCAGTATACTGTCTTAAACAATGATTGTCTTGAGCAGAAGTATTTCACACTGAGAAATTTTCAGGTTTAATGGCATTGAAATATTGTTGTTTGTTATAGTTGTAATCACAGTTAAGAAACTTAACACCTATTTCTATTTTTAAAAGATAATACGCAGATATTCCTCTTGCTGATTTTCACATGTGTTGTTGGTAGTAAAATATTGTATTTGATTAAATGAAACGTTAGTCATCATATTAATTAAATACAAATATGTATGTCATTAATAACCCAACTTATGATAGCTTTGAATTAAAGATTCATTGTATTTAATTTTCAGCTTAATTTATAAATTTTCAGCACAGAAGTATTTTGATATATTACTGGCTCTTAATATCTTTGTGGGACTGAAAAGTATGAACACAAGAGCCCATTCTTAGGAAATGAAGAAGACATTAATGAGTACGAATATTTCCATCAAATTTCTGAAAGAAATGAAGGAATACTATCTTGCTTGGTTTCCAAAAGCATCTTTTAAATGCCAAAATTGGAGTCTTAAATGTAGGCCATATACTAAATCTCTATCAATAACTGAATGTTCCAGATCTACACATGTCCTTTTGTTACTTGCAGTCTACACCCAAGTATTATATTACAGCGCTTAATTATCCAAATCTTAGTCAACCTAGTTCTCTATCTACAAAGAATAGTAAATGTTACATCAGTCTTCTCTCCAACGCAGAAACAGTGCAGCAGAATATATTCTTAAAGGAACAAGCCCACTTTCCTCATTCATTTCCTTGAAACCAAAGTATTTCTAGGAAGAAGCTAAGTATGTTAAGATTAAGTTTCAATGAAAATGGCTTTGTTTTACCTTGGAGCATGACCTTTTACTACAGAATCATTCTATTTTTTTCTGATTTTCAATTGAAATTCGTAGATGTATGGTTGGAATTACCTGAATGCTTTTTCAGAAAAATAAACAAACAACCTCTCTCTGAACCTCACAATTGTGTAAATATGATTGCTTGTGTTCTTCCTATTGAGTAATGCATGGTTAAAATAGAAATTTTCATTTATACAGTTATTGAAATAATATTCACAAGATATAGCATTGACTAACCT
Organism: Cricetomys ansorgei; assembly: GCA_026225945.1. Classification (NCBI taxonomy): domain Eukaryota; kingdom Metazoa; phylum Chordata; class Mammalia; order Rodentia; family Nesomyidae; genus Cricetomys; species Cricetomys ansorgei. The sequence continues at coordinate 15,191,259 of JAMJFZ010002812.1, forward strand.
AAAATTGCATATTATTTGATATAACAAAGTCATTTCATCACTTCTCAAATACTTCCAGATCAAGTAGATTATGAGAATTCCAAATATAAACATTGTCAAAATAATTACAGCCATGTTTTGAAGGGCTGAGTTTGCTTAGATAGCCAGTAAAATTTTACTGGGAAACATCCATCTAGGTCACAAAATGTATTTAAAATTCCCATTCTAATGATAAAACTCCCAATCTAATGATAAATAAATGAATAGAGTGAGAGTGAAGGGTTCAAATGTTAGTACTTAATAGAAAAATCTCTTCTCCAATAACGGAAAACTTAAGGAGGCTAAAATTGCTAGGAATATGGATAGAACTGGTGGGAACATCACGGCCTTTATTTATGTGAATTGTTACCATCGCAATGTGGAGATCTGTGGGATGAGAGGTAAGATCATTTAACATAGTTAGCAATTGAACTTTAACTACGTATATTTAATATTTGAATTACCATAATTGAAGGAGCAATCATTTATTGACAATTTAAAGTATACATTTATTCCTCTTCCAGTTTTTAGAACCGCACAATGAAATACATGAAATTTGTACCATCCTATTACACATACAGAGTGTAAGTTACTTTAAAGTTGTAAGAAATGACAGTGAGTGAAGTCAGCATTTGAATTCATATGATCTAATTACCTTTGGACTACATTACTGCTAGGAAGCCAAATGAAGACAGATGTCTAAGTGAGTGTGAGACACTTCTGACTGGATTTGTAGCTATAAGTAGACAGATGTATAGGCACCAATATAAAAATATGGCACAGAAATGTATTTAAATCCTCTTAATTTTGTTTTTAGACAACAAATATTCTGATTCACAATATCATTTTGGTGATTCTTAATAATCCATAAAGTTTGCATACTGCAATTTGGCTCACAAAACTGTGACTTGAGGAAAATTTGTGGAATACAGTAAAAAAAATGAAGTGAAATAATATTTTTTGATTTATATGTTTAGCATTCATTTAGAGTGTGTGTGTGTGTGTGTGTCTGTGTGTTAATGTACATGGGTTCTAATTTAGGCCATCAGGTTTAGTGGCAAAAACTGTTAACCCCCCAAACAATCTCACAGGTCTGACACCTGACTTCTTTGGAAATTATACATTATTTAGAACATACCTTAGTGACAACTAGTAAAACTTGCCTTAATACAATAGATCAGTTCCACCCAGAGGAGATTTATCATTATTGAGTTGAATTATGAAAACCCAAGTGTAGTATCTGCCTTGTCTCTATCTTTCAACCTGAGAATAAAGCCTCCATGATATGGTTCTGTCCAACCCAGATCTTATTCTGGAAACCACATGTCAGCAGATGTTTCACCATCTTCTGACAGGCAGGTAATTATTTTGAAGAGCACCTGTGGTACTCACTTTGACTACCAGACCATTGAAAGTTTGTATCCCAAGAAACTGGAGTTTCTCTGTGAATCTCACATTGGGCAAAGATAATGATCAATGTCTGGGCCAGCCAGGTGGAGAACTTGTCTTCCAGAAAGAGATTTACAATTTTGGCAGCTGTGAAGAAAAACAGACACATTTTGGGTATTAGCCACTCATAGTGAGCTAACCCAAAATGGTGAGGAAATAGAGAAAGATCCCAGTCCAGCCACTAAAATCATTTTATTCCAAAAACTTTTCTTAATCTTGCCACTTTGGGGAGCAGCCATGGCTTTTTTCCCTCTATTTGGTAAAACAGAATATGAGTATTTTGGGTTTGTTTTGGACTCCTCATATTCTTTGACCCTTAATAACTCCAATAGCAATAGCATGGTTGTGGTTTCAAGAGGCTGTAGTTTCAAAATACTAATTCAGATTTATCTGATATGATCTCCTTACACAAGGCCAAGTTTTTCTACTGGAGAAGATCTGCCTATGAAAAACTAGAGATGTAACACTGACCAAGCATTTTTTCCTTGTAATATTCAATTTGGGGCTGAAACTTATTTCTTATAAATCAAAGGTAATAAATAAAATTTGAAACATCCTTGATGAATGTCCTCTTGGACTGTTCATCAAAAAATAGATTTCTATTAACTTTTTAGACTGACAAAAAGATCTGCTGTTATTTTAATTAATTCTAATCCCAAGTAAGGCACTATTTCTATGGAAACCCAGAATTTATCAACAATGCCTATGAACACTTCTACATCCCTACATCTATCCTATGTAAGAGAACACATGGCTTATACATTACAAATTCCTATAACTCTTGATCTAGCAACCATAGCAAACAACACAAGCGGATCCTGAGATAAAGCAACGGTTCCCAAACAAGGTGTCTTCCCAAACTAAATATAAGGCCTTAGGAAGGTTGTATGCCTTACAGCATTCATTAAAGATGCTAATGAAATTGTTATGGGAGGGGGCCCAGGGATTTGTACTTTTCAAATTTTATCATGATATATTCTGCTGTATAGCTGAGACTTAGCAGTACTGAGGTTTGAGGTTACCTCATATTTGCTGACTCACATGGTTCCAGGAACCAGGTGAATCCCAGTAGATTTGCCTGAAGCCTGAGTTACCACTGAATTTACTGAATTTACCACTCCTTTTAGATTTTTTTCTGCAGTCATATCATTTCCTTCTCAAAGCATAGGTCTTTCCAGCATTCTACTACTTACAATTAATGGTTGTATGACTAATATCAACTTTAATTCTGGAGAAATGTCTCAGTGGCTAGAAGAGCTTGCTGCACAGTCAAAATGACTGGACCTTGTGTCCTAGCACCTAAATAAATAACCAAGCATCACACAAATTCCTGGAATTCCTACTCCAAGGGACATAACACTCCTAACACCCTCTTCTGGCTTTCATACATACAGAAACATATACCACAATACATCCATAAATAAACTCCCTACCACTCCCACATAAATTAATTAATTAAAATTTGATATCAACTAACAAATTGCTGTGCATCATCCACTCAACCTGCATTGAAGCAAGTTATTCTTCAATAACCTTTTTACTATATATCGAGTATATACAAATTTTACAAATCTAAAATATACTTCATAAGTGAAGAGAAAGTTTCAAGATTATCATTTTGATAATTTGGAATTCTGGTTTTTTCTTGAAAATATACTGTAAATATTGCTCATCTCTGGTTAACAAGATGTTTTTATGTTAAAAACACATTTATTTATTTTTCAGAGTAGTTGGTTGAGTTACTATTCTTTCTCCTCTAATTCTCCCTAGACGAGTTTCTAATCTCTTCAAATGTTAATGCCAACTGTAGTAGACATTGATTCAGGCAAAAGACAATTTATTCTTTGGCTAATCCAATCCCCTGTCCTTATAGAGTTTCAGCCTCCATACAATCTAATCTTCAAATCTAAATCTAGAACTTTTCAACCTCTGAGACTTTTGACTGACTCATTCTGACTAGCTCCTTCTAAACTCAGAGCAGTAGTGAACTCAACTGACACTTCTGATTGGCTGATTTTCAATGCATTTGCTGTTCTGGCTCAAACTCTTCTCCAAAGTGACTGGTTCAAACGATCTTCTGAGCCAGCAGACTGTTTCTGACTGAAACTCTTCTAACTCTGGCTGACTCTGGATGACTTCTGATTAAACTGCTCTGCTGGGATTCAAACTGACTCTTCCTCCCAAACTCACTCTTTCTGTCTAAAACTGACTCCTTATATTGAATTGCCTCTATGTCTCTGCCTCATTCTGCCTCAAACTGCCTCAGACTCTTGAGCTGAGACTCTGTTCTTTTATCCTGAGAGTTGGACTTCTTCTTACTCTGATTCATTCTGCTAACTCTTCCTCTGATTCAATCTTAAAGTTGTGAATAAAGGGCTGTGCTCATTCTGTAACCATGAACTGAGATCCATGACCTATTTCTGAACTGACTGCTTCCTTTTAGAACCCTAGTTTTGGGATTAAAGGTATGTGCTACATTCCTTTAACTACAGAAGTCCCTTTCACCTAGCATTAGCACAGAGGATAGGATTAGTCTGACTAACATTCTTTCTCTACTCCATCCAGATCACACAGGTCTCTGAATGTGATTCCTTCATATAGACCCCTGGATTTGATCCCTCCCTAGCTATCACACAAGCTTTTCAATGTGCTCTTTTTCCAGAGAAGCCATGTTATTGGATTAATTAAATACTCCTTTACAAACAAACATATTTTATTATCAGAAATTACATTTTTTTTTTACAAATTGATTGTCTCATAAATTGACTTATGGTTACAAATTCATATTTTAAATTTTATTTTATGTTTTAGACATATTTACATCATCATTCTACATTTGAGGTTTCATTATCTAGATCTCTGCTGGTTTGAGTCTCCTAGTGCCACACCTACTGACTCTCCCACATAGTGCTTTGTTCCCTTATATGTTCCCTGATTTTATCCTGTATTCTTGTTTTAGAGTTTTCACTGATATTTTACTTACCAGGCCCAATTTTATTAAATTCTTTTCCAGGGCCATTTCAAAGAAGACAAAGTTTTAGAATAAATTATCCATGTGAAGTATTTCTACTTGTGTGTGTTCTATAAGAAAAGCCACATAATCCTGTGAAAGAAGGTTCACAGTCACTCACTTGGAAACATTTCATTTGTTTCCAATCAACAAGTGCATGGGGATATAGAATGATTAGATTTAATTTCATTCATGGAAGGGCTTACTGGAGAACTCTCTACAAGAAAGGTTCTCTGAGAGTTTTGCCTCCATCTCCCTCACTGTGATTCCACAATTTCTTCAGCTTCAAAATTCAATATTATGAATATTCTGATTGGTTAGAAATCTTGTGATCAGAGCAGATCCATAACATGCGTGGATACTGCAGGACATCTATTTTCATACTGCTTTAAATTTATGGACTTGCCTTATTTTTTCATATTTCATTGATTTTATTTTCATCAAATCTACTTTATTATGGGTAGTTTTAGATTTGGAGATTTGAGAGAAAATAAAAGGTTTCCAAAATTCCAGTTGTTTGCACCTGTGCTTAGGCTCCTACACTATAAGTTTCTGACTATAGAAAGGTAGCATTTGCTAAAATTAAGAACAACAACAGCAACAAAACCTGTCTTAACATGCATGTACCAGTCAACTAGTGTCCATAGTTTATATTAGGGTTAATTCTTAGTGCTGTATATACTCTGTGGGCTTAGGAAGAATATAATGAAATGTGTCAGTCATTGTAAAATCATAGAAAGCACTGCAGCTGTCTCCAACTACTGAAATTTCTCTTTATTTATTCTGTCTTCCCCACTAAATCATGGAAACCATTTATCTTGCTGCTCCTCCCATAGTTAAAATCAGCCATCCAGTGTAGTGCACTTTCAGAGTGGCTTCTTTCCTTCAGCTACATGTATTTAAGATTCTTTCAGATTCCATCATGTTTTTTGGGATTTGAGGGCACATTTCTTTATAATGATGAATAATCAGGTGTGGTGTTCTCGCAGAGAACATACAGGCTAGATTGTATGTGGGGTTTTTCTGATGTTTCTGCTTGGCCTTGGGACCCATTTCCTCCATCCAGGTTGTCTAGACCACTCTTGATGGGGCTAGTGCCTGGCCTTGTCCCACCTGTTGTGCCCTGTTTGAGCAGCAACCCTGGGAGGACTGCTCACTTCAATAGGGAGAAGCAGAGTAAGTGGGAGGGTGGGGTGTGGTGGGGGTGGGGTGGGAAGTAGGGGGATGAGTGGATGGGGATGAGGAAGATATATAATAGGAAGAGGGGAAAATATGGGAATTTGGGAGGAATGGAGGAAAGATAGGAGTCATGTTGATATGTATTATAAAAAAGAAGAAAAATAAATTTTAAAAAGTAAAAACAAATAATTCTACTCTTTTTCCAAAGTGTCATTGTCTATCCATAGACAAATGTATAGACGTTATTTATAAAAAGTTCCTGTGGATATCATATTTTCAACAAGGATATTTTTTAGCTTCTTCTCTAGGAAAGAGCCATTAACGATGCTGTCTAATGTGTCAGAGTTGGAAATTCATCAAGTTATTTGTAAATTGTTGCATATTAAGTACATTTACCATGGACAAAAGATTATTATGAATACTCTAGTTCCAGTGTACTGATAATTATACGAAACAAATTATATTTATTTTGTAAAACTTCAAAAACAAAACAGTACTCACTAAAAATTTTGTGTTCACATACACAATGTTAAAAATTTTCTGTTCTCTGTGAAATACTTACATAAATGTTACAGAGTTCAATGTCAAAATACTGTGAAGGATTATCAAAGATTTTGTAGAACTACTTACAAGCTACCATATCAATGGGAACTTTTCATAAGGCAAATACTTGTGTTTCCATGTGTTGCAGAAAAATAAAATAAAATATGTGTTTTAGGTTTGACTAGATGAGTCCTAAATCTTTTTAATTAGTATATGTAAAGAATTTATCAATGATTTTAAAACATGTGAAAAATTAAATATAAACAACTTTGATGACTTCTTCAAATACAGACTTCTGAAATATTTTTCAAATTACCTTTTATCATTACAGTTTATAAACAAGGTACTAATTCTAATAAATTATTCTTCAAAATTAGCTTATAAACTATGCCTTGATTCTATTCAAATTTGAATTTAACTTAAAAAGTCAACAAATAAATTGAATAACTTTTGTTTCCCTTATAATTTACACATTATTATTGATCAATATTTAGCAATATACAGTTTTCATATCCTTTCAATTTTTTTTCACTAGGGAAAAAAATCATGAGCATAAATTTAAAATGAAAATACTTCAATTCCACAAAGTTAAATTGAATATTTTTAGAGTTTGGTTACATGAAGAAATCCACATTCATGTTTAATAAAAACATTTTCATGAATGAAATGATAAGTAACACAAATCAAATCACAGCACAAAATTTTAATTGTCCCTTTAATAATTTTACATGACTCATGTACAATTAGCTACTATGTTATACATTTTCTGTTGATGTGGAACACTATTGTTGTTGCTTGTAGAGTTTTCACCAGCTTAATTTTCTTTTAAAACTTATTTACTTATTTATTTATTTTATTGATAATAGACTTTTTTTCCATATAGTACATTCTGATTACAGTTTCTTCTTCTCCAACTCCTCTGAGATCCTCTCCACTTCCTCTCCCACCAGAACCCACACCCTTTTTTCTCTTTTGTAAAAAAGAAACAGACATCTTAGGAATAATAATAAAGTAAGATACATTAAAACAAAAACAAACAAATTGGAATAGGACAATATGAACAAACAAAGGAAAAAAGTCAAGGGAAAAGCATAAGAAATACATATAGATGCAGAGACACTCATTCACTTATAAAATTCCCATAAAAAGACAAACCCAGAAGTCATAATATTTATGCAAAGTATCTGTATTTGGGAAGCCCAGGTTATGGTTTTTGTCATAGCTGTTTATAGAAAATGAATTGAAACAATAGAATTTGGTGTTGTTTGCTTGATTGAATCTTCAACACTAAATAAATTTTAATCTGAAGTAAAATATTATATGGAAAATAATACATGGGATTTATAGAAACCATCCTTAATTAAAATCATGTACTTAGTTAGAATGAAGTTCCCATATCAATAATACAAACTTAATTGCAATCTACATAAGATACAGGAAAAAATCCAACTGCAATGAAAGGTGTAGTTGTTACATCATAAAGTTCACTCAAATATTCTGGTTTATATATTTGAGATGTCAACATATTTTTTAATATATCTCCTTTGCCTTCTAGTATTTAGAAAAGTGCGTAGAAAAAGATGGTCCCAATATCCTCCAAGAACGTTTATAAAAATCTTTTATAATACAGGTTTTCTCCATATAAATTTTGCAGGGTAGATAGAAATTGAAAGATATCATCATGTTGACCTTGAAAGTAAGCTTTAAGTAGTGTATTTACTACTCCTGGTTTTGTTTTTCGCACTGGGACACATTTAAAATGTGAAGTTGTATTCATCTTCAACAAGAATGAAGCACTTTATTTTCAGTCATCCTCAAGATTTATTCTGCCTCCTGAGAGCTACCACATCCCTGACTCAAATACTTAAATATTTTCTTGTGTAGCGTTCACTTTTCTATTTGAAAGTAAGTTGGATGGATTAAGAAAGTATTGAGAAGTTTCAATAAGTTTGTTCCATACAATTTCGTAACTTATGTGTAAAATTCTGTATGTGTATATGCATATACATGTACATATATACACATACACATATATGCACATGCATGTAAGTAACAACAATTAATAATAAATAGATGCCATGAATTTGAAAGAGAGAAAGGACAGTATATGGGAGGGTTTGGGGGGAAAGAGGAAGGGAGAAATGATGTAATTATATTATAATCTCTAAAAAAATGTAAGAATATTTCAAATTTGATCTTGGTAATATAAAATCTGGAAGTCTTAACAGAAAATTGTGGATAGCTGTTTTCTAGAACAAGTACTTTTATGTCTCAAATTGTACCACTGAAGAATTTAAAAATGTGTAAATGAGTTGCCTAACACTTGTCTTTCTGTACACACACACACATGCACACACACACACACGCACACACATACATACACAGAGAGAGAGAGAGAGAGAGAGAGAGAGAGAGAATTTACTTAACACCAATTATCTTATGCCAAAAGAAAAAAAAAGTGACTATGTAGCATGAGTTAAGGGCCTATGGTACATGGTCTCAGGACCAAAGAATATACTCCCTTCACTCCTAACACCCAGTGCCATGGTGGACCATACTGCCATGCTGACACCACCAAGACTGAATGAATAAATTCTCTGCCTACTCCTCAGACATTACAATAACTGAAGAAATTATAACAAGACTTCATAACAGCATCTGACTGGAATTAAAATCAATATAACCTTCCAAACTGACACCCAAATACACATCTTCTAGAAAAAAAATCTTTTATTACAAAAGCCATCCTATAAATAAGGTAGACATCCCAGATCAAATATCAACATACAGACAAAAGATGTATTGAAAAAAATATAAATATGGGAAAATTCCAAAGGGACAAGATCCTTTTGTCCAAAGGGATAAGCACAAGATGTTGTGCTTGTTGTGTTGACAGCAAAGAAGATGATATGGCTGAAGAGTATGAAAAAGAATTTAGAAGAAAATTTCATGAAATGAAATGGATATACACAGCTCATTAAATTTGAGGAAAAATTTTAAAGTAAGAAGAAGAAATATGACAATGATGTAGACCTCAATTAAAAAGAAAAAAAAACATGAATTTTAGAACTAAATATTCAAAGAGCCACATAGCTGCATAAAATCTTCGAAACCAACAATAGTATAGGCTAAGCACGACAAAATTTTTTTTAGAGATTTAGTTATATGTATATATGTGTCTATGTGAGAGTATGTGAATGTGAGGACAGGTGCTTTCAAGGCCAGAAGAGGCAGGGGGATTCCCTGAGAGGTGGAGCTATAGGCAGTTGTGAGCAACTATTGGAGGGTACTCTGTAAGCTACCACAGGGGAACAGTAATCATCAATATTATCCAGTTACAAACATTGTTATCTACAATAGTGACTTGCCTGCAGGATATACTGCTCCAACAGTCTCACAAATTTAATAGCTAATCAACAACTTTCTGATTGGATTTAAGGCCCATTCTGAGGTGGAACGTATACCTGAAACTGGTAGAGGGTCCAGGAACCTAAGACTAGATAGCACATGGGCCTAGAGGGAAAAACTAATGCTATTATTCTGCTAGAGGAGCATAGAAATAAAATTACTCCTCCTGGCATAGTGCTCGTATTAGTCATGGTTTTCTAGAGCAACAGAGCTTATAGAATGAATATTTCTTTCTATGTAGAAAGAGGATTTATTAGAATGACTTACAGGGTACTATCCAGCTAATCCAACAATGGCTGGCTGTGAATGGAAAGTCCAAGAATCTAGTAATTGTTCAGTCCACAAGGCTGGATGTCTCAGCTGATCTTGAGTATACGCTGGAATCCCATAGAAGTAGACTCTAATGCCAGTGAAGGAATGGATTTGTTAGAAAGGTAATGGCAAACTGAAAAAGAGCAAAAGCTTCCTTCTTCTAAGTCCTTATAACAGGCTTCCAGCAGAAGGTGTGGCCCAAATTAAAGGCCTGTGTCTCCTTACCTCAAAGATTAGGATTAGAAGTGGGTCTAACTACTTCAAATTAAGTAAAAATCCCTCACAGATGTGCCCTCCAGTTTTGGATTTTAGTTAATTCCTGATGTAGTCAAGTTGACAACCAAGAACAGCCATTACAAGTCCATCTCTTGTCAACTTGATACACAAGAATAACTCCTTATGTTGTGATTAATTTCCAAGTAAAAAAAAGAAAACCAGGTCATAATAATGTCTAACATGATATAACTATCCCATGTACAGTAACAAATTCATTATATATTTAACAAGGTCATAATAATTCCTGTGATGTGTAGTAGTAGATGTAGATGTTGATATGTATTCACCCAGATATTGCCTTTGGTTGGGGCAGAGGACAGTTTATTCTTTTGTCTACTTAAATCACTGGTTCTAGCCAGAGCCCTGGAGCCTTAGAGCATTTTTTTCCTCTTTACAAATCTAGTCTTGAGGCTTGAATTGGAAGGCTTCAGCCATTGTACAATCCGGAACATTTAAACTGCTAGTCCAGACTGAGAAGACTTCAGCCTTAGCCTTCTGAGACCTACTGCCGATTGAGCCACTCTGATTAGCTCCTTCTGAACTCTAACTCTTCTCATTCAAGTGACTCATTAGTCTGCTTCTCCACTGACTCTTCTTACTGGCTTCTTCAAATGACTCCTCTGTCTAGCTCTTCAACTGACTCTTCTTAATTGGCTCTGTTAACTGAATGACTATAACTCCTATATAATTCTCTTTTGTGGAGTTAAAGGCCAACTTTTTCTCATGAGAGTTGGGCATGTCATTTGCTAACTCTTCCACTGATTGGTCACTTTGTCTGCCATTCACTCTGACTCATCTCAGATGTCAGTTCCTGTGTGACACTGACCCCTTCTGAGTTCTGCTTCCTGTGTCTGCTTCCACTGTTTTTTTCTAGGGAATAAAGTCATGAACAACCATTGCCTTCTGAATACAGAAATAAATGTGTGTCTACATTCCATCTAGACTACACAGACATCTGAATGTAGCCCCTGTAATGCAGACCCTAGCTTTTACACAGAGCTGTTCTTCTGCAGTGATAGAACTATACCTTGTATAACCACAAACACATCATAAATTTAGAGTAGATGACAATGTTCCTTGAAGGACATTCTGTATATATGTCAAACTTAAATATAATAACCATTGATATTCTTTTAATTTATGATACAGCATATGATAAAGAAATTGAGGAAAGAAATCACAAACATCTGTACAAACACATTCTTTACAAGATATGAGAGAAACATTAATGTCAACTATAATCCTCCTTTCTATACCTGATCATGTGCCTTTTGCTGTATTTATAACTACTTTCTGCTACTACCATTCTGTATTTCCTCTACTCTCATTCTGTATTTCCTCCATCCTTGGCAAGCACCTCATCAAGAATTGGCTCTTTTCCTGGAGGAATGATCCATTCCTTCATTCCTGATGGGTCTGTGCCCCTTCTCATCCTGTCTGCATTAGGCTGTCATATTTTTCCATTGGCTTTAATCACAGGACATGGGAGCACCAAAAGGCCAGCAAAAGGATCTCCTGCACTCCGTACAAGATCATACTTACCTCCATTGCGGAGAAGCAATCTAATTTCCCACGGTAATCTGGATCAATCACCCTTCCCTAACACTGTTATTCCTTTCTTAGCCTGTTGGTTTAAGGGCACCAGAAATCCAAAGTGGCCAGGGGGAAGCCTGAGATTCCAATTCAGTGGAATGATTGTTGTGGCTCCTGGCAGGAGCACTTAGCTCTCTGTTAGCAAATCTTCTAAAACCAGAAGAACTTAAGGTCACAGGAACAGGAAGAAAAAATTTCCTAGTGGACCACTAGGGGTGATAGTGTGGGGAACAATTTCATTTTTCATCCTTTGATTCCTTGACCCATGAATCCTAGTTATGAGAGGAACTATACTGTATATTGGATGCTTATTCAAAACATATACTGGCTTCTGCAGAATCCTGCCCAAACTTCCAGGCTATTGTCACTTAATTGATACTGTAACTGTGTCTTCAAAAGGCCGTTAGCTCTTTCTATCAGATCATCTGTTTCAGAATAGTGGGGAACATGGTAAAAACTGTAGATTCAATAAATGTGGGGCCACTATCTCATTTCTCTGGCTGTGAAATGAGTTCCTTGGTCAGCAACAATACTGTATGGAATACCATGAGAGTGGAAAAGGCAATTCTGTAAGTCCACAAATAGTGGTTTTAGTGGAAGAAGTTCATGAAGGAAAGGCAACTCTAAAACCAGAATAAGTATCTACTCCAGTAAAGACAAAGTGTGTCCTTTTGGTTGAGAAAGTAGGTCAACGTGGTAAGCCAGCCACCAGTTGCTGGCTAGTCACCCAGGAAAATGATGCTCTATCTGTGGCTCTATATTGGTCTCTGCTATTATCAGGTCTGACACTCAGCAGTGTAGCCTTTGTGAGTGGAAGTCCATGTTGTAGAGCTTATGAATAACCACCATCTCTGCCACTCTGGCCACTTTGTTCATAGGCTCATTGGAAAATAATGGGGGTTGCTGGTGAAAAAGACTGACTGTCTACAGAATGGGTCATCCAAACTACTTGATTATTGAAAAACTGTTCTACTAAGTCATCTTTTGATGATCATTCACATGGGATACAAGTATCTTCGTCTCCTTCTCCCATTTGGAGAGATCTATCCATATACTTCTTCCCTAGGTGTCTTTCTCTCCAATTTTCCAATCATACTATTTCCAAGTCCCTGATCATCCAGCCAGTCCATTGGCTACAACCCATGAATCAGTGAAAAGTACCAAATCTGGCCATTTCTCTTTCCAGATAAACTGTATGATCATGTGTACTGCCCGAATTTCTGTCTAATGTTTAGAATTCCCTTCACCAGTGTCATTCAGGGTTATACCAGAAAAGAACATGCTGCAACTGTCCATTTCTGGGTGGTGCTTGCATAATGCACAGAACCATCAGTAAACAAGTACTCCTCTTCTCTTCCTCAGTCAACCAATCACAGGGCACACCCTGTGAGGCTATAGGTGCATACTTGGCAGTAGACAGCATTGTAACAGTCATAGAAACCATAGGCATTTGGGAAACTTCTTCGTGTAACTTGCTTGTGCCTTCAGGACTTATTCAGGTCTGATCATGTATATACCACTTCCACTTGATAATAGATAGCTGTTGTGCACATCCTACTTTATGACTTAGTGAGTCAGATAACACCAAGCTCATTAAAGGCAGCTCAGAACATATGGTAACTTAGTGGCCCATTGTCAAATGTTCAGTTTCCACTGAGGCCAAATACCAGACCAAGTGCTGTCTTTCAAAAGGGGAATAGTTGCCTACAGATGATGGTAGAGCCTTGCTCCAAAATCCAAAAGGTCTCTTCTGTGATTCATCTATATGGGCCTGCCAAAGCCTCCAAACAGTATCCCTATCTGCCACTGATACCTCAAGTACCCTTGGTCTGCCAGATCATACTATCTAAGTAGTAGAGAAGCCTGAGAAACTTAAAGAATGAAGAGAAACTTAAACAATGAATATATACATATATATAGCCATCCATTCTACATCCTGTAAGTCATTCAAATAAACCATATATATACGTATATACGTATATACGTATATATATGGTTTATTTGAATGACTTACAGGATGTAGAATGGATGGCTATTAATGGAAAGTCCAAGAATCCAGTAGTTGCTCAGTCCACAGGGCTAGATGTCTCGGTTGTGATTCAGTATATGCAGGAATCCAAAAGAAGTATGCTCCAATGCCACTGAAAGAATGGACTTCCAAGAAAGGCAAGAGCAAGCAAGCAAAGAAAGAAAGCTTCTTTCTTCCATGACCTTATATACACCTCCAGCAGAAGGTGTGGCCAAGATTAAAGACATGTGTATTCCAGCCTCAAGATCCGGATTAAAGGACTGTATTTTCCTATCACAAAGATTCAGATTAGAAGTGGATCTACCTATGTCAGTTTAGGCAAAAGTCCCTTACATGCATGCTCTCCATTTTTGGATTTTAGTTAATTTCAGGTATAGTTAAGTTGATAACCAAGAATAGCCATCACATTGCTCTAACCATAAATCAATGACTTGTTCAACCCTCATCAGTGAAATGTCTTCTTGTAGTAGATAGGAATTAACATGGAAAACAACAACAAGACAATGTACAGATTGAGAGACTTTGGAGCACTTAATCCCACATGTTTTTTTTTTTCATTGAACTCCTCTCCTTACGCTCAAGGATCTATGCAGTTAAGGAGACAGAAAGATTGTAGGAGCCAGAGGTAATGGATGACTCCATGGAAACAGTGTGTTACAGACATAACAGGATTGTTGCACATATGAACTCAGTGGAGACTAAGAAAACATACACAAAACAGGAACAAGTTCAAGCCTAATGATCCAAAGCACTGAGAGGGGAAAGTGGATATGGGTTCCCATGCCTAACCAAGAAGTAGCAAAGACAAAACTAGCTTTCTTCAGTGGAGTGTCACTGAGTATATCAACCACATTCCAGGCCAGCCCCATTCATAGGAGTAGTTTGACAAGCAAAATGAGCTCAGTGATAACAAAACAACATAATTCCAACACCAAAACAAGGACATAACAAAATGAAATAGAAATAAAATCAACAAAGCAGTTCGTGTACCAAGAGCAAATTGATTTTCAGCAAAAACAATATATGACACATTGTAGAAAAAGAGTGATTCTAAGAAAAGTGGGTATACATATTGTATATGCTGAAGTCTAAAATTCTATCCTGATCTCTTTTAAAGTAGACTGACTCAAAATATATCAAGGATATGCATGTAAGGCTTGAAGCTTTCAGAAGAAAACGAATGGGAAATGGTTCAAGCTATTATTAATCTGACCAGATGTGAGTAAAACTATCACCCAATTTTTTGGTCAAATTAAGCAAGCTTCATTTACTGTCAGACAGGACTATCTCCCTAAACCATGATTCAAGAAAATGGCATCAAACAGGAGACAGTTGGTTTATATAATCCAAAACTTTGAATTTGAATTTTGTGGCAATCAGAAACGAACTTATTCTGATCGTATGTCTTCTAATCCTCAATATGGTCCTTCAATATGAATATCAAAAATTATTGTTTTGGTTGATATCCTCTAAAGCACAGGTCATAAAAGCAAATTCAGGTATGTGGTATTATATCAACTTTAATGTTTTTTTCAGAGCAAAAGATATAATCAGCAGAGTCAAGGTATAATCTCTAAAATGTGAGAAATTGTTGTTAATTGTTCAATTGACAAAAAGAGCAATAGAATAAATAAATAAATAAATAAATAAATAAATAAATAAATAAATAAATAAATAAGACAAAAAATGAACAGCAAACAGAACACCCAAAACATGAAAATAAAAACCACTGTGAGATCACATCTCAATTATAATAACCATTACTAAAAAGAAATATTGAAAGAATGCAAACAAAGAGAAATATCCCAGATGGTTGTGAAATAAAGAATTAGTTTGCTAAATAGAGAATTACCACATGATCCAAAACTCTCACTACATAGGTGCACTCCAGAGAAAATGACATCATTATGTCAAAGAAACTCTTGAATGTCCATGATTATTGCAGCCCAATTCAAAAGAGACAAAGGTATAAACATCTATCAAGATGATAATAGATAAATGGTTTGACAAGTTGTATACAGACCAGAGAATGTAATTCATCCTTGAAAGAAAAGAATGACTGTCAATGAGGCAGCATGGATGGAAACAGCAAACATTATGTTAAGAGAAGTAAGCTTGGAGCAGGAAGCCACATTCTATATGTTCACGGTCATTACAGAAGCCAGAAATGCTGATCACAGAGAAATAACATTAGAATCGAGGTCACAGGAGACTGGGAAGGTATGATTAGAATAATTAAAAGGATAAATTAATTTCCAAACACTGTTTATGAGCACAGGTACTTCTGCTATTATGTGGCACACTAGAGAAACCTTCAAGAATCTGTATTTCTAAGTTACTAATGTTGAAGAGTTGGAAAATTTCCAGTATATATCACTGTTAACTTGGTATTATTATATATGGTATATGGTACTGTTATTTAGGTAGATGAGATGTTAATTACCTAGATGTCTTCATCACTTTGTATTAATCAAATACAAATACTAAAATTATCAAATTTTAGAAATCTACCCCATAATACATAAAATAGAATGCAAATGTAAAAATAAATATCAAATAAAATATAAAATTAAAAATATTAGAAGGTACATTTATCATTTTGAGTTCACATATTTGAAACACAAGTACCAAAATTCATAGAATGCTCCCAAGACCATACACACACTTTGATGAAGTCAGCATGACTCTAATATTTATTTTTCTCCCACATGGAGTTCTCAGGATCCCAGAGTGAGGAAGAAAAAAATTGGATATTAATTCAAAGAATGGTATATATGATCAATAATTCATTTTAATACAAATTCACAAGCATCATTTAAATAGATACTTTGTGAGCAACACACTTTGAGATTTACAAATTATTTTAAAATAATTTAAATATCAATGGAAGTTCATTTTATTTGTTAAGATTTAGTGTGTGTGTGTGTGTGTGTGTGTGTGTGTGTGTGTGTGTGTGTAAAGGTCAGAAGATGCCAGATCCCCTGGAAGTGGGGCTATAGAGGTTGTGAGCTTCTGGACTTGGGTGCTGGAAATCCAACGCTGTTGTCCTGCAAGAGCAGCAACTGCTCTTAACCACTCAGCTGTCTCTCCGGCCCCTCAGTGTAAGTTCATAATATATAGTCTACATGATTCATAGTTCCATCTATCTTACCAATTTTTGTAGTGTTTATTAATTGGTTATTTCTGTACATCCTGACTATTTCCAGTACCAGACATAACTGATGGAAATATATCACAATATTTCTTAACTGTTAGTCTTCCACTAAAATGATTTCCAAAATCTGGCTTATTCTTATTTTTTGAAGGAAATTTCAGCATTATCAGCTAGATGATTTTGGCCTTAGCTGTATTAAGTTAAAAGTAAATATACTGAAAATAAAGTGTTTCTACAAAGAAAACCAATATGAGGTGAGTGACTTAAATTGTTTTTATGATTTCAACCCTTTGGATTCCCTTCACTCTCCAATTTGTAAGGAATAGCAATGTTACTGAGACCACTTCCTGGTGAGCACACATACACACATGCCATCATGGACACCCTGGTGAAAAACAGCCACAAGTTAATCTCTTCCATACTCACTAATCTCAGTCCAGAGAGTTTGGAGTTCAGTGTAGTATGCTTTGAAATCCATCCTCAAAGCTCTGATCAGTATTTTAACTCAATGAGTCAACCAAAAGCAAATCAAACACTGAAATAAACTTATATATTTATTCTGTTCCTGATACCTAACCAAAGTAAATATACAGCTGTTTACAGAACCATTAAGTGAATGAGGTTTTCTTTTGGTTGATTTATATATAAGGTTAGACTATTCCCTATTTAGCCAACAAGGTCAAGCAAGATATAAATCTATATTTGTATTCACTAAATAGGTACAAAAATAATGCAACATATTTTCTGAACCAATTTTAAGGCAAACTGTGTTGAATTAGAGAATTTAAGTTCATGAAATGTGGAAGAGAAGAATGCAGCAGTGGCTTCATGTTCTCTGATGCAGTGAATTGGCAGTTCTGTTTGGATGCCAAATAGCAACGCTGAATTTGAGCAGCTCATACTTCTGCTGCTGTGTGTCTGTCTTCCCTTTGATGTTTTGTCTAAACACTTCTTATTTAACTTTTCTCACTTAAAATTCATAAAAAAACCACAATGGATTTTTATGCCTTCATGCACACATGCATGCATGCGTGTGCACACACACACACACACACACACACACACACACATACACACTAAAGCTACAGTTTCTTAAAAATGCTTTTTTAAAGAGTTCATTTTGCTTCTGACTTCTTCAGGTATGCATATCCCACTGCAAACTTTTCAATTGTCCATAACAGAGAGTAACTTTTTAAAAACCATTTTATGCATTTTCCCTATATAAATTCTGTTACCAAAAGAGAAAAAGAAAAAGAGGAATTCACTCTGTGTGTGTGTGTGTGTGTGTGTGTGTGTGTGTGTGTGTGTGTGTGTATCAAGTATATTATACACATGTTGCTTTTGGAATGTTTCAACCAATATGTACTGTGACATTTGAGGACTTTTTCCAATGAAGCTTACATTTTGTTGGTTTGATCTTCATATCCACAGTTTAATTCATTTCATATCTAGATATTTAGTAAGTGAATAACAGGCTCTCCACAGAACTAAAGATCATTTTTAAAAAGCAAAATGCATCATTTGAAGACATATAACAATACTGAGTCTGGTTACTTAGCAGTGTAAATTATGTGTGGAAAAACAGAAAACAAACAAAAACAGAACAGCTGAATTTAGAAAAAAATGAAGCTAGAGGCCTCGCCATGCTTCCCCAAAAGAGAACTATGTATAAAAGTGCTGGCATATTGGAAACTATGCAACAACTAGCACCTTTGATAGATTATCAGAAAAGGCTATGAAAAGGGAAGTGCGTACAGAGATAAGGTTGTTTAGTAAAGTAACTGGCCTAGAAGTTGTAATAAATTATTTAAGTTTTAATTAGTCTGTGGAATAACCTCATGTTACAGTGTAGTTGGATGACTTTGCTTTATGAAGATATAGCCAAATTGAGCATATTTTGTTCTTGGAACTCACAATCTCTTTTTCAGATCAGAATCTGTTTTCAGGTGTAAAAGCTACTTTTAGAACTTGTTCTCTGTCGATTCCTTCAATCAATCTTTCAGGATAGCCATGAACTGATGTTGGGGGGTGGGGGGAGCAGTGCAATGACAATAGTCTAAAATAACTGATGGAAAAGATATTTCCATAAACCTCCTTTTTACAGAAGCCTTTTCATGTGAGTCATTATGAGCTAGCTCTTTTTGGGACTAGCTTTCTGATGATAATGACATTTTAAAAAGTGAATATCTAGTATTAACACATGAAACGTATCTAAATTCAACTCTTTATTGACTCTTCAAACACAGAGTTCTACGTAACAGATGAAATAGGCTAAGAAAGTTCAGAGTTGGGAAGAGAGTTTACTGGCAGAGTACTTGCCTAGCATATATGAGGTCCTGGATTCAATTACCAATAATACAAAGAAAAGAAAGAAAAAAAGGAAAGAAGGAACGAAGAAAGAAAGAAAGAAGGGAAAGAAAAGAAAAGGAAAGGGAAGGAAATTAAAGAAAAGAAAAGAAAAGAAAAAGAAAAGAAAAGAAAGAAAAGAAAATGTTCCAAGACAATATATGGCACAGGTAGTAACTTCTTTCCATGGAAATACTAATATTTGAAATCCACGATAACCTTGACTACATTAGCATCATAAGTGAGGCCAAATGTTTCTTTCTGTAATTCCTTCTTGTACAAGAATCATAATTGCAATGATGACTTGATACTTTCTTCTTCACAGAAAATATCTAGTCACTATCAAAGTAGACCAATAATAGCAACCTTATCACCATGTATTATTTATTATCACTTGAGAGTGAGTGACATGTCAATTCAGATTCAACACAGAATTAACTTTTTCAATAATTACAATTAAAATAGCTTCCAATTCTTAGTAGTATGAAGTAACACATCATGATTAAAACTATGGGAAGAAACACATACAATAAAGAATGTAAAAATTTTCTGCTGGCTATCAGTTATCTACCTGGACAACATGACATGATTCTGTAAAACAGGTACACATGCATCATGTACAGATGAGATGTGAAACCTTTTCATTAAAGTCAAAACCATTATTATATTAGAAATTTGTGATGATACTTTAATGCTCAGGGAAGAACAGAGTGAACTTTTCATATTGTTATTTTTTCCTCTTAGAATTTTATTATTATGAACTGAGAGAAATCCATTCAGTTGCCATTGGGATACTGAATATTCCCAAATGAATA
This sequence comes from Cricetomys ansorgei, assembly GCA_026225945.1. NCBI lineage: Eukaryota > Metazoa > Chordata > Mammalia > Rodentia > Nesomyidae > Cricetomys > Cricetomys ansorgei. The sequence continues at coordinate 15,211,391 of JAMJFZ010002812.1, forward strand.
AATAAATAACAGTTCTCAATACCATTTTCTAACTCCTAAAGCTTTAAAGATTTTCTTGATATAACAATTTTGTTTTGATTATAAAATTTCAGTTATACTGTCAAGTCCATTAGAAGTAACCTTTCTAAGATATTGTATCAGCCCTTAATAACACTTATTTGTTGCTTTCAGAATGCACAATCACATCACGGTTGCAGTTTTTATCTGGTCCCTGGTTCTTCTGATCTTATCTTCGCCAATCTGAAGTCAGCTCACAAGCTAACTAGTTACTGGCTTACCTAGCACAATCTAAGTGAAGAAAATACAGGTCTTCCCCATATAGCCTTTCATTCTCCAGCATGCTAGTGTAGCTTATGTATATAGCTATTGATATCTTCAGGTTAAAGCTTGGAAATGATGCATCCAGTAAACTGTTGGTTGAGGGATTTCAGGTTTAAGAGATTGAAGTAAACTCTATCTTTTAGTAAGGAAATAAATGAAAATTAAGGAAAAAAGGCAATCCAATTAAATATATAATTGGAAAGGATCAGCGAACATACGTGGTTTGAAAGACAGGAGCTTAAAGTTTTGATCATGAACGAGGACAAGGGATTGGGGGGTGGGGGACAACAGTGTTGCAAAACTCCCTGGAGGGATATGACACACGTGTTTACTCACCCAGATAGGGAATCCATGAAAGATCAAAGTAAAGATAGTTTAACCAGGTAAACAAATGAGTTTAATTGAGGTACCATACAGAAATATGTGTGTGGAGTTACTTACAGGAGCATTAATGACTCAAAGACCGCTACATCGCTAAAGGACAGCCCAGCACAAGTGATAGCCTACAAAATCTGGAAACTTGCAGCATACTGCACAGTCTGCAGGCAGCTCAACAGGTAAGAGAGTGTTCCTTCCAAGTGGTTCAGTTGCTCTGAACCTTTTTTAGACATCTCTGCCTATTTCTGCTTCTTCCAGGAAGCTCACGTGGTTTCAGAGTCCTTGAAACTTGGTTTGTCTGAGAGTCACTCTGGGCTAATTTATTGCTTACTCTGGGATTGAGGGGCCTAGTGAGTCTAGTCAGTTTCAGGACCTTCCTGAAACTATTTTGAGTTATTTACCTTCTTGCTCAAGGAGCTTCCCTGTAGGATGAAATGTTTCAATCTCAGAAGAAGCTGTTACATAATAGGCAATGAGACAGACATTAGTAAATAAAACTGAGGACTTACGAAAGTTTTATGAAAACTCACTTATTAGTAAGATAATTTCAAAGTATAATTTCAAAAGAGGGAGTTTATATGGCGATACCCTGCATGGGCTGGCAATGCTGTTTTAAGAAGACATAGGTTATTTGATGAAAATCAAAGTGACAGGCTTGGGATATGATCCTCTGTCTTCCTTATTGGTCAAGGAGACCCTGGAGATTTCCAAAACAACATCAGCTATTGCTGTTGCTTTTGGCTACCCATCTTACCTACATCATAAAACTCTATTACTTTCACTGCAGGACATAGAGCAAGCAATCTTAATTCAACTAGGGCGACTTCCTCCACGATGGTTAGCCTTCATAGAAATAGAATCAGCAGGTGCTGTGTTATTTGTTGATGGAGAAAAGACTTCAGTGGTCTTAAACATCACTTGATCCTGCATTCTACAACACCAATCTGCAGGGAAGACACAGTCACTTGTGCAATGATGGCATGACTCTTAATGTGTAACTAGCTGCTTTCCAATTTGATTTTGAGTCCTGACCCAGAAGGGGAGATTTCAGGTCTGGTACTGTATTATTGGCCAAAAGTCCATAGCTGGAAACATCATAGACCCTAGGGTAGATTCTGCCATTGTTATTTTGCTTAATGGTCCTGTTATCAAACTACTTAGTTTTATGTTTCTACCTATAGACCTTGTTTTCTCTCAATCTTAGTCAGAGTAGCTTCTTTTTGCAGTGGATAGCAGGTAATGTAGAAACCCATAATTGGTCAAGGTGATGAGAAAAAGAGACTGGATACTTAGTCCTACTGGGATATCTTAATCACCCCTGGTTCCTGGTGCTCATTTCAACTCTCAAGTTGAAATGGTAGGGAGGAGATAAGAAGATCTCAAGAGCCAGAGGATGAGGAGCGCTGTAAAATACTGCTACTGGACATGAAATGACTATTGCACTCAAACTCACAGCAGTTGTCTTTCCCTGTGTATGACCCAGTGTGAATGAAGCCCTAACCCTAGCAAAGGAGCTGCTGATGGTTGAGGGCTGCTAGTGAGGGAGAGCTGGCTCTCCTTGAAGGCTGATAGGTTACCCATACTCTAGTCAATGCCACCCTGCACTATTGGGCAGTATCGATTGGATGTAATGACTGCTTTCTAATAAAAAAGGAATAATACATAAAGTTAGGGAGGGTCTTAGAATATCCAGGGGGAGATTGAAAGGGGTAATCAGGAGTATATATAATGATGTTTCATTGTATTTGTGCATCGAATTCTCAAAGAATAAATTTTTAAAAGAAATATATGAGGAAATAGCTGTGCCCCCTTTTGCTGTTTTTGAAAGGCAGCAAAAAACATTTCCAGTGCCCATTTTTGTTATTCTACACATGGTCAGAATAAATAAACCCTGCCCAGCAATTTCTAAACTCATTTTGAAGGTCATGAAACCAAGAAGTTTCACAGATACAGTGTGGGAGTTGACTTTGTTTTCTGAAAACTTAAGGGTTTAGCAAGTATGCTAAAATGTATTCTGTACTATAAAACATGACAGGATAGAAAGAGTAGCAGAGCACATTTTGAATAGTATCTTTAGAGTTTAGGTCTGTTTGGTGGAAGTTCATCTAATGCAGCCTCCTATGGATGAGTTTTAAAGTCAGTAGGACCTCCGTTCATAGATTGCATTTGAAGGAAAAGAAAATGAAGCAGGATGTTCTGTTCTTTAATGGGGGAAAACTGTAATGTGCACATATTCTATTTCAATAGAAAACCACATGCAAATGTAGTATTCCAAGCAGAACCAAGATTCACTACAATGCTGCCTAGTAATGTGACTTCTAAAAAGCTATCATAATGCATAGCTGGATTTCAGAAGTCTTGGTTGCTCATGAATGTTCAAATTGCAGGGAAAACATATTTAGAATAATTGTCTGTTTAAAATCACAACAAGAATACTTTCTTTTGTTCATCCTTTCTGTGGAAATGTGTACAGAAATTTAAATGGAATTACCAAAATTTAAGAAGTGGAGGAAAAACATCACCTATGTTATTCGAGTGAATTATATATAAATTTCATGAAAGTTGTATACATTTTCCAGAGTTTATCACATGTAGGCAATGTCTTCAAGTTTGAGGGAAAGTGCCTGTTTATAGTGGTATGTGGCAAATGATTACACTCCATGAAGTAAGTAAGGTAAATAATGAATTTGTGTATGTATATTTGTTTGGCAAATATGTTCATATGATTTTAATTCTGGTATTCCCCTTCAATCTGCACAAAGCATAAGATCTACTCCACTATGTGAAGATCCTAAAATTCATGTTTAGGTAATACTTCTTAAATACCACACTGTTAATATATAAGACCATAGAAGAAATGATTGTCTTTCAGTTCTTTATCCAGGGCACTTCATCAGTCCCTAGTAAACATTTTGCACACATGTAGAATAATATTCTCTTATATAATTCCAAGTATCAAAGCAGAATAAAGATGCATTTGCATCTCTATTTAAATTTAAAGATGCATTTAAATTTATTTAAATTTAGCTAAGATCTAAGACTTACAACATGGTGATGGAAAGAGTCTAAAAGACCTCTCAGGGAAAATCCATGCTGGAAAAAGAGGTAACTATGAAGGGCTTTACCTAACATTGTGGTTATTACAGAGGAATAATACTTTTGAATGTGGCATAAGCCATTAAATTAATTCCAGAGCGGTCTTTGGCTGCATGGATTCATGGCTGTGTTGTGGAACAGCATGCTATTTAGAAAAGAAATAAATGTTTCAATGCATTCTGCAAACTATGCAGAAGCAACCTTGCCACAACTCTTCCTTATCTGAGTGGAAACGAAAAGATCTCTCATCTCCACAGCGCCAAAGAGCTTTCCCACTGCCCTAGGCAGCGGTGTCTCACTTGGTGAGTGATGAGGGGGCACTGATGACTTCTCACCGGTGACTGGGGGAGACTATGAGATCCTGCTGAGAATGAGTAATCCCCTGTAGGAGGTACAGCCTTAGTAAAGCAATAGGGAAGGAAGATGTATGTGTTAGCACTGTGTTGTGAAATTTATGCTCATTCCCTGAGATTTTTTTTCCTAATATTACTTTCATCAGTTCTTAAAATGAAGAACTTTGTTTCCTTCAGCTAGTTTCCTGTGTCCTGTTCAAGGATACTCGATATGGTCAAAAGATTTGTCAAAGTAAATCAATTCGCCGCCCATTTCAAATTCCTGTTATCTGTGAGGAAAATGGTTATCACAAAACTCTTCAACCATGAATTCTCACTCTCTATTATGACCCTTCTCCTCAGTGTGTTGAACATTTTAAATCAGGAAAAGGATATAGCTTCCAAGTACTTTCAACGATAGACTTTCCATTATTACTTCATGACACTGGGAACTCTGTGTGCTCCATATTGTTGTGTAGCTTGGTTTGGTGATAGTCTATGTATATTATCACACTTCTTTATTCCATGGGCTTGGTATTTTATCCACTCCGATGTATCCTCACCTTAAGGCATTTTGGAAGGCTGAAGATAGATATGGTTTGCACACCAAGCTGCCGTGTATTGGAAGCTTGATCCTAGTTTAGTGACACCGGAGAAAGGGAAATGAACTTTACAGTGTCTGTTCCCACAGGTGATCCCTAAGTCATTGGGGACATCAACTTTGGTAAGAACATGAGACTAGTTCTGTACTGTGAGCTTCATAACTGTGTTGTGAACTCTTACTTTTCACCTTTTCCAGCTATGATGTCACCTACCATGATGCTCACTGGAACTAAACAGAGGAGAACAGCATGCCTTTGAGTCATCAGAACTGTGAATTAAATAAGCATGTTTATAATATTACTCAGTCTCATCCTTCATTATAGTAGTATTAAATGTGTTAATGCGTGTCTTAAAGAGAATTTTTAATTGACTGTACTTCTGCACACCCCAAAGATGCCAGCAAGACTCAGGAATTATAAACTTTCTTACATATCTTACTATACTTTGATGAAGATTCCATAAAAAGAGTAAGACAACTAGACTGGAATGGTAGCAGAGTCAGTAAAGTACTTACTTTGCAAGCATAAGGATAAGAACCTGAGTTGCAGTCTCATAATCCATGTTTTTTTTGTTGTTGTTGTTCCTGTTGTTGCTGCTGTTTGTTTGTTTGTTTTTAAAAGCCAGTCCTAAGTGCCTGTGATAACATTTGCATAAAAAAGACATACAGCTCATGTGCAAAATGTTCCAAAATATGTGTATTTGTAAAGTACAATAAATGTCGAGCTCTATATTAGGAATTAGCATCCATAATTTTATTTCCCAAATATGCATACTGTGTGACAGTCAAGCTATCACAGCCTGCACTTCTGTGAATATTTTTTTTTAATTTTTATCTTCTTATGTTTCCACATTATATGCCAAAACATGATTGTTTTTCCACTTTGCACTCTAAAAGTATGGCTTGATTAATATAAGTCAACGAATGATTCTATTGTCACTTCCATTATATAAAACTTTGGGAATAGTTCATAAAAAATCATTAGGAACAAAAAATAAAAACTTAATGAAAAACATAAAAAGTACAGAAAGCTAGCTGTGGTACCTTTTCTGATGATAAAAGGAAGAAGCATCCCAGATCTAAACAACACAGAATAAATGAACCATGAGACGGCTAGTTACAACGTAATAGAAACCGGCAACAAAAGTCTTGAACAGAAGACCGAAGTTTGAATATCATTATCCAAAAATGTTTATCAAGTAACTTAATTTCTATGATTTTCCACTCTGGTGTCTTTCAATGAGGATAATGTATGTTCCCTATCACAAAAAGGAATACTGAATAAAATTACAAATGAGACCAGGAGAACAAACCCAAGAAATCAACTTCCCAGGACTCTTAGGGTCACACAGAGGCTGAAGCAGTAGACACAGAGCCTGTAGGGTCCACTATGTGTACCTTATTCTTATCTGGCTTGGTGTCCTTATAGAACTCCTAGAAGTCGAAGTGTGGGGGTCAGTCTTTGACCCTTTTACCTGCCCTTGGGACCCTTTTCATCCTGCTGGGCTGCCTCTTCCAGCCTTGATGCCATCTTGATAAGCTCTATTGGCCTCTAGGAGGCCAGCTCTGCTCTGAGAGGAAGGGTAGGTGGACTTGGAGAAAGAGGGGAGTTGGAAGAACTGGGAGGAGTGGAGCAAGGGGAGAATTGGGTAGGAATATATGCAAGAGAAAAAGAAAAAAATTTAGTAAAAAAAAATATATGTATATTTATATATGCATACATACACACACACATACACACACACACACATACACACACACACACACACACACACACACACATACATATACACACACACTTTTGGAGGCCATGTAGATGCCCCTGATCTGTGCAACTACTAGAAACCACATTGATGTCTCTGATCCATGTCACCACTGGAAATCATATTGATGTCTGTGATCTGTGCTGTTGCTGGAGGCCAGGTGGATGTCTGTGACTTGTGCTGCAACTTAAAGCTGTGTGTTGATGTCAGTGATTGGCACTGCAGCTGGAAACCATGTTGACGTTCATGATCTGTGCTACAGCTCAAAACCATGTTGGTATCTGCAATCCGTGCTGCACCTTGAGATCATATCGATGGCCATGATCCTTTCCACCACTGGAAAACATGTCAGTGTCTGAGATCCATGCTCACACCAGAACATATGTTGATGTTCGTGACTCGTACAGATGCAGAGGTCATGTGGATGTCCTTGTTCCTTGTTGCCTGCTGCTACTAAAAAGCTTGTTGTTGTCCATAGAGAAACATGCTCCAGCCACACAAGCTGGAACTTAATTTGTTTTTCTTGTTTCCTTTCCTTCTTTCTTTCTTTCTTTCTTTCTTTCTTTCTTTCTTTCTTTCTTTCTTTCTTTCTTTCTTTCTTTTTCTTTCTTTCTTATATTTGTTTGTTTTCTGTTTCTTTTGTCTGTCTTTTTCTTGTTTTAGCCTGTGGTTTGTTTTGTTTATGGCTTCGGTTTTGCTTTGTCTTGTCCTTATTTTTTTTATGTCTTTTTGTTTGTTTATTTGTTTGGTTGTTTTGGAAGGCACAGGGGTGGGAGGATGGACCTGGGAGGAATGGATGGGAAGAGGTTGCCAACTGAGTAGATTGTATAAATCTTGGGCGAGAGTCTTGTTTTAATGAATATTTGCTTTTGTTATGTGTTTCTTTGATGTTACTGCTTTTAGTAAGCAAAGAACTGGAGCGTCAGCTCTGAATTTCTGGAATTATCATACTTGCTAGACAACAGATACATCTACCAGAAATTTCAGACATCCACAAACACTGCTAAAATTTATTTTTTCATGATTTCATGATTTTTTGAGCCTCTCAAATATATAAATACTTTTATGACTCAAGGAGATGAGGCAGGAGAAAGGTTTTGTGCTCATTAATTTAACATATACCTATATGTTCAATGATCCAAACAGCAGAATTCAGGTGCCAGTGGTGGCCAGAGACCCACACTATGAAACAAGTCATTTCAAGGACAACTAAAGATCATGTAGAGTATGCTACAGCTATCATTTAAGTTTGTGTTGATTTCAACTACTTTGTAGTTCTAGTGTTGGCTTAAATGCTAACTATCTTTTAAAATTCCAAATACCCAAATCCCCAAAGAACTAAGTAATATAGAGGATATTGTGCCTTGAACCCCTCAGTGTACCTAATCTCCAGGTTTCTGATGCTCTGGAGTTTCCCTCCATTAACATGTGACATAGAATTTCAAAAGTGTACTTGATACCTTTAGTGACACATTAAGAAGGCCACATAACCTAAGAAAAAGTCTCATTCGAAATATTTAGCCTGTCTGATGGAAAGGTCACAATCAGACACAGGCAAATTGAAAGCTGACCAACAAAACAATTCATTGTGGCTCTGCAATGTGTTGACTCCATGTAGACCCAGTATAATGCAGTAGAAATGTGATTCTCTAGATTGGCAGACATAAAAGAGGAAACTGAAATGCCACATGTAATAATTAATGAGATCTTGGATGTTATTTTGCAAATGTAACTTTAAAGACATATCCAGACATCTATGGACATGTTAATGTGGTTTGGAAATTTAGGTAACAAAACTACATCAATGTCAAATTTTCTGATAATTACACTGATAATTGTAGACATAAGGGGAATACGAATGCTTTTTAGGAAATAAAGGATGAAAGATTTATGTGAATTCTCTAGCTTTTGAAAACTTGCTCTTAACTGATTCAGGAAGTGACGATTAGCAAAAAGTACACATAAACGACAGGACACGAGATTCTGTAATATGAGTCAAGGCAGGTGGGCGTTCAAAAAACCTTTTTTGCATATTTTCTGAAGTTTAGAAAATATATGTAATGGTATCTCTAAATAAAACAAGAACAATAAAAAAATAATGCAGGCTTTCTTTATTGTCCATACTTAGAAATGTAATCTCTACTCCACTACACAAAGCTCTTGCTCACGAGTAGAAATATGTTTGTGCTTTGTTGAATTCCATAAGCCTTCTGGGCAAGAAACAAGTTATATCTTGTTATCTAAACATAAACTCTAGAAAAGGAGGCAATCAAATAAAACAGACTCAAGAAGTGTTTGTTGACCCAAAACAAAAAACTGCTCAAAGTACTGATGAAGGTTCTCCCACAGATACGTTTCATTTCTGTGATGGAAAAGGTACAACCCACATGAATTTCTTTTCATTTCAAAAATTATACTTCAAACCACACAGATCAGTAAAGGACACATCTCAACTTTCAAATGGTTGTTACACTGCTGGTAATCAATTATACCGGTTTTTAACCACCCTGCTGTGGAGCAAATTTCAACAGTGAAGTATGAAGCAATTTTTGCTTAGAAATTAATTGAAAAATATATCAATAAAAACCATAAACTTTGAAATATAGTAAAATCATACCATTTTAGCTCAAGAAAACTGAATTATTTCATGAGTTTTCTAAAGACATACTTTTATTGGTTTTGTGTGTGTGTGTGTGTGTGTGTGTGTGTGTGCTCGCGCACATAGCAGTGTCCCTGAAACCAGCAGGAGACATCAGGTTGTACTGACACTAGAGTTAACAGGCTATTGTGAGCCACCATGTGAGCAACCACACCCAAGTGCTGGGAAGTAGACCCTCAACCTGAGCAGGAGCTAAGCAAACTCCTCATCTCCAACTTTTCAATGTTGTAAAGATTAAGGGACCTATCATGATACAAAATGTCCTATGTATTCGTAGTTAACAACTCAGAATTTTAGTTTTTGAGATTAAAATAGGTTTAATTTTTTTTCTTTCTTTCCTGTTCTCCCTTCAAATTTTCAATATACCCCTCATTGCTTTTGTTCAAAGTTTTTATGTTATTTTTATATTAATTTTTATATTAATTGTAACTATATGCATATATAATTACACATAGACACATACACTCTTAAATATAACCTTCTCAGTCTATATGTTAGCTGCATGAATATTTTCAATGCTAACCATTCAGTATTGGATAACCAATTGCTGCTTTCTTTCCTAGCTTAAACTATGTCACTTGCTCTCAGTTTTCCTCAGCTGTCTATAATTCCTTGTATAGAGTTGGAGCTTAGTGGGCTCTACCCCATCCACTTTAGGATGTCCATTTGGCAGGAACAATTTGTACAAGTCCAGTGTGTAGTCTTTACAAAGAATTTGTCATAACCTGTCTCTCAAAGAGTCTTGAATTAAGACAGGGTTGATGGCACTGTCTCAAGTCAGACCCTGCTTTCTACTAAACGCTGTCCTAGGGTCATGCAGGGTCATCTGTAAAGTCTCTGCATTCTTTGTTTTACAGGTTGATAAAGGTCAGAGAAATGCACAGGGGATGCATTTGATTGGCAAAGTCAGTATATTCATTTGAGTAGTACTAGTCAGTTGGAAGGAGTAGTTAGAAAACTGCTTTTTATGGTGAAGTTACTACTTACTAGTTAGAAGTTACTAGAAGTTACTGAAGAAGCCAAATTTTGTGAGTAAATGCAATATATAATTGCCTTAAAAATCAGCATAAAGAAGTTAATTTTTTTTCTGAGAGGAGCCAGGAGAAAAGCAAATATGATCAAAATATATTGTATGAAACAAAACTTTAATTAAAATTGGGAGTGTAAAATTTTTATAATTTATATTTTTTTCATATTTAATCTAGAGTAACAATTTGTTCAACAAATATTTACTAGACAATTCTCATGTTCACTTTACAATGTTTTAAAAATTTAAATCAGGTTTTATTAAAACAATCTATCCAATAACAACAATTTAGAAAGAAAAACAATCATTTCCTAACTTGTTCCTTTTTTTTAATATTAGACCTGGTGCTTTGGAACAAGATCTGCACATTTTTTGACTGATTCTGACTTTTCTGGTGTTCCTACAATTGAAATAAGCAAATTAAAATGTGCTTACACAGCTGCTGTTTCTTGATTGGCCATTTTAGACCTTTTATTCTAATTTCTTATGATGAAGAGTTGCATCACTTTAATGTGATTTCAACCCTGCTTCCCACATTTTTTCTACACTACATCTTGATCATATTTTCCTGCTCTCTCTCTGAGCTCAAGGGACTACGTAAACTTATATTGAGAGTGACCAACACATACCTGAGCTACTTGTTTCATCTGAAACCCTCCAGTGATTTCCCCTACCCCAAGCATTGATGTATATAGTCAGGAGCATAGCTAAAGCATCAGGCACTATTCAGAATAATTCCTAAAATCCAAATCTGATATTACAAAATAGGTTTCCCCAAATAGGTTCAAAGATTCTACTTATTTACTTTTTCAGACATTTGTTTATTTATTTACTTATTGGGCATTGTTCCACTTTTGTTTCTAAATTGCACAACTAGAAAACTAACCAAAAGCAACTTGGGACAGGGAGCAGTAATTTAGCTTACACTTCTACAGGTCACAGTCTATCATTCAGGAAAGTTAAGGCAGAAACTGAGGGAAAAAACTTGGTGGGAGGAACCAAAGTAGAGATCACAGTGATATGCTGCTGCTTACTGGCTTGTTCTCCACGATTTGATCATTGTTTTGTATTTGTTTCTTGTTTTTGTTTTCGTTTTTATACAGGACCACCTGCCTAGGGTGGCACCACACACAATGGGCTGAGCTCTCTCAGATCAATCACTAATCAAAAACTATACCATAGACTTGCCTATAGGCTGTTCTGATAGAGTCATTTTCTCAATCAAGGTTGCCTGTTCCCAAATGAACTTAGCTTGTCAAATGATCAAAAACTAACCAGCAAGACATGCTTCATCAATGGTGTTTGAGTTTTGACATCTCAGAATCAATTCCATCTTCTCAGTAGCACCCCTGTGAGTGAGGAATTACTGAAGGCAGCTACAGGGACTCCAGTGGAGAAAATGACAGCAAGAGGCAAAGTCAACAGGAAGAGCCTTACAAATACAAATGCTCCAGAAAGATCAGTTACTCCAGGTCCTTCCCAGGACAGACTGATTCTGTAAGAAACGGGGTGGGGGAAAACTGCCTTGTGTGTGAAGATTTGAAGAAGGTTGGTATCAAACGTGGTTTCTACACATCCATTATTCATCCATTTTTAAGTTTCCACATAATGAACAGAACACAAAATTTCGTCTTGTTCTTTTAATGAGTGATTTTTCTGTGTTCTCCCCTTACCATTGTAACTTGTAAAATAGGACACAAATTACAATGGTAAACCATTCATACATAGTAGAAACAAAAATGTATGCAATATAAGTCACCGTCCATATGCAGCCACAGATTTTACTTAATTGAATCTCTTCAGTTTCCCCTTTATATTCTTTTGAGTGTCTGATCTTTCCCCAACATCACTACTCCTTTATATACCCACTTACCATTCCAGTCTATAAATAAATGTTGAGTGACAGAAGTCCTGAGTCCCTATCACTCAAAGAAAAATCAGAGAATGTATTCTTGACTAAAATGGTAAAACAGAAATAGTTTTAAAACGTAATGGACAGAAATGGTTTTGAAACACATGGGGAGAACCCCTCATCATGTTATTTTGCTTTGAGCAAGCTTCTGTTTATGGGTCAGCTCTGTCTTTTAGGAGCTGTGTGTGGGATGTACTGTTGTACAGTGTATTTTTATTCCTTGCAAAGGTCACACAGAACAAAGATGCAAAAAATAGGAATGGTCAGAAAGCAGTTAATGCTACCTTTAAAAGTACTAGTTTGAGAGTGGAATGAAAAATCTGTCATATGAGCATATCTTTTTTTTTTTTTAAAGATAGATTGTACAGCAAAAATCTTAAAAGTTAGTCCAAGATTAAAATCCAAAATAAGCAAGGGGCCTTTTCCTGGTAATTTATATAATTTTGTTCAGAATTCTTAGAACGGACTAAATCATTACAATTCTTTCCTCCATTCAAGAATCCCTTCAGATAGTTTAGATTTGCTGTTACCTCAATTTTTATTTTGTGTTTACTTATGCTATCTAGCCGTCAGTTCTGCCTAAAAACTGTCATCTTAATCGTCAGAGTAATTTGATCTCTTTTAGAAGCATACAAACCTTTAACGATATTACTAAAAAGTTTTCAACCATTTCTTCTCACGTTATAATTTAAATAATGTTTCTTTTGACCAATGTTTTTGATATGGGAAGAGTGAGGTCTTTGAAAGTAATGGAAGTTTTATCTCTCGCTGTGTATGAGTATGGTGGAGAATGCTGGGGTTTCAGACAAATCAACAGTTGCCAAAACAACACAGTCTGGTAGTATCCACATCTTTGGTCTAACAAATTTAAAATTGAAAATCATATACAGGGGGTTGAATTGAAAGGATTTAAGAAATATAAAACCTAGGAATGCACCTGAGTGCTAGCAGTCACGTAATGCGGGGAGGGGGATGCCTCCCTCCTATCGGGAGATGCCTTCCCAGGAACAGCCTCCTCAGGCTCCTCCGCACCCACAGGGGAATGACCATTAAGCTTGACACCTATCAGCAGGAATTCTTGCTTCCCAGGCATCCCGGGTGCCACCCTGTCTCCAGGACGACTAGTCCAAGGGCACCAATTGACTACCCTCCCTGGATCCAGCGCACGAACACCTGACCAACTAGGTTGAGAGACTCAGGGCTTGAGGGGCTCTGAGCCAATCAGAGCTGCACAAGCCCCATCCCCATACCTCTTTCCCCTGAACCCCATAAAAGGGCCTATGGGGGGAAGGAATTGGGGCCCACCATGCTTGCCCTGTGAGTGGGAGCATTCGGGACCCGACGCGCCGGATAACAATAAAGGCATGGGATTGCAGCGGTTTGAATGTCTCGTGGTTCCTTGGAAGCCCGCCAGGGGTCCTAACAGAATCTAGGCAGGCATTTTACTACAGGATTGCAAGTGGGTGCATAGGAGAAAATGGAAAAAAACCACTATAAAAGCATCAGGCCTTAGAAAGTAGGGACATCAAGACTTACAGGTTGGGTGCACTTTGTAGGAGTTAGGGCTGAAACGGGGTGAGCCATGAGAAATCACACCAATCAGTCCAACTGGCCCACCCACAAGGTATTCAGGTGTCTCTCAGAATTCTCTCAGAAATACATATATTTCCAGACAGGATTACTCACTTAGCGTGAATAAGAGGGAAAGAAAGATAAGAAGAAATGACATAAGGAAACAGATACCTTGTGGCATTTCTGGACTCCTCATTTTACAGAACCAAAGACTTGAAGTGTTTGCTTCTCAGTCACTGCCCTATATGACCCATTTGTAGCTGCTCTGACCTTAACTGAAGTAACTTTAAGAAACAACTTATAGGTAACTTGATAATTTCCCCATAAATAGGGAGACTTTCACAGTTCCTAAAAAAATATGTCGTCCATTAAGGTAGTCAGATCGATTTATTTATGTCTTATTCTTTGACTACCAAAAATTTAATAGAAGCCAAATGAGATTAGAAAATTAAATTACCCATGTGCCATTAATGAAGTATATGCATAAAAGTACAAAAAATCAATTTATTAATGTACTCTATACTTTAAAGTTTAACATAGTTAATTTCCCTTTAGAGTATGCCCTTAAACAGATACAATTATTTCCTCAAAACTAAACTGAAAATCTATGTGAACACATATTTCTGATTTGATTTGCACAAAGAGTTCAATATACAGCTAAATGTGTAGTTCCAACACAAACCCTGAAATTATGTGATCTCTCTAAGTAGCACTTTGGCTACGAGTCTGTCTGTGATTTACCTGACTCATTGTGAACATATGGATGCCTTTGCTGAAGAGTTTGACCTGCCCTCACAACTGCACATGCCCTGCCACTGCTAGAAGAGGCTAGTACTCAGGCACAGTGCCACACTTTTATTGTCCTTGGGGCATCCACATGGCATTTAGCTGCACTCAGAATTTTTAATATCACTGTGGCACTGCTAGGGAAATCCCTGAACTGCTTTTGCATCTTTGAAAGTAAAGGGTTCTATTGTTATACAATGGACTATGAAGAAAGTACAAGCCTTTTATTCTTGTGGTCCCTTTATAGTGTCTGGTGTTATTGGGGCAGAGACTGCTGAGGGCAAGAAAAAAAAGTAGGGCATGCTTAGAACCAGTGAGTTTGTGCATGTCTTTTTGTGTTCCCCGATGGGCCACTTTCAGTAATAAAATCTTTCTGTTTTGGCTCTCAAAACCCTGAAATTAAAATGACTATAAAAATGTATCACAGGCTGTTTACTTTTGTAAGAGAGATGATCTAGAGCTATACCTTATGTGTTTAAGCCAATAAAATATCAAAACAGAGTTTGTATTCATGGTCATTGTGAGTCTAGATTTGTTATTTTGGGGAATTTTCAACAGTGCATAAGGACACATAAAATATTCATGTAGACATGGAACTGTTAAGAGTGAAGCTGGAACTAGAAAACCATTTTGAAATTTTGCATGGAGTACTGCTCAAACTACCGACATTTCTTCACCAAGTCCATCATAATGTTAGATTTCCACTCTCCCAAGTTGGGACTATCTACATAAAAATCTCCCTTAACAGATGAGAGATATGTAAAAATACAAATATTCATTACAATCTTTTAATTCCAAATATAATACAATCATAAACAAAATGCAAGTTTTTTGTAGATTTAAAAAGAAGATAGCCAAGCTAACTAACCAAATAATGAGAACACATTGAAGAGCTTACATTACCTGATTTTACAGTTTGCTGTAAAGCTAGAGGTTTAACTAGGTTTAACTAGGTTACCACCTAGTTCAGTGGTTGTCAACCTTCCTAATGCTGTGACCCTTTAATATAGTTCTTCATGTTGTGGTGACACCAAGCCATAAATTATTTTTGTTGCTACTTCATAGCTCTAATTTTGCTACTGAGCAGTGTCTCAGTTCCTAAGATCATCAGGAATATGTATTTACCAATGGTCACAACCTATAGGTTGAAAACCATTGGTTTAGGTTTAGATGAAATAATAGGCATGTAGATCTATGGAACCAAATAAAGATATCATAAAAACAGATAGAGCTATACAAATATAATCAACTATGTAATCAAGTGGCTTTACAACAATCAGAGACAGAGATAGAATAAAGAAAAAAAAAAATAGAAGACAATCTTTTCAACAAATGATTCAGGAGTAACTTGATATCTACACTAAAAATCAAAAATAAAAGACATAGTGTGAGCTTATCTCAAAAACTGAAAAACAAATTGTCATTACCCATTTCTGAAAGCAGTCAGATCTGTCAGTCTATCAGCTGAATAAGTGCTGACATAGCAAAAAAGGCCACTGTGCTCCAATAAGAAGCATTGCAGAGTGTCCTTTGCCCTGACGTGAAGCTAGCAACCCAAAGCGCAAGCATAAGATCCTTTTGGTTTCAGAAGGGGTATAACTGAAATGAATCTCAGTGAGATATTTTTCTTTGTGGCGACTTGCCTCAAAGCATGATATAATGTACTTGATACAATGTCCATTATACAATGTCTTTCTTTGTTTTACTTAACTCTACATAGTCTCATGACAGGTTCACCTGAAATTTTTCCCAGACATCATAAAACGGATGGACACTTTGGTGCCACACAAGAAGAAGGACTAGAGTTGAGGTGAAAAAAGTGTGCCAAGGCCTGGAAAGGAAAACTGAGTGAGTTTGTTTGAGAAATAGGGCCTCTTAAAGGCCCAAATTGCTTAGAAAGCCATGCACAACTGCCCTCCACTGAAGACTCCATGCTCAGGAAAATAACTGGGAAAACCCTAAGGTTTCCCCTCTGGCTGATCTGTAGTGTCAGTGCACAAAGGTCATGAAGGGGAAGGTGGACTTAGAAGTGCACTGAAATAGTGCTGGAACACTGGACTATGCTGCCAAGAGTAAGAAGGGCATTGGCTCTTAGCTGGTTTTTGTTAGGTGGTATTCTGTTATTATTCTGTTAAAACTATGTCAGGGGCTTGCGAGATGACCCATGCTTGATATCAGGGAGACTACTTGGTGAGCGGGTTTGGACGATGTGGTCCAGCTTCAGGTCCAACTCAGTCATGCTTCATCTCAGGCTAGTATGGGACAGGTGAATGTCCATGATCAGAACAGTCCTCTGCCTCCAAAGACCATGATGATGCTCTCCATGCTCCTGCCACACAAGCTCAACTTTTCTTTCTTTTCTCCTTTTCTTTCTTTCTTTCTTTTCTTTTATTTTCTTTTTTTTGAGGGCACAGGGGTGGGAGGGTGGACTAGGAATGGGAAGAGTGTGTTATCAAGATACATCATACAAAACTCACATTATTAATAAAATTATTATAAAAAATTAAAAAAACTATTTTCTGATTTCCTATATGATTCCTTAGTTAGTTTGTTTGTTTTAATCTGTAGATAATTCAGAGTTGCTTAATTTGAAATATTTTTTTTACTTGTTAATTTACATTGCTTGGCTTCTAATTTGACACCATGCAAGATGGAAAGAACTGAGGTATGTTTCATTGCCTGCATGTCCATGGTCAGCCCTAGGCCCAGTAGTGGATGATCAACACAAAATAAACTCAGTGTTGGTTTTTGTAGTGTTTTTGTCTCATATTACTTTGGTTGGGCATTATTTTATTTTTAACCTCAGTGGTATTTTGCTTGTATATTATGGTTTCTGATTTTGTGTTCTTATGAGTATTTGGTTTTGTGTGTGATCACATTCATTATCTGTGACAACGCTTCCAAGGTTGCCATTTCTTTCTAATCCACCTAACTTTGTGTCCTTTGCTTCTTTTCTTTTTTTCTAACCATCAAGTCAAATGTGAACTTTTCAAATGTTCTTGAATGTGTGGACTTGCACTGGAGCGTGGCTAATCTACACAGGAGGGCATCCACTCTTTAAGAAAACTGTCACTTTCCAATCAATTGCCAATAGCTTCTCATCTATACATGGGAATTTGTGTTCACCCTCTTTCTTTATGGTGGAACATGATCTAGTATGAGTTTTAGAGGTCTTCTGCATGTACTCCCATCCTTTTGGAATTACTATGGGCAGTTGTCCTGCTGTATGCAGAATACGCTGTTTACTTGAATTTATCTGCCACGTTGGCGTCTTCAATCTTTCTGCCCCCTCTTCCATGATGACCCCTGAGTTTGGGTATTGGTGAGATACACACACACACACACACACACACACACACACACGGACATATATGTATATTTTTATATATTTATGAATGTGACTAATTGGTGGGCTTGAACTCTTCTTGATCTAACAAATATCTTGCAGTGATATAAAATGTTGAAAATAAATCTAATGATGGGAAGGATGGTTGAGTCGAGTCAATAACAGATCTGTCATTCAATAAGCATGAATCCCTGAACTTAGATTCCCAGAATGCCTATAAAAATAAAGACAGAGGTTACAAACATCAGATGAAGTAGCATGTATATGTAATGCTTGTGCTATGAGAGCTAGCGGAGACAGGCAGATCTTAGGAGTATACTGACCATCCAGTTTAGCTGATCTATGAACTCTGAGTTCAATTAGAGATAATAATACTCACCTTGTCTCAAAAAACAAGGTGAAAATGAAAGAGGAAGATAGCCAAAGTCAACCTCTAGCCTCCAAATCTGTGCACACATATTCATGCACATCTGTGTACATGCGCACACCACACACACACACACACACACACAACTAATTTTGTTTAAATTATGGAAATAATCTACATGGCACATCACATTTTTAATGAAAATCTGAAACTGTCATTAATAATAAAGTTCATGTAAAAATATAAGCAACTATCCCATATATTCTGGAATACATATTTTATACACCTATTTTTGAGGGTGCCTATGCATAGAGTTGTGTGAGTGAAAAGCATGTAAAATCGGCATCCATATAAAAAATAATTACCCAATCAGTAATCCCATGGCTGAATTAAAGGGTCATAGTCATACTGTGAATTTTTAAGATGAGAAGCTCTTCATTATACAATAAAATTTAAACGAAGAGATAGAAAAAGACTGTTCATTATTAGGATCTGTCATTTTCTCCCACCTCTCCATGGGTGGTGGACACCTCAGAAGAAGCGATGTATTTAGAATTTCTAAACAGATTGCTAAACAGCTCTTGTCATGACCTTTATTCCTGTTCCTTTGCTTGAAAAAATTAATGCTTCCCTTTCCCATTTACTGCATGTTCGTTTAGTTTTCCTGGAGTCTAATGACTCCATAAGCCTCAAGGCCTATGACTGACCCAGTGGAAGAAAGCAGCATCCTTGACTAGTCAAGCTGAACAGCTTGCATGACCTATGATGAACCTCTGATGCTCACCAGCAGGAGCTCAAAGTTAGAGTGTTAAGGTATTTCCATAGCCCTAGGTTATCATCTGTGACTAAATCATAGTTATTTTACATAACTGTGTTTAAAGAGAAGACTGAACGTACTTATGCTTTTATTTGATATGCAGCAGATTATCTACAAATTGGCTAATTGTACCAGCCAAGTAGGAAAGAATGTTTTAAACAATAATAGGTATTCATGTTTGAGTTAACTTTTTCAAAAACAAAGTTTGAACTTACCATTAAATTAACTCTAAAATAGGCAAGACAGGTACAAACCATTTTATAAAGAAAAGTATAAAAATAAAATTACTAGACTTATAACTAAATACAAAATTAAGATTCCTAAATTGTTATTGTTTATATTTTAAGAACTTTTTGAATTGACAGTATGATCCATACTAATCAGAAAAATTAGAAGTGATAAAATGTCAGCAAAAATTAATAAAATAGAATTGTATAATAAGCAATGACAAAATACCAAAACACAAAAGAAAGAGTGTGTGAGAGAGAGACAGAGACAGGGACAAACACAGAGACAGAAAGAGAGTCCCCATATATGAATGAAAACACAGGACATTGCCAACGATTCCTCAGAAACAATGGGAATCTGGTGATTAAGGTAATGCTAAGAATTTTTCAGTGTTACTGTAAACAAAATAGAAAATCCCTTGAAAAGGTACACTTATGAAAAGCACACACAAAAAGAGGAGAAGATATAGGTAGTTTTATGTCTGCAATCCTTACACTTTCTGTTAGTAACATAAAATTGCATCACTTCAGAGGCTGAAGATAAGCTTGTGAAGATAAGCTATCACTTATTTTAGGCCTCCTCTATTTAATGTAGAAGTCTATACAACAAGAGTGAAAAGCTGTGTCTACAACTCTTTTATTTTTGTGGAAAATAGATTTTTTCATGCAACATATTCTGATTACAGATTCCCCTCACCCAACTCCTCTCAGAAACCTATGCCCAAAATTTGTATTTACAAATGTTAATATCGATATCAAAATATGTTATTTGAAAACTATTTGCTTTTAAGGGGAAGCTGATGAGACTAGATATAATTATACAAGGTAACAATACACAAGACACCACTGATTAGGTAACAAGATAAATATATGAAAATATGTCACATGGATCAAAATAAGCATAATATGTACCTGGAGTGAAGTTTAGGAAGAAATCAGAAAGTATTGCCTCAGGAAGGGGAGGATGAGAAAGATCTGAGTAGAATTGAAGGGGACCTGGGGCCCTTCCTATACAAGGAAGGTGATGTGTTTAGTGCAGATGACGGCTGTAGACAGGTGGTTTTCTAGTCCACGAGCTAAAAACATACGGCTCGCTCAATTTATTGTCTGTAAACGATAGCTCCATGATAAAAACCATTGTTTCTTTTCCTTAAGAGTTCTAAAACATTTAACCAAAAGTTCACTTAAACTCACAGAGCTTCAAACACTTTTAAAGTCATTCAAGTTTACTGAGAATGCCTTTTGAAATATCATTTTTTCATTTCAACTCATTATTTTAAACCTCAACAAATATATTTTAACCTAGTCTTACCATTACTGGGTGATCGTCCTTGTCATCAAGTCTTGGTGAACTGACAATTTTTAATAACCCACTGTCTATACAAACATTTTGAAAAAGAATTACAGAATTCTGTAAGACAGCAATCTAACAGTAACAAAGCTGCTGCAAAACTTATTTTATGACTTTCTCTACTGAGTCCATGCTTCTCTATGTTGTTAAAACTGAGATTAAAACAATTAATTGATCAAGTCAACAAGAATTACTTCAACATTTAATGACTCTTTGCTGGATCTCAGTTATTTTGTTAATGATTTAGCGGTTTTCCTTTCACTTATTTTTTTCCAGTAAATCCTTATATATTCTATGACCAATCAAAAAAAAAAAGTAAAACATTGTAGAGAAATTTAATAACTTGTCCAAATTACATAGTTGATATTCTAGCACTAAGATTAAAACCAAAATAAATCAATTTCCAAGTATATGCCCCTTTACATATAACCCCTATGCTATACAGCACTACCCCAATATAATGAGATTTTTAATACATTAGTATGAGGAGGAGGAGGAGAGAGGGTGGGTTAGAAGAGGAGGGAGGTTGGGTGGAGGAAACTTAGTCATATAACCAGAGTAGTACGGTAACATGAGCTTGGCCTTTGGAACCAGACTCTCCAAGAGCAAAATTCAGCTATTTGACCTGAATTGACAAATCAATTAATCTCATCTCTTTTTACTTCAATCTTTTTATCTGCAAAATAGGGATAGCAGTGCCAAAATGTTATTGGGAGGTATCTTAGCTGCTGTTATATTCTGTGGACACCATGACTGAGACAACTCTTCCAAAATAAATTACTTAATTTGGGGGTCACAGTTCCAAAGGGTAGTCTGATCATCATGGCAAGAGGGAGACAGACATGATACAGGAGCAGTAGCTGAGAGCTTTGTATCCTGAACTACAGGTAACACACAAAAAAAAGAGAGTGGGCTTGGTATGGGCCCACCACCAATGACACCTCCTCCAACATGGCCACATCTTCTAATCCTTCTCGAATATTCCACTAAACTGGGGACCAAGCTTTCAAACATATGAGCCTATTGGGGCCATTCCCATTCAAATTATCAAAAGAGGTTGAAATTAGTATGTGCAAAGTAAAAAGAACTAAACTATCTGATATACTATAAGGACTATGCATACTACTCATTTTATTTTACTTGAATAAACAAAAGTACAGGTTGATTACAAGTGGTTACTGGGTACCTTCATATAGGAAAACTTCTCTCCAAATCTCATTGTTCTTGTATTTGTGAATAAAGAGGTAGACTGACTATTCCTTTCTTCCTTTCTCCTCTCCTCTCCTCTTCTCTCTTCTCCTCTCCTCTCCTCTCCTCTCCTCTTCTTTCCTCTCCAACCCTCTGTTCTCCTCTCCTCCCTTCTACTCTCCTCTTCTTTCCATAGACCAGACTGGCCAACAACTGCCATCTGAATACTGAGTTTAGAAGCATGCATCACTAATCTGAGTCCTCTATTTTTAACATAAGCTCTTTTGAGGAACTTGGTGAAGAGAAACCTTTGCTGTCAGTGACATATCAATCCCTACTTCTTGTTTGCTTCAATACTTTCTTATAACAATTTTCTCTGTTTTATGTATTGATAAGTCAGTGAATACTTTTTAAGGTTACAGGTTATTTGTACATCTCTGCAATTTATTATTTACTAGACTTAGAAAGAATTATTTATATGAACAATTATTTATATGAACAACATCATCTGTAAAATGGGTGTTATGCTTCCAATCCAATTCATTAAGCTGCTGTGAGTATTGCCTAATTAATGAAGTTAAAAAACTTCAGACAGCAAAATGCTACATGTGTTTCTCCACAGTCATGTGAATGTTGTTTAAGACTCCAGGAAAGCAATGCAATTGTGTCTGGTTGTCTCCAGAGCCTCCACTGCTCTCTTTACTGGAAGGATGCCTGTATCTAAACATGATCTCACTCTTCTGTTCTTTCTCTCTTACTGATTAATGTGCAAAGGAAACATCAAGAACTTATTTTCCTTCTTCAGCAGTATGTTCTCTGTCAAGAAGCATATTATTAAAAGTGAACTGGCAAAATACTGAGAGACAGTATATTGTGATCTTATATCCTATAGTCAATTCTAAAACAAATTAAAGGAAAAAATATTAAGTATATTTATTGGATGCATAATTATATATTATTTTACTATTGAGAGTTCACAAGCATAATAATTTTTTTTGTTTGATTGTAGTATGTCACATCTATGTGTTCCTCACTAATAATGGTAGCTGATTTGTGGAAAGTTATTCATCACCATTTTAATCTTGATGCCCCACAATCAGCATGCATTAGGGACAATAGTGCAAGGGTTAACTCCAGATTAGGCAAATGTTCCTCAAATCACCTCTTTCATTCTTGCAAAAGAAGGATGCTCAAGACAGCTCAAGACAGATCCCTGAGACTTTAACAACCCTAATGTATCCTAACTTATTTAAAGACTAACCATTCACCTGTGGAACTTTGACCAAATGCCTATATGTGAAGGAAAATTCTAGCCTTTAATGATGTTGAAGCAGCCAAAACAGAATTTTCTAATGTTGAGTTGATAAATTCATATTATAACGGATACAGGAAACTTACACAAACGAGAGATGACATTTTTGAATTAACCTAGTACTTCAAACTCTGTTATAAAACCTTCTCATTGAAAGCGAATTGGCAGATGATTCACATTTCAGTGTCCTTTAGAAGGGAATTTTAAAACTGGTGATGACAAGACACTTTTATCAAATATGTGTCTTTTATCTCTTTAATGTTTATTTGAAATAATTGTACCATAAATAAATATTAAATTTAGCATTTACTTCACCTGTGTGGATCTCCTAACATATACTGTACTTGGACAGTACATGTTATGTTTGAGAATTCTGAATTAACACATGACCTCTCAAAGGATCTCAGGTTGTTACACTTAAGATTAATGAGGCATTAGATAGTCATTAAGAAGCTATTTGAGAATATGCATTTAATTAAAATGAATTATGTATATGTGATAATGCCATTCAACCTTTTTAATGTAGAGTGATAAATCATGGCTATTTCACTCCTGAGAAAGGTCCTAACGTGGGTAAATTGAGTATTGATGTTACAATGGCCAAATAATTAATGCCAGTCAGAATCATCCATAATGGTATACCCTGAGACTTTTCCTGCCTGAGAAAATTAGTATTACTCTTTGAGTTGACTGTGTGTTTTCTCCTTGCACATGTAATGAGATACAAGTAGTAGCACTTACCATAATTTCTGAATACAAAGCAACTGGTAGCATCAATTCTCAAGAAAGTACTGATCAGCTATAGCCTTAACTTATGCATCAGTATTGGTGACTCCTCTTCCATCTGAATGCTTTCTTTAAACACAAACACTATTCATATGCACCATATCAACCGTCTATTGACTTAGCAAGGCTTCCAGTTATATTTTTTTCTGCCCAAGGGAAATGATGCCCGTATTTTAATTCTAACAAGTTTGCATTCAGCACAGTGTCATCCATCCAAAGCTACTTAAGACTCTGATGAGCAGAAATTGCCTGTCTTTTCTTCGAGGCCTCATACCAGTAAGCCTTCTGTCTGTGTATAATGAGTTGAGCAGAACAAACACTGTGATCATCCACCTTAGTGGAGCATTACTGTTATGCTACTTTTGTAGATGAAGAAACAAAGATTTATAGGTTTTAAGAGCTTGCCTAAAATCACAGAATAAGTGTATGATAGAGTTTTAATTTAAAACATAGTAATCAGACTCTCAGCATCCCTGAAGACTTTGCTGTGTGAAAGGTACATCTCGCTGTGCTTAGAAGTCTAAGGAATGTGCAGTCCATCTCTTTTGTTGACTTATTATTCACACTCAGTGAACTTGGTAATGTCATGATTGTCACCAATAACAGATCTATTCTGGACCGCATTTCTTAGTTCTGTTTTCTAAGAAGATCCAAATGCTTATAAGTAAATATACTTTGTCTTTCACAGTAAGTAAATATACTTAAGCCTTTTGAAATGTGTGTATAAATATACTTTAGTCATTTGCTTACCGAGTAGGAACCCAAATATTAAAAGGCAAAACTCCATACAAAGGTCTGAGATTTTTATAAAATTAGAATGCCTTCTTAACTGAAAAAAAAGGAAATAATATTTAATTAGAAGTTTCTTTTAAAAATGGAATTTATTAGTTACCCAGGGGGAAGTGGTGAAATGTCAAGACTAATGTGATTACAGTTTCCTAAAAACATTTCATTTGTTTTTCAATCCCAGCCATCAGAATGGCAGCCATCTGACTGCGAGCATAGCAATAACCTTAAAAGGCTCATATCACATGGTTTATGCTGCACTTCCACCAAGAGCTTCACAGCGGTTTAATCAATAAAGCAGCACAAGCTGTGAACAATTATAATAAAACACCTTAAGGAATGATCCACAATTAAAAGGTAGAGGAGAAAAACACCCTCAATTTAGATAAACCAATCTGCCACTCAGTTTGACAAAGTTCAGCTGAAGGGTTCTGACACTCTCCTGGCATGTATCAACAGAAAGGCCTCCACTCTTGAATGTCAATTAACTCTTCATGTTGTACAAGAAAAAAGAGTATAAGGATCTAGTTATATGCACTGATGTGTTGCTTATTGCAGAACAATCAATTTCCTATTGAAATGTCACATGGAAGTTTACTATAAAAATCTCTATATCAATTTTAACAAGTGCTTTGAAGCATTTTTCTGAACTATGACAGCTCTTCAGGCAAGCACATGATAACTGCTAAACACATGCTCAACAGTTCATTTAACAATATATGATTACTTCCAATTTGCTAGAAAATTCACTTTAATAGCAAGTGTTACATGATCAACATTCTCTCGGTTTACATTTTTGATGGTCTGTGCTTTTCTAAATTTGGAAGATCGGTTTAGTGTTTTTATGGGACCTGACTTTGATAACAAGTAGGTCTTAGACTCTTGTACCTCTCTTCCTCCTGCTGGGTTGCTCTAACTTTGATATGAAAGTATTTATTCATCTTATAATATTTTATTTGGTCATGTTTGTTGTCTCTTAGAAGCCTGTTCTTTTCTAATGACAGACAGAAAGGGAGTGGATTCAGAGGGGAAGGGAAATGGGAAGAAAGTAGGAGGAACAGAGGGAGGGAAACCTATAATCAGGATATATTGTATGAGAAAAGAATCGATTTTCAATAAAAGAAAAAAATGTAAAGAAAAAAATTGAAAAGATAATGGAAAGAGAGGGTGATAGCGGGTCATGGCTGTGGGAGTCAGGCAAGAAAGAGGCTTCGGTGTGAAAAGTTCTGGGGTTTAAAAACAATTTCTCCTTTCAGATTTGCAAGGCGGTTTGGAAGTAAAAGAATACGGTAAGATGCCAGTGGTACTGGAGATAACATATTTAGAACTAATCTCAGGATCTACTGTCAGGAAAGACTAAATGTGAAACAAAACTCGTAAATATATATCATTTCTTCTTTGTTTAATTTTTATATTTTTTTTCTTCTCTCACACAACTCATACAATACATCCTGACCCTGCTCCCCACTCCCTCTACTTCTCTCAGTTGCCCCTATCTCCCCTCTCGCTCAGATCTACCTCCAACCCCTACTCTAACCCCCAGAAAGAAACAGTTCTTCCAAGGTTAAGACTTAAACAGGGCATAGCATAACAAGATGGGACAAGGCAGGGCCCTAGTCCCTACGGGCTAGGCAACCCGGCAGGAACAAAAGGACCCCCAAGGGCAGGTAAGAGGGTCAGAGACTCCCCCACTCCAGCCATCCTGTAAGAGTTTTGCAAGAACAACAATCCAGGAAGCCAATGAGATATATTTACTGAACCCTGTAGGTTCGATGTCTGCCCTTTCAGTCTCTGTGAGCCCCTGAGAGTGCTAGTCAGTTGACATTGTGGGGCTTGCTCTCCTGGTGTCCTCGACCTTTCTGATCCCTGAAAATCTCTCTTTCCCCTCTAGGAGGAGGAGGGGGGCGGTTGGTGTTCCCTGATCTCTTCAGGATGTTTGGCACTGGGGCTCTCCATATGCTCCCATCAGCTACTGGAGGGGGCTTCTTTGATGAGGATTAGGCTAGGTACCAATCTATGTATATACACCACCTCAAAGGAGATGTCTTAAAGAGTTGACCTCTACTCAGTTGTCTCTGATGTGTCTAAACAAGTATCCATTATATGGAGAGATAAGAAAGGAGAAGGGTGTGAGAGGAAAACTTACAGACGACTTCAAGACTGTATTTCTGCCATTTTTTTAAATCTCAATGCTTATTTATAAAGTTCAGAGGAGTGCATTAACTATCTCTTTTGTCGATGTACTTCTAAATGCATGCTGGCAAATATTTATATTATCCCTTGAAAATTCAGTCATTATATCTATCATCTTCAGATTTTCTTAATTTGGGAGTAGTTCTAAAAAGCCTACAGTCATGTCAAGAGTAGGACTATCTGTGAAAGCATACGTACTAAAAGGCAGTGACAGAAGATGGAAACCCCATGGAAAGTTGCTAATAGAAGGCATGGCGTCTGTATCAATGGAAATTTAGAAATAGCACGCAGAAACGCTGATCGGACGATCCCCTGACTATAAATGCCTGGAGTTGTTTGAAAAGTTGGTAGTCTAAAGATGTGATAGTTAGAAAATCAGTTTTCTCCACTAGTGTGGTAGTGATGTCCAGAGCTATGGAACATGGCCTAGGGAACATATGAAACAGAAAAAAATGCCTGAGTGAATAGCAAAGAAGTAGATTTACAAGGAATGGGATTAATGCAGAAAACTGAAATGTATTAACATATTGTTAGTGAACACAGAAAATACTATTCTTGATATGAGAAGTATAACAATGGAAAACAAAAATTCTATTATAGCCATATTAAGAGACTCCTTAAAAAATACACTCATACTGTTCTTAATAAGGTTGTACCTTCTGATTTTCAAAGAACTCAGAGAGTCACAGTCTACTGTTCACTGCTATAGCAGAATACTACAGACTAGGTGATTTCTAATGGACAGTAATTCCCTTTTCCTCTTTCTGGATGCTGGGCAGTCCCAGATCAAAGGGCCAGCCCCTGGTAAAGGCTTTATTGCTGTCATTCTGTCACAAGAGGCAGGACAGCAAGTCCTGTGAGTGGTGAGGGACTTGAACTAGTCCTATTATTGAGACTACTTTTCTGCAAAACAGAGCCTGTTCCTACAATGACATTAATTGCCTCTCATTATGCCCCACGTACTAACATACTTGCAATAGGGCTCACATTCCATATTCTCAGTATTTTAAGGGGACTCATTTCAACCAAACCAACATTGTAATGTTACATTTTGAGTAATTCAATGCTGATTTGGATTTTTTTGTTGGTATTTTTAGTCGCTTAAAATGGAAGACAAGACAACCTGACAATCAATGGTAATATAAATGAAGACTAACGCTCTCATTGGTTAGTAAAGTTAACCGAACATGATTTATACAGACAATCTGGAAAATGAAGAAAAAGTCAACTATTTTATGTGACTCCTCTTCTGCACCAGTGATAAATGAATCAACCACTTGGAAGCTCCTACATATGTTCTTAAGATCACTTATAGGTATTTTGTTACACCTCATTTATGTAAGATCAAAGGACTGACAACAGTTTTCCTTTCGTAGAGTCAATCAAGAGATGCATTTCAAAGATAATGTGTTGATACAATGACCAAGTAGGTATAACGAGTACTGAGAATATTTGGGTCATTTGACACAGTCTTCGTTTCATTGTGGAATTTAATTATGGTTAGGGGAAAAAAGGTAGCATGGAAAACACTTTGTGGCCAGTGCAAATTATTTTTGGTTAATGTATGGAACATAGTTTTAAGTGCTTTCCCCCACAAGGCATACTGGTAGGTAGTTTTTACAGGTCTCTATTGTTTCTCCATACAGTGTCAGCAGAGGTGCTAACTGCCCTTATTTCCCTCTGCTATAGTAACAGTTTGTGTAACTAGTAGCTTGAAAACTATAGGTAGTGTCTCTTGTTTAAAGAGATACATTTTTGTCCAATAGAGTAAGATCTCTCTGTCAGGGAAATATTGATCAGATTCATAGAGAGGTTTTTTAAAGAATACTTAGAGTTCCCTTTGCTCGGGGTTTCCTGGCTATAGGGCACATGTTGCCATGCACAGCTTCTTGGTAGCTACCCTGAATTTCTCCTGTGGTCAGAGGGTACAGTGTCAGCATGCAGCTCATGCTGCCTGATAAACCATGAAGAAATGGGTTTTGTCTGTGACCTAAGAGACTGATCTGTTCTTCCAGTTAAGAAGAATGATATAATACAAATCAGTACAAATTCTTTTAAGAAGTGGTTGATATATAATAGCATACAAGAAGGAATAAAATCTCAGATATATTGTCAGATTATGTTTATCATATAGATCTATCGTTTAGGAATATGAATGGCTGTAGTTCAGCCTGTTATACACTAGTCCAGTAGTTTGGATAAATGTCCTCCCAATAGCTTCTATGTTAAAGGTTTGGTCCCAGCCATGTTGCAATGGGCAGGTGTCAAAATCTTTAAGAAGTGGGACTGGGTAGTGGTGCATGCCTTTAATCCCAGCACTTGGGAGGCAGAGACAGGTGGATCTCTGCAAGTTCGAGGCCAGCCTGGTCTACAAAGTGAGATCCAGAACTCTGGCTAGTTACAATAGAGAAACTCTGTCTGGAAAATAAATAAATAAATAAATAAATAAATAAATAAATAAATAAATAAATAAGTTTTTTTTTTTTAAAAAAAAGCACTGGAGCCTCACAAAATTTTCATACCTGGGGACTCACTGGCCATGAAAGCAGGGAAGCAAGTAGGTTAATTGCAGATCCTTCAGATCTGCCTCCTCTCCTCCAAATCAAATTTGCCAGTTTCACCCCCAGTTCTGCAGCAGACCACCTGCTGTTGCCTCTCATTCTTCTCTGACCCCATCTCCAGCAGATCACACAGACCTCTTCTAACAGTTCTGCCTACTCGTTGTCACAGCCCCCAACTCCCATAGGTATCCCATGGGAACCCTGCAGACAAACCCTCCAGAGAAGCAAGGAGTCCACCAATGCAAAGAGGTCAGCTTCTGATCTTCAATTTCCCTCTATTCTTCCAAATATAATCGCACAGTCCAGCGCTGTAGCAGACTACCTATTATGGCCTCTCATTCTCTGACGCCCTTTACAGGAGACTTAGGAGATCCTATTGGAACAACCTGCTTTCCTACCTCCTGTGGAGCTCTCCTGCCCTCCATTACCTTCTAGCCCATCCCCATCCTTAAGTGTCAGCTCCCAATATTTAGAAACCTATTAAGCATAGAACTCCCAGTACTCATAACTGGTGAGAACCCAGGAGAATTCCCTACCAGGAAACACACAACCACAACATCCTCCTAAGAACCAAAGTGATCAACAGGAACCAAGGAACAAAAGAGATACCCAACAAAGACAAGATTAGATATCAATACCTACAATTATAGTAACCTGAACTCCAATGCCTAGATGCCAATGTAAAAACGCAATCGACAACAGCCGGTCTCTACTAGATGAAAGCAACTCTACAGCAGGCCCTGAGAAATTCAACACACTTGAAGCACAGAACGAGTACCTTAAAATACCCTTTATGGGCATGTCAGAGGTCTGGATAAAGGAATGAGTAAATCCCTTAAAGAAATCTATGACAACACAGACAAGCAGTAGAAAGAAATGACTAAGACCGTTTAAGACCTGAAAGTGGAAACAGAATCAATAAAGAAGACCCGAACTCACTCTTACCAGGAAAGCAGGTAAGCCAAGTGCAGATCTTCATTCCTCCTTCAGCTTCTCCAAAATTAGTCTCCTGGTCTTACGTCTTATTCCCAGCTCTGTAGCAGACCACCTGCTGCAACTCTCCCCAACCTCCAGTGGATCACACAGCTCTGACACTCAAAACTCCCTTCCTCCCACTTTGTTGCTTTATTTGAGCCACCAACTCCAATAAACATTTCCTGGGAGCCCTCAGACCACTCCTACAAGCTTATCAGGGAGGCTAATTAGAGACCTTCACCTCTTTCTCTCCTCTTCCAAGGACAATCCCTCAATCTCATCCCCATCTTTGTAGCAGATGACCTGCTACTGCCTCTCCTCATTCTCTGCCCCCATTCCCAGTGGACTATGCAGATCTTGGTGGCACATCCTGGTTTCCTCCCTCCTATGAATGGACTCAGCACCCCTACCCCTCAGCTCATTCCCATTCCTAAGTATCAGTACCCAATAGCTACAAACATACTTTACCTGGAACACCCACTGGCCACACTATTCAGAAGAGACACAGAAGGACACTACATACTCAGCAAAGGAAAAAAAAATATCTATCAAGATGACATTGCAATTCTTAATATCTATGCACCAAACATAAGAGTACACAGGTTCATAAAAAAAACATTTACTACAATTTAATTCACATATTGACCCTCACACACTAATACTGGGAGACTTCAGTATTAAACTTTACAATAGACAGGTCATCTAGACTACAACTAAACAGAAAAATGCTAGAGATAACTGCCTTTACAAACAAACATTTACAAAATAGTTCACCCAAATACAAAATAATATACATTCTTCTCAGAAGCTCATGGAACTTTTTCTAAAACTGACCACATACTCAGACACAAAGCAAGTTTTAACAGATACAAGGAAAATGAAATAACATCCTGCATCCTGTCTCACAACCATGAACTAAAGAAGGATATCAACAACAACAGAAACATCAGAAAAAGTATAAAACTCATGGAAACTGAACAACTCACTAGTTAATGAAAAATGTGTCAAGACAAGAATTAAGGAAGAAACTAAAGACTTTCTAGAATCAAATGAAAATGAATAAACAGCATACCCAAGCTTAGGCGATAGAATGAAGGCAGATCTAAGAGGCAAGTTCAAAGCACTAAGTGCCTTCATTAAAAAATTGATAAGAACCCATGCTAGTAACATAAAAGCACACTCGAAAGCTCTAGAACTAAAATAAGGAATCACACCCAAAAGTAGTAGTTGCTCAGGGCTGCAATCAATAACTAAAAACAAACAGCAACAGACATACAGTGAATCAAAGAAACAGAGCTGGACCCTTAAGAAATTTGATAAGATTGACACAACCTTATCTAAAATAGAAGATCTGAAATAACAAAATTAGAAATGAAAAGGGGGACATAACAAAAGGTTCCAAGGAAATCCAGAGAATCATAAGGATACATGTTAAAAACCTATTCTCCAGCTGGTCAGTGGTGGCACATGCCTTTAATCCCAGGACTCGGGAGACAGAGGCAGGCAGATCTCTGTGAGTTTCAGTCCAGCCTGACCTACAGAATGAGTTCCAGAATAGCCAGAGCTACAATAGACTAACCCTGCCTGGAACAAATAAGTAAGTAAATGAATGAATGAATGAATGAATGAAGACTTAATGTCAATAGCAATCAAATTATTTCACCAAATAGAAGTATAAGGAACATTGTACAATTTATTTTATGAGGCCACAGTTACCCTGACACCTAATCAAGATAAAGACCCAACAAAGAAAAAGATTTATAGACCACTTTCACTTATGAACATAGATGCAATTTTTTTTAAATAAAATATTTGCAAACAAAATCTAAGAACTCATGAAAAAGATCACCCAAGATGATCAAGTAGGCTTCATCCCAGAGATGCAAGAATGGTTCAGTACATGAAAATGCATCAATGTAATCCACCATATAAACAAACTGAAAGACAAAAAAACACATAATTGTCTCATTAGATGTAGAAAAGGCCTTTCACAATATTCAGCACTCCTTCATGTTAAAAGTCTTGAAGTGATTAGGGATACAAGGGACATGCCTAAACATAAAAAAGGCAATTTACATAGCCAGTATCGACTTAAGTAGAAAGAAACTCAAAGCAATTCCCCTGGAAACAGGAGTAAGGTTATCCCCTCTTTTCAATAACTATTCAATATAGTACTTGAAGTCTTAGCTATAGCAATAAGAAAACAGAATGAGATCAATGGGATAAACGTTGGAAAGGAAAAAGTCAAAATGTTTTATTTGCAGATGATATGCTAGTACATATATGTAACTCTAAAACTTCCACCAGGAAACTCCTGCAGCTAATACACATTTTCAGTAAAGTAGCAAGATACAAAATTAGCTTAAAAAAAAGTCAATAGCCCTCCTGAATACAAATGACAAACAGATTGAGAAAGGAATTAGGAACACAACATCTATCACAATAGCCTTAAGAAATATAAAATAATTTTGGGGTAACTCTAACCACGCAAGTAAAAGACTTGTGTAATATAAACTTTAAATCATTAAAGAAAGAAATTGAAGATATCAAAAGATTACAATAAAAGATATTCCATGCTTATGCCCCATCCCTAAACTCATCCTTATTGCCAGTTGATAACCACTTGCAAATGAAAATTTTATTTCCTTCAAGGGAGTCTAACTCGGGAAAAAAAACTACTCTTAAGTGTAGGCCACATGTCTAATAGTGGATGAGCAGCAGAAAAGGAACTCTAAGGCATCTACAGAGGTTCCTTATCTCTTAATGTCCTGTAAGAGCCTCTTTTTTTCTTTCTTAAATTTTTCCTCTTTATTTATTTTTCACCCTAAAGCTCCTCTGTGTGTTCTTTACGGCTTCCAGTTTTGTGTGTTCATGAACTTGGTGAGTGTATGAAAGAGTGTGTGTCTGTTTCCTGTGCTTTTTCTTGAGTGCTTTTCCTTCTGTTTTTATTTTTTTTTCCTAGCCTGGTCTGAAGTGTTTGTTTTTGCTTTATCTTACTTTATTTTATTATTATCCTCTAGTAGTCTGCTTGTTTTCTAATGAAAGTCAGAAAGCAGTGGATCTGAGTGGGACTGTAGGTGGGCAGGAGCTAGAAGGGGAAATGGCAATTAGGGTATTTTTATACAAAAAACATCTGATTTCTATAAAATAAAAGTAAATAAAGAAAGAAAGAATGCTACAAAAGAAAAAGAAAGTTTTCATAGAATGAACCTCAATACGGTTTTATGCTTTTTGCTCCCAGTTCAATTTTACCATCATAAGCAATTTTACCAGACCCAAAGCAAGATTGCAAATTGATTGTGAACTCTGTGTTCCAAAACTTTGAACCAAAGTAAATCTTTCCTTTTTATAAGTTGATCCTATCAAGTATTTGTTACAGAAAGTAACAACCAGACTATCACAAATAACCTTATCAATACTGTCACATAATTGACTTACTGGGGACATAGTTGCAGGGATGGATGGGGAGGATGTCAAACTAAGATAACAAGTGCAGTGTGAGTTCCTCAGAAATCCACAATGTGATACCTTCAAAAATAAACCTTAATGAAACAAGATTTCTCCATGTGAGTTCATGTTTCTCTTCTGCTCAAGTGCTAGCCCAAGGTCTTACATTCTGCTGTACCCTATTATCTCCTGGTTTTTATAAAGAATATTTCCATAGACTGAATCTTTTACTCTTCATAGCTTGGATTTAAGGTTTTCAATTGCTTTGTTCTAGGGTCCTCTTCATAACATTCTCCAAACTGCACTTTCCCTTCTGTCCTGTGGTTTTAGAGTTTCAACTATCAAAGTGGCCAAAATTTCTAAACCCATATTGTCATACATGTCTCACTAAGACAACTTTAAATTAAAGCAACAAAGTTGCTAAGGAGAACCTCATATCGTTAAGTTCTATGAACGTTTTCAATCCATACAGATTTTCTCTGCAATTATAAAAAACTGTAGTCGTCATATGATTTATGTATTTAAGTGACATTTATAACCAAATAGATAAAATGCTAAGAAACATGTCAATTAGAATTTAAACACATCAGATAATTAGAGTTATAAAACATCCTCAATATTACAATTCAGAATAGTCCCCCAAAAATGTATCAGCTGTGTAAAGGAATGTCCATAAAGAAATTCAGGAATATAGCCAGAGCAAAAGTATGGAATAAGTTCAAAGAATTTAATAGTGCACAAATATAAATGTCCTCAGGCTATTATCATTAGGGCAAAAGAACTCTATGCTTGATTTATATTAATTTATGTTGCTGACAATAAGTGACTTTTAAAGAACTTTAAAATCTGCTCTATCATGGATACAGTTGATAGAAATATCAAAAGGTTAATGGTGTTAAAAAATAAGTCTGTAAAAATCTATGAGGATTAAAAGAAACAGAAGCTGTCTAAGGATCATATTACAACAGTGCATTTTCCATAATGAATGATAATACTAAAACTATCGATTTTATGGTATTATAGTAACTAGAAGTGAATCAGTTTTTACATATTTCATTAGGAAAATGATATACTCACATCATTTCTTTATAGATATTTTTAAAGATTTGTTTTTTATTTGTACTTTGTAAAATTCCTTTTTTTGATATAAGGTTCTATGGTTTTAAAAGAAAAAATGTTTATTAAGAACCACAGTTAAGATAGAGAACAGTAAAAATAGTAATGTGGGAAGTAGTCCCTCTGGACACACTGGCTTGAGACATAAGGCACCCCACTTTTGTTTAAAAGCTCCGTTTTCCTCTTGTCCTAATGGACAGAACTCTGACAAAGGTCAGATAGCCTGAAGCCGCTCAGTTCTGGGAAACTGCCTAACCCAACTCTATTGCTTCCTCATTCCATGGGAACGTTCCCGCCCTTATAGATAACACTGGAAGCCCTAGAGAAATCTTACAGTTGCACGCACTTCCTTATCGCTCTAAGGCATCTTAACACTTTGGTTTCTCATCCTAGTGACACCGGATAGACAAGACCAGTCCACCTACCAGATAAGTTACCATAGCAACCTGCTTATACATTCCCCACTACCCTCCCTCCCCACCTCGAAACTGCTTTTAAATACTGGTACTATGTGTCCAATAAATTGGAGGCTTAATCAGAAATTTTGTCTTGCCTTCTAGCTCTCTCGCATCCCTGACCCATACTCCCATTCCCATGCCCTCTCTTAGAGTCTTTGTTGCAGATCCCGTGGGCTGGAACATAGTAAAATATTAATAATTCTGTAAAAGAAATTGCCTGGTGGTGGTGATGGTGGCGACGCACACCCTTAATCCAAGCACTTAGGAGGCAGAGGCAGGTGGATCTTTGTGAGTTTAAGGCCAGTCTGATCTACAGAGTGAGTTCTAGGACAGCCAGAGTTACAGAGTTACAACAGAGATACCCTGTCTCAAAAAAAAAAAAAAAAAATCTGTAAAGATAGAGAACAATTCCACATTCTACCATCTAAATTCCATCTTATTTTGAAATCCTATATCTATTATATCTATGATGGTTCTCTGGCAACCAGTAGTTCATTTATCCTCTGCTGATCTGGTCTCTTTATACACCAATGTCTTTGAAAATGGAGTTAAATAGTGTGTACTCTATTGGAACTAATTTTATTCACTTACACACACACACACATACACATACACACACATACATACTTGAAACTTACTAATGACATTATATACATTTATTATATATACATATATAGAGTGAGAGCTTATTTTTATATTACTAAGGATTATTGAACTTCTGTTTATTCATTTGCAAACTGAAGAAAAATTTCCATACTTATGAACAAGGATGCTATAAACATTGTATTCTTTAGTTTTCTTGTTTCTGTTAGAGAATGCCTGACAAAAGCAAATTAAGGAGAGAAGATTTTGTTTTGACTCATGGTTTAAAGACATAAGGTCCATTCTTGAGGGATAACAGATCTACAGGTGCATGAGGGAGATAGTCATGTTGTGTACTCATTTAGGAAGCAGAGAGAAAGTTTCACTTTCTTTGTATTTGTTTTCTTTTGTTTATTTCATTTCAGACTCTACTTCTCTGAACTGTGCTGCTCAAGTTCAGAATGGGTCTTCCCGCCCTTAGTTAAGCCTCTCTGGAAAAAACATTAGAGGCATATCCAGAGAGGTGTATTAGGTTATTCCAAATCAGTCAAGTTGACAAAGTAGCTATCACTAACAATCACTCATACATTTAGTTGTTTGTGTACATTTTTCTTCTGGTCAATAGATAACTGGCAATGAGATTGCTGAGTCATAGGGCATGTTAAGCCTAACATAAATGTGTAAAATTCAGGGATCTTCTACACTCGTCTAAAACTTAATTTAACACTTTTTTATTGGCTTAGATTCCACATGTTTCCCAACATGTCACAGTGCTTTTGTTTTATCTTTACTTTTCATGCACTAGTGTATGTGTGATAGTAGAGGAACTCATGATCCTTGATCCAGTAGCATGGCTGATCTAGGGTAGAAAGAATGTTAGTCAGGCTAATCCTGTCCTCTGTGTGAATATTAAATGAAAGGGAATTCTGTGGTTCTTCCTCAGTGACCAACATGGAGATATGAGAAACACCCTGTGTCTCTCAGTCTGACCTTCACTTAGTGGCAGCAAGGTTGACTGGACTGGTGTTTGGGAAGTGAATTCTTCCCAAAATTCTCTTCATTAATGCAAAATAAGACTTTATATCAGAAGGCAGCTTATCACAGGCCTTTAAGTCTATTCAGAAGGCAGTGATGACATACACCTTTAAACCCAACTATCAGGATATAAAAGGAGCAGTCAGTAGAAGTGGTGAGGAAGCAAGGTAGAAGGAGAGATGGAAACAGATAAGAAACAGAGAGGACCGCTGAGAGGGGAACCAAAAGAAGGAGCAAAGTAGAAGTAGAGAAAAGAAGCAGAGAGACAGAGAGAAGAAGCAGAGGTAAAAGCTGAGTGGGAAGCAAAAGAGTCAGAAGCAAGAAATTGAAGAAGCTAGCATATAGAGAAAAGGCTGTAGAAAAGGCAGCTATTGAGAGTTCAGTTTAGTCTTGGAGGCTGAAGTCCTCTAGGTCCAGGCTTGCATCTTGATGATTATGTCTCATTCATCCTTGAACTCTCATGAATAAAAATAATGTTAAATATGATAGACTACTGTTACGGGCTTAATTTCCATTTAATAAAAACTAAGGATATTTTTACAGTTTTAAATGCCTTCTTACCATCTATATAGTTCTTGCTGAGTTGCGTATTGACATTTTTGACCTATTTCTAGAATTTGGGAGTTCTCTGATTTATCATTGTTATTTAAATTCCTTGTATATTCTGACACACGTGCTTTGACAGGAAAAGGATGTATACATATTTCCTCCCAACCTTTTGCTTTTCTCTTACTTCTTTCATAATGAATTTTATGGAGAAAACACTTCTAATTAGCACAAAAATTGTTTATCTGTCATGTTTGTCTGTTTGTTTGCTTTTTAGGGACCTTGAATAGTTACTTACTCAAAAACTTCTTTTGCCTAAAACAATGTAACAAAGACTTTTATAGTTTAACTTTTTGCACTGAGGTCTAAGTCTATTTGTATATAAGGTACAATGTATACTTCTATTCTTTTTGTATTATTACACATGGCTATCCACCTCTTCTGCACAATTTTAGAGTGAAAAAAAATCACTGGCTGCTCTACACTAATTTGCTTTCTTCCCTTTGAGATGAAAAGCAATTGACTCTATTTATTTGGGTCGATATCTGAAAGCTCTATTTGCTTCATTAATCTACAAGTCTTATTTTCATCAATAGTACAATGTCTTGATTATTATACTATTATAAGTCTTTAAATCAAGAAGTGTTAGTCATTTAATTTGGTTCTTATTTTTCAAATCATTTGGCTTCTCTATTTGCTTTCCTTTCCCATATAGATTTTAGAAAAATTCTGTCAATATTTACAATGAAATCATGCTGTGATTTTGATTAGAATTTCATTGACATCATAACAATATTGAGTCTCTAACCTGTGAAAGCAGTAAGTTTCTTTTTGGAGAAATTCTTTGTTTCTTTCACTTTCTTTTCAGTTTCTAACATTCAGAATATTACAACAGTTTGTTAAATTTGTATTTAACATTACATTCACTGTTAGTGATACTTCAAATGATAGTTGCTTTGGCTTAAATTGAAGATTTTGGTAGTGGGCTAAAATAAAGTTGACTATTATATGAATTTACCTTGTATAAAGCCTGGCTCTATTTTGTGCTCCAATAACAAAGTACTACATGTGGAGGAATCTATAATGAATACCGCTTTATTAGTTTGAGAGTCTGGATACTGGGAAATCCAGCACCTGGCAAGGCCCATTGTTCCTCAAGAGTGACAGAGGAGTAAGAAGGGCAACTGTCTCTGCAAGGGAAGAGAAGCAGCAAATGACTGGGCATAAGGGAGGGCTTTTATAAGTCTTCTAGGGGGATGGCAGGAATTTCCAGTATGGAGGTGGGCATGTCCAGTTGTGAGGTTAGGTACTGGTTTTAATTTCAAGTCTAGGGCTTGGAGATTGGTGGAAAATTCAAGTCCCGTGTTTTTCCCTTGGCCTCAGGTTTGGCACTGGAGTCAGACCAGGGGAAGGGTTGTTTTTCCATTGGCCTATTACCCTACAAAAATTCCAGACAATAGCATTTACCTAGGTATTTATAAAAGTGAGCTTTACATTCTAACCATTTTTTTTCAGATCCTACCTAATAGTACTGTTATAATGACAAATATCAGTGAGTTTGTGAGGAGTCATTTAAATCATATTTTCAACTTCTGTCCCCCTAAACTATGAATTCCCCCCAAATTACATTTATTTTATTTTTGTAGTACTAAAAGTTTTCCTCATTCCAGTATCAACTCCAAAGTCCAAATTCCATAAGCTTATTTCAATCATAGAATGAAATTTGAGGCATGGTATTTCCTGAGGCAAATCCCTGCCATCTGTCAGTCCATGAAATAGTTATGTTTTTCCAAAAATAGTTAAAGAGGAACACTATAGACATCTTTATTACAAAATTGAAAAACATGAAAGAAGAAAGAAAGAAAGAAAGAAAGAAAGAAAGAAAGAAAGAAAGAAAGAAAGAAAGAAAGAAAGAAAGGAGAAAGAGAGAGGGAAGGGAGGAAGAAAGGAAGGAAGGAAGGAAGGAAGGAAGGAAGGAAGGAAGGAAGGAAGGAAGGGAGGGAGGGAGGTATAGCTGACCTAAATAAGGCTAAAACTCAATAGGGTGAGGTAATTAAATCTTAAACCCCCAGAAACACATCTCTTGACTCCATGTTTAAGTCTGCATATACTGGGGTATGCATTGTGCTTTGAAGATGCCTTTGTCAATTGCATCTCCATGGGTTTGCTGAGTTCAGCCTATGTAGAAGTTATTACCAGTTAGCATCCTGTTCGTGAAGCTCTCTCAGGCTAGTTTTGTTCTCTGGTCAACATAGTTCTGAGAGCTGACATCAAACGTGTCCCCACAGCTCCAATGGGCATTGTTCTAGAGAAAGTCTTTCTAAGAAAGCTTTAGCTTCATATTTCCTGGACATTTTTCTTTTGGGCACAGTCCACACTAGCTCTTTTCTCATAGTCTTCTAGCATGAAGAACAACTACTAGTATTCTTGAGAAACTTTGTAATCATTCACTGAGGTCTTTGGTGCAGAGATGCCTAAGCAAGTGCATTTTCTGTTCTACTGACACCCTCCAAAGGATCCACATTGTTTCATTATTTTTTTACACCTGGCTTTTGAAATTTTCTAACAATGTTATCTGAATTGTACTTCTAGTCACTTTATTCTGGGCATTCAAACATTCTGGTTGAAGGAGCTTTTCATTCCTTATAATACAGCTAAGTCAGTTTCAAGAAATCTTAACACTCTTAAGAGTTTGACCAAAGTTGTGTTGCTGTGTTAAACGTGGAATTGAAATTACAGCTTTCTCCATCCCAAAGTGAAGCCAGAAATCTCAATATTCACTCCACAGAATGTTAAAGTGCACAGACACCTATCAAAATTTCATTAGAAATTACTAATACACCTTCTTAAGCAGTAACATATTAATAATGCAAGTTTTCTATTATGCTTATGTCTGTGCTTGAATGACATTTCAAAAACAGTGGTCAAAGAAGAAAATTAACTATTGATACAATTGGATCAACTGCTACAAAAGAATGTATATTCGGTCCTCCAGATTCAGCCTCCAAAAGTTTGGCAGAAAGATTCTCTCCTATATTTTCAGAGGGAAGTAGATAAGGTGATAGATATTTATGACTGATTTGAAATCAAATGTACAAACATGTCAAAACAAAGTATTTACGTCTGTGTCAATTAATTTCAGGTGTTATGCAGTTCTCACCTCAGACGAATTATTTATGAAATAGAGAACACAATATTGGAATGTGTATGCCTGGCTTTGTCCTCAAGTTCACACATACAGGCAGTGGTCTGTACATGACATCATCACAAGTAAACAGACAGACATCCATAGATTTTAAGGAAGTCAAGAGTAAGAAAGAGTATTGTAACCTCTGTCATTTGGGAAAAAATTGCTTACTGTGGCAGTATGATTCCTCCAAAACCAAAATACTGTTTTTGGAAAGCAAATTTTTGTGCAGAATTTTGACTAATGATATGTCATTAGTTAAGAAGGACAGACCAAACCTCAACTAAATTTCAGCACTGTCAAAACTATAAGAGTCATTACAAAGCTGTGAAATAGACAATTTCTTTAATAATTAGTTTCAACCATTCTGTAAAATCCCGATCAATTTCCTCAAATTTTCCAGTCCTACAATTGAGCTTGTCATTACTAAAAGTTATTACAGGTTTAAACTGCTATGCCTACCTCCAGTACATATTGGTTACTCTTCATTTTATTTTTATCTTATTTGTTAGTCATCTTTCACAGCTCTCCACTAATAAAAGGAAGGAGATTTTTAATAAAAAAAATTTCATTATTAGCCACATTTAAAATAGGTTAACTATTAAATAAGCTGAATGAAGGTAAAAGGAAGAGATGAATGAAGTGATGTACAATGACAGGAAAGTTAGTAGGTTGAGGTAGGTAAAATCTATGTTGGGAGATAGTTCTATAGTATAGTTCTAGCTATGATAATATAAGCTAATTACTGGCCCAGAGACTTAGATTGGTTAATGAAAATTTTAGTTAAATTTGGTACAAAAATGTATAGTTCTCTGGTAATGAAAAATATTTGCATAAAATCAGTGCAAACTCAAGTTCAATTCATTCTTGCTTTGCAAGCTCAGGGTACATTAAAGTTACTGTAATTTGTTTTTACAAGTTTTATTTTCTTTGTCCCCATGATGACTCATTTGAAGTCTTAATTTATCTAATCTACTGTGCTCAGTTGTTGTCATCAAATAGTAGTCTAGGCCACTCAATGAAAGTGTGTTTTATATTGGTATTATTTTTTATTAATGTAACCCTTGTTTCTGAGCATGTAACTGTAGATGCCAATGTAGACATTAATTCAGGGCAAGAGCCTTTCATTATTTGTCTAATTAAATCACCAGTTCTTAGTCTTGGATCCCTGGAGCTTTTTGAGCTCCAGACAGTCTACATTTAAACCTAGAACTGGAAAGCTTCAGTCCCAGCCCTCTTACAATCTGGAACATTTAAATCTCCGTGACTTACTGCTGACAGAGTCACTCTGACTGACTGACAGTCTGAACTGACTCTTCTGAACTCACTTAGTATTCAAGCTCAAATTCTTTTCCAAGCTGATTGATTTAAACTGATCTTCTGAGCTGGCTTACTGCTTCTGATCAAACTCCTTTGAATTGAAAGACTCTGGGCTGACTCTGTGACTTCTTCAGACCAAACTGTTCTGCTCTGCTCAGCTTCAGACTGACTCACTCTTCCTGTCTGATACTGACTTCTGCCGAGTTGCCTCTGTGTCTCTGTGCCTCTCTCTGAGTTCTTATTGTTCTTTACTGCCTCTGTCAGTCTCTCTGCTCCTCATTCAGACTGCTTCATTGTCTCTGTGTCTTGTTCCCCCACCTGCCTGCTTCAGACTGCTTGCCTCATACTGCCTCTGTAACTGACTCTGCTCTGAGCTAAGGGCCAGCCTTTCTATCATGAGAGTTGGGCATATCCTCACTCTGACTCACTCTGTTAAGTCTTTCTCCAACGTTCTCCAGATTGAATTCTTGAATGTTTCACAATTTTAACTCTTTTTGCATGAAGTTAAAATTATATCTAATGAAAGTTCTATATTCTTAATTCATTTTGAAGGTGAGGAGACTGAAATATGCCTTATAAGTAAGAGGTTTGAAGAGTCTATTATGGGTGGTAGTAATATGAATCAGTGCATAAAAGTGCCATGCATGCCTGACAACTTGATTTTCAGATCTCCCAGTATCCATATAAAGACTAGAAACAATAGCATAAGTGTCTAGATACCAGTGTACCTATGGTGAGATAGAAGACAAGTAGGAGAATCTTCAGAAGCTCTCAAGGCAGCCAGCCTGGCTTACTCAACATCGAATAGACTGTTTTAAACAAGTTATAAAGGTGAAGATGAACCTGAAGATAAATGATGATATGCATGAGTATACAGAGCACACTCACATTCAACACAAATATACACACACAAAACTCTATTATGTAATTGAATCCAGGAACATTTAAAACCTGCTCAGTTAATTCAGATCTGTTATCATGTAATGCTGTTTTATTCTATAGACATGAGCTTACTATAATATAGCAGAAAACAAAATAATTCCATATGCCATAAGCAGAAGACAAAATTCCATTATTTTACATAAACTAACTCTTATATAAAATCTCCAGTAACTAAAATATTACTGGAACTAACTAGACTTTAGAAGACAAAGACTTACCAAATAAAAATGCAAATAAGTTATTTAATATAATACCCGCAATTTAAAAAAAGAAGTTCTAAAAGTACAATATAAGAACAAATATCATATAATATATGAAAGCCTCAATAAAGATAAACAATCTTTGTGAAGAAGATAAGTTCAATATATAAAAAGATCCCTTAAAAAATGGAAGTCTTCAAATAATACTTGCATGCAAATACCTCCTCCAAATGAATGTTTGCATTCAGTTAATACATATTGTTAAAGAATATTTGAGAAGCAAAGATAGTAAATGTAATTGATGCCTTTGCCATTGAGATAAAAGAAATCCCTGATATGAACATAAATGCTCAAAAAAATCTAGTAATAAATTCTGCACACTTAAAATGTGGTAATGTGCATTTGTATGCCAAGTATTAGGACAGAATCTGAACTGAATTTAGGCAATATAAATATGCTTCACACCTACTCAAAATTAGCTAATTGTGAACTGTGATGGTGAAAATACTATCTAGGCCACCTAAATGCAATAGAAACATTTGCACCAGGAACAGCAGCAACCTATTCTACAACCAAGAAAACCTCAAAAAGGTTAAGAATGAGACAAACCTAGCTTTAAAATAGGCACAATTATTATTCCAAAAAAGGAAATTTTATTCTGGGACCTATATATAAGTTCAGCACACTTATTATTAGAAATGAAGGCTGTTCATTCAATATACTTCAATTTGCGTGTGAACATGACAATTTGGTCTCTAAGTTCAGCTAATTATTAAAGCATACAGCACTATTTTTAGTGGCATTATCTGTAGGCATTTCTCAAGACCTAGTCTTAAACTCAGTGTAGTTCAAATTCCTAGAAAATATGTCATGCATTCAATCACAGAGAAGAGTACGGAATTAAATTATATATGTGTGAAATGGTAAAACTGGATTGTATCCTCTTAGATACTCCTCACTTTCTTCTACAGTCACGGTTGTGCTTTATGGTCCAGAATACACTATGCAAAGTCTTTTTCTATTGCTGTTCCAAGGAGAATATTCACAGAATTAGGGACACAAGTTCATCTTTAGTTGAGGGAGCCTCTGACTCTAAAACTAAGTATTTCTATACTTTTTATTTGAAAATCTAGAGTCAAATTTAACATAAAAGCAGGGCTTTGTGCCTTTTATGTCATGAACTCCATACTAACATCACTTACAACTTTATTTGAACCTCCTTACCCACATACCATATAGCATTTCACTGGCATTTGCCTTTATTTTCTCTTACTCTTGAAACAGTATTAATTGCCTGAATTCTTTTATAAAACAAA
This sequence comes from Cricetomys ansorgei, assembly GCA_026225945.1. Taxonomy (NCBI): domain Eukaryota; kingdom Metazoa; phylum Chordata; class Mammalia; order Rodentia; family Nesomyidae; genus Cricetomys; species Cricetomys ansorgei. The sequence continues at coordinate 15,255,896 of JAMJFZ010002812.1, forward strand.
GGTGTTAAAAATAGTGATAGAATGAACTCAAAGATATCAAGCAGCATGTAACAACTCAAAAAATTCAATTGTGTTCTACCCAAATCTAGCCATTGTTCTCCATGCAAGGTTTACTTTGCCTATAGTAGGAATAGTTACAAAGTGGAAACCAGTAAACAATGATCATGACTTATTTACTACATACAGCCATATTTGTATTTTAATATAATATAATTTAATATATTTTTATATATTTATATATATTTAAATAAAATGTATATAATATAATATAATATATTACTACTCCACACACAGTCATATTTGTATTTTAAAACAAAAAATGAGGGGAATAAATATGTTTCAATGGTTTTATGCATCACTTATTTAGAAATGTGATCATTATAACTTTACTGGCATCTACAATATGTTCATGGTAGATAATGGTAGATAATACAGGGCAGCAACAAAAAGTAGAACTGAATAATGTTATCCTAAGAGGATGTAGTAAATCCTTATCTCATTACAGTCCTTAAGGTCTTCTCATACCTATGCAGTGGTGAAAAGCCAAATCTCTCTTATAATTCCTCAAGGAGACAGATTAAGCAGTGTCCCCTGCCCACACAGCTTCCACATGTACCATTGGCTGTTCTCAACACTGCTGGAGCCAGAGGGTTCATGCAAGCCTATCCTGCTAAACACCATAACAAAGTGAATAAAGATTTGTGTAAACACCTCCCAAATAAGCTATTGATGTCGTCACTGTCTATCAGTCATGGTGGTTAGAGAGGCTACTATTAGCAGACTCAACTGGATTAATCCAGAACAGTAATAAATAACAGGGAGCCATCTCCACTAGTAACCACATTGTTCTCCCATGGGGCTCACCCCTGTGATTCAGGATCCAAATGTATCACCAGTTGCCCGAACTATTGACAGATGCACATTTACATCCATCCCAGACGAGGGAATATAGATCAGAATCTCATTCTCATCTGAAATTGCCAAACCATAGACCAAAGTTGTTCAACGAAAATGAAATGTTTCCAAATGGATAAGAAAGCAGATACTGTTCTTCATATTTGTTTTTAGTTCTACTTTCATTTTTCTCATATTCTCTTTGATATTGTATTGTGATTTATTTATTACTATACTCTTCTTTCTCTGCTTGTCATCCTGTTTTGAAAATTTATTTTATTGGATTTCTGTCACCTTTAATTTCAATATTAAAATAAAACTAGACTAAATAGGAATCTTAATTGAATTGGCATAATTGTGCAATTATTTATGTTTCTGATAGGCCTTTCAAACATGGTCCAGTAAGGTTCTCTTAACAAAATAATTCCATCAGTTTTTTGGACTCTTCATCCTCATTTTTATTACTATAATTTTATGGTGTGGATATCAAACTCAGCTATTTGCACATGCTAGACACCATCAGAATTCCGTTCTGAGCCATCTTCTGGCTTATTTTTTAAGGTTCATTTTACTTTTTATCTATGAGAATGTGTGTGTGTGTTTGTGTCTGTGTGTGTGCACATGCATGTGTGTGTATGCACACATGTTGGGTGTATGTGCCCTTGGAGTTACAAAATAAAAATCAGATACCCCAAAGTTATAGTTACAACTGGGTGCTAGAAACTGAACTTGGGTCCTCTGAAAGAGTAACAAGTATTCTTAAAGTTTGAACTATCTCTCTAGTCCCAAGATATTGGGGTTTTTTTTGTTTATTTATTTATTTATTTTTAGTTTAGATTAAGCAGGGTCAAGAGACCCATAAGGAGGGAATCTATAGATGGATGGGAGCATCAAAAGGATAAATCTATTGTCACTGCTTGTTGACACAGAATGAATGCCACTAACATTTCATTCGTATGAGATATGTGTCAATATCCTGAACTGCTTGTTCCTTGCTCCATTGTTCTCTAACAGGAACCAATACGGACAAACCATTTATAAGGTATTTTCTGTATATTTTGTTTCTTTTAATACAGCACTAAAGTTTTCTTTCTTAAGTTAAGCTAAAGTGCATCACAATTAGATATTGTGAATATATTTATCCATGCTAATATCATCTATAAAATGTTATAGATATAACATGGGAGAGGAGGGCAGATGCTTGGTTGCTCATGGGAGAGGAAAGCCAACTGAGGAACCAGAGTGTGGCCACAACAACTGATACTCAAAGGCCTTAGCTAAATCACATTGCACAGTGAATGTCCTGTGTGGCAGCAGTATGAAACAAAAATTGCATAACTGATATCCACTCAGAAAAAAATATTAAGGAATAGCAAAACTGAATCTAGGCAATGTGACTATAAATAAGCATGAATGGTACTTTACAAAATAAACCTACAAGTCTCTTATAAGTTAATTCTGTGAAGTATTGAATTAGAAGGGAAATTCTTATTAGAAGGGAAATTAGAAGGGAAAATTAGAAAGAAAAACTGTCCTAGTTTATGAGAATTATGTAGTGTACTAATTTGAGTATCTCCAGATCAATCATTTCATGTTTTAGATTGGCTTAAAACAATCAAACATTATTTACTTAACAGCAGCTTAGATAAATAAGTCAGAACATTGCCAGTGTTTTGCTCAAGAAAGTAATTTTGAAGAGTTTATAGAAATTTTAATAAAATGAAGTGGCTCTCAGTATGTCAGCTATGAGGTGAGCTATGTCAAGAAGTGCATCTTGCAATGTACTCTATAATATATGTCTGTTGCAGAGCATAGGGGACAGAGAAAGAATTTGATTATATCAGGACAACAGAATCCAATATAGGGACTGACAAAAATGTCTATATTCTTTGTTAATATTACCTGCCTTACAAATTAAAATGCAGAATATACATAATGCATAACACAGTACAGAGATGGATGACATGAAGTGTCCATTGGTGAAATAAATTCTGAAGAGCCATACATTAATATTCAGATGCTTTTTCTGGTATAAAACTTTATAACATTTTCCTGTAACATCAAAGGTTTAATTTCTAACTTACTTGATACTTTAAAAAATAATGTATATCTTCTTTTTTTAACCTAACTTCCTGGGAAGAACCAATTGGAATACCATTATATATCAACATTACTCTGATATGGGAACCAATCTGAAAGCCTTATACCCTTTATACCTATTGAAATGCCTGGTCATTGACACACCAGCTTCTACCAATATATGTTTTTCCATAAGAGTCATTTTTGATAGAAAGTTGATGGGATCAAAGAGAAAACTTATGGTGTGAATGAATTCACCATCACATTAATTTCACAGTAAATATCAATCCCTGCAAAGAATTGGGCAGGCGTTAAACTTTTATCTTTGGCCTACACTAATGTTGTTATTAAAATGATAATATACTTTCTTCTTTATTCCATCTTTGAGATAGGTACTTTAAACTAGTTCAAAAGCTGCATTTCTAATTAAAATCCATGCTTTCTCTTGGCATCCTTCTCTCTAAGTCTGCCAAGATTATAATTGTGTGAAGATTGAGGTTACAGTTTCTCTCCCTCCACAGTTGAAGTCCCTGCACTCAAATGCATAGATGCCCATTCACTACAACAAAGATTTGCATTCAAGAACATGTGGAAGTAACGTGGGCAGATCACAACTCACCTTAAATGAGCCAGGATTAGCCCGTCTGTAACCTCATCAACCTTATTTCTAGGGCAAAAGGAATGATAAAGAGATAAAAGGAAAACTTTCGCTAACATAATGAGATATTTGAAGTAGAGTTCAGAAGAAGATCTCTAAATTTAATTATGTTAAATACTTTTTTCAATAAATTTGGGTGGCAATGCTTTACAAGGTAGGCTGAGTTCAGCCAAATGTCAGATCCATTTAACAAGGCTGAACTTGTGTAATTTGCTTGACCAGTGGGAAGTAGAAAATTGTTGATGCTCAGGGAAATGATTTAATTTAGCATTAAAACTCTTCAATGATGTCAAAGCTTCCAAAGCTTTATGCTTAGCATTCAAACTCCTATTCATTATTTTTCAAACCAGCAACTAATATGTGAACATGCCTTGGAAAAAGTTTCATTTCTGTGATATGTTGTTGACACAAAACAATTTATTGAATGAATATGTTTCCCATCAAAGGTGATTCTAAGATTATTCACAAGAAATATTTGGCGGCTAACTGATTTTGTCAATATAAAATATATTTCAATTACAAACAAATAAATGACTAAATATCACTTTATCTGCATAGATGCATATATAGAAATATACATATATATGCATATGTGTAAAGGGAAACCTTTGCCACAAAAGAAGTGTTCTGTGTATAAAGCACCTTCCCCACTTATACCGCTTGGACTTCTGGGAACAGTCTTGAGGGAGGTATATAAGAGAGAGAGAGTGATGATTGGAACAGCTGTTTGGAAAGAGATAGGGGAAGACTGAGCACCAGAGTTAGCTGGGTGGTGTCAGGAAAAGTGAACTCCAAAAGCTCATGATAGGAAATCATGTAGAAATAAGAAATAAGAAAATAAGAGAAAGGGCAGAAATTACTGAGATAACCGGAGGAAAAACATTATTGGAAAAAGGCAGCTTAGAGTTAGTTCAGTTCTCCGGGCATAGACAGATTCATTTCCCTTATTATCCTTTTCTTCCTTACCCTTTGAGCTAACTGAGGTTTAAAAGGTTACAAGTTAGAAATCTTTCAGCTGGGAACAGAGAGGTGGAGTCAAGCTACCAGTGAAATAGTAACAGTTAGCAGCCTTTGATAGCCCAGACCCAAGTGGCTGAAAACAGCCACCCCCATCCACATTTTCAAAAGAAAACCTGTGTCACATATGTATATATGATATTATGCTGATACGCAGGTACATAAAATTCAAGTGCCAAGGAATGCTCAGATTATTAGGTAACAAGGTTCACTACCTGTAATCACCTGCTCCGTGATCTCCTTTTCTAATTAAAATCCCCTGCAGTAATGGTAAGGCTTTGCAATTGTAATGGCCTACTGAAGGTTAAAGATGTTGATGTTGATTGTGGTGACATGCTAGGTCAATTGGTGCCATGCCAAGCAATTAATAGATTAGGGAAACATGACGAGTTAGTCAAAAGGTGCAAAACCCCTACATTTCAGGTCTGTAAGATCATAGTCTCTATGTCCTTTGGATCCTTGCTTTTGAATCAAGCAACACATTCTTTCACAGGTATTTAAAAACTTTCAAATACATAACACAAGTACAACAATATGTGAAAAAAATGTTTTCATAACTGTTATGAAAAAAATTATGAATTTGATAGAAGAATTTTTGGTAGCATTGAATGTGATGACAGAATTTGAAAGATACAGTGTTGGACAAACGCTCTAAGACCCTAGAGAAAGTTCTAGTAACAAAAACAAGTTATAGATGGCAATGAAACATGAAGACAGTAAGGCTTGAGATGTTATTGCTCTGACCCCCTACTGAGTTCTTCTGCCTTAAAAATCCAGGTACTTCACTTAGAGGGGTGTTTTTTTTTAACTACATAACTCTGTTCAGAGGCACGGTGATTTTATTATGAACTTTGCTTATACTTTCCTCTGGGTCTACTTCCCAATAGAACAACATAGCCAAAGGCAGAAATTACCCACCGATGGTCATTCTAACCTGAGATGTGAGCTCAGCAACAGGAAGGCCAAAAATGCCAGAAACCAAGGGAGCAATAGAACTTATCGTCATCTGAGCCCTATCTGTTGTTACAAGCACTTCAAACTACTCCAAATTGCATAAAGGAAACTTTCCATCCTGGTTTCAGAAAAATAGTGTTGGGGAATAAAGTGGTGCCCTTTCTGGCAAAAAACAAACAAACAAACAAAAAGACAAAAACAAAAAACAAGTATTCAATACAGGCATAAGAAATTTGTTATGTTCATCAATTATTTTCTAGGTATAAAATCAGAATGAATTTCAATAGTATCTACAGAGATGATGTGTACCTAAGTCCAACCAATTGGGTAATTATATTTTTTACAAGCAAATAAACATAAGGAAAAGAATAGAATTAAATCCTGCCCACTATATTTTAAAGCAGTGTATTTCTAATGTCATTTCTAGGCAAGTTAGTGAAAGAAATAGAAATAGAGAATGAAAGAAAACAGTTTACATCTTGATAAAGGACATACAGAGAGCGGTGGCTTGAGTACAGACTGGAATATGGTTGGTGCCCCTTTCCCTGAAGCCTGGATGTATCTCTGTGGGCTTTCATTGTTATGGATGAGCTTCTAATAAGTTGAGGTGAATGAAGCAAAAGAGTAAAGAGGCATCACTTATGAGGATGTTAGGGGAATACCCTCTATGTCCAACACCTTGGATAAGTACTTGTCATTGACTTTGTTTGGAGAAGAGGGAGGCAGGGTGTCATCTTTTAGCAGAATCCTTAGAATTGGTGTTTCAGCATTCAAGGTGTTGCTGTCTCAGGGAAATGGAACAAAAGAATCTGCATCTTTACAAACTAGGTTGACTACTTCCAGTCATATTACTGAGCTTACCCCAGGGCATTACAGCTTTTAAATAATAACACCCAGACTTTATGTATAGAAAGACAAAGGAAAGTTTAGAAACCCAGAGGTATATAAGCAAGACTAACAAGCAGATGTAAAACAGAGCACTATGGAAGATTTTAGAGGAATCTTTTTAGGGTTTTTTTTCTTGTGCTTCCACTATGTTGGAAAGTTCAGGACCTGCTGTGGTAAGATGGCTGGGCTCTGGTATAGGCATATTGTCCTGGCTGTGATTGACTGTGTTTTCATGCTGACATTTTAGGCAACTGGGTTTGGGGTGATTGTTGATCTAGGTGCTGATTTCTGGGTTTGTCTTTATTGGCTGAATGTTTTGTTCTTTGGTTTCTGTTTCTGGATTTTCAGAGAGCGTGTTGGCTGTGCATTACCTATTTCACTGGCCTGTTTGGATAGTGTGTTTGTGAGAGGCCACAAGTGGGGTGAGTGCTCTTTGGGATCTATAGGAAGCATGGAAAGCTGGGAAAGGGTGGTTGCAGGTGGTGTTTTGTTACAGAGTTAGGGAGAACTCTGAGGATTGGGTCTATGGGAACAGACAGGGTAGAAAAAGTCATCTACCTGTCTGACATGAATAGCCAGTGGTTGAGCACAGGTTTCTGCCTGATTGGGGGCTATGACACTGCAATGAAGAGGGGAAGGGAGGCCAGGCAGGGATAGTCTGTCAGGATCCACAGGAGTAGTGGACAGAAAGGAAGGGAGGCTGATGTTGGTATTATGTTACAGAACTAAGGATGACCCCTCAGGATTGTCTCTGTTGTCTTGTAGCTTTTACTTGTTCATGTATGTAGGAATAGTTGTTTTGCTAAAAACTAAGCCATTGCATAATGGCTTAAGAAATGTAAGTAAATATTATGAAATGTGCAATATACACCACATGGTAGACCATAGAAAAACAGAGATCAATAGGAGGTTTAGCAACAAAGGGAATCAGAAAGTTATTAAATTCTTACTTATTACATTGAATTAAGGTACCATACTTTTGAAGTCACGAAGACACTGAGAGCTGTTGATGGTGTTTTGTATCTGAGTGTGTGAAATAAGTAATTGTACAATATTTACTAGAAGATAGTGAAATCATTGCTGGAAAACAGTAAAAAGCTGAACTTCTGTATACTTATTCATATACTAAAGGTGAATGATGAGATATGTGGAGGAGGAAATTTGAAAATATTAAGTGAAGGCAGAGACTTGATTGAAAATGAAAGGGTTAAAAAAGGTTGAGAGACATTGAACTTGACAAGGGCTTTGAAACCTCAAAGTTCATTCCCTGGTAACATAATTCCTATAAGGCCACACCTCCTAATCCTTCTATTCTCTTCAAATATGGCCACGCCCTGGTGACTAAGCATTCCAATGTATGAGCCTATGGGGCCATTCTGATTCAGACCACCAGCAGTACTAAGCAGCATAGTACAATGCTCTCTAAGTTACAAAAAGAAATGCGTTTACAGAAAACAAGAAATTATTACTGATAAAATGGAAGTAGAAGATTTCTTGATTTTAAAAGTTTTCAGAAGTGTGATATTAGTATTCAACTTGTATAACTGAAGATGAGGAATTTGCAGTAATGTGCTTAAAAAAAGAAAGAAAGAAAAAAAAAGAAAACAGCAACAACAAAACAACAAAAGCCAGAGAACAGGAAATAATGAAGCGTAAAGAGTGAGTTTCTCCATCCAGAGACTGAAATGCCGTTACGCCCCTTCCTAGTGGCTTTGCTTACCCTATCTAACCACAGCCACATAACCTTTATCAGGTTATTGTGTCTTTACTTATTATTACTAATTGTTAATCTCTTAACGAGCCTAATTTACAGTAACTGTATCATAAATATGTCTGCATACCAAAAGGCGTAGGATGTGCAAATTTCATTTATATCTGAGGCTTTAAGAACCTTCTAATGTATTTGTGTGTTTGGGATGTATTTCCTGCTGATTCAGGAATACTGTAAAGTGCTATCATCAGTTTTTTTTGTGAACAAATCAAGGATGATCAGGCCTGGATTCTGGTTATTCTCATTAACAACTTGAAAAATGCCAATCCTTAATTTAAAATGTAGTTTAAAAAATTGTGCTGCAAAATGCTCAAAAAACAAGAAAAATGCACATAGAACACACAAAGCTCTCATACATAGAGAACTTTGGGATTAAAAAAATACTTTTATTAGTTGTGAAGCTAACAAAGAAAGCTCTGTAAACAAATCTGTTGCAAGAGGACATTGCTCATCTAACTAATTAGATGAGATCTAAGGATAATGTTCAAAACAAAATAAGCTGTAATGACAGGGACTATTTCTTTCAACTTCAAGCAGAGTTTAGAAGCAAATATTTTGACCTGGTAGAGTGGTCTATGGAGACCTGGACATTGGAAATTTCACAACACAGAATAACAGCATGGTGTGTTCATCTTCCAGGATTGCTAAATTCTGAGAGGAAGTCTAAAATTCCTATAAAAACTCATAAAAATTTTCTATGTAAAATATATATCATCACATTTATATTTATTATTTATTTATTTATTTATTATTTTTGTTGCTTTATTCTTTACAATGCAAGGCCTTGCATGGTTCGGAGAATTATTCTGCCACTAAGATATACCCTTAGCCTATACTTGAATCACTTAAAAAATCTAAATAATCAGGGTATGCTTAGTTCAAAAAATATGGGATATGATTTATTTCATTAAATACTTTACTTCTTTGCGTTTGTCTTTCCCGATTTTGTATATCTCAGAATCTAATAATATTGCAATCATAAGAAAGAGATATTTAAATTAGTTGTCAGAGGCTGTGCAATGACCTTAAGAAAACAGACAAGGATTGATTACTACTTTAATGAAAGATGATTATGTGGCTGTGACATTTGATAAAGTTGAACTTTCCTGACAGGACACATAATGAATAAAATTATTTTTTCATGTTTTACAAATGTCCATTTACTTACTTATCTAGGAAAAGCAAATACAAAAAAAAAAAAAAAAGTGTAAAGTTGTTTCTTACCTAACTAGAACTAAAGTGAAATTGGCACAAACCATTGGTATACATGCCTTGAAATAAAGAAAGAAGGGGGAGGGGAGAGGGGAAGGAAAGAAAGGATGGAATTGAAAAGAACAAAAGAGAATCAGCAAATATTGTTTGGACAGCACACTCAAAGGACTGATGCAACACACCTAATGCTAATATCGGCATATCTCATTACTGTATGTTGCAGAAATTTGATCTAGGATATGTTTTACTTTGTTCATTTCAATGTGTGAACATATTATTTTAATCATAATTTTTATGAAACTTTTTGACAAGTATTTTATGAAGCATATACACTAGATAGGCATATCTAGAATACAGTGGTGATCCCAAAACTCTGGATACTGAGGAAGGAGGGTCATGAGTTTGAAACAATCCTAGGCTCCATAGTGAACTTGAGTCCAGCCTAGTCTTCATGGCAAGAACCTGCTTCCCCCAAAATAATTGTTTTAAGAAGTAAATATACATGATACATATTTTCATAATATCATATATATATATATTATATATATATATATATATATATATAGCTTTTATTTATGTATTATTTTTTAGTGCTGGGAAATGAACCTTAAGCCTCATCTCTGCCACTGAAATGTACTCACAACCCCATAGTAAGACCTTCATAGAAACAAAATACTAAATGTTTCCCTTTAAACATGCTTTTGGTGAGCTCTGTCCTCTTTTGTTATATACATCTTACCACTTGACAAAGTCTGAGGTCAGATATTAGTCTTTTGGTAAATGTAAAATACAGTGAAATAGTCTTCCATTTTTAGTTAACAATTAACTATAACTATAGAATAACTATACACAAATAGAAAGGAATGAGTTGTACAAAGTGTCCTTTTACATTCTCTAATGATACAAAAATTAGCAAAAGATATAGCGAATGGATATGCAGGAGTGGATGGATAAGGTCATGAACTAAATGGGAACACAGGCTCCTAAGGCAGGGTGACATGAAAGAAGAACTGATATTACTTCCAACAGAGAAAATGAACATGAAACAGTTACCAACAATAAAGGCAGAAATGCTAATTTAATTTTAATCAATATTTCTTTAATTTTGATATTAAAATATTATTGTATCATTTCTCCATTTACTTCCTTTCCTCCAATCTTTCTTATATATCCCTCCTCTGCTTTTCCTCAAGTTTATGACCACTTTTTCTTTAAACTATATTACACACACACACACACACACACACACACACACACACACACACACTCCTAAATATATAAATACAACTTACTTAGTCCATCTAATGCTACTGGTACATATATGTTTTTAGAGTTGACCATTGTTTATAGATTACCATTGTGGGGATCTTCAATGGGGAAGGCTATTTCTCCTGCTCTCTGCATTCCATGGTTGCCTGTGGTTCTTTGTCTAGGGTAAGGGTCTAGGTGAGCTTCCCCCTTCTATATTAGCATGTATATTGGTGTCATCCTCACTCAGATCATGTGAAGGCACTATCAACAAGAAGGAAATCCTTCCTGGTACTGGAAACCTAGCCAACTGCCCAGACTCAGGGTCATGGATATTAGAGCAGAACTTACAACAAGTACTTTACTAAGCCAAACTGCATTTTGAATATTTAAATAGCCTTCTACCCACTGATAAGTGTAATCGCGCCCTCTCATCCACAAAACTTCTCTTTGCAGCAGATGGACAGTATTACAGAAAATCACAGTCAATCAAAATACAAAGAATAAATGTTCTTGTGGTGTCCATCTTCAATTCTTACATCTATAATACAACTTCTGCACTTAAGGCTCAGGAAATATCAGTCAAGAAGGGTCAGAAATATTTTAAGAGCCAGAGGAACAAGAAGTCTTCTGTGAAACTGTCTCCTAGAAATATCAGTGAAGGCATGTAGGGCTTCCAGGCTAAAGAGTGAAGTTGTAGCACAAGCGGTCCTCGCCCCAGGGGCTAGTAGGACACTCGAAGTCTCCTTTACTCTTAACGTCCTGGAAGCTGCTAACTCAGTAAACAGATTGGCAAAATGTCTGCCTGCCTCGTGGTGAATCATACACCTTTGTCTCTGCAAAGGCCATGGATATTGTGGGGGTTGGCCAGGTACGCCCCTCCCCCTGCCATGCTAATTAAGGCTTCCCCGCTCTAGGGGAGAAGCCACACCCTTATGGGGAGAAGTTATTTATTTGGGGAAAAACCTGGGAATAGGGGAGTTCGAGTTCGGGTTCGAGTTCGGGTCCAGGAATAAAGGAGTTTGGGTCCACCAGATGCCGTCTCCGTCTCGTGTTCTCTCGTGTTCATTCTCAGCAAGCGGGATCAGGCGGTGCCGCGCGGTCCTAGGAACCCACGTGAGAAACCTCCCCGGGACTTCCCCATGGCTCTCGGCTTGCCTTTTCTTGCCTCTGGCCATGGAACCGAGCGGCTTCCCAGCCAGCTCCAGGCCAGGATAGGGCTGTGGCAGAACGTGCTGGGGAGACAGAAAACTAAAAACAACAAAGGCACACCATGATGTCTAAAGATCACTGTTTTAAAACACAAAATCAGTGATCAAACATATGGAAGAGCAATTCATACCTGAGCTTACAGGATCTATGATTTCAGATAATAGGTATCTTTAGAACTATTCAACAATATATGTGACAGGAAATGAGTACTTAGACACTGATTATCCTCTTATCTTTTAAGCCTTAGAGGACATATAGTTAGAGAGAAAGAGAGAGGTGGGGAAGAGATAGAGAAAGAGAACAGGAATAGAGTATTTTAACTCACTAGTTACATTTCTATTTCTATTAAAAAAGAAAACATGACAAAAGAAATTCATGGGAGAAGAATGTTTTTTTCTGGGTCTTGGTTCTCAGTTCAAGGATAAAGTCCACTATGGTAGGAAATTAAGGCAACAGGATCCTGAAGATGCCACATCACAGTGAAAATTAGCAACACAAAATGAATACAAACTGGTGCTGTTCCCTTTCCAGGACCCTAGTATCCTAGTTAGAGGTCCTAGAATATATATATGTCTACAATATATAGGCCTTTTCGTATCAATTAAGGCAGTTTAGACTATCCCATGTCCAGAGACTTCTCTTCAAGAGGCACCTCCCTCTAGGTGACTGTCCAGCTGCCTATTAATCCTGTCACAGTGTTCCACTGTAAGCCAGACTCTTGGGTTTCCATATCCCAATACTTCCATCCAGTTCTGTCACAGATATATGTGAGTTTTATAAAATTGAGTGTGTAACTTCTTGCTTTTGCATGTTCTGAAACACTTTTTATGAGACTGGAAGTATCTATCGCTTCAAATTTTGTTTAAATTTTCCTGTAAAATGTCACGTACCATACGACCTTCCTAAAGGCACATCTTTTACAGTCGCTTTTGTTGTTTTTTATAAGATTATTGTTTTAGTCAGATTTCTTCCTTTTTCCAGGGTCAATGCTGGCATTTTAGAGTTCTCTTCAAAATTGTCTAGGTTGAAACTTTTTCAGTATAAAGCTGTGTATGCTGTTCTCTGAAAATGGTATTTTAATCTCCTCTATACCTGCAGTCATGACCTCCTTTTTTTTCATCTTGACAGCCTTTTTTCTCCTTTGTGCCTTCTCTCTTTATTTAGCTCTTGAACATATTTGCCAAAGGCTTGTGTGTCTTATTGATCTTTTCAAAGAACTGGCTTTTCCTTTTATTGGTCATTTTTTCAGTTTTTATTTGATTGTTTTCTGTTTTATTAATTTCTGGGTTTAGATATATATTTTTCTGTTGTTTAGACGTTTATATCACTGTTGTTTTGATAGATTAAGGAATGCATGTTTCTTTTATTTGATTTGACCCACTCTGTTTTCTAATAATTATTAGAAGAGCTAAGTTTTCCCTCTGTCTTTTTGATCAACTGTCACTTTATTTTTTCATGTGTTATCCTGGTTGGAGTAGAAGAAGTAACCTGTTCATACTAAAGTTGTTTTAATTCAAATCTCAAGTGTATTAAAGGCTACCTATTAGAAATGTAGCAAATTATTAAGTACTTCATATCTTTAATTAAATCAATAATATTGCTGGTTACATGGGATTTATAAAGATTTAAATATGTCAGTATAAGATAATATTTTAATATTAATTACAAATCTCAAATACAAAAATGGTAGATATTAGTTTCTTATAGGTCTTATAAGTCTTATCAGACCTATAGATCTGATCAGGATCTCTGTTCTATATTGATTTTTACAAAACTTATTATTTGGAAGAGAAAAATTGATTGTTTCTTTTAAGCTTAATAGTTGAATATTTTATGAATTCTTTATCAAGGTTCAAAGCCATTGCTTTATGTTCCTTAACCCTGGGCAAGTTTTTGAACATTTTTAAGAGTTTCCTCTTAAACATGCCAATTTGGGGCTTATATTTAATGTGCTTAAGGAATCTGCACTTTGTTTTCCTTTGTTTAAGGTCTCTGATGAGGCAAAAGTCCCATAATTAATACCTAGAGTACCTAAAGATTCATTATATAAGGGTGCATAGTGGATGGAGCCTACCCACTGGAGGGTTTCATCTTTATTTGACTTTCTTTAGTTCTCAATAATATTAACAGTGGCAATTTTTCTCTATGTACTGCAGGATGAGATTCATCTCTTTAATTGTATTTGTTTCCTGACTTTCAGTACATCATCACAGTTTCTGATCCAGTTCAGCCTGCTTCTACTGAGATTATTGAGTCATGGCTTAAATACCTTGCAGTTTCTATATATTTGATGCAAAATAAAAGGTAAGAATAAAGTTAGCAGTCAAGTTCCTATTTTCATTTTAAATTGCATGTATAAGTGTCTAATCCTGTAGAGCTGGAGCTACATGGTCATGGGCCACCTGATGTGGATACTAGAATCTGAACTCAAGTCTTCTGTACATGCAGCAAGCATTTTCAACAGCTAAATTGTATCTATTTCCTTGGGAAACTAGTTTGAAACTCAAGTGCAATGACTTAATTCAGAGTAACCTAAGAAATAAACCTCTGTGTATCTGTATGATTGGGATTCTAGACTTGGTTAACTGAGATTGGAAGAATCACCCTAAATGTGAGTTGCACTGTTACATTGGCTAGGATCCTTGAATGAATAAAAAGGAGAAAGTGAACTGAGTTCCAGCATCCATCTCTCACCCCTCTGCAGACTCACTGGTACCAGCTGCCTCACATTCCTGCCACAAAGCCTTCCCTGCCATGATGTACTGTTGCCTCAAACTGTGACCCAAAAGAAGCTGTTTCTTCCTTAAGTTGCTTGATTTGTATATGCTGTCATAGCAACAAGAAAAGTAACTAATGAAACTAGCTGTAGAACTGTGATACGATGTATATTAATTACCTATTTTCAGTGTCATGAATTGTATTCAGCCAGTTTAAATGTGCTATAATACAGAGAGAGAAAAGGAAGAGCATATGAGCAAAAAAAGGTGTTTATACATAAATGTTTATATTGATAGATTTCTCAGTGTCTGAAATGAAATTGGTGAATTGATAAAATATTAGAGATGATGGCAAAAATATCTTTTATCCATATTGTTTTATATTTAAAATGATATTGTAGCTTACTAAGCCAACACTAAATAATTATAAAAATTTCCATAACTATTTCTACAATATTGTGATCCTTCTATTAGTGTAAAGAACTTTCACAACAGGTTATATTGAACTCTACTGAAAAACAAAACTCTTTAATTATACAGACACACACACACACACACACACACACACACACTTTCAGGTACTGAAGACAATTTTTATTGCCATATATGCCAACTGGTATAAAATCTTAAGGTATGGAACAAAGCAATTTTATCATATTATTATAGCATTTTTACATGATTAGTGACTTGGTTGCTTGAGAAGATGAAAACTTAAAAAGGAAAGCTGAATTTTGTCCTACAATTAAAGATTATAGTCCCATTATTACAAGGAAGCCACAGCAGCCAGAGCTCGGTACAGCTAGTCACATTGCATCTGCTATTGTAGAGGCATAGCCCTGTGTGAAAGCTAGAGTCTACATTCAGAAGAAGCCTGTGCAGTCTGGATGGAATGAAGATACACCTTTAATCAGAGTATTCAGAAGGCAATTGCCTTTAATTCCTAAGAAAACCAGACTGTGGAAGCAGACACAGTAAACAGAACTCAGAAGGAGTCAGTGTCACACAGGAAGTGAAGTCTGAGATTAGTCAGAATGAATGGCAGGCAAAGTGACTAATCAGAGGAAGAGTTAGCATAGTGTGTCAGCATGAGGACAACTAAACTTACACAATAGAAAAGGCAGGCTTTTGACTCAGAGGGAATCAGAAAGAAACTTTAGTTACAAGCAGAGTCAGTTACAGAGTTATTTATAGCAGAGTCAATTACAGAGTCAGTTGCAATAGAGGGGTTACAGAGGCAGTTTCAGAGGCAGTCAAAAGAATTAGTTGCAGAAGAGTCAGTTACAGAGGCAGGTTGGAGCAGTGAGCTCTGGGAGAGACACAGAGGTAGTTTGGCAGAACTCAATATTAGACAGCAAGAGTGAGCCTGAACCAGAAGAGTTGAGTTCAGAAGGAGACAGAGTGGCTCAGTCAGCAGGTTAAGCTAAAGCCTTCTAGGTCTAGGCTATCGGTTTAAATATTCTGAATTGTATGAAGGTTAAAGCCTTCTAGTTCAAGGATTAAGACTAAATTGTAAAGAAGAAAAAATGCTCTAGGGCTCCAGGATTCCAGGCTAGAACTGGTGACTTAGCCAAAGAATAAACAAATGGTTTTGAACCCGAATCAATAGCCACATCTGGGTGTCTCAACATTCTACATCTACATGCTGTTAGGAAGTAGAGATTGCTGAGTGGTTGTGTTCAGCTCTCATTCCCTTTTTTATATAATCTAGGATCCCAGCTCACAGAGTGATGTCACCCACACCTCAACTAAAGTAATCAAGATAACCCTCACTGGCATGTCTGGAAGTCCATTCTCAGACAATTTATATCTCATCAAATTGACAGTCAAAGTTAGCCATCACAATTGTTACTTTGTGATTATATGCAATTTCAAAAATCAACCCATCCATACATAGTTCCTGTTTTCCTTTTATTTATTTATATGTCAAATGAGGAAATTGCAATTAGTGTCTGGTTTTATGTATAATGTGGTGACATATTTGTGCTTTTGAATATCAGAATCCACACAGCTGCCATATTTGTCTGTTCTGTCTGCTATATCCTTTGCTGATATATTAATCCCATTTGCCATATCCTCTCTGCAGCAGGAGTGGCCATCAGTTATGAATGCCATGAGTCTCATATGCTTTTTTGAAGAATATTCTTACACGCAGATTTTTCTACATTTCATCATAAAGCTTGTAAGAAGCTTCTGATGTCTCCCCAGCAGAACTACCTTTAACCACTGAAGATGCTTCACAGTATGATAAAGTCATGGACTATGTAAGTTTGTAACTTTAGTAACTCTGTAACTGAGTTTTGGGAGAAGTTACCTCAAATTATAAAATGTCAAATCAAGTATTTTTTTTAAATCAACATCCTCTATAATATTAACATAACCCCTATAAGTTAATTCACACAACATGCCTTTACTGGGGAAAAACAAAAACAAAAAACAAAAACCCTGATTGGAAATTAGAGAGGCCAAAGGAGAAGCCTGGCAGAAATGAGTTGGCATTATGGTGCACTCCTTCAATCTTAGCATTTCAGAGGCTAAAGCAACAGTTTGAGGCTGGCCTGGACTTCAATGTGTGATTCTGTCTCAAAAGAAAAATATAAAAAGGTATCTAATAGGAATTATACACCTTGCATACTGTCTTTCTACTTAATTTATAGCTACATAGATTTATTTTACATGCCTAGAGTCTGGACCTATAAAGGTACATATTGACAGGACTATGCACAAGAGGATCCCTTGCTTCTTCTAGCTCCATAAGTGTCCCCTAGCTTGCAGTCATATCAATCCAAATCTTACTTCTTACTGCTTCGTGTGGCTTTCCCCAGATGTCTCCTCTTAATTGTTTCTTATGAAAGTATCAGTTAGATTTAATTAAGCCAACTCTACTCCATTTTGATTTCATTTTAATTTCCATTGCACCTCAAAGACCTTATTTCCCAGTAGATTCCATTCAAAGAAACCAGAAGTGAAAGCTTCAGCACACGTCTTTGAGGGATAAAATTCACCCCATAGCATCTGGTTTCTGCCCAATGCCAAGCAGGTAAGAGAAAATAAAGCAACACCCTGCTGGGAACATTACCTTACCTTTGACCCACTGACTCAAAAGGGAGGTTCAAAGCCCTGAATGTGAAGTATATGACTAATTCTCCACTACTTTCTTCTAGGGCTGATATAAAGTGTCTCTTTAGCCTATGCTAACTCGGTTTGCATGGACTTCCTCTGCTGTTCTGCAATTTCCTTTCTGTGACGTCACAATGGTCCATACACATATGAAGTCTAGTTAGAATAGAAAATACACAGAAACACAACCTTTCATTTTTCCTTGCTTTGGGAATTGTTTTTTTTTTTTTTTTTAACTAGCAAGCTCTAAACACATTTCTCTGGAAATTCTTAGTGATGATTGTAGCTGGTGATTTTATTTGGGAAGTCTCAACTGAAGGTATGGTAATTCTATTGGAGTCAACACTGGGAAAACCAAGACTTCACCTTCCATTTCCTATGATATTGAAGGACACTGAAATCTCTCCTCTACATACATTTGCAAGTGACATTAGGCGGAGTGGCTTTAAGGTTCCCTTTACTTGCCTAGACACCTAAAGCTGCCATTATGTTCATTTAACTTCTTATCTACTATTATGTGGTTTAAAATGAGATAAAATATGCTATAACTAACTGTTTTGTTATCTTCAGTAGACTGATTCCTGCCTTCCTTAGGAAATTCTAATGTTTTTAAACAGTAAGATGAATAATTTTAATTTTAATCTGATGCATCAATATAAAATGATTCCTAATGCTATTTGAATAAAGGAAAGTATAGCATCTACAGTCTATTAAAAGAAGGAAAGAGTATGAATGATAAATTTAAGTACAGATATTACAAGGACTTAATACACAAGTAAAAATAATAGCATGGACCATAAAATGACCAAAAAGAATTTTATGAAGGTACCTTACCTGGAGGCCACAAGAGAAACACACATAAAACTTACAAGTGAAACAAAAGAAATGGACCCTCTGCTCAATTTCTGTACAAAACATTTAAGGTGTATTTCATCATTTTTACCCCAGAAATACCAAATTCAAATCATAAATTAATGATGTAAGTGCTACATGTTAAAACATTGTATATCTTATTTGGCTGTTCTTTCTTCCATGCCTCTTTGCCTGTAAGAATCTTGTTCATAGTACACACAAAACTTTTCCTTCAGGGCATTTCATTAGCACCTCATTTTGTATCTACATTTCCAGAAGTAAGACATTCACACACACACCATACATACCAGTGATTTCTAGTGATCATCAATAACATCTTTCTAGAAAATAATCTATTTGACCTAACAGCATTTTCGTCCAGTAATGGAAAAGTTAGAAAATAGCCAGAGGAAGGCTTTAATTTCTCTCTCTGGAAAATATAGAAATGGATTAAACTGATTTATGGACTAAATTAATATATTTGGGTGCAGTTGAAGGCCAATTCTTATACTGACTTTCATACTAAAAGATCCCAATATGTTAGTGAACTATTTTAAAGCTAGCAAATACTAATAAAAAAAATTCTTGTATATTTCTAGTATGAAAATATGAAGATAGAGTATTTAAACAATATTATCCTTATACATCCCCATCACTACAGGTTAGGAAAGTAGCTCTAAAAGAGAGGATCCATGAAAAAGAAGATATCTCTGTTAGTAAAGAGTAAAACCAGAAAAATAACTCAGTATTGGGTCTGACAAACTCTCAGTAAAGGCAGTATTAGAATGAATGTGCAGCCAGGTAGGGGTTAATGGTGATGAGAATGGCATTGATTCTCTCCCAGCAGCAAGCACAAGAGAGTCAGACTTGGAGTCAGGAAATGTCAGGCAACGAGCTCAGGAGGGAAGGAATATTGTACAGTTCAGTGTAGTTTCACTCCCCATTAGAAGCCTTGACACTATGGAATTGTTAGTCTATTTATCCATGGTTTGTGTATGGGAATGGAAGGGTGAAATGCTAGGGTGGTGGCACCCAATAACACCCTGCTGAAATCACTCAAAGAGAAATAGAGAAGAAAATTCAATTGTATAACAGTAATGAAAAATGAAATATGGCACTCAGAAAGTCTTGCAATTCCAGAATTGTTACTAAATAACACACAACATGCACAGGTGCATAGAATAAAAATAATAAACAAGCCTTAAAAAAAAAAAGAGATCAAGACCAACATGGAAGAGTGCTGGGGAGTGATCAAAAGCCTCTGAAAGACCTTTTCCTGAGACAAATTTTGTTCTTGGTTGTACCCTCCCATCATCTCTGACATCCCTTCCACCCACGTCTTACGATGCTCAGTTGTTACAACCTAGGTATTGGTTGGAATAACAGAATCAGAGACTTATAAATCGCCTTTCTACCACAACATTCCATCAAGGTATTTTTTTCTTTAGTTTTTCATAGCACTTTTAAATTGCATACTTATGCAATGATCTTTTAACATTTACTTTCTCAGCTAGGTTCTGTTTTCTTTGAGAGCAAAACTAGGTCAGTTGCTTAAACACTGTAGACGAGTTAATGCACACACAAGATAATACAGAGCAGGTACTAGCTAAAAAAGGTGCCGAAAACAGAAGTAAACATTTTCACATTCACTTATGTGCATGTATAAATGTATGAATAAACCAGATGCATGAAAAACTCTCATACTAGGAATTTCAATATATTAAAAGAATATTACATATGAACAGGTAAAGATGGACAACTTACATCATGATTTTTAGATAATTAGTCATAAATTGACAGTGGTAGATTTGTAAAAAAAAAAATGATTACATGGATACAAGCTCTGATATTTAAAAATTAAGTATAAATATAAATGAGTCTCTATATAAGAGAGGAAATAGAATAGTTCCCAGACATCAATAGAACTCTTAGATTATAGAGTATGATACTAATGTATTTGATTACATAAAATCTTAAATTTTATATACATTGAAAACATAACAGAATTTTTGTCTACAATTATGTTGTCATTATTTTTGATTATATAAAAGCTTATTATCAGTAACTGTACAAGGTTCCTATTTTCAGTCAAACAAGTCATTCCACAATATTCATAGAAGTCATCAGTTATTGGATAAACAACATGAAATGCTTCTTGCCTAACACATAGCAGTAGACAGACACCAGCATCTCTCTCTAATTCCCTGTGTCTCTCCTCTTTAAGGTGACATGGGAGGAACATGAACCTGAATACCCAGTAAGCTTCAGCCCAAGGGGAATGTTAAACATACAGAATGCAAATACTTATAAAGAGCAGTAAACATGTCAGCCATTTGCTGCAGAGGAAGTAGTGTGCTACCTCTGGCTTACATGGCTATCGATAAGCTTGCCGGCAGTTATGAAGGCTCTGTCTTTCTCCTCAAAGTCCATTTAATACCCAAATATTCTTGATATGTTCTCTAGACCACAAAGCAAAACGAGCATAAATGACAGAGCCTCTTGGAGAACGAGATCCTAATTTTTATCTATTCTAAGCCTATTCCTCAGATAAACACAAATCTAATTACTTCAGAATTATGCCCTTTTCTTTCTAACATCAATCATTTTCACTATCTATTGGACACCTTTCACTAATATAATTGTATATAATTGTGTTTATTCCCCTCAGACCATATTTCTTTCCATTTCTCTGCATACCTTTGTAGTTTGTTTTTCCTTGTATGTTTAGCCTCTTCTTAGATGTATGAAAGAGCATGAGAAAGAAGAAGAGGGGAGAATTCCACATGGAGGTCCCTGCCTGACATAGGGTTAATAGATATTGATAAGGTTATCGGTAAGGATGACAGTGTATACACTAAAGCAGAGTAGATGCTAAGACATGCAGCCAGTACCATGACACAGTTGTGACAATAATTGAGACCAAGATTTATTTTTCTTTTCTTGATTTTGTCCTCATTCTGTCTATAGGCTTCTGTTCTCCACATACTCACCAGGAGGCTAAGAAGTCAGATCAAGTTTAATAAAGCTTTTAAGTGTCCTGAGCCCTTTGCAGTTCAACAAAATTTTAAAACTGAAGACATTTTCAGTGTGGAAAGAATTCTTTCTTCCAGCATTCCACCGAGACTTTGACTAAGTTTTCCACAGTGTAAACTTTAGTTTCTGTGCTTGTTATCTTTCAGCACAGCTTGGACAATCACCAAGGCGCCTCCTCCTTGCACAAAATTATACAACTGTGGCAACTTCCCTTTCAAAAAGTAATATTGCCATAGGGGGAGGCAGCCAACTTACCCAGGTTCAACTAGTCCAACACTGTTAAGAAGCTGTAAAGAACATGAAAGGGGAGATGGCTAGGACTTAGGGCTTTTGGAAAAATTAATTTGAGAAACTTTCACTTTCTTCATGAACATCTCCAGTAGAAAAGCACCTTTCATAGCATAGAGCGCCTGCCTGTGTAATGCACTATGCCAGGGGTTCCATACATTCAATATAGGACTTCATTACAGTTACACAAGATGACTGCATACTCAGAACAAAACTGGCATTGCTATCTGTTTTCCAGGACAGGGGAAATGCATTCCAAGTTATAGAGTTAAAACATTCTCTGTAGGCAACAAGGAAAATTTCTCCACCCCCAAATCTATGGGTATCCTACAGTAGAAAACACCCTAAGTCTTTTATTTCATTTTGAAACATGGCCTTGTAGTTATTTTAATATACAAAAAATGAATACTATACATCAGGATTTGCTTACTCAAAAACAAAGCATTTCAAGATTAAAAAATAGTTTTAAGCTTCTTAAAGATTCTCATTAGTTACATTCCAATGCATTTAACAAGTATGTTTCTTGCTATTTTTTCATAAATAAAATCATTTAATTAATTTTAGCTCCTCAGAAAAATTATTAGTATTTAACTCACTTTATTGTAAAATTTGACCTTAGGAATTATATATACAGTGAGTATAAAAGGGTTATGATTTAAAGAGTCAACGTTTAGAACATGGAAGCAGAACAATAGAATCTACGGCTGACCTATATTTATTTTGTTATTTTTACTTTATGTATGTATACACATATATGCATAGCACCATATACTTGTGTTTGCATTATCTCATTATTGGATACATGCATGGATTTAGATCTATTAACATAGATATATTTGTATCTAAAAGCATCTAAATATATGCATATAAATAAAAACCCTATAATACAACTTTTTGAAATTAACTCAGTGATAGCTATAATTTTAGAGTTTTTCATGTTTTTTAGTTTTTAAGTTAATTTTTGGAGACATTAATAAAACCTGTTGAAGATTAGCTCATATTAGAGTCTGCTTACTAAAATACTTCCATCGTATGTAGCACACATTTACCCTTTATCAAATATGTCCTAACCTGCTCGTTCTGTCCAGGTGCATAGAATAACACTCACAATACTGTGCTGCATGCCTGAGGCACAGCTGTCGTCCTTTCTATTGACTGGTTACAATGGCTGTGTTTAAACGTTGGTGGTTTGTGTTAGACCTATATTGCTTCTTTTGTCTAGTTTGCCTTAATATTAGTATTTTAATTGTATGAACTCATATTTTATTTATGCAAGACTTCATATATTTTTTTGATAGAAAGCAGGTATTTGAAGAAGAAAATTGGCATCCTAGTATTAATCTATAGAGCTACAAGAACAAAAGATTAGGTATAGAGCTCGCTCATATCTTGTCCCATTGTTTATGTTCCTTTCATCATGAGTATTAGGGTGGCATCAAGTTTTGTTTCTCTTACTTGTTTTCAGTAACCAATCTCCTAAGATACAATTTTATATTTATCCTTGTATACACATTTGAGCATGTCTTATTTTCTAAAAAAAATTGCAGAACTCCAGGATACAATCATTTTTGTCTTCACTGGACAGTGTCCAGTTGTTCTCTGAAGCTGTTTTTTCCAGCTTATAATTTCACTAGATAGAGACATGACTTTCCCTTAATGTTCTAGGCCATATTCGAAAGTGGCAGAGCTAAATTTGTGTAAACATTATTCTATTCAGTGTTTCTTTCTGAACCCATCACTACTCTGATATGGCATATTTTCTGATAAACAATCACTATTTTAGTTTCACTTTATCACTTTACTTTCAATGACGTGGATATTTTAATATTCTTGTTTATCCACACTTTCATTATTTTTTAATGTTCTGAAGACCAGTATTTTAGGATGCTTAGTGATGTGATGGTGATAGAGATAATTCTAATAAAAGTAAGAAGAAGAAAAAAAAAGAGAAGGAACTGGACCTGAATGGATTATATGCTAAGATTCAAAGTCATCAGCAAAAGATAGTCCCCAAAACGCAGAAAGTATCTTCACCACTAACAAGAGTGGTCTCCAGATCTGAGTCCCACCATCTCTATGTAAATACATCCAAAGTGGACAAATACAGCTGTTTGCATGACATGGAAAGACTTATTTGAAAACCCAACCGTGAAGATTTTGAGAAAGTGCAAAGAAAAGATAGTATGAGCATTCTCCAGTTGAATTCTATAATTCTATTCTATTCTTTCATCATTAATCTTGCTTTGCAAGATAGGCACATTTGTTTAAAATATCACAAAGACTTAGATAAACAATGGAAATGGGACTTTTTTAAAAGGTAGTGAATTCTCCCAAACCGGAGACACTGTAGTAGCCCAAGAGTCTTTGAAATACTAGGTAATGACTAAATATTCATCATTTCAGTTACAGAATGAACTTATTAGTTTCCAAGTCCCTACCAATCAACCATCATCATTATTAGTTTCCAAGTCCCTACCAATCGACCATCATCATCGTCATCATCATCATCGTCATCATCATCATCATCATCTTATAAATAATTCTAAAGCACTAATTTTCAATTTGCAAACAACCTGTCAATATCTTAAGGTAAAAAAACCAAAACAGCCATAACAACAAGAACAGCAAAAAACCACAACCAAAGCCAAACCATACCAAAACAACTAGAATAAAAGACACAATTCACTCTCCCATTTCATGGGCAGGGTGTTAGCCAACTTATCAGGGACAGCCGTTCAAATGACTGAACACAGATTTTTAAAATCCTAGGCCGTTTCAACAGACAGGAGCCAGAAGCTAGAAATAACTGTAGGGAGTAGAGGCCATTTCTAGCTCCCTACCAATCAAATGAGAAATGCTTGGAGTGTTCACTAGAACTTGAGAACACCTAACAAGATTCATGAGTCCAGTATTTGAATGTGAGGGAGAAAGAGGAAAGATAGAAGGAAAGAGGAGACTGAAGCAGTGGATGATAGAAGTTGTTGAGGAGATTCCTTGAACGGCTTCCATCTCTGCAACTGTGCAGAAGTAAATGATGTATTATCAAAAGCTGTATTGAGAATAGTGAGAAGCTGGGAAAATGTAAGGGAAAGAAGCATAGCTCTTCTGTCTCACTTCTTTCCAGGTAGGTGCTTACCTGAGGCACACATGTGTGTTTAGAGACCAGTGCATGTCTTCGCACAAACATGAGATACATAACATTTCACAATAATTTGAAACATGAGGCTACAGGAGAAGTTAGAAAAGCTGCCTAAAGCTGAATGTTTTCAAGTTGCATTAAAATTGAGTCAGTGATTTTCCTTTGAGTCAGCTTATGGACAGATCATATTAATCACTAAGTTGAGATAACTTCAGGAATTACAATGTCTAGAGAAATATGCATATATATTCATCTTGTAGTGAACACATACCCTGTCTGGATTCTCCTCCTAAATTTTATATGAGAGGAAAGTAATAGTCCCATAGATTGGGTTTGTAGAGGTAATTATAAGGGGGGAAATGTCATTGTGATTTTATCTCTGAGTGTTGCTTGTTCAATATAACTGTTAAATGTAGGTGAAAAGAATTCAGAACCTAGGGTCAAGAATGAGTGGATTCCAATGCTACATCTGAAAATTATTATCAGTGTTAACTTGGGCTCCTTAGTTAACCTGTCTCAATATTCTTATCTACAAAGTGCCAAACTATAAAAATTAAATGCAATTATGTGCATAAAGTACCTAACAGATTGCTTGCCACATGGAGAATACTCAATACACATAAATGTCTTTCCCATAGCAAATAACAGCCTTCTGAGCACATTTATATACACTCTAAAACCATTTGAATTCAACTCATTTCAACAAACCCTTTTCTTTCAACATAATTATAATTAAAATGGTATTGGGAGGGGGGTGCAAATGATAGCCCTTGGGAAAAATCCAAGCCACCACCTGTTTTCATAAAGGAAGGGCTGTAGTAGAAGACAAGATCACTCATTCTTTACATATACTATATAATTCTTACATGGAATCAACTGGTATTTCGTGCACTGTGATAACAGAATTGAGTATGGAAGAGAAAGCTAGATGTCAAAGTCCAATCTATTTATTTTTTGACCATGAAAATATTTTCACCAAATATCACATCAGAAAACAGGTTTTAGCAGTATGAAATACAGCAAGATGTTGCCTTTATGGCTGTTATTGTGACTAGGTCTCACAAACATTCCTGTGAGTTAATCTCTGACATTGAGGGTTTGATATAAATATAAGTAAATCGAGTCATCAAACCAAGTAGATAATCAAATTGAGAATACTCTGACAGAGGTTCTTCACCATGAAGCTGCAAGAGGTCTTTTATGCTAGTTTTGTTTTCATGTGTTTTAATTTTTGAGGCAGTGTCTCATTACATAGTCTAGACTTGAATTAAATATCCCAATACATTACCACCGTCACAGAGAATTTTGATGTTCTATCATCTGTAATTCATCTCTAGAATGTGTTCCATCCTTGAATGTCCTTAAGCATGTGCAGGTTGCTTGATGGCTTTTTGTTTTGATGCTTGGAGTTGAGACCTATCATTTCCCTCATCAACCACTGTAGACTGCTATTCATACGGCCTCACCCACCTACAAGGCATTGAGGCAGGAACATCTGGGTAATGTGCCAATCAATACTTTTTTGTTCATGCTTTTGAATATCTTGTCTACCTGGGAGGCCATCTGGCTGATCTTGGCAGTTTAGACACTTTTTAAAGTATATTTTTGTGTTTATATTTATTCGACAAGTTTTTGAGTACTTTTTAGAATAGAGGGAATAATTAAAGAATATGATGTGCATTTCTTTACGGATTGTCCTCAAGGTTTTCTTGGGCTCCAGTAGAACTAAAGATGCTGTGCTACATATAAATGGGTTTCTAGAATACCTACCTTATGCACAGAATTTAATTTCTGTATATACTTTTTTATTCTTTTTTTCTCTACCTTTCCCTGGATCTGGGTAACATACTTAAGAAACTACATGACTGTGACTAGGTGATCCAAACAGCGTTGTTAAACTCAGTAAAAGCATTTATTTCAATCTGGAATATTCCTTCACATAGAATGGCCAAAATTGTTTTGTTTTTCTTTTTTGTTGTTGTTGTTTTTAAGATTTCTTAGACAAAAAAAGTTTGATGAAAAAAAGGGTATAGCTTTTTCAAACTACAGCCAAGCAATATCGTGTTATTTTAGATTAATTTCCTGACATTAGAAAAAGCCAAAATGTGAATTTTCACAGTTATCATTTGAGATTTCTCTATCTTGTTTCCAATATTTAATACTAAACAAAATTTCTACAACGTGAGGTCCAGTGGCAGTCAAACAGAGAAGCAACAGTCGCGTTTTGCAATTTCAACTCTCTGCCACTTACATTGTGAAAAGAGAAAAAAAAAAAATCCCAGAGAGTAGAACAAAAAAGAGATGAAGGATCCTGCTGAGAACAACCTTAGGCAGGTTATTCAAAATTAGATCCCGTTTTCCTCCTGTGTCATTATTCTTGTCCGGAGCTTGAAGTAGGCAGCTTTCGGGCCTGCTGCTTTCCCCCAAATTGTAATAAATGAATGGCATTCTTATTCATGAGAATCTGCTCTCATGCAGAAGCCCACCTCAGCATGCACCTTCACGGTGCAGGCCTCAGGGGAGAGGATTATATTTACTAGCCCCAAGAGTTCCAAACAAAGAGACAGTGCATACACAGTACTCATCAAATTCAGGTATGTATGGAGGCCAGCACATTCAGAAATTGAAGACTGATCGTGCATTTAAGCGTGGTGCAGTGGGGTGCTCTATTCTGAACACAGAAGTTATTCAATTGTCATTAGGAGGACATTCCTCCATATTCTCTACATTTTATCAAAGAGTTATTTGTTTGCTATTGAAAGAGGTTTCTCTCAGCACTTCAAAAAGATGTTTCTGAGACGAACATGATTTCTTATGATTTATCGACCTAAATTCAAGTTATTTTCCTTTTTGTTTCGAGTGGGTACTGCCCAAGATGTGTAAAGTACTAGACAGGTAGAGCTGATCACAAAACAGATTCTGGTGAATGTTTCACCAGTTTCACGAGTGCCCAAACATACGATAGTTTCACACTTTTAATATTTACAATAACTATGATGTGAAAATGCAGCTTTCAGAAGATGGAAAAAAATACCATAATATTTCAACATACAGGGAAGTAAGATAATCTCAGGCCCTTGAAACACATAATGGAAACTGAAGCTATGATGAAATATATTTCTCACTTTCCAGATTGACTCAAATAAAAACCTGTAAAACACTATTTTGAGATAATTAAGAAATAGGCATTCTCTTCTCTATTGCTCAGGAAAATATAACTGATAAAGCCTTCTCTAGGTAGCAAGTTGCAATTATTTGTGAAAATTTTAATCTATGCATCATTTTACCAGAAGCCAAACTTAGGGAGAACATTTCAGAGCTTCGAAGAGGCACAGGCGCTTATAGTCATTTCAGTGTTGTTTTAATAGCAAAGCAAAAGAGAAACATCAGATATCAATCAGAACTGGTATACAATATCAAAGAGTGATCAATAAGGTGCATGACAGGAACTTCTTGTGTCTGAAACGCTCAAAGATGTGAATATATGCAGCACATTTCAGAAGAGAGTTGCTCCAGAAAAACTAGTTGGCATTTTTTTAATAATGCATTGCCAATTTAAAAATGATTTAGAAGAAAAAGATTTAAGAAACTATTGTTCACGTAGTATGTAAGAATTAGAGATGCAATTTTTCAATCATTGCATTCTATGAGAAATTTTGTATTAAAATAAAGATTTTAAAAGAAGAATGAAGTAGCCATGCACGAGAACATTAGGCTATATGAATGAATTTTACATTTATTCGAGAAATTCTGTTATCTTAATGTGGGTAGGTAAATGGAAAATGATACTCCAGCCATTCTCCATCCCTATACTGCCATGCATTTTATAAGAGTTCTAATATTTGGTTTTAGATAATGATGCTTCGCCTGAAATTAATCTTATGTTTTTAATTATTCAAGTACCCAGCCATGCTAAACTCATTCTAATTATCCCTAAAGCTCAACAGTATTAGTAAAAATTACATTCAAATTCAAAAATTCAAATAGAGTCCTTAATATTTCCACAAGCATTTAGCTATCTTTATATTTTCACCTCTTGAGATTTAAAAAAAAATAGAAGAAAAAGATGAACACAGTCAATTTCACTGTTTTGATGTAAGCGATTTTGTGTTTTACCTTTAATGCCATACCATAGAAGGTAGAGTACAAATCGGTTTCTCTCTCTCTCTTGATTTGTAAATCCTGTCTCTCATATTAACTGCTCACTTACACTTTTAAGATTTTTATGATACTCATATTCTTTTATTATCTGTTAGGTTAATCAGTAGACAAGATTTTATGTACATTTTCTAGTGCATTGCCTTTGAGAAATGAAGCTTATTATTCATTCTGAATAAATAAATAAATATGTAAGGTTGTAATGGTAGATTTCAAACAGCATGGACTGCCACCTAATATAATCTGGTCTGTTTAAGATTATGCAATCAACTTTCTAAAATATTATGTCCATGTATATGCAAAACAATAGTAGGCATTATTGAAAATAACATGGGCATTTGTAAAACTAAAAATCTATTATAGCATCTATTAAATTATGTAACAGACAATTTTCAGATGATAACCCTAATATTTAACATTGATTTGAAGGAGAGGCAAAAGCTCCAGCTCTTGAAGAATGAGGAATGGGAACAATACATACCCTCATGAGTGAGTGTTACGATTTTGATTTAAGGCAAATAAATTAAATTGCTTTGGCCTATGCTGCCTCTCTCCCACCATAGCAATATTATTCCCCAGAGTCCATTTTCCACTACTGCATGTATGATTTGCAGTGATGGCATTCAGAGATTCTATGTACCATTTCTCCCTTTTGACCCTCATAGAGTAGAGTTATCAGGCCCGGCAAGGGGAAACGAGGTGGGGGTGGGTGATGCACAGCTTAAATATGAATCTTCATTGAATTTTCTGCTTGTGACTATTTTGGAAGTCTATTCCATAAATCCCCTGATTTAAGCAAATTTGGAAAATATCCTTATTCAACCTTTCCTTAGCAAGAAAACAAGTTCGGTCCTGTGACCTTTGGAAAGTAAGTGGGATGCTTACTGTTTTATGTCAGTGATGCAAAATGACAGTGGAATGGAAAACCCAGCTTTTTTCTCATGCTTCAGAGTAAGGCGTGCACATTTTGCTTTCTACCTAACAGCCTTTTGTGGCAGGGACGTTGTAATAGTGATGGAATGTCTTCACAAGCTTTATTGACTCAATTGTTGATGCTGTGTCCATGTAGCAGACATTGTTAAGAAATATCAAGTTGTTACATATTCTTAGTAATTATCAAGAGGAAACCTTTCCACCTAGATGGAAGGAAACATTACCATGCAATGATCTTCAGGAGCTCCAACAATCAGAACTGATGTTTGAAAGCAAGTTCATGTTTCCTTTTTTTATCTATTTAAGACCAGCAGAAAGTAAACCACTTGTGCCATTGTTGCTAATGATTCTAAAAGCAAGATTTATGAACATACCGTATTGGACAGTTGCTGCCATGATAATAATCTCATGTCTTGTGAATTCTGTGGGCACTGAACTAAACTGAGAGAGAAAATCTTTAAATGCCTGGGAGACAGAGCTGCTAATGACATTGCTCTCCAGTTCCCTCATAAATCTAGTAAATATGAGTTTTCATATTTTTACAACATTGGGTTTTTCCAACAAAAAAGAACATGATTCATTTCCTTTCTGGGTAAAGATGATGAATAGTTCAAGAACTACTATGTACCAAAGAGTCTTAGAAGAAGGTTGAATAGGCAGAAGTTTCTTACATAGCGAAGAGTTGACATTTATGTCAATCACTGTCTCATTCATGACTGAGAGAAAGTTGGGTACATCTTTAAATGCACATTCATTCATCTAGTCTGTTGATGGCTCCATCAGAAGTTGACTAAGACTTGCTAAAAATCACATGCTTAGTAAAATACATGGTTCGCAGGATTGCTGGCTACAGACAGAGACCATATAACATATCAAAGACTGGCAGCAAATCTCTTGACCCTTTTCTTCTTAGAAATATTTGCCATCAGGAAAGGCTTTACATGTCTATTTTAACATTTTGTTCAAAGCATAATTTCAAAAATTTCAATGCAGATCAAAATTTAATTGAGTTACTAATTTAATAAAGGACCTCTAAATATCACATTTCATCAAACAATTTTGGCCAATGAATAAATACATAAATAAGCAAGCAAATAAATGACACTGTATTCCTTGGTGGTATTAAACCTATTTAATATTAATTCCATATTTTGGGGAAAATACCTTACTAGGTCAAAATACCTAATTTAATTTATTTTTTATTGTGAAAAATAAATCAATTTCTTGAAAAAAGAAACCTCATTCATCTTGAGAATGCACAAGAAAAAATTGTTTCTCGTAACTTCTTTGAGATAGGGTATGATTGCCAGGATTTGCCTGTCTGTTTGACACTGCTGGAATCAAATCCACATGCCAGGCAAGGACACTATGATTAAGCTATACCCCAGGCCAAGATTATGCTTCTTTTTAATCTTAGGTCTACTTCCTTGATAAACATCGATAAGGCTGGATTTCACATGTAGATGGTTCCTTGGGGCCTCTTCTTCCTAACGAACCAGTGTGGGACTGCGAAAACAATACTGACCTCAAGGCGTTCTGTGATGCGATTGCTGTTGAGCTCAATAGAGGATGACCTTCAGTGTCCCACCGTGAAGCAAGCAGTTCCCAAGGTCTAAAGTCTGGCAGGTTTAAGTCCCTGAACCTGGTGCCCAGGGAAGAGTCAGGCCCTGGGTCAAAACACTTCACTTAGGCCTGGACAGTCCTGGAGAGGAAATCTGCTCTTCTAATCGTTGACAGGCAGCACTCTCAGCAGGCAAACAAAAGGCTGTCTCAGTCTGAAGGGAGATCTGCACACTTTTCCATATGAAGTTAAAGTCATTCAATTTCTGATTATGAGAACCCTCCAGATGCAAGTTCCTAATGTCTCCACACATCCATGCATATTTCAGCTTCATATATTCAGAATCTGATTATCTCTGAAAATACACACACACACACCCTGAATATTTTTCCGTGTTTCTGTGTGATTTTATAGACAGGAAAGACTGTTTGGCACCATTGATTTCTTATTAGAGATGCTTAAAAGGTGGATTTTGACACAACACACAGTTGCAAATAGAAAAAATTTATGTGGTACAACTGCCACAGATGAAAAGAAAGGGCTTTCCTTTTGTAGTTCCACTCTTCAGTCAATATCTGTTTAGGGCTCAGATGAAAGGGACTCTGTGAGCAGGTCACAGGCTATTGTGCTGACATACATTCTGTCGATTTGCAACCACTTGCTGTGTCAAGTCTACACTGACTCTCAGCTGGGCTCTTACAATAGCCTGCCAGCGGGCTCCTTGGCATCCCATCTTCATTTCCTGAAACCTATTCTTCACATAGGAGCCAGTGAAAACTCTTTTAAAATTTGAATCAGATCACTGTGTTTCTCTACTGAAACTCTTTCCATGGCTCCCCAAGGCACTCTGATTATATCAAAAAGTCTTGTCACGGGCTACAAGGACTTGGTGATCAGGTCCTACTCACACATCTAGAATCGCCTTCTAACTTCAACTCTGAGTTTATGGACGTTTCAGAACATTGGTCCATTTCTCTTTATGTAAATATTGTAAAAATTATGTAAGTCAATTCCAACTGAGGCTTTCAGATCCTGCGCTATCTCTACTAGAACAGTCCTCTTTCTGAATCTTTATAACTTATGCCTGCTCATTATTTAATCAGTTACCCCAAATGTGTTTGCACTGCCCTCCTTCCTTCCTTGAGCAGTTATTGCACTGTAAGTCCTTGCTGTGGCTTTCATAGCCTCACTAATGTCTCTCTATAACATCCTCCTTATTACCCATCTCACTAATTTTGCTTATAGATTGGCATGTGTATGTTTTCTATTAATTTTTGGGAAAAACCCAATGCAAATCTTGTTCCTTCCATACTTTATAATCTATAACGTCTATTCCAAATACTTAGCAGACTTAAAAAAGCATGTGATGTAAAGTGTGTAAATGTGTCAAGTACCAAACCAGGAAAAGTTTGGAAGGCCAGATTAGGAGGAATGTGCAATAATAGATATTGTTAAATAATATTTTATTAAAGCTTTGCGAATTTTATATAATGTATTTTGATCACATTCATCATTTTCCACAACACCTTCCAAATGCATCTCCCATGTTGCCACAGATACAACATGCATGATTTCTCTGTCTGTCTCTGTCTCTCTTTCTCTCTCTCTGTATGTATGTGTGTGCTTCTGTGTGTGTGTGTATGCTTGTGTGTATGTGTGTGTTATATTGCCCAAATACTCTGGAGTGTAGTCGATCTACCAGTGACCACATCCTTAAAGAAAACTGACCCCCCGTCCCTAAGTAATTTTTAAACATCAATAGCATCTCAGCTAGGTATGAGACTTTTTATGACCTGCTTTCTCCATGCTGGGATTTTGTCTGATTTGAGCTTTATAGGTCTTGTACATGCTCTCACAATCACTGGGTGTTCATATGTGCACCTGACCAATTGTTCCAGAAAACACTTTCCTTATAATCCTTATAAACCTCCCTAACCTCTGGCTCTAATAATCTTTCCACACTTCTTCCAGGGTGATTCCTGAGCCTTAGGAGAAGAGTGTGATATAGATTTTTCAATTAGAGCTGAACACATCGTTATCTTCTTCTTTGCACTATGACCACTTGGTGGATCTCTGTATTATTAATTGCCATCTATTACACTAAAGCCTTCTCTGATGGGGTTCAGACACTTTACCTATGAGTATAGCACACCATCAGAAATTATTTTAATTCTATATAGCAGTCCATATAGCAGAATAAGGCTGATATGTCTCTAGGATGTATGACCTATCTTGCCAGTTTCTTGGCCTTGATATTGATGCCAACTGTGGTTTCCTCCAATGTAACAGTCATTAAATTCAATCAGAATGTGGGTGGTCACCCCACCCCCCAACATTTGTTGTTTTATTGTTTGTATTATAGCTCACAGAGTGCACAGGTGATAAGATTCTTGTTTTCTTTTTCTCTGCTGATAGAGTGCATAGAACCTAATAGCACCGTGAAAGCTAGCAGATAGGAATGAAGGATCCAGGTTAGTACCCACTTGAGGTCTTTATGTTTCAGGATTTAAGTGTGCGGTGTCTTCAGAAAAAGAGTCGTCCCATCAAGTTCTGGAGGGTAACTAAGAACAGTAGCAATGGCCTGTAATATTTAGGGACTCTATAGGATCCTACTGGCCAACAATCGCAAAGTGATGTCACATTCTTGGTACTTAGGTTTTTAATTTGCTGGTGTTCCTTTGGGTGTATTATTACCACTATCATTCTACTATTGATGTTTAAGGTATCGCTATTTAAACTCATATATATATATATATATATATATATATATATATATATATATATATATATATATATGTATATTTCTACTGTAGTATGTTTCCATATGTCTTTTTCAAAAGACATTTAGTTTTATTTATCCCTCACCACCATATTCCCTCTTCTACCGTGCCTTCCAAACCCACTACACTTAAGCCCTCCTGTTCTATTGTCCATTCATATCTCTGAATACTATCTCTCCTCCCTTGAAGTGTTTTCTCTCTCCCCTGTGTTCCCTTAGAAGTTTCCTAACATCATGGGTATTCCAAATGAAACACACATGTCTATATATTCAAAGCTAACATTCACATGCAAGAGAAAATATTTGATGCCTGTCTTTTTTTAGATTTGAGTTACCTCACTCAGGATTACTGTTTCTGGATCTATCCATTTACTGCACATTTCATAATTTATTGTTTTCCAACAGTGAGTAATATACCACATTTTAATTACCCGTTCATCAGTTGATGAATGAACATCTAGGATGTTTCCATTTTCTGTCTGTCGTGAATAAGGCAGCAGTGATCATGGATGAGCAGATATCCCTAGAGGAGTATACAGAGTCCATTGGCTATATTCCCAAGAGTAGTATAGCTGGATTATGTGGTGAATTCATTTCTAGCTTTCTGAGGAAGATCCACACTGATTTCCACAGAGGTCACATCAGTTTGCAGTCCTATCAGCAATGAGTAAGTGTTCCCCTTTCCTTGCACACTCACCAGTTTTTGTTTTTTCATCTTGGCCATTCTGACTGGGGTAACATGGAATCGTAAAATAGTTTTAATTTTCATCTCCCAGTAGCTAACACTATTGAACATTTTAAAACACGTTTTCACCCATATATATTTCATTTTTTGAACATTCTGTTTAGTTCTATGACCCATTTTAATTGTGTTTTTTTTTGTTGATATTGAGTTTTTTCCTTTGTTGTGTGTTCTAAATATTAACCATCTGTAAGATGTATAGTTGATAAATAATTTTTCACAAACTTTGTTTCATTCCTATATGAATTTATTGAATCATTATTACTTTCTGATTATTGACCAACACGAATATAATCTAGATTTTTGAAACTTTTATATTAGCCAAATTCTTTGTACACACTTTCTATGTGTTTATGTTCATAAAATATTTATAAAATTTGTCTTGATTCTGAGACTCACCATCATGCATCCAAATAAGTTATTACAACACCTCTTCTAGACCCTCCTTAAACTCAAGTTAATTATCTTCCTGGTGCTTGTACTGACCATATCTATGTATTTATTAACCTGTTAAATTCATGATTGCACAGGGTAAAACTTCTGTATTCTTTTATCTCTTGCCTGTGAGTAAGATATAACAAAGAGAAAGAGGTCCACAAGTGTTTGTCAAATAAATGAATGATTCTGTTAATCTAGGAAATTAAAAACTGCTTCTTCAGGTGTGATGTAGTTGAGTAAATGTGGTCTCTTAGTCACCACAGGCATTTTACTCTGAAAAGGTCATAAAATTCATCTTTACTGCTCTGTATTTACATTTGCAAAATGGGTACCTAGTCCAAGGGCTCATAACTTACTAGCAAGTAGGGAAACCTTTCCCAGTCTGTTTTCCAGTTGTATAAATAGCAAACATGAAATTGTGTCTTGGTAATTATGGAGTTGATATTTATTATTTGCTAAACTTTCCCAGTAGTTATCTGGCTATTACACTAAATGAGCCATACTTAATAATGAGATTCTATGTGCTTTTAAAAGGAAAAATATACTTATCTACATTCATACACATGCACACATACATACCCATGTGTCAGTTGGGAGAAGGAAGGAGAGAGTAGAGAAGAAAGAAAGGTATATAGAGAGAGACAAAAAAGTGGAGCTGTCTTTTTCATTTGCTATTTTATTACCAGTCCTAGAATACAATAAGACACATTCAATTAATGCATCATTCATATATATATATATATATATATATATATATATATATATTTAACATAGATTACACAGCCAAAATAAATGAGGTTTCTTTTTGGGGGTTAGATATACACTTACATCCTTATTCTTTGTTAGATTTTATTTCTGCCATGATTTTTTTAATAAGGTAAAAGTAGGAGTAAATACCCCTAGAGCAAAGCTCTGAGATAGCTGCTTCCTGAATTATCACAGAACAAGATCATCAGTCTTGACATTTGGGTTGTGAACCTAGCTATTATTGGCTGAGCCATCTCTCCACCCAGATGGCTTTAGAGGTTAACAATTTGGAGGTTAATCTACGTTTTCGTTTTGTTTGCAAGTATGGAGACTGAAAAAGTCTCATTTATGGTCTTTGAACTTGTCTTTGAACCTATTCTCTGCTGTCTCCTGTTAAGACTTCGTGGCATCATTAGTAATTACCTCGCTAGGAGATAGTCACTACATCAGAGTTGTAGCTACTGGAAGTTACAATCCTGCAAGAGAAATAGATGTTTGACTTAATTCTCTGATGTCTTATGCATGTGGATACTCCTGGTTAATCACAAGATTCCAGTAAAACTATTCAAGCAGATTCTGTACAACAACAACAATAACAAAAAAAAACAACAACAACAACAGAAAAAAAACTCACTTCTGACATCGTGAAATCCCGCTAGTATGTGGATGTTGTGTTATAACATAGTTTTTTAATTTTTATGGGAATTTTGAAGCAGTTAATTTCCTCTACTAACCAATTACATTGGTTATATGACTTAGTAGCAATTGATTCAATACAGATTCACTAACATCATACTTCCATGTGATATAGAGTGCTTTGATTATTATAGTATTCTGACTATTAAAGAGTCCATTAAAGAGGAGT
Organism: Cricetomys ansorgei; assembly: GCA_026225945.1. NCBI lineage: Eukaryota > Metazoa > Chordata > Mammalia > Rodentia > Nesomyidae > Cricetomys > Cricetomys ansorgei. The sequence continues at coordinate 15,293,198 of JAMJFZ010002812.1, forward strand.
TGTCAATAGAAAATTGTATTTTTTATTATGGTTTTTCCTAAGGAAGCAAATCTAGTGAAAGTACATAAATTAAGTATGTTTCTTCTTCCATATTCAAATAAAAGGAATTGATTTCAATCTTATTTTATCCGTGTGATGTGACCAACAAGGTTGAGTTGAGAGGCATTTTAGCCAAATGCTGTCTCTGGAGGGAAAGTTAAAATCGAGTAATTGTGTGATTTCACCTGTGAAATATCCAAAATCAGACAAAATTTTAAGGATAGGGGAAATTATTTCCCCTTAGTTCATATACAACTTTGTGCTTTATCACCCTAGAATAACTCTGTACCCTTCCTTTCTCTCACTTACTTGGGTGTCTCTGAACTGTTTTCTTGTTGAACCATGGTTGTGTGTGGTACCCATCCTAGCATCTGCACCACTGAGGACACGAAAGCATCTCCATCTCTGAGGCGACAACATCTACAACAGTCATGGCATATCATGCTCTCTCTCTCCCAGCGTATGAGTATGAGTAAGCAAGAGGGGCATTCTTCATCCCTGCATCCTTTCACTCATCTGGTCAAAAATCCTAGTTGATGCTTGCAATGTACCAGCATTCTGGTTCCTCGGGGACACAGGAGGAAATAAAAGCACTGTATTTCATAAAACTTATATTTTTGAGGAAAGATGGAAGTTAAAAAAATAAATCAATAAATAAAGTCTCAGGGAGTGAAAAGTGCTGTGGGGAAAAATAAAGACAACAAAGTGATAGAAATGTGGAAACGAGGATTTGAGTCCAACCCCTGAGCTTATTCAGAGGCTCCTTGTCACAGAAACTGTGCCCTAAAAATAGGAAGAAGAAAACGAGCACAATCAGGAATAACTTTAACAATTATAATCACTGTGTGTGCTAAGAAACAAGAATAAAAAGGAAAACGATGCTGGGATCTGTCCTTCCTACTGATCTCTACACCAGGGAGCACAAGTATCTGTGTGTCTCAAGAGACAAAGAGAAAGAAACGTGACTCAAACTACTTATCCATTTAAGTGGAGACTCTTTGCTAATCTCCCTTGTGAATCAGTAATGATAATACTAAAAACAATGGATGCTTTTACTTGACTTCACTTTCCTCTATTTTCTCAACTTTGGATGTTGCATAGTCTGCATTAAATTCCACTCACTTGTTGAATATGTAACCCAGTATAAACATTATTTGTTTAAGTATTTATTTGTTACATAAAGTAAGCAAATAGTACTTTAGCTGAAAGTTTAAGGACATCGAATTTTAAAATATAATCAAAATATTTGGTGAAATTTAGCTAAGATTTAAAAAGAAAATAAATATTCGTTTTCTCTAAAAGCAATAATTAAAATCATTAACCTTAAAGTTAGGATGATATAATAAATGCTAAGCCTATTAGTGTGGTTTAGGCAAACAACAGCTTCACTAAATTTAATATTTGGTGTAGAAGTAAAATATCTGTTTCTGAATAATCTTTGATGTGAAAAAGACTGTGCCCATGTGGGTAAAATAAGCTTTCCCTGAAGTAGATTTTATACAGAAATCTGAACAACCGGGAGGAGGCTTAATCAATCATGAAGGAAGAGGGTAAAGGAGGTATGCGGTCCTGTGTTAGGAACATACCTGCTGGCAGTGGCCAATCATGACTCCGAGAATCCCATGGACTCTGTTTCTTGACCAGAAGGCTTAGCCAGGGGGAGAGGAAGTCAGAGTCCAAGACCAATGAACTTTGGAGGTAGAGTCTTGCCTATATTCTTACTTCTTTTATGTAGGAGAATAAACACACCTATTTTTTAAAAGGCTCTTTGAGTTCATAGCTGTCTGTTGCTTGCAGGAAAGAAAAGAATATCCAAGACAATGTGTGTTCCTTTTTTATATTTTTAATCTTCTTCAAATTGACAATGAACAGGCAATCTTGCAGGTGCTGTGCTAGAGGACTTTATTTTCAAGTAGATTTGCATCCTCATGTTCTTATATAAAAATTTAAAAACACTTATCACTCCATATGAAACTCACCTACCCCTATGAGCTTCCACAGTCAATCCCACAGGTTATAGAGAAAGATAACCACACCCTGATACTCAAGGGCCAAACACTCTACTTTCATTATGAAACACTGTTATAACTGGTCTTGGGCATAAAATTGCAGAGTGGATGCAATTCTAAATTCATAAATTCAAGAAAAATAAACCTCTAACAGGTTATTTGGAGAGAGCTAGTAGAAAATGACTTGGTGAAACATTCTCCCCACATGGAGTCCTTCTAAAAAATGTCCAATTGCCATCATTTATTCAAAAGTTTTACCTGATATTGGAGGAGTCAGGTGCTTCTGTGGAATTGAGAGAAAGGCAATTCTTTAATTGTTGAATATTGTGATTTCATTTATCATTTCTAACTATTTTGTAAGTAAAATGCATATGAAACTATGAGAATGATACCTTCTGAATCATACCCCGTTGTATGGAGGGTATGGATGGACTTAAAAAGGGCAAAACTGAGTGGCTCTTCATAAACTTCACGAAGATTCTATACCTTTTCTATGCAGTTGCTGGAAAGTCCTAACTAATACCCTTAAATATGAACCAATAAAAAGAAAATATGATCATGTAATATTTGAACTTGATATTAGAAATGTAGTTCTAGCAGTTAGATGAACTAAATGTCGAATGGTGGGGGAAAATCTAGTGAAATAGCTTAATTTGTAAAATGGTGCCTTACAAACTTGGGGCCTCAATTTGATCCCCAGAACCAATATACAAACGCTGCTATCCCAGAGCTAGGTAGGTAGGTATGGGGGAATTCCAAATTCCTGAGATTCACTGGCAAGCCTGGCTTGCCTGTTTGGCAAGTTCCAGCTCACTGAGAGACCCTGTCTTTTTTTTATTTTTTCTTCTCTTATAAACTACATCCCAACCTGTTGTGGAAGTTTATTTTTAGTTGTGTTTAAAATAATTGTTTTTGTGCACTGTTGGAAAAACGGATGCATAAACCTTGGCACTCTGTATTGTTTTTAGGTGTTGGATTTCTGCGGGAGTTGTTTAATTGCTTATGATCTTCACATGGTATCAGAACATGTAAGGAGCTCTGAGACACTCAGGGTTCCACTGCCAATGGAGTATGGCACTGGCCAGGATGGTGGTTCCCTCTGCTAAGTCTGGCAGAGTTTTCACGTACTAAAACACCTCCTTGTCCCTCTTGCTGAGCCACAAAAGGGTACTACTACACTAATCCCCCCTCCTGCCCTCCCTCTTCTCCTCCCTGCTACCCCTATTTCCCCTGTCCCCCAGATCTACCCCTCTTCCCTCACTTCCCCTCAAAAAAGAACATTCTTCCCAGGTCACCATTCAAACAGGACATAACAAGATGTAGCAAGACCAGACGTTAACCCTTACATGAAGAGTGGATGAGGCAACCCAGCAGAAGGAAAAGGGTCCCAAGGGCAGAGACCCCACACACATATACTCTAACTTGTAGGAGTTCTGAAAAAATACCAAGACAGACAATCACAGGAGACTCCGTCTTAAAAACAGAAAATAGAGGTAGACAGATCCCGAGGAACAACACCATGGACTGCAGCTGGCTTTCGTGTCTGTGGACTCCCACACAGGAGCATGTACTCAGACACACACAGAAATAAAGAGAGCAGAGAATTGCAGAGGATGATAAAAAAAATATTCCCAAAAGAAGAAATGATAAAACACTAAAATTAGGGCAAAATTTTGGAAAAAATAATCAATTAATTTCACAGAAACTTTTATCAGAATGAATATAATTGTGATCATAAGGAAAAAATTCAAATGAAGTAAAGAATTCTATTATACCACACTATTACCATATCTTTTTAAAAACAGCACGAGTTTAATCACTCTTAATTCATCCTTTATATAACATAGTAAAAATTAAGGCATGTTGCTAAGTATATAATAAAATGAGTCGTGCATTTCAAAGTATAAGAATGCAATTTCTTCTTCAGTTTTGTAGGAAAAAAGTGCTTCCTATTTTTTATGATTTCACTGTAGCTGTCATTTACTGTCATTAATCATCCCCTCATGAAAGAGAGAACTCCCTGCGAGAAGATGCCCTTAAAGGTTGATTCTCAGATTACAAGAGAAAACTGGACTTGGGAAAGAAAAAAATGTGTTAATTAGGTTGTAAATTAGTCAGTAATAGAAGGTCCCTAGCCTGAGGAGGGGCCTGCAGCAATGTCAGTCAGTTCCTGTTGGTCAAAAGGAGAATGATATTAGAGGCTTTCCCCACTCAAGCCTTTCATTGGGACAATGGTTTTATCCAAGAATTCAGTAAATAACTATTGGGCATTTGCAGTGTCTGGGAGGGATGCATTCAAGATATAGTAACATACAAAACATGAAAATCATCATGAGGCTTATTGTCTGGTAGGAGATACAGAAGCTAAAATGGTATACAAGCAAACTGTAATCCATGTTTGCTACTGTTGAACAAATGTGAACTATATTAAAGCATTGGGTGGGACTCAATCAGAAATTTGACAAAGTTGTTTTATAGTCAAGTTTTTAAAAAAACGGAACATCGCCATAGGGGTGGAGGATAGCTGATGGCTATCGTGTAGCTCAGCAAAGATGACAAGGAAACACTTTCATCGATGCAAACCCTGTCAGACTTCTGCAGAAGGAAACTATCTGTTATGGTAAGCACCATACTGGCCAGTGGAACGCCAATCTGCTGATCTCGGGGACATTTTATTGTTATAGAAGTTCTTCATGTGTTCTATTGATACAAAAACTGTTCCATCTCATCCAAAGGCCTATTTACATATTGAAGGAACAATGGAGCCTCATCTCATTCCCCAATCTTTTAGCAGCAGAGCTATGTCACCTAATGGGGAGCCCAAAGCTCAAGAGGATCCCACCACCCTTTAACAGCTGAACTATGTTACTTTTACGGTGGGGGAACTCAAGGCTTAAGTAAATGTTCTATCCTATTTGCCTGAGACTGTGGGAGAAGGACTACAAAAATTCTTCCACAGCAATTTTGCTCTTCCACAATGGCTCTGCTGAGAGCAGTGAGCAGGTGCAAGTCATGAGGAAGCAACCATCTGAATCAGATTTACATAAAGCTAACACTTGCAGATAAAGCAAAATGCTAAGGCTTATAAACATAGCTAAAAATAAATTTCTCCAACAGGGGGGTGCCCTCAGAGAAGGCATTCCTGGCAGAGAGAGCAGGGACTGGGGTTATAGCATGGTTATAGAGTGTTTGCTTAACACTCATGAGGCCCACAGTTAAATCCCCAGCACAACAAACAGAAAAATAAGAAAGAGGCTAGAGATAAAAAGTGCAGTGGTGGCATACATCCCACCACTCATGAAGTAGAGATAGGAGGATCAGAATTTCAAATTTATCCTTGGCTGCGTAGCAAGTTCTAGTACAGACTCGGAAACATGAAACCTTGTCAAAACAACAAAAGGACAAACAAAACAGGTGCCAAGCCATAGAACTTGGAAAGACTATGCTCTCAAAGGACCACCCGGAGATGAAGTCAGACTGCGGCTGGAGGGGTTACCATGTAGGAGAAATGTGGTAGGTGAGATGAAGAGCAGCAGGCATCCTTCCTTCCTTAGGATTTGCTCTTTCTGCCAAATGGTTCTGAGAAGAATCCTGTCTAGAAGAATTTCAGGAAACAATTCTCTACAGACTACTTAGTATAACCTCAGCTACAGAGCAAGTGCTCAATAAATATTCTCTTTTTGATTACTATTTCATAGAAATGATGACCATTTAACTGGCTCAAGACTGATTCTATGATGACTAGGAGACTCCAGGATTTTAAATTCATGCCTGATTTGAGTTTTGCCTACAGGGAGAATACACTAGTGTGCAAGAGCTCCTCCTAGTAGAGACAGGCAGAGCTTACTGCCTAAATGCACAAATTCCTAAATTGGCCACTAGGAGTTTAAGTAATGTTGAGTTCTCTGAAGAGAAATAGTTCTTCTCTCATTCACTTTCCTCACAAAATGATTGCAATGGCAAGACTTTCTGCCAAGGAAGATTCCCTAAGGAGGTTTCCCTCAAGAAAGCAGCTGGCAAAACTCTGACAACTGTGACTTCCTGTGTCACCAGAGCATACACAGTTCTCGGCACTGCACCATTACCTGTGTGTGTGTTCTCTTGTCACTTTCTACAGCTTGAAGGAATAGGTTGAGCCTCTGCATCCACTTTCGCCTAGCCACTGCAGGGAGATGAAGAAACAGACCTGGTTCGGGACCAAGCAAATGCAGGATCCAGAGCCAGGTTGCTAATATCAGATATGTCACCTTGAAGTTGCCCAGATCTTTGTGTCCCTGTTTCCTCAAGGAACTGGACAGAAATGACTTAAAACATTCATTTGAATACTAGGATCTTGGAAATGTAAAGAAATAATGGGATGGAAAAATTAGTAGAACATTTGGGGGAGAAATTTATTGGGACCACAAATTAACAACATGTGTGTTCTGTATGAACAGAGCTACCATTGCCATATACATCTTACGTACAGGCAATTGAGGAGTTTTGAAAAGGAGCAAAGAGAGATAAGCGGACTTAAGCTACTCCCACAGGTAGAAGAGCACATTGACATCTATTAATGTTTGTTTTTAAGTCTTCACTTTGAAATTATTTCACAGAAAGAAAAAAGCAGACTAATAAAACTGATGATTTCACAACAAGGTGAAAAACCTCAACAAAAGTCTCTGTGGCTATTCTAAAAGTAACTATTAAGTTATTTTCCTGATCTTTCTTTTTAAATGCATTGCTGACGTACATAACCAGGAAAGTTTCTGAATTAGGACAATACCTCCCTTTAGTTAGGAAGCCACCAGGACATCTGCAATGGTTGTTTATGCTAGAGACTCCTGTCCTTTATCCCTTGGATCTCTGGTCTGTGTTTTTATTGGACATGTTAAAGGACTTGAGGGCAAATCCCCTAGCGATTTTCCACCCTGTCATCTTAGGAGTAGTCTGTGCTGCATCATAGAAAACCACCCTTGTGAGTGCAGTGAGGTGACAGAGGAAAGAGAGATTGTCAGCTCACCTCAAAAGAGGCAGAATATGTTCCAGAAAAGTGCTCCTGTGGCTTCCGGGCTTTCATAATCTTCCCGATGAACCCACACCAGCTACATGAATACAACAGAGCTTTCACAAAATACAGCTTTCCTGCTCCATGCTCCACTGATACTTTAGTCAAATGCATCAATTAGAAGAAGATAATTGAAATGATCATAAATTAATTGCACCTGCTTCAAGCTCAAACAAGAAAATACTTTAGTATACCATGCATTAAAATATCATTTTGCTCAGCAATCCTATCTGCATTTAAAAATCAGATTCAGACACTCTTAGACAAAAGGAACAGATCACGTATTCCTTAGGAAAGGTTCAGTCCTATGTCTGTATACAAAACACCCTTGTCTCTTGTGACAAGGTTAATAGATGAATCACAGGAAGAGAGTGACCTGCAATGATTATTTACTGGTAGAATGCTGAGAGCATAAAGTTGATATCTCTGCTCTACCACAAAGGGTAACACCACCTATGCCTGTTTTTACTGGTATCTGAGTGTCCTCTCTTTCCTGCCTAGAGCTTTTTTTAAAGAGCTGTTAAAGCACCATTTAAAGGTTTCACATGTTGTAGTTAAGATGTATTTATAACAGATGAGCACAAGGAAACTAAACAAGTCATTTCCCCATACTCCTCCACTCCATCCATCTCTGTGGCTTATTGAGATGGCAAACATTTCTTTCTGATCACAATCAATATCTTTTAGATATTTTAGTATCTTACTACAATTGAATTTCTGTAAACTTTATTATTCTTAGAAATCTGCAATGCTCCATTTGTTACTCAAGTAAAAGCTATTTCCATCAAATCTCCTTCCAGCTAGTTTACTGCATTTTTGAGATAAAGAGACTCAAGCAATAGATATCTGAGTAAATAAGTTTAAGTAAATTAATAATTGTGATTACGTAAATAATAATAAATATGGAAAAGGAAAAAAATGAATTAAAATGTCTTATAGTAACTAGATACATTGAAAGGAAAAGAAATGGAATTCTCAAAAGAGTATATGTCTTAAAAGATACACATCCTCAATGAATGTGACATAGACAAATCTCTCTGGCCTAAACGAAATGAAAAGAATTTCCAAAATGGTTATTGAAGGGAGACATTGCTTATATAATATCAACAGTCATTTAGAAATATGTATTCAAATCCTACTTTTGATAATTTTAAAGCCAAGGAAATGAGAATTTCCAATCTGGACTGTAATGCTTATCAGATAAGAAAGTCAACTAAAATGACACTGTGGTGTCACTTCTTTTCCTCTTGAAAAACGAGAACATTAAGTATGTGTCCATTAGAAGTGCTCTTACAGAATAAGAATCAAATCATAGGATCCCAGAGTCGATAAACCGAGGCTTAGACAAGTGGTAAACCTTTATGAGATTGAGATGCACATGTAATTTCTGCTTAAAGCCAGAAGACACAAGTGAACATATTTCATTAGATTCCGATATTTAACTCCATCTACTTCAGACTAGAAGAAGAACAGATATTTATGTTTTTAAATCAATATTTTCTAAATGTTGGAAATAGAACTCTACTATTGTTTGCTTATAATATTATGCTGTTTCTGAAAACAACCTCTTATAAAGTCTATTAAAAATAATCAGGGAATTAAACATACTTGTTTTGAATCTTTGTAGTTTCTCCAAGTTAGCTCAGGACTTGTAAAACCAAAATTGCTATCCATTATCTTATTACTTTGAGCATTTAAAAGTAATTATTGCAAGCATTTTAAAAATATTAATTCTCTTCTTTCAGATTATCACTTAAAGAGTCTCCTGTTTTCCACTACAGGCATGAGTGGAATCCATCAGGCATTTAGCCTAAACTATAGGCTTTCCTAGGAAGATTTTTTTTTTAAACACTGAAATAAAATGGTCCTCGATTTCCTTGTCATTAAGGACTCAGCTCACAAACCAGCCTAACGGGAGTGAAATCAACTGAAGACAAATATGTGCTGCAAAAGGAGCTGTAGCTCATGCTCCGGCCATTTAGACAAGATTTAATGCTACCATTGATTTACATCATGTATTGTAGTTAAGATAGTAATTGCTACATCACACTTTATAGTATCTCTGGTACTCCTGAACAGTGTTCTTTCTAAAACACCACTGTATACTAATAAGATATTGGGCTATTGCTGGTTTTCAGTGTATTTTACTTTTTACAAGATGTCCTTTATTTCTACAAAATGAAAGCATTCCTCCCTGAATTCTAGCAATCCAAATCAAATAGAATCATTTCACAGACTCTAAAATTTTACATTTTAAATATTGTTTGAACCTCAGATTAATATGTTACTGGGGGAGGTGTTAGGAATGAATAACATAAAGTTTCAGCCCTTAAAGATATTACAGTGTCTTTGAATGTAAGAACAGACAAATTACCACACAGTTCCCCTGTAATGTTATAATAGCATGTAAGTACGACATGCTAAGGACAAAAATGAATGAAAGAAAGACTTATGAATGGATCACAGAGGCTTCTGGTGTTCACTGATGGAACTGAATGGAGAGAAGAGGTGTAAAGGATATGCTTGAAAGATGGAAGGGCATTTTCAAAGCTCAGGGAGAATAAACACAGTGGTTATTTGAAGAATCATAAGAAGTCTTTCTGGAGCATTCATTATAATGGAGAAGAATCACTAGGTGAACAGAGACAGAGAAAAGAGACTTAGACATTAGAGGGACAGTGCTTTAAAATGAAGATAATAGAGAACTTCCAATGGACACCACCACTTGTCACCTCTTATGCACTATAGCAGATCCTTTTGGTCTGACTTGTCTCTCAAAATTCTAGGCATTTGATTTTCATCCCAGTTACTTTACAGAGATCAACCATTAATATTTTACACATGGACACATGGGAATGCCATCTCCAGCTTCACTGAATGATTTCCAGCTCTGCATATCCAACTCTCTTATTACAGTAGAAATCCTCCAGAGCTTCTGTGGTGACCCTGTACAAATATCCAGGATTATGGAGATGGTTTTGGTCCACTTTCAAATGTTAAGAGCAAAATTAGAAGCCATATTCTTTATATCTAACTATGAAAGTATTAACATTAGACAATTAGCCCAGCAAGTTCTTAATCAGATATGATCCATCAATCCAAAAAAGCCTTTTCAAAATCAAATTTTCAGACATGTTATGGTTTCTCATATATATATATATATATATATATATATATATATATATATATATATATATATATCATATTTTTCCTCCTAACAAATTGACAAATTCAAATGCAATTGAGCCTCAGAGTCTTTCTTGAGGTCACATTCAAAATGCTCAGACTTCTGAAAGTTTTTCTGGGGCTGAAGCATCCCTTTTAACACAGCTCATTGTCACATCAATTACTTGCATTGTTTTAGCAAGTAGGCTCACATTTTTTACATAAAGATGTCTCAATGGAATATCCTGTGTGTCCTTGCAACATGTTGGCTGGCTCTGCCCAGAGCAATTGATTCAAGGAAAAGCATGGAGGATGCTGAAACACAGTCTACTACCCACGTCAGAAATCACACACCACGCAAATTAGCTGAGACTGTATAACAATATTCCAAAGGAGAGAACACAGTCACTAGATTGAAGGTGGTGAAAATAAGGTGATAACAATTACCAAAACTTGAGAGATAGTCTGAACACGTATAAAAAAGAGATCGTGAACTACAAGAGTAAAAGCAAAGAACACTAAGAAAAGGGTAATGACCCAACCTGAGTTGTACTTTAGGAATCTGGGAAGGTGTTGATTACATGAATACAGTTTGTATTGTCAGACAAAATACTTGTTGACTAAGTCTAACAAGTGTGGTGGGGAACAAAGACTAGGGAATACATTTTTGAGAAATGCTGAAAGGAAAGGTGTTGTTACCATTTTTACTATACTGTGAAGATCTGTGATTTTCTGGGAACTGATTTAAGATAGAACATTTTGGGAGGGTTTTGGTGCTGGTGAGTAATTTTTCTAAGTATTAGCAACTGAACATAAAGCAGAGTACAGAACAGCAAGATATTAATTCTGACTAAATTATGGATTTAGTAACACAAAATACAGCAACTCAGAAAATAGAGTACCCAGAGAAAGCAGTGGTGGTCTTAAACAAAAACAAATGAAGAAAACTCAGTGATTCTTATCCATTTTCACTCTTTGGCTACTCTCAGTGCCTGCTACAAGTGTATAGCACAGAATGCAGTTACATCTACACAGATGATGGTATATTCCTCTTGCAGACATTACCAGAAGAAAGGTGAATGTTCTCTCTCCCTCTCTCTCTCTCTTTCTCTTTATATCTTACATCTTTACAGATACTTCTGTTGCTGTAATGCCAATAGTACATCAAGGGGAAGATCATCTAGGGACAGAGGAGTGCGCTTAGCAGTTCAGATGGAGAGTATTAGTATTGGTAATGTAGGTAGAATTTAAAGAGCTCAGACGCTAGCTGGAGGACAGTGAAATATAAGCTAGAGTTTGAAGACTGGGCTTTGCTTGTGGGAACCATTCATTGAAAAAAATTAATGTAAGAGATGGTGATATTGAAAGACAGAAGTCAGTTCTTATTGAGGCAGGCAAGCGTAGGAGAGAACTTAGTAGTCAAGAACCCAATCTGGTTTGGTTTATACCTTTCTTGTAATCACATGATTGTCTGCACATAGTAAGTGCACATGGCCCTCTCCAAACAACACACTGAGAACCTCATAGCACCCTTGTGGTACCACTTGCATCATTCCATACAGCTTACCTCTGTGTATAAAGTTTTCTGTCCCTAACAACAAACAAATATAGGCAGTTTCTATTCCACTGTATTATCAACGTATCTTGAGAAGAAGAACAGAAATATATCTTCTCCTACCTCTACAGTTTTTTAATATCTGAAGTTTGGACCAAAATCTTTGAAAAACAAAATGCTAGATTTTGAATATGTCTTAACTGAAATACAAAGACATGTGGTGTATGTTACTTCCCTTGTTTCCATTTTAGATCATTATATTGATATTATAATTTAAGCCCTTTTTATTTGAGCATCAGAGGCCAAAGTATTTGTAAGTTTGTTTCTATGTGTGTGTATTCACCTGTGATATTAAATCAGTAGGAGATTATTGGAGTCTCAGGAATGGGTGGCATTATTCAGGGCACATTATAGAATAAAACAAGGCCTAAAACAGAATCATAGAGAATGTAGTATTCAAAGAAGAGAATATAAAAATGTCAGCAATGGGAAATCAACAGTGGAGGCAGATACCATCAAAGTATATCATATATATCTGAAAGACTATAATAAAACCAATTATTTAGTAATATATATTATGTTTATACATTTGTAAAGAAAGAGATGAGAGTTTTCCTTGTAGAAAAGCACTTTCCTACCACATGTAAGGCTACATGTTCATTCCCCAGCAATGAAAAAAAAAAGAAATATGAAGTAGCAGGAGAAAGTGATACCGAACATAAAGCAAGCCAGCATAGTGCAAAGTGGAAAGGGTTTAGTAGAGTTGAGCGGTACCATGGGCTAAAGAAAGAAAATCCAAAGTGATCATTTAATGTTAGTACTTTGTAGTCCTTTGGTAGCCTCAGAATGAGCTGTTTCAGTGAGATTTAGTCATGAGAACTATTTTACTTTAAGAAAAAAAAATGAGTGAAAAGTGAAGAAGTTGAGAAAAAAAATTACATATCTTTCCCCAAGGATCATCTCGGAAGAGGAGGAAGAAGCCAGTAGGTAACACAGGATGATGTGGATTTAAAATGGTATTTGTTGTTGGTAGTGGGTTTATCTTTCATTTGCAGCTCTTTCTAATGTGTCTGGAAAGATACTAAGCAAAGGCTCCATGCAGGCTGCTGCCTACAATTAGGGGCTAACAAGGCATTTTCCCTCCACCAAAGGCCAACCTCAGATTCTGTTTGTTCTTAGAAGCCATAGCAAGTTGAAGAAGATTTATTTCCGTACTGTGAAAGAAACAAGAACATGCAAGAAGACTAATAGGATATTTGGAGTTAAAAGTAATACAAAACATGGATATTTGAATGGAACTCTTGAAGAAAAAATTTACAATCCCATATTTTTTTAAGCTTTAAAAATAATTCCTAATACACACAGTTTTTCTGCAATGACATTTATTTCAAATTGTCTTGTGATATGCAGATGTTCTAATAAATAATATTAATCAATTTCTGGCTTTATAAAGCCTTGAAACCTCTTATTTTTTATCATCTAAACAAAGCTGCCTGGCTATTCTTGACTCAGATATCTTACTGTCTTAGGAGACAGTGCAGAGAATTCTTCCCAACCATAGCTTTCTCTAGTACTTTCTTTTAATTACTGATAGGCATAATCAAATAGAAAAGCAATTCTAGCCCAGCTACGCTGCCTCTCTTTCTATCTCACAAGTTTGCCTGGGAGTAATTGCTGTTCTAACAACTGCTGTAGCTTTCCTTAGCCCCCTACAGTGACCTCTCTGGCATCTAACTTCCCCAGTATTACTAAAATGTATTATCTTTCAATGAGAAAAATCATTGATTTGTGAACTTACAGCCAATCTAAGCTAGTTCTAAAGCCAGGCAGCAGGACAACTTTCATTTTCAGTTCTAACATGCCCAGCATTTTGTCAAAGCAGCCACATCAAGACCTACAAATTATGTGTCAAGGAGGGAGAGCCACAGGACATGCCTGTCTGAGGTTTTCATTTTATTTTTTTTCTATTTCCTTTTTTTCTGCTTCTGTTGCTTTGCAAATCCATATATTTAAAGAAAATAGTATGTTTCTACCATACATGAAAAACTAAGTTTTTTTTTTTAAAAAAGAAGCTAAATCGCCCAGTACTAATGTTTCTTTAGTTATATTTTGACAGACAAATCAACAAATATATGTCACTTCAACCTGCTTGTTGAGTTTTAATTCACTTTCTGGAATTATTCGATCATGATTCAGTATTTTACCATATTTAGAGATCTGAAATTATAGATATGCTTTGCTATTAGCTTGTGTAAGAATGTGTATTATATAGAGCACGTCTACACTCTATTAGCCAAGATTCACCCACATGCCTTTTTATACGTATCAAACAAATATTCACTTGTGCATCTAAGTTCATCCAGATTTAAATAATGTTGAGGAAGCCAATATAAAATAGCTTAATTATATGTGTGATTTACTTAGAGGATTTCCTCTTCAATTAGACATGTATTGTTTAAACCCTCTCTTCCATTCTTTCCCTCTGGTGTCATCTTTACCTGTTTGCTAAAGCTGTGCATCAAAAATGCTTACTTGGATTTCTGAGTCTAAATTAATTAAAGGTAAATACTCTACTTATTAACCTTAATTTTTGCAAGCTGTACCAAGGGTTTACAGTAATAAGACCTACTAAAACAGACCATAGAATCTCCATACCACTTTTTAGCTCCGACCATTGTTGTTCACAGTTCTCTCCTCATATTTGCGAACGGACTTTTATGGTATCTGCGACTTCATCAAATTATTAGTTAGTCTTTTGCTTAGAGGCAAGAAAGAATACTGACTGTTGTTTGTTCTGTAAAGAGGATTCACAATATCATATGTACCTAAACTAGCAGGTTGTTTGAATATGTTTCTGATTATCATAACAAAATAAATTACTTTATGGAGGTTGAAAATAATATCATTTTAAACCTCATTTAGTGAATTTAAAATGAAAGATCTACAAATTGAAACACTTTATCTACTAAAACAGGAGGAACATGTCTTCTCATACCCCACACCCCACACCCCACACCCTGCTTCAGCTACTTACAAGGCAGATAGATTCAGTGCCAGCACATTCTCTGTGCACATTGTAAAAGTCAGTGTACCAGAGGAGGTGTCTCAGAACTCCCAATCAATAGCCTCTCAAGTTCCACAAACAAATATTTTTTCTCAAGTGACTACAAGAGGGTTAAAAGGCTTTAAGGTTACAAATGCACTGGCACAGCATTAATTAATAACATGTACATCTGTTGCAATTTAGATTGAGCTTGCTTTTTTTTTAAAATCAGTTCTCTATTTTAAGATCCAAAAAGGCAGCACTGTGAAAACAAGCTAACACAAAGGAATTAGCCATTTTGCCTCAACATTTCCACATAAATCATGAAATAACCTATATGAGTGTAAGACTCTTTGAAAGCAAAAAAAAAATATGAATAGAAACTGTCACCAAGTGCATCAAGAAACACTTCAACATTGCACGTTATGTTGATGTTTTGATGCGTCTTTAAAGGAAGCTCATGCTACATAAACATACTTTCACTTCTCAGAAAAAAAAAGGCATGTATTCAATTTTGACATTTGGAAGAAAAATGATTTTTTTCTTCTCTCATTGAATATCAAAGAAAACCAAAATCATTTTTTTCTGAGATCAGAAATTAAAGATCTTTGTATATCTTGGTTCTGTAAAATAGAAAACGCACTTTCAAGGTCAGACATCAGATTTTTTGAGTAACTGTGTTATTATGCCTTTGGCATGAATTCCATATTTCTGCTCAAGATATTTAAAAACACTAATGACTGATATTGTCATTATTTGAGGAGGGCACAGTTTTGTTATTTTTCATTTAGAAATGCATTTCATATAAAACATGTCACCACCAATGTTCCGTTTCTGTACTACATAGCTAAATGGTAAATAGTTTATTCCACATGTGGAGTTTTATTTGGTCATAATCATTGTTTTGGGCTACTGCGGGTTTAGTGTGATTCACCAATAGCTATTCAATTCAGAAAACATATTAAAAAGTGTTTACTGAACATACTGATTCTCTGGTAACTATCTCCTATTAACATGGCTGCATTCTTTTCCCCAAAGAGTTAGCATTCTCTCCAGCTCTCCACCGGATGAAGAGTTACCCTTTTCTCTACCCATCTCTACACTCCACAGTAACGTAATTGAACCTCAAGTGACTCAATAATCTCCTTCCCTCTCAAAAGCACTATATAACATCACTGGGGTCCCTGTAGGAACATTATAAAGAGCTCAAAAAACATGGAGCTCCTCAATATTTAATCCTGATTAACAGCTCCGCTAGAGAAAAGCAATTAGTGAGGCTATGAGTCAGGGTTCACGTTCCTCGTCCATTTCTAAAATTTAACCCTATGAGAGCATAACTTCTGCGTTATTAGACAGGTCAGGTTTGAAAATGACGCACAATAGTGTCTTATGTCAAATTCAAGGCTGTGAAAGTCTGTAGCTCCTACAAAATTGGTCACAATTTTTCTTTCAAGTTCGTGGTGACAATAATCGACTCTGAGTATTTTATTGAAAATAGAATTTAAAAAATCATGAATTGGATTATCAGTTCTCTAACTTAGATACTTTTTTATGATTTGGACTTTACAGATGATGTTTTATTGCTCTAAAGCCTTATGATTGTTAATTTTCTTTGACAGGCATAGTTGGGAAGTTTTGTTTTTTCTTTTTCCACTAATCACTATTCACATTTTTGGCAAACATATCCTTCCAATAAACCATGAATACAAAAAGAATCAAACGTTACAGACTTCGTCATTATACCAGATACAAATAAACTATTCCATCTCACTGCTCCTTTAACGAAAATACAGATTCTTAGAGGTACCTGAAGCAATGACAGTACCATGCTATACAATATTTGACTTTTGCTCTGTAGGTTTGCATTGGCCATGGAAATTCAAACAAAAAATCTGACAATTATAGATATTTAATATAACTTTCAAATGTCTTCATTACATCTCATTGACGGAGTACTTAATGAAATTCTAGAAGAGCTAGAGAGTGGTGCGAAATACCTGTATTTATTAATCAAGGTAAATCTGTGTTCATGATCTCTGTTACGATGTTAGAGACACCAGGAGTTTACCTTATATTGTTCTGGAATATAGTACAGAAGCTAACCATTACACCTGGAATCCATGGGTTTCCCATTAACTATAAAAGGGTTGATGCGAGTTGGGCCACAAAATGAAATGTGGACAAATGGTAGATGATTTCCTGAGCATCAGCATCTCTTGCTCCTAGAAGTAACACCGCCCTAGCAACAGATGACTCATGCCCAAGACTTAACTTTCACAGTAAGGACTGAGACTCCCAGGGCTGAAATCACACAACGTAGTTGTGAGAAAAGGTATCTTCTGAATTGGAAAGAAAAGAAAGAAAAGAAAGAAATCACACAGCATTGAAATAAAACTATAGTCTTCCAAAATGTTGATGTAGTTTACAGTAAGGGGAAAGTAAACGCTAAATTATATGGTTTATTTTTCTTTCTCAACAAAATAAAGCTTTCCAAAAGGAACAATCATATGAACCTCTTACAAATAAATGAAACTGCATTTTGCTAAGACTCAGGAGACATAAAATTTAAATTTAATTTCAGGGACAAAAATAAATGGTTCATTTTGAAGTGTTCAAGATAAATAACCAACAACACCATTATCCATAAGAAAACATAATAAATTTGAATTATATTCATTGCCAAGAGAGGTTTGTCTAGAAACCTCATATGTTAAATATGAGTTTAATTTGAGAATTTCTCGTTAGGTTGAGATGAGTATTCTTATGGCAACTTATGTTAATGAAACTAAACCCTAAAGACTTCACTCAATGAACTAAGGAATTGTGATCATCTCCACAAGAGAGATGATGTCATAAATGGCATTGATTATTTTTGCTATCTCTAATGTCTGGAGTTTCTGGGTGATTTGTCTAAGTGCACAATAATTTTAAGTATTCCTGAATTATTTATGATATGAGTGTTGACTTCCATAGGTACCTATTATGAGCTATTGCACAAAATTTCACAGCAGTGCTCTGAAATCACATTGGAAATTGATACATAAATGCTGATTTACATGGCTTCTAATACATTATCTCTTACTGCATCCGAGAATTCCATTTCTGTATGCAATATAATACTCCCAGCCGCCATAAAAGTGGTGACAGTCACACAGTAGAGTCTCAGCCCCTTAGGATTTCATAATCAAAGTTGTGTATCTTCAAAGCAGAGCAGGCCTTACACATCACAACATTGAAGGTCCTCTTGTTGACTACAATGCTTAAAACCTAACAAAATTATTTTTCAATTGTCATATCATATATATTGTACATAGTACTGGGCATAAGGTCATTTTCATATCCATTTATACGGTACATTGAGTATTAGCAACTTGACAATAAAAGTGAACCACATTATTTACCTAGTGATAACATAATTTGACAGTAAGGAAAGCTGCCTTCAAGGAGAAAATATTTTAATATCTTTAAAGTGATTTTAGGGCAGAAAAAGGCATACTTGAAATTTGAGACAAGCAGTGAAAGGGCAGCAAACCCATCTGTAGCTGTTCCCTTAATTTTATTTTTCATCTGTATTTCCTTTCCACCACACCTTGTAGGCATTCAAATTTTCTTGAGACCAAAATCTAATAAGCTAATTTTGGGTCACAATACATACCAATAATTCACATTAAGAGGAAAAGAATTGGGTTATATTTAGGAAAGCAATTTTCAACAGGCTTCTTACACACACACACACACACACACACACACACACACACACACAAAGCAAAGAAAAAAAGCTTTCCTTAGTGTGCCTTTATCCTACGGGAAAGCTATCTTCACTGGGAGGTGGGATAAAGCACATGCCCCCTCCCAAGTCAAAAGCAGGCAGCTGATTTCCTGGATGCTCCTTGGCAGTCATTCTGGCCTCCCACTTCACAGAGCACCTTGAATCCTGACAGCAGCATTGGTCCCCCTGGGACTCTGAAAGCTTTCATCTCTACCTTGATTTCTCTGAGTGTTACTCTCTTATGCACTGTCCCTGCCTGTGCGGAGAAGCAGGAAGCATGGTCTCCCTGCTTGTTAGGGCAGAGCTAACAAAACGAACACCATTTGGTAGTTTGTTGACTATTTCCAGACATCTAGCTGTGTATACTTGAGCAGTTAAATGGAGCCTGTGTGCCTGCTTTGTACTGAAAATAAAACCTGCTCCTCCAAATTGTCATTAAAACAGCAGCATTTTCTTTTGCACTGTATTCTTCCTGAAATATGGCTAGTTTATCTTTTGAGAGTTGATGGCTGCTTTTATTTAGCAAAAATCATTTTCTTTGTTCCATTTCTTTCTGTCACATTATTCAAGGTAATAAATACTCTATGGCAGAAACTGTTCCTAAGGGAAGTCTTTAAACCCAATTGGGGAAATGCTGAACTTTATATATTCAAAAACTCTCTATCATCCAACACTGTGGTGTCTCAGCTGATTCCTGCGAATTATATGTTTTCTTATGCTTAGGAAAGATGTGAGGCAAAAACCGACTGTAGAGTATGTCACATTTCATGTTTTGGGGAAAATAAGCATTCTGCTACACTTTGATATGTTTTTAAATATCAGACCTAACAAGACATAAATTTCTTCCAGACACGATCAAATAATAAGAATACCCAGTTTCACACTCACAAAATTCCCTGAGTTTGCAAGTTTTCTGGTCATTAACCATTTCATATTGACCTTTATGCTTTTACCCTGAGTGGTATTGGACAGTGAACTGAAAAAATACAGGCTTTCTACGAGTGAAATAAAATAATTAAATGCACACATAGGAGCAAAGACTTCATGAGCTGTTACAGGAGTTTCCTCAATATCCCATCAGAATCGGTGCTTTTGGTTTAAATGGTATAAGCATTCCACAAAATTAATAGAAATGTAAAGCATACATGGCTGTGATAGTCAGATTTTCAATCAGTTAAGAGAATGAGCATTTAGGTTTTAGAGCTGTGTAATAATTGGAACTCACAGAGTGGCGGGGAGGACATTAAAGGGACTCTTTGCTTCCTGAGTTAACTGTCTATGAGAGTGAAACTAGATATGAAGGAGTGACCAGAGATCATTAAAAGCCCAGGATTGGAATCTTCCAAGTATTCACAAATACGAAAATGTTCTTATTCCCATTCTCTGATATTAATATGTAGCAATTTTTCATAGCATAGAAGTGAACCAAATAGCAACTGATGAATTTATAATTGTAAAACAATGGTAAGGTCACCTAAAATAATTCTGTAGTAATTCTTCAATCATATCAATTTTAGGCAACAACACAAAAGTGAGCAGAATGCTGTACCTTCTGCTCTAACAGACTATGTTATACTATTCTTAGATTCATTACGTAGTCAAAATTAATTTTGAAGCTCAGTGTAATAACTCAAATACTCTACAAAAGTAAGTAAAATATTTCTGATGTGGAAACTAGAACAGAAAGATTGGTCAAAATTAAAAATTTATATTCACTGAAAAGATTGAACAGGTAACTAGGAATAAGTAAATATGGTTGCAAGGTCCTTTGATCATAAAACTTATAGTAAAAAGTTTTAATTGTGTAATATGAAACTAATATACTAATATACAACATGATATTGTACGTTGAACATGATATGGTTTTACAACATGATATATGCACAAACAGAGGGAGAGTAACATGATTAATGGGAATAAAGAAAATATAGAAACAGATATTATAAAATTCAATGTTGTTAAAGGCATAAGTATTTTAAAAATCAAAATTGATGAGAGAATATAGGGAAACTTTTAATAATTGGCAAATGTGCGCTAATTTCAATATGAAGAAATGACTAGTTCATATATAGTATTATATTGAATTGGACTAATGAATTTAAATTTAAACTACTTCACCAATTTCTTTTGCCCCCTTCCCAAATTCCTCTATTTAGATGCATGAAACTCCCCAGTATTTGAAACCGAAGTAGAAAACTAGCTAGAGATGGCTGAAGATGGCATGCCTGTATAATCTGGCTCTCCTCGTGGCACAATACAGATATTTTGACATATTTTTAACCATACAGTGGTCAGACAGAGAATGTTGGGAAGAGAGAGTAATTCTTGACTGCTATGCACAGAACTGCCCAATGATGCCAGCCCAAACTCCTGCTATTTAGAAACCTAAGTTAATAGACAGCCTTGAAGGTAAAGAATTGATGCACAGAGAGACTCACTGTTGATTCACAAATAAAAAAAAAGCCATTAAAGCCTGATGATGTCACCTCCTGCAAACATTCACTGTGCAGTTTTAGACACCCACAGTTACTCGTGTTTCATTAATATTCATAGAAAATCTCTAGAAATAAATAATTTATATTTGAAACTACTTTTATTTCAGTATATTGCTATAATCATCTTACTTTATTATTCATTGTTGTTCCAAACCACTTACCATGCCGACTTTATAAATTAAACTTTATTACAATTGCATATTTATAGAAAAATAAAGAGGGTCTGTATGGATTAATACTGTCTGTGGTTTCAGGTACCCAATGGGGGTCTACCAGTGTATTTTCTGAAGATAATGAGGAAATCCCATATGCAACAAGGTGGGGTTCATAATAATTGAGTCACCTGTCTAGTCCAGGGCCTTTCAACTCACTGAACACTACTTCTTGAAAACCAAAGCAAAACAAAAACTTCTTTTCTCACCTGTTAGGATTTTATTTTGTTTGGAAAACATTGCTTCTCCATTGAAACTGGGTTCTTCCTAAAATTGAGGACTTGTCTACAGAAAACAAAGTGATGTGAATTCTGTCCTCTTTAGGTTGAATTAGAGTTATCCAAGTTGTTGATCCACAAGTCTAGTATTCTGTAGCCATAGCTGAACAAAACTAAAATGTTTTCTATGGGATATGAACTGTGCCAATCTGAATGGAGCACACAGTTATGATAATCAATATGCTAAGACT